>CM037881.1:95796225-96418511 GCA_021292165.1 Shinisaurus crocodilurus | reverse complement strand
GAGAGAAGCTGAGCATCTGCAGAGTGCCTTTTGCTAGGAAACTGCAACCTGCCCTTTCCCCACTTTTCGAATTAAGGAGCAGTGTGCCTTTGAGCATGTGAAGAGTGCCTTTCCCTCCCAATATTATTAAGGAACTCCAGCCTATAACCTCCCTTCCCATCTAAAAAAAAAATGAGAAAGGCTACCAATGTGATTGTATATCTCCCACACAGCGGAATCCCAGCATATCTATCTTTAGACTAGGGACTGCCTTTCCCACCTTCCTTAACAAATTGTACAACTATTTCTTTCCACAATTCTCTCCTCCCCCAACCCCTTTTGTTTTCTTTTCATAGGCAACACACACACAGAATTAAGGGATTAAGTGCCTGTGAACACATCCTCAGCCTAAGAATTTGTTTTCAATACCAGAGCTAAATCCAGTTCTTCTACTCAACACACAAAAAATCCATGCTTGCTTTTCTAGCCAACTAATTAACAAAGCAAACCTTCTTTGTTTTTCAGAAGTGAAGAAGAAACCATCCAGAACTAGAACAGATAGACTTCCATTCCCCAAAAGTCCACTCTAGGTTTCTCTGGCAGCCTAGTTTAGCTGCTATAACAGAAGCTCCCTCCAGACATCTGGCTGGCCATAGAATTCTATGAATGACTCTTTAGATAGGTAAAAGAGAAGGGACTTTTCTTAGGAAGACTATTCATTACTTAATTCCCTACAAATTTCTGTTTCAACTTGTTGGCATGGAAAATCAGAATGGAACTACAAAAAAGATGCTACAGAGGACATTTAAAGACCATTCACATTTCTATACTATACATCAATGTATATGGCCCTTCATATGACCTTTTTATAGTACTGTATAATCTCTCCAATATGGATTTAAAAAAAAATGCAAAATCATTAGAAAAACTACTATAGATAATTCACTCTAAGATGTATATCAATATTTTTTCCTGGAAAAGAATTACGTATTCTCTGCATTTTCTAGGTTACAAGTTGGTAACACCAGAACAAGCTGCCAGCAAAGCCAGTCTGAGAAATTTAGTTTTGAAATGCTGCTTTAGGATATATTGATTTTACCACTTTAAAAGAGAGAGGAAACTATTTGGTTTCTGGAGCCTGTGAAGCGGGCAAACAAAATCCTTCGGAATTTTTATGGAACCATAGATTCAAGTATAAGCAAACCTTGGCAGCAAAGTAAATTTAACTATAACTTTTAAAGAGCAGATTCTTTCCATATTGAATTATATAGCAACATTAAACATGAGTATTAATGGGGAAAAGCAATGACAGATCTGTTTTTAGCTGGGACCCACCAATTTTGCCTGGCCCTGGTGACCAAACAACATGCTTCGTTGCCAGGACATGTCCTTCCAAAGGGGAGAGGTCTTGTCTGTGAATCTCATACTGTGCCTCTGAATTAGGTTAGGGGCAATTTCCAGTTTGTGCTGAGAAGGGGGTGGGGGATTCTAACCAATGTAATAACAAGCCCTCACTCCCCACCCCTCTTTCCAGTGTGGAGCTGGAAGGTAGCATAGATCTGCATTGGTTCTCCACTTGCTGGATGCTTGGAGCACCATGACCCTTTTTGTCCCCTCTCCAAAGGTGAGGAAAAGAGGGAGGTGTAAGTATGTTGGCTTACTCAGTCTCTGCACCAACCAGGAGCTCTGAGCAGATGCAGATACAAGCTCACACACCTCACCTACACCTCCAGTTCAAAGCAGGAGAAGGGAAGCAGACTTGCTTTGGCTTTGTACTTGTGCCCAGCAAGTGCAGAGCCAAACCAAATCCCACAGGACTCCATCCAGCTTTGGGGCTGGGGAACATTCCCCCCACTTCCCCAAGCTTCAGGATGCAGAGGAAGTGTCAGGCTCCTCCCAGTTGCCAGAAGCTGGCAGACCACTCACCATGGAAAGAGTGGAGATCAAGATTGTGGAGTCCTGCTGTTCACAGATTGTATGTTCTACAGCGATTTAAGTAATAGTTTATTAAGAAAACTCCCTCCTTCATTCTGAAAAACAAGAAAATCTAAAATAGGCTACACAAGCAGGTCCCTCCTTCTTCTATTAAAATGTTTCTGACAAAATGTGTGTCAAATCTAATACTTCACCATTGAATAAACACAAATACATTGAAACATAGTCTGCATTTTTAAGCACACCAGCTAGAAAGTAAGCCCAATTACAACAAATACAATTGCTAAGAATACATGGCTATGATTAGGCATCTCTAATTTTTAACTGAACAAAGAAAGGATTTCCTAGAAAGAAGATACTGCAGAAAGTTCTGAAAGAAATAAAAAGTGTTTCTCTATTCACTAGGAAATTTGAAGATGTCCTAGAAAAGCATCCAATGAAGTATGCTTCTTTAGTAATGAGCTAGTCAGTCTTCTTATTCATGGTACAGGACTCTTTCTTGCAATAAGATAACCTGGCTATTCGCCCAGATTTTCAAAGACTAAATCATAATCAAAAGCAAGGTAGAGTTGATTTCACATTCTAATTTAACCACTTAGTACTTAAATTTGCAAGTTTAGGACCAAATTTCAGTTGGCATGCTTCTTCCTCCTTACATTTGTTTAATGAAAAGCATGCATAGGAGGTATGGGATTGGGTGGGGGAGGAGGTACTTTTGAATAGGAAGATGGAAATAAACGAAAGCTAAATGGCACTATTGCCACCCCCACCTTCACCCCACTCAGTCTTCTGCCCCCCAAGTTCAGCTTTCCACAGTTGTTTTTTCATCAAAAAACAAAAACCCCACTGAGAGGAAGAATCACAGAACTGACCATCCTTACACAGCATACATAGATTTATACATATATACACACACACCTATATCTATACAGCAATACCTTGGATTGCAAGTAACTTGGTTTGAGAGCATTTTGCAAGACAAGCAAATTTTTAAATATTTATTTAATTTTTTTTTACTTGATATACAAGCGACGTCTTGCAATACAAGTACTGTAGTACGGCTTAAATTAAAAATCTCTGTACAAGTTTTTTTGGGGGGATTTCGTTTTGATATAAGAGTGTTTTGGATTACAAGCACGTTTCCGGAACGAATTATGCTCTCAATCCAAGGCATGACTGTATATAAATATAATGGATGAATCCAGTATCTACATTTTGTAGATAGAAGGGCTCTGCTCAAAGACTGTCTCCACCCAACCCTATAAACCACAGCTCACACCGTTCAGCAGGGTCTCCTGACCCCCTGTGTAGCATTTTCAGGGGAGGATAGGTCAGGAAAGTCCCCTTCAGCCAGCCCAGTTGCATGTGCCTAAATCTAAATTTAACACGCGCGCGCGCGCGCGCACACACACACACACACACACAGAACTGAAGGGATTCTGAAAAACTGACCAGAGCCAATAATCTGGGTGAATAAGCAAGCTGATTTTCCATGATAGTCAGGTACAGGAAACATTTTAATGTATTACTCCCCTGTCTGCACATATGGCTATCTAGGATTGTGATCCAAGGCTGCAGTCCTATACCACTTACCTTTGAGTAAATCTCACTGAACTCAATGGGGATTTTGAGTAGACACTCACAGGATTGTGTTGTAATGAATAGACTATTAATGTAGCACCAGAGATTACTCTTGGCAATCCAAACAAGCACAGAACCACAATATGTTATGTTTGTTTCGTTGAGGACTACACTGCCGCTCTGGAAACTATGTTTATAGAAGCCTATGAACAATTCGTTTCCTTCCAAATCAGCACCCTCTGGCTACCAAGATGCAAAACTTACAATTTATGACCATGAGTCTATTTGGCAATCTACATCAAGGGGTAAGTACAGTCCCTTAATTTCTAAAGCAAAAGACAAACTTTAAACAAAATGTTAAATGAAAAAGGCAATATAAACATAGCACAGAATGCTCCACAAAAGGTTTTAAAAATCACACCATAAGGGTTGATCCACTAAAAGGCAAATGTGTGTAATCAAGCATTCTGATGGCTCTTTTCTTTCAGTGCCCAGTTCAGGAGATGGCAGGATGAGAGGCCCTTTCTAGAATTCAACTATCCCTTATTTGGGAGAGATTCTCCAGTGTGGGCACTGCACACTCATTGTGAACTTAGCTCTCTTACGCAACACCACTTCTGAACAGATTCTTTTCCCAGCTTGCCTACTTTTTACAAGCTGTTGGGAGGAGGGGAAGTCCACCTATTTATCTACTCAGGAAGAGAAACTGCAGCCAGAAAGCTGGGTTTGGGGTGCAAATACCTGAAGATCTGTATAGATAACATGGTGGTGGGTGGTGGGGGGAGAAGAACAGGAGAATGCTGGAAGGGATCTCTTCATTGTCACCTGTCCTGCGGGCCAGAAGAAGATACCCTTGAGCACACTAAATAAATGGCTGGGACAGGGACTGAATGTGCTTATATCTAGTCTGCAAGGATGGTACATAAGACTATTTATTTATTGGATTTCTTAGCTGCCTTTCCAAACTGCAATCCTCCCAAGGTGACTTACAATTTTAAAAAAAATCTGTCAGTATAACAAGTAGGGTGCATTACCTTCATTTACAGTGAAAGGAAAAGTCAGCTTTACATATAGAAACTAAAGATCTGCTTCTCCCTCAGAGTGGATTCCAAAATTCTGTGTGTGTTTGCATTTCCTAATTCAAAATTTCACTAATTTTGCATTTCACTAATTCAATTTTTTTTAAAGATTAACATTCAATTGAAACCAGAGGCTTTTCTCTTGGGAATAATGGATAGTCAGTTAGAAAGAAGCTATGGAACTTTATTTCTATATATGATGACAACAGCAGTGAGACTAATATAAGCACAAAAATGGAAAGTTCCAGCATTGCCTACAACGGAGGAATGGTTGGTCAAGATGGTGGAGCTGGCAGAGATGGCCAAACTTACATCATTAATAAGAGAAAAGACAATATCTACGTTTATTGCAGAGTGGAAACCTCTAATTGACTTTTTACAGGGGTTAGAAAACAATGATTTGTTTATCTGTGGTTTTGTGGAATAGTAATAATATGAACTGACAACAGAAAAAAGAAATAAGAAGATAAATTTGTGACAATAGAAAAAAGAGTGTTTTTCTTTTTTGATTATTGAGTAGAGAAATTATTTGTTACCTATATTTGCTGTAGAAAAATTCGGAAGTCCATTTTAGTTTTGTTAATTGTTAATTATTATTATATATTTTGTGTTGCTTGTTTTTTGTTTTTTTATAGAAATAAAAGTTGTTTTTTTAAAAAAAGATTGTATCCTACCTTCCACAGCTCTTTTGAAGAATACTTTGCAGCTGCCACAAGTTAGGACACCATAATGACACCCAGAAGCCTCATCTGAGCAAACAAGGCAGAGCTTGGGAGGTGGTCCCGTAGTTGCTGAAGAGGTAGATGGTGAAGTGCTTACATCAGTTCTCATTCCAGGGCTGAGGAAATAACCAAAACATAGAACAAACTCAAGAAAGGAATCAAAATATAGGAACACGCAAGTTACAAAAACCTTGGATCTTAACAAACAGGTCTTGTTCTGTTAACAAGTCTATCACCAAAACCTGAGAAAAGCAATCTGAGTTTTTGATATGTTCATTGTACCTACACTCATAGTACAATTTAGTATAACATTATATATTCTATTTGATATATTCATACTACCGATTAAAGCTTTTAAATTGTTCTAAAGCAGTGATGGCGAACCTATGGCACGCGTGCCACAGCTGGCACGCAGGGACCTCTCTGTGGGCACTCGAGCCATTGGTCGCCAGATCACGAAAAGACTGTCCCCTTCTGCATTTAGCGTCGGGTTTCCATAGTAACTCCTCTCCACTCATTCCTCGCTGGCCTCCACAGGCAGGCACATTCCAACATCTCCACCCCCAGAAGCGGACTGCGCAGGCACCCAGCCCTCCTTCTAACTGAACAGACAGCTCAGAAGCACAGTGCGCGCACGCCTGAATCTTTGCGCCCCCCTGGTGAAGAGCCATGCCCTGAGACAGAGCGGGGCGCGACTAGCTAGTGCCCCCTCCTCCTTCCTGCCAAATTTAAGGCACTTTGAAATAAATAAGTTGGTTTTGTGTTGCAGTTTGGGCACTTGGGCTCAAAAAGGTTCGCCATCACTGTTCTAAAGTTTCTAGCTGTAAGTTGCTTAGGGACCAAAAGGTAACTCAGAAACAATGGTATAAAATAAAGAAAATAAAAATACACAAATAGCCAAGTACTTCACATTTTAAAGCCATAATAAGTAGTGCACTCTATTCAACATTATTCCAGAGTGAGTGTGCTGTTACTGTTGACACAGAAGGCAGAAATCCTGAGATTTAAAAAGATGATTATTACTACAATTACGCTTAGAAGTCTAGTTTCCCCCTATTTCTTCCTTAACTACAAGGCAACGTATGTACATTGGGATGCCTGCTGTCTAGCTGTGTTTAATCTATGTAATTTTTATCTCAGCAAATGGTGTTAGGATGTCAGCTGGAAGTCAGCCTAGATGCTCTTTTAAAAGTACTGTCTTGAGGCCATTAGGATCAACATAACTTTGCTTCAGTTTGCACAAATGGTACTTTCATAGGGATAAAACCACAATACTTTCTTGAGGAAGAAACATTACATAATAATTGGCCCAGCAACAACTGGAGCTGAGCTGGCTGCTGAAGGAAGTTAGAATCTCTGATGCAATCACTACTACTAACTGGAACCTAATGACAGCAAAACGAGATGCACATTTTTGAGATCTGCTTAGGAACTCTTAAGGTCTGAATAATGAATTGATGTAGGGATGTTTTAAAACATAGTATTTTTATGTAACGTTAGAAGCTGTCTATTGCAATTTTCCATAATGTACAAAAGGAAAGATATTTCAACTTTGGAATGCAATCCCAATTCTAATGACATCATCATCTATCTGCATTTTCTTGAATGGTAGTCTTATTAATTGGAACATTTCCTGACATATGATAAAAAATAGATTATTCAGTCGAGACTAAATACTGTTTAGAGCCTAGTAAAGTTTATTCATATGGGTATAAGAAAGCTGCAACTGATGTTCTCAAAATTTCTATGAAAATTAGAGCAGATTCAGGGAGACCTGATTCATATGGAACACCAACTCAAGGCTTGGCATTACATGATCAAGTCTTGGGCTCACACAATTCCTCTTTCCCACTCCCTCTCCTACTGTGCTTTGCTTAGGGTGCAATCCTATGGCCCTCTGATCTTGCCGGGGGCAGGGCTGTGGAGTCGGTAGATAAATGTTCCGACTCCGACTCCTCAGTTTTTTGTACTTCCGACTCCGACTCCCCGACTCCTCTGTATTAATATGCTAATTAATTAATTAATATGCGAGGTAGTTGGGCAGAAGCTGCTGCCTTCTCCTTTTTGTGTGCTGATCTGCTGCTGAAGATAGGGCAGTGGGAGGATCCAGGAGGGGCATTTATTATAAAACAGAAGTCATTAATTATAACTGTTTGTGAATTGGGCCATTTAAACTTGCTTTTTTAAAAATTCCAATCTAAATTCAGTAGGAGTCGGAGTCGGTGCATTGTTTGCCGACTCCGACTCCAGGTACCAAAAATTTCCTCCGACTCCGACTCCTCGACTCCGACTCCACAGCCTTGGCCGGGGGGGCATAGGATAGGTCGGACTCCACCTATCTGGTGCAGTTCTTTCCAGGCATTCCACATTCTAAGTCAACTGTGCAGAACCTCTGACCCACAGAGGTCCCATATCCCACCTGCGAAGATTTGGGCTTCCTCCGTAGGCCCTGCCTACTTCCCCCCAAGCTCCATCCTCTGGCCTAGAGGGTACTGGGGGCTTGGGGAGGAGGTGGGGATAGGAATCCCTGTGTTAACTCCGCTCTGTGAATTCCCCTTCATGTCACCCACCCTCCCAAATGGGAGCGGCACACTTGGCCAACGCTTTCAGGAGCTAATGCTTCCTTGCAATCCAGTTTCTATTTTAATAAGTTAAAAAAAAGTATCTTGTGAAGACAAAGACAGAAGTGGAGGTAACATTTATTTATTAGATTTATAGACCATGGATAGAAAGCTAGGCAGAAGAAAAATGCAGGGTTTATAAAATACAGGTCTGCCAAATTATAAAATTCCATAATTCTTATTTTGAAAGAGAACACATTTAAAGGTTTTTCTACCTTTTGTTCTTAAAAAGCGAGTTTATACCAGTGTGCTCATTATAAAAGGGGTGTATTTACTTCCAGCAAGATAAGAGCCTTCTAAAAGTTCAGAGGACAATTTATGCAGACAAGTCAAGTTACCCAACATCATTTGGGTTTGTAAATGATTTAACAGAGTCCTTCTATAAAGCACAAGGTCCAAACTTATTAAGGAAGGAGAGTTAAAAACATAGGTGTTAGGGAAAATTACCCAATATTAAACTAAAAAGAAAGATTTCAGAACTGCAGTCTATTTTCAACCGAGGAAACACACAGGGCCGGTTCGCACGACCCAGGCTGCGGGCGGGGGAAGCACCACAGGGCAATCCGCGGGGTCCGGCGGGGCACTGCAGACAACCTGCGCCCTGTGAGCGTGGGCGGACCCCGGTGGAGTCGGCAGTCCCTGCACCGCAGTGCGGGCCTCCCAGTGCTAGGGGGCGGGGGCCTGGGATGAACAGAGGGGCCATTTGCCCCTATAGGCTGGAGTGGCGGCAGCTTCAGCCGCTCTGGACTGCCGCCTCTGTGTGGCCCCTGTGGGACAGCCGCCCGCTGTTCTCACGGCAGGGTGGCCACGTGCGGTAGGGGCTTACCCCTCTACAGCCCATGGTCACTTTGCGTGCATCCCGCGGGGGCACCCCCGGTCGGCGTTCACACGACACGGGAACCGCGGGGGACTTCTGCTCCCCCGCAGTTCCTGTGTCATGCAAACACGCCCACACAGTCTACCTACAATAAAAAATGGAGTAACATTCACTGACGGCCCATACAACTGAGAGGAAAATCCATGAGAAACAACATGCAACATTATGGCTAAAACATGGTGCATTGTATTGGATGCAGATACTATTCAATCCAAGGACTCTAATTCATTTGCAAATTTTGCAGCAAGCTGCAACAGATAACATTTCTCTTGCCAAGAAAAACACTTCAGCTCTATCCTTTACTGTTGAGTCATTTAATAAATTTTATAGTTCTCATTTTCAAATTTATTTTTTAAAAAGCTACTCCAGCTACAATTTAGCATCACCATCATGTCCCTTTTAATCAGTTAGAAATACTGTGCTATAGTCATCATGTTAAACACCACAGAAGTCGGTGCAAATTCATCTGCAACGTGGGTCCCTTTGTTTCCTTTCACAGTTGTGTCTTCTGCCATGTCAGCGACACACCCTGAGAAAACTTGTCCCTCTCTGTCCATGAAATCTCTGTCCTTTCAAATCCCTTTTTAGGTTCTACTTCTTATACTAGAAATGGGCAACTGTGACCCTCGGCCTAATTTCACACACACACACACACATGCACACAAATGGAAGCAATTGGTTCTACCCTCTCTAAAGATATATACTATTGACAGTTCAAGGTGTTAAAACATTTAAAAAGGAACCTAAGATGCTGAGACAGCTGCTGCAAATCATGTAATGCACAGGATCCAAGGAGCCCCCTGAATATGCTTAAAGTGCTTCCATGATTTTTTTGTTTTTGGCTACAACCTTCAGGGTGCTTTGGATGCAGACACCAAGACTCCTTTAACCTTCAAGGAGTGGCTTTTCAGGAGTATGAGACACTACAGGTGGAAGGGGCCTGAAAGATATTTACAGAAGTGCTCACAAGGCACTACGAATCCCATAGGAAAGAACCACAGAAAGACAATGGGAGTGGGAGAAGAGAAAGGAATATTCCTTCCTTAATTTAGAGCTTCAGATTTCAAGCCTGCAGGTTCCTCCTCCTTTCAGATTCAGATATGAAGAACCATCTCTCCTTTTGCCTGATTTTTCTAGTGGTACATTCCATTTACAGGAGAGAAAAATCAGCCAGGGAAGCAAATTACCACCATCACTTTCCACACCTGCTGCTGTTTCACCAAGCTGGGCTGGGCCCCTTCTCCCCTCACGGAGGCCATTCCGACCAACTGCCCTGTAAGCAGTAGTAGTACTAGTAAGTTGTCGCTATCACTGTATCTTCAATTAAGGTATTTTTACTATATGGATTAGATATTATTGTAGTTATTGAATGTACTGGTCTTTGTAACCCCTCTGAGTGCCTAATGGGCTGGAGAGCAGGGTAAGATCCCTTAAATACTGCTCCTAGGTGTGAGCCTTAGGCCAGTAAAAGGTGGTGGGGAGCAGGCCTGGACTCTCTCCCTGGTGAGAGCTGGGTGGTGGGGGCTGTTTGATCAGTATGGAAACCTAGTCAGGTGCCCACAGTCAAGCTCTCAAATGGATGAGAAAATGCATGAGTTGATGTATGATTGACAGTGACAGTGCTTAGAGTCTGGTGGCGTCTCCCATTATTGAGATAGGCTGGTTGTGTTTTTTAGGTCTTTCTTTGTATTAGGGGTAAACAAGTTTAATGAGACTGTGGAGTGCACAGCGAGGCTGCAGGTATTGGAGGAAAGTGCAAAGGGGAAGGTATGGGGCACTATGATAACAGTATTTATGGTAGGGGGGATATGACATCATGAGGCGGGTGGTCATCAGAGGAAAAGGGGATAGAAATAGTCACAGGCCATCCCCCCAATTTCTTCCATGTTCCTCACTTTCTTTCTCTGCTGGGAACAGTGAGATGCTTTTTAACTGGTCTTAGGGAAGGATGGACAAATTTGTCGATTTCGGTTTCTTTCAGTTTCACATTATTCTCATCTTAGGTTCATCCTGTCACATTTGTATATCAATTTAAGACTTTAAAAAAAAGTTAGCATGAACGTCTGTATACATTTTGTGTGCATTTTTCATTATATACACATTTTAGTATGCAAGTCTGCCTAAGGCATGCATCTTTTGCAAGCAATTTTCCTTAATATACAGTAATGTTGTTTTGTGCATTTTCTCACTAATATAATAATTCTTGTGCACACTTTCCCTTAATATACACATTTTTGTATGCACTGAGTCCTAATAGATGCATTTTTGTACACAATTTGTTCAGAGAACTGTGTTGCAAAATTCTGAGAAGTGTGAACAGAGAAAGATAACTGTGTTCCAGTTTGTATACCAATTGAGGAAGTGCAAAAACTGAACAAAATTCTCCTCCACCCCTTTTCTTATGTAGCTATGTGCTTTTTCAACTACCATTGCACTCATTCATAATAATACACACACAAACACACTAATATCGAAACATACTCCCCTCACTCTAAAGGAGAGCAAGTCTGACATTTTGAGCAAAGCTTAGGAAGCCAGCGTATGAGATAAATTAAAGGTTAACACTCAAACCTTCTGTCATAGTTCAATTATTTACTGTTTCAAACTGTCTGGGCTTTACAGAAAAAATGTAGAAGAAAATATTCAAATTATCTTCTTTCTGGGACAAGTGATATAAACACCAAATAGGAAGAAACACTGCTGCTATTTCAGTATTATAAACTCTAATTGTTCGGTTAAGAGCTGCTTCCTGTTTTATTAAATGAGATGGTAACACCTACGCAATGTTTGGTCCTTAACCTCTCTATATAGCAGTTCAACTTCAACTATAAAGAGAAACTTCCACTCCCTTTTCATACAGAAATAATTATCACTTCCATTTATTAATCTTATTCTTAGATTCGGAAATGCTAACTGGAGGATCACATTGGTTTTGGCACAGAAACTGCCTTGGTCATCCTAATGGATGGAAAAGGAGAAGGGGAGTTTGATCATGTTAGTTCTCCTGGATCTTTCTCAGGAACTGTCTATATGATTGACCATGAGGTCCTTCTGGAAAGGTGGCTAGGCTGGGAATTGGAGCCACCATCTTCCATGCATCTGTTCCTCCCAGAAGGTGGTGCTGGGGGATTATTGCTCAGCCCCATTACATTTATGCTCTGTACTCCTATAGGCGGCATCATCATCATATAAGGAAATATAAGCCACAGTATAAACAATATAACATTCATACAAAAAACAAGCATCTACAAGATACCTATAGCCAGCCTATGCTGTTCAATGTCTACACGAAACTGCTGAGTGAGGACATCTGCCAATGAGGTGAGGCTGGAGGTAGAACTCCGGTTCCACAACCATTTAATCACCGCTTTGCCGGCTCCCTCCATGGGGCTCCCTGCCAGGGAGCCAGCAAAGCAGTGATTAAATGGTTGTGGAACGAATCATCTGAGTTCCCATTATTTCTAATGGGGAAACTCGCTTTGATGTACAAGTATGGTTTTGGATTACGAGCATGGTTCCGGAACGAATTATGCTCGTAATCCAAGGTATTACTGTACTTTGTTTATTCCTAACTCCCAATATTATTTGATACATTTTTAATAATTTCACTTTATTCACTTCCTCAATTAAAGTTTCAAATTTTGTCTCATCATGTGATCTTCTTCCTCTCAATCTATTCTGTGCCTAATGTATTATTTGTACCAATATTCCAATATCCTGTTTTGATTGTCATTAACTATCTCTTCATATTGTATTTTTCTGCCATTTCTGATCAATTCCTTCAAACTTACTACTATACCTCTTTAACATTAATTGATATCATTGTGGAACTTACAAGTAAACAAGCAATGGATTGTGCTGACGGCAAGGTACTAGTCAACACATCATAAAATACTGTATCATTAAAAAAAAGCTAACAACTACTCAATCCCTGTGGCCTCAAATTCAACAAAAGGGTTGTTTTAAGAATGGAAGATTCTGTCTATGAAGACTGTCAATCAAACACACTGCCTTTGTTCATCTACACAAGCCAGCATGAAATGAGGGACCAACTCCTTCCCTTGGCTTTGTTTAATTCACGGAGAACTTGGGAGAGGTGAAAGAACAGTTATTCACAGAGGGGACTGTCACCATTAATGACACACTATTGCTCTTTGAACCATCACATCCCCCACAGTAGACTTGAATATCCATGCACTTCAGGAATGTGTATCGTTGAAATTATATATACACACACTATGACACCCGCACACATCCCTGTAGACCCAACACTAGACTGTTAAGGCAACCATAAAAGTGTTAACTTATATTTTGGATACAATGTTCTATGGTGCTACACAGCAAAGGGCACAAGGAGCAGAGAGATTGTATGTCAGAAATTTAGATTTTGGATTCAATCCACCTGACAAAGGTCCAGGACGATTAAATTGCCAGTTGAGTCAGATGTTGCTCAACTGACATCATGTTGCAAATTACAGTGGAAAACAAATGATGCAGATACTCAGAAGCTATTACTATTTTAAAAAACCCCAATACAAACAGCTTCATACTTAAATAGAAATTCCACAGAGATCTCCTTCATTTTATTTTAAAAGCCTCCTAAACCTGAGAAGACTAAATAAATAAACCAATATTATTGGTTATGGGATTTACCACTCTACAGTCTTTGCAAATAATTTGGGATCTTCTGCTCTACATAAAGAAAAATATATTACAACAAATGCCTGAACTATATGAAGCTGGTTTGCTAAGTCCATCTAATTCCAAAGTTGCTCCCAGTGTTAAATAGGAAAAAGGGAACAGCTGCTTCACACCATCTTACAATGCGTTTCCTTTCTTATTTTTCATGGGAAATGTTTAAACTTGAACTAATAATGATCCTGATAGGTGCAACAAAAAAATCACATATCAACATGTCGAAGAGACATGCACTGTTGAAAATGGAGTTTTGCATAGATGGCATCCCATGTATATAAGAATCTTAAACACACATTCAACTGTTAAATTACAACACAGTTCTTATATACCCAACTACACTTCGAGCTCTTAATTGAGCACACATGGAGCAAACAGAAGTGCATTAGAAATAAATATAACATTCCAGAAATAACATTCCAGCAATTCTTAGGGACTCATTTTTATTAATCACTTAAAATCAAAAGTCTGTATGTGAGTTTGATTTAAAAGTTTAAACTAAGATGCAAAATATTATTGTCAGAATGAAAGTATTTTCATTTCTGCAGCAACCTTTTTTTAGTTCTCTCATTTTTATAGATATTACCAGTCTTATCCTATGTTATTTTAAGACGAGATAAGAAGTGTGTCTATGATTTTTGAGCATTTCTCAAAAACCTCTTACTGCCCTGCCTTATGAAAATGACCAGTTAAAAGGCCATTTCTTATCTAGAATCATAGAATCATAGAAAAGTAGAGTTGGAAGGGGCCTACAAGGCCATCGAGTCCAACCCCCTGCTCAATGCAGGAATCTAGGTCAAAGCATCTCTGAAATGTAAAACTAATATAATATAGTTTGTGCTGCCTGAACTGGAATTGTTATGGTAGCGAGCATTCAACATCCCAAGCTCCTAAAATAAGGAAACGTTCCTTCTACAGTGCATCATACTCAAGGAGGAAAATATTTCAGAAAAAGAGAATGAAATATATACAGAACTTAGAATATGATTAGCATACAAATTAATTTGTCCCATTAAAATAATACAGCTAGGTCTCAAGAAAGCGCCACACTTTATGTGACAGCAGCAGATACCTTGGTGGTACATGCTGGTGTTTCCCACAGCAAAAATATAAAGCCTGAACAATGTATGTGCTATCTAACCTGGGTTAGAATTATTTTTTGTATTCCATTTTCAATCCCACCAGCATTTATAGCAGGCATGCTTTCTGTCTACTTCTATACATAATAGAATCATCCCAATACATTCTGCCCACCATAATGCTTTGCAATGTCCCAGGATGCTGGGGCACATTTCTTGGATTTTATGTTCTTTTCTTGGAACCCTTAAAATATTGCCACCTTGTATAGTCAGGCCATTCCTGAGTATGGTGCTATTTGAGGGTGCTAGCACAAGTGCGATGATCAACAGTGCCCCAAGCAAATGTTCTACGGCTTCTACATGTACAGCAGGGCTTGCACAAGTTTCCAGTTCCAATTTCAATTCCTCATTGTGTACTAGAAGCAAATTTTCAAGGAGTCACTTTTGTGGAGGCACTGGAAGGAGAGCGGGGTAGGAGGGAAGAGAAGTGGTTGTGCATCATGGAATGAAGGAGAGCCTCAGAAGCAGCCAGGGGTTGTAGGTATGCTCTATGTGCAGTCCTTTAAATCTCCCTCACTGGTTTTCTGTAACAATTCATACTAGTTTCACTCTTTGGAAATTTTAAGCATTTCAGAAAATCCTATATAGTTTTAAATGAATAATTTTTAAATGATAGCAGTTTATTGCACTTATTAAGTGCAATAAATACTCAAGGTTTCTTTTATGTGGGGTTTCCCTGTAGATAACATACTGCTTTTAACAAGTTTCACAGATTCTTCTTTTCCTAAAATATTTTATATGTTTTCTCTACCTGCATTTCAATGTTCCTTTCAGAGAGAGTGGTATATTTCTTTGTATAATGACAATCCCTAAGTTAATGTCTTCTACCAAATTAGTATGTGTAGTACTGCTAGCAAATTTTATAATTTTTTGCTTTCTTCTGCACCTTCAACAAAGATATATAATAAGTAAAACCTACCACCTACAATTACCTACCAGAATATGCTCTGTTAACACTAATGACAGACACCAACCCTGTTGTTTCAGTGCGTGTTGAAGACTTACCGTATTTTTTGCTCCATAAATTTTTTGCTGGCCGTAACACGCACTTAGATTTTAGAAGAATTAAACGGGGGGGGGGGGGGGAATGTGCGATGTTTAGTCCTTCAGTTAAAAAAAAATGTTGTGATCTTAGATGTATACACTGCTGCTGGCTTTTACTTTGGTTTTATTTTGTTTTAAACATTTAGAGGTTTTTATATTGCATTTTATTAAATTGTTGTACCGTATTTTATGGTTTTAAGTTTTGTGAACTGTCCAGAAAGTTGTTCAGTTCGTATTTCAGTGCACTTACGTAGACACAAATTAGTCTGAGTAGAAGGGCAATACTGGACCTTCCTCCCCACCCTAGCTGCTGCCCTCGCTGCTAGTGCGGTAAGCACCTTTTGATGGCGGCGGCAGCAGGATGGGGCGGCGGGGCGATGGCGGCGGCAGTGGCGTGATGGCCCTGCACCTGCCCGCCCGTGTCCCTGCTGCGGGGGGGGGGCGCCACTGGCACCGCTGAGAGGCGGGGAATCAGCTGTTGCCGGCGGCGTGATGGCGGTGACGGGGCGATGGCTGCGGCAGTGGGGCGATGGCAGTGGCGGCACGATGGCCCTGCACCCACCTGCCCGCGTCCCTGCTGCCGGGGGGGGCGCCGCAGCCGCCAGAGCAGCTGAGAGGCGGGGAATCAGCTGTTCCCGGCGGCTGCGGCGGCGTGATGGCAGCAGCGGCGTGGCGATGGCTGCGGGTCGATGGCAGCGATGGCGGAGCAATGGCCCTGCACCCGCGTCCCTGCTGCGGGGGGGGGCACCGCCGGAGCAGCTGAGAGGCGGGGAATTAGCTGTTGCCGGCGGCGCTGCTGCCGGCGTGATGGCTGCGGCGGCGGGGCGATGGCGATGGCGGCAGCGTGGCGATGGCAGCGGTGGAGCGATGGCCCTGCACCCGCGTCCCTGCTGCCGGGGGGGGCGCCGCAGCCGCTGAGAGGCGGGGAATCAGCTATTCCCGGGGAATCCGCTGTGAAGCGGCAGAGGGAGGTATGATAAAAAAAATTACGTTTAAAAAAAAAATTTTTTTTACACAATATTTTTTACAGTATTCACTCCATAACACGCACAGACATTTCCCCCTATTTTTTTGGGGGGGAGTGCGTGTTATGGAGCGAAAAATACGGTACTTGTTTAACCAAGCATCTGCTGATTTTAATGCCTACCTTTGTTATATTTTGTTATATTGTGAATTTTGATTGTTGTTTTTAATGAATGTTGTACATTACCCTGGAATTTGTTAATGAAGGTATATACATATTTTAACAACAACAACAACAACATGGAAATACAAATCCCTCAAATGCCAGTTTATTGCCTAATACTCTAGAATTCTTACTCATTATTTTCAAGTTTTTCTTTGGAAGTTGGTGTCTTTGCTACTGATATATATTCTTTTTTTTTGGTGTAAATTTTTTATTTGAATTTTAAAATCCATAAAAACAAAATACAAAAAACAGAACAAAACAAAAACCAAACATACACTATAAAGACAAAACAACATTAAACTAAAAAGGACTTCCAATTTTTCCACAACCAAGTATAAGTAACATCAAATATTCTATATAATAATTATAAAGAAATTGCTTTCTTATTTCTCTTAAGCAAAAAAAATTCCCCCCTCTTATTTATCAACCTCACAAATTCACAAAGCCTCGAAACCTCACAGCACTTTACTCCTAAACATAGATAATAATCCTTCTACTTGAACAATATTTAATATTTCTACTTATATTTAATGAAAATCTCTATCTTCTTTCCCTCTATTTATAAAAACAAAAAGCCTAGCTTTTATTTTATTTTTTTAAAATAGTTTCACATTTTGACATTACTTCACATCCCAAATTTTAAACCACATTTTGTTGGTTCCTTTCCATTAGTCATTCTCAATGCTAAGTTTCATCCAGACTCAATACATTTTTACCAATAACCAATTACTATTCAGATTCTAATTCAATATTAAACCTTATCCTTATTTTACTCAGCAACTAATCTTTTTTCTAATCCCATCCTTCCCAAGTATGCCCCCTTCAAGATCAAAGTCACCACATTAATGAAAAATACAAAGAAAAACCAACTCAGACTGGAGAAGTTCTCCTTTCTCTCAAAGGGGTTCCTCTCACCAACCCCTTTAGGTTCAGATCTATGAATGTTCTCTTTGGATCACTATCAGCGATCCCTTTAGATTTCTCCCATTTGGATTCCTCCCACCAATCCATTTGGGAAACTAAACCCTCTTACTTCTTTCATAAGAACCTCCCCCTTCCACTATTCCAAGTATTTTGGAATACTTTAAACATCACCATCAGCTCGTCGGCTAACTTCAGCCACAAATCATAAGTAGCCATCTTGTCTGTGACGCAGTATAAATTTTAACAGACCGCTACTACTGCATTAGACTTTTCCAGAATCCAAAGTAAAAGGAGTTAATGAACGTTGTACATTACCCTGGAATTTGTTAATGAAGGGAGGTATATACATATTTTAACAACAACATGGAAATACAAATCCCCAAAATGCCAGTTTAGTGCCTAATACTCTAGAATGCTTACTCATTATTTTCAAGTTTTTCTTTGGAAGTTGGTGTCTTTGCTACTGATATATATTCTTAATACTGATCCAGGAATACTATATTTGTTCTTCTAACTTTGCACTATGAATACTGTATTTTTCAAGCAGGAAGACAAAGTGCAAGTCATTCTTCTTAGATTACTGCTTCCACAGAACAAGTTTAGGAGATCACAATATTGTTAGTACAGATAGGCAACAGGTATCTTAGATATTGTACAAGATCCAGTCTTTCTGCAAATATTGAGGGAGTGTGTGTGTTAGCGGTGCACACTGACCACATGATTTGGTTCAGATCCCGATTCAGAAAATTTGCTTTGGAGCAATTTGAAGGATGCTTGATTTGACTCAGAGGCCGAATCCAAATCTCCAATTGAATATCATTGGAAATCAACAAATACTGTTGTTGACGGTACTGGATGAAATCTTCAAGCTTAAGGGGATGGAACCTGCCCCATTTCACACAAATAGACGCAGGCGGATTTGTGCTAGGCACCTTTAAAGTTTGATTTTTTATATATAAAAAGGAAACTGCCAATAACATTTCAATTGCTTCGCTGAATTGAATGAAATTTGTAGGCTTAGTTGCTCTGTCATACTTGCCAAGTTTCAGATGAACTGGTGCCAGGGTTTCTGTGTAAGAGCAGTGCTTGCAGTTTGGAATTTCAAAAAAGAAGAAAAAAGGAATGTGTGTAATCCCTATGTTCTTCATGAACATTTGTGAAGAAAATGACAGACAGCACAGAGATCACCCTAGCTAAGAAACTTGCAACATTTCAGAAGGATACGTGCAGCGGTCTTTATTTATTATTTATTTATTTGAAACATTTTTATGCCGCTCTTCACATATAATCAATTCACAAGACAGTCCCTGCCTGCAGGCTTACAATCTAAAAAGACACGACACACAAGGAAAAAGGAATGGAGAGGGAAGAAGGGGGGAAATTAATCAATTCTTCTGGCAGGGCTGGTGGAATGGCCCTGCACTCCCTCTGCACAGCCCAGTGGAATGGCTGCTGGTGGTGACAGTTGAGGGAGGAGGAGCCTTCATGAGGGAGGCCTTTCAGCAGGGCTGGTGGAATGGCCCTGCACTCCCTCTCTTCTCCCTCTATTGTCACCACCAGCAGCCATTTGGGCATCGGTAGATGGGCAGCCACTGGTGAGGAATACTGGAGATAGCACAGGTGGGTGAGATCGCAAAAAGTGGCAGGGGTTTTTGTCACTCTTACCGAGTGGCTTGCTAACCAATCCTGCAACCCATGTTGAAATTGCTCTCCTGGTTTCGTACGACACGACAACCCAACCCACCCCACCCACACAAACCCCAGACCAGACCATACACACACACACACACACACACACAAACCCCAGACCAGACCATACGTACACCCTGTGATATGTACATACATGTTGTGATATGTATCACTTCACCAGCTGTAGCACACTGTTTACACATGGAAAGAACAGAATGTCTGTAAACAAGTTTGTTATGTCTTTCTGGGTTCTCGTGTTTTTCGCATGGGAAGCCTAGACCGTGGGAGCATTATGAGCTAGTCACATGGTTGGTATGTTCTGATGACGTGCTGACTTGTTTTCTGTCTGAAGCCATCTTAGAGAGAGGCAGGACTGCTTTCTCTCTTCTCCTTTGTTCTTCTTGCTGGACTTTTGTCACTGCAACAATGTAACTTCTTTGCTGAGGTGGAGTGAAGCTCAACTTACTCCACTGGATGTAATGCTTGCTATGCATTTATACTCTGCACGTGGACTATAACTAGGAAATGTATACTCTGTAGAACTTTACTTGCCAAGTGAATAAACAGGTAGAATTAGACCTGTGGTGTTACAGAGTGTTTCCTGACTCCATGGATTAATCTGCAAACGGGGAAGCTGGAAGCAAGTTGGATTACAGGCAGGCTGGGCTGGCATCTTCACAACACGCTGCACGCTGCGTAAAGGGGGGAGCTGAGATCTGGAAGATCTGTGTGTGGAATAACAGGCCTCTGCTAGCACACAGACAGGATTTTAAATCTCCCATACGCACACGCACTCTGCTGCTCGTGCACACGCACCAACACCTAGGCCATACATACAAACCCCAGTCCAGTCCAGTCCAGTCCAGTCCAGTCCAGACACACACACACACACACACACCCTCAAAGATTAAAGAACAACTTACTGCTGGAGCTTCTGCTGCTGCTGCTCCTCCTCCTCCTCCTCTTCTGACAATCTCTATTAAGAAAGGCAGGCATGCTGTGCCTGCACTGCTTGCTGGGAGCCTCAACATTGCCCAGATGACTCCTTCCATTGTGGAGGGAAGGGGCTGTCTGACTGGCCAGCTCAGGCTAATAGCCTGAGCTGAGCCAACTTTTTTCTTGCACTTCCCCTCTGAAGAGGGGTGCTAACACTGCCTGGTGCTGGGTGCCAGGCAGTTTCCAGACTCTTTCTGCTCCAGGGGAAGGCCATAGAAAGGCAGGAATGCTCTGCACTTCTGCAAGAGTTTGAAGATGTGCAGTAGTGATTCGGAAGCTGCCGTGCTGCCAGAAAGTCCAGGCAGTAGCGCAGCAGTAGCTGACTGCAGCAGAGAAGCCAGAGGTGGCTGCTAACAGAAAATATCCTTTTTAAAAGGTACAGCAAGCGGGGGAGGGGGAGAGAGATAGAGGAATGGTACCCAGAGTGCCATCTAATTGGAGTAGCCACTGATCCTGGGTGTTTTGCTGCACTGGTGCAGTAACATGATTTGTGATGTCTATTGATTCAAGAGCCTGTTGCATCTGATCCTATCTATCCTTTGTCTTACAAAGGCTAGTAAGTCATTAACTTCAGACTACAACATCTGAAATGTTTCCAGGAAGTTTTCAGTCACTCTTCTAGATAAAGGGGTCATGATATTCAAGAGAGTGAAAAAGCTGGGTGGCGTAAGATTGATACTGAGGAATACGTCAGTTGGCTACAAGGTAAAAAAAAATAGTACAAGTGTATTCTTTTCTATAAATTTAGGGTAAAATCTGAATTAATCTAAGTAGGGGACAGCCTTGGGTGAAGAAATTTGCTGAGGTCTATCACATGCAAAGCATTTAGGGATCATTCATCTTAAATATTCCTGAGGCAAACATGGAAATAGCATAGTAGTTTGTGAAAAACAACTTATACAAAATGTAAGATTAAATTGGAACAATACAACTTTTGAGCTTTGTGCTTAGGAATTCCTTATTCTGGCCTAAAATCAGAATTACCGTACTTCTTTTAGTTTCAGAACCTATACAATCTTACTAACACTACTCTATCTTTAAGAACAAACAAGCACATACAATTATCCCTGGTTTGTGTCAAAGTTTGCTATAAGATAACGTCTTTGAAGTAATGACTTCAAAGCAAAGGTATAGTGAGTCTGTTGTATACTAATTTCATGTTTGTTCTCAGAAACATTTAAAATATGTTGAATTGATAAATGATAAAGCCGGCAGGCACAGAACAAAGAAAACCATGGTCTCAGACTTAGCTCCTTGTTTCAATAAGCTCTTATTAAAACCTGTGGTTAAATGCATTTTTTTTAGAGGGATTAACATAGGAACAAAACTTATGCTTCCACATTTAGTGCAATATGTGCTGCTTGCCATCCACAAGCAACCTTTGATTTTGAAGAGTTTCACACTAAAAGACACTAAGGGCACAGTCCAATGGGGCTGCCCGTAACCCTCTGAACTCGGAGGATTACGGGCACCCTATGGAGAGTGGAGGTGAAGGCCACCTCCACGCTCCTCCCACTCTGCAAAGCAACTAGATGGCTGATTTCTGCCATCTAACTGTGGTGCTTTGGGGGGGAGGGAAAGAGGCTGAGGTGCTGCCAGGATACATTGTATCTTGGCAGTGCCAGTCTCTTCCCCCCCAACCCCTTCTCTGAGGTCACTTTTTGACCTTGGAGAAGCAGCCAGCGCAGCTCCAATGGGGGAGATGGAGGGAGATCCAAGCGCATATCCCCGGATCCAGGGTTTGAGCTCTTTTCTGACCTTTGATTTGGTAATCCAAACAATCCTCTGTCCCTCTAGATGTTGTCTAGGGGCCATAGGATCACTCTGTAAATCTTTTAAATTCATGTACAGTAATACCTTGGATTGCAAGCATAATTCGTTCCGGAACCGTGCTTGTAATCCAAAACACTCTTATATCAAAGCGAGTCTCTGGCGGGCGTGAGCAGGGCTGATTTCAGCCCACTACGCCCGCTCGAGGTGAGCGGTTACACCCCTACGAAAGACCTTGCTTGTTTATCAAGTCAAAAAAAATGTTTGCTTGTCTTGCAAAACGCTCTCAGACCAAGTTACCTGCAATCCAAGGTATTACTGTATGTATTTATTAAGAAGTTTAGATGACCTTCAGTCATAGGTTCTCAAGGTGGCTTACAAAATTTAAAAAAAACCAACCCGATAAACAAGATGAAAACCAAAATAAAAAGATAAACTATCATATAAAATATGATACAAGAACAGAGCTGTAAATACACAAGATAAAAACAAATAAAATTAGCTGAAACTCAAAAAAAAAAAGAGAAAAAAGGCAGCTTCGGGCAAATAAAAATGGTCTTCACCTGGTGCCAAAAATACATCAATGCTAGTGCCAGGCAAGCCTCCCCAGGAAGGACATTCCTAATAAAACGCACTACAACTGAGATGGTCCTCTCTCTGGTCACAACATGACTAACTTTTGAAGGTAGGGAAGGTGGGACATGGAGACAGCCATAACATTTGGGCACCTCCTTCCCAAAGGTAGCCCTCTGATATCCAGGTCCCCAAACCTTAGTTGAGTCAATGTTATTGTCAAAGAATTTTCAGGTTTCTTGCTGGCCAAATGTACATTATGCTGCTCTGAAATCATGCTATGAGAAGGGGAAACATAGTATTTGTACCACAATTTCTGCTTAAGTAATATTTACCATGTAGCATGAAACTGTAGACATAGCTTATTTTTATGCCATCATTCAGACAAAATATGTAACAAGTCAAAGTCCAAAAAGACCAAGTCATAAGAATGTAACAATTGCCATGCTAGAATTGGATCAAGGTCCACCTAGTCCAACATTCTGTTTCCAACAACAGCCAGTCAGATACCACTAGGCCACAAAAAGCCACAAAAGGTAAAGGCCATGCCCACTGTTTGTCCCGAAAAACTGGAACTCAGAGGTATACTCCCTTCTAGACATGGAAATTCTATTTAGCTATCATAAGTATTAGCTGTTGCTAAACCTATCCTCCATGTATTGGTCTAATATATTTTAAAGTCTAACCCAATGGCCATCACCACAACCTACATTCTAAAATCATGTATTGTACTTCTGATATCTGTGACTTCATTTCCTGACCCTGAGTTCCAGTATTTATGGGATACAGAAAATCTCCTCCGCCATACATTCTTCCACACTGCTTGTAATTTTTATAACCATGTCTCCCAATTTATAGTATCTCTTCTTGCAGTCAGCAAGCCTTCAACCCAGCAATTCTCTCAGACTATAAGATATTTCTGTATACAGGCAGTTCCCGGGTTATGAACGAGATCCGGTTTAAGTTGAATGTGTATGTAAGTCAGAGCAGAAGCGGCACAATGTTTTCGAAGTGTTGCAAATTGCCGCAAAGTATAGTGCATGCATTCGTAAGTACGAACCATTGTATTTAACTCAGATTTTAACATATATGGCTGTCCGTTCTTAAGTATAAGTTGTCTGTAAGCTGGGACGTTCGTAACACGGGGACTGCCTGCAGTATCTTTCTGATTGCCAGAAGCTGGTATGGCCATCTCCATCCTACCTAGCTTGCAGTCAGTGATGTGGGTTTTCCGGAAAATTTTGAATTGGAAAATTTTCCAGTGCAGATTTGGTTAATTTGTATAGAGTCATTTGTATCAGAAAATTTTCCAATATAAATCTGGTTAATTAGCATAGTTTGCATCTGAAAATGCCTGATGCCCTAGAGTAAGGATGTGCAATGTGTGGCCCTCCAGATGTTTTGGCCTATAGCTTCCATCATCCCTCACATTGGCTATGCTGGCTAGAGTTAATGGAAGCTGTAGGCCAAAACATCTGGAGGGCAACAAGTTGTCTACCCTGGCCCTAGAGAGATCTACGGTAATTTAGCCGTAGTAAAATGCAATTTACTTGCATTTTGTAAACAACAAAGCTTCAAAAAGTACCTCATGTTAATGTCAGTGGCGGTGTGAATCGGCGGGGGGGAGGGTGTTTGGTGCCCCACCCATTACACTTCCACTCCCCATCGAATTAAAAATTGAAAAACCAACAACCCCAAACCTGTGTGAGGCCACACCGTACCATGCCGGTTTCTTCTATCCAGCTAGCTGTTGCTACTGCGCTTGGGCCAAGAAGGAACTCTTGGTTTGTCAGTGTCATTGTGGTAACTTCATGTGTGTGTGCCCCTGCCTCCAGCACCCCTGTAGAAAAAAGAAAATGGCTTCCTTCCTGGAGTGCTTGCTCCTCCAAAACTGGGGATTTTAAAATTAATTTTTTAATCAAAGAACTTCAAAGGCACAGCATTACGGGCTAAAACAGCCAACAGACCAACCCTTAGCCTTCTCAAAGAGATGGATCAGAAACATGCTGGTAAGGGAACCCAGCTGTCACAGTTCAATTCTCTGATGTTGGGGCACCTTCAGTTTTGCTGTCACTATTACGGTAGTTTCATTTCACTTTGAGACGAATATGTATTTTAATGACATATATGTATTCTCTCACATACTTTCAGATAATCACCTGGAAAACATTAATTACACTTTTGAAACTGCCAAGCTTGCCTAATATTGTATTTGCAAATGGCATATATCCATTTTGACTAATGAACATATGAAGCAGAAAATTTTCCATGGGAAAGTTTTTCCAAGTGCCCACTACTAAAACCAGAGTGCTGAACTATAATGCCCTTTGGGCTAGAAATCAAAGTACGGTAATTGTTACCTGTATAGGCAAAAGACTTGTCTGCACACAGGAGACAAGTGTCTGCACACAGGAAGGGTATTTTTCCACCAGAAGGAGACCCTTGTGTCATAGAATGGTACTCCATTATGTTCCCTAAAAGTTGCCTTTGGGGCAACTTTTCAGAGTCAATGAGTTGTGGCTAAAGAGAAGTGTGGAACCTCCTGTACAGTCGCTTGGAATTCTGGCTGGTATGATCTACAAAGGCAACGCTTATACCCTTCTAACTAGGCGTGCCCAGTTTTTCGCTGGTCTTAGAGGAGTCATGCAAAAATCAGAGTCGCTTGGTTTCTGCCCTCACCTCTCTCCTGCCAGATGCTAAAAGGAAGTGCTCAGAGTACATCTGCTGAGCAGCAGCAGCCAAGGAAGCTCCCCAGCACAATGCTTTCCTGCTCTGGAGCAGGAAAGGAGAGTGGGGGCTTGCCCATTTTGTCCAGTATTGCCAAGTTTCTCCAGGTGCCTTGGTCACACAACCAAGACAATTCCAGCCCACCTTTGCAGTTTCAAGGTTGAGAGGAAAGCATTCTTACCAGAAGTAAAATGTGAAAACCAGCTTCTGACACAAGAAGTAGATTTGTTCACACACATCCCATCTATGCAGTATCATTATTAGTTTTATGTGCATGATACACACAAGCATTAAGTATGAGGAGATCATACTATTAATATGTGCATTTTGGTGGAATGGTATTCATAAATATTCCCAGAAACACGTTACTAGAAAATGATACCGTTATGCTAGAAACTCACACATATTTTAAAAACTATGGTGTTGTAACTGGGAGGTATGTTCGCAACTCAGCAATTAATTCAGAACACAAAATATATAAAACATAATTGCTATATACAATGATATCACAGTAAAAACCACAGGTGAACAAAGAATTTAAGAGACATTTCTTACATTTAACAGACATGTAACTGGCTAAACAAAATAAATAACACTGATGCCCACATATTTTTTACATGTGAACTCAAAAAGAGCACTGGCACCTAATTTATCTAAAAAATATCTATTTATTTAAAATATTCCTGTACCACCTGTTATTTACAATATATCTAGGTGGTGTACAATAATAAAACTCAAATATAAATATACGTTATAGTTACAGTAAAGTTTGCATCCCCCCCCCCCACTTTGAGCTAAAGGCATGAGTGCCCTTTTGTCACCCTTAAAAACACATGTATAATATAACTGAGAGAATAGTTAGTAACAAAGCCATAACATTGACCTATTTACATACGATGTTGCCATATCCCTGTCTAACCCAGAGTCCTCAGTCAGGGAAATTCAGAATAAGGTGGAAATGTTATCCATGTTCAAGGTGAACTATGATAAGTCAAAACTCTTAATTGTTAATTGCATTAAGATGCATTAAGAAATACCTCAGTTTTCTTGGGTAAAAGTACCATAGCAGTATTTAGGAGTTAACAGATGTCCATAACAACCCCATTCAGTAACACTGATAGAAGGCATTGCCCAATACATTCAAGAATTGCAGGCCCATAAATTATCATGGTTTAAAATATACAGGCATGTGGCTTACGCTGGCTCAGCTTGCCTGAGCGTGGAAAGCTAAGCAGGGTCAAGCCTGGTTGTTACTTGGATGGGAGACCCCTCCTCTAGTTTCCTGCATTGAGCAAGGGGTTGGACTAGATAGCCTTGTAGGCTCCTTCCAACTCTATTATGAAATCAGCAGACCACAATCCAGAAGTCGTAACAGGCATCATAAATCAGCAAATGCCAAGGTGAATAAAAAAGTTTTCAACATGCACCTAAACGGTAACAGAGTTTGCACATGTTTTATTTCTGGGGAAAGGGTATTCCAGAGAGCGAGCAGCACCACGGAAAAATCCCTCTTCCTGACTGTCGTCCATAGGCAACTGCAAGATGTGGCACAAGCAGGATGGCCTCTAATGATGATCACAGACTCAAAGCTATTTTAGCATGTTTATTTAATTACAATGTTTATTGTATTTTATATTCTTTTTAATGGAGGTGTTTTTTTGTTACTGCTTATTTAATGTAGATGTTTACTGTAGGTCAATTTAAGAGCTGTTTCTGTTGAAAAACAGTCAATAAGTTTATGAAATAAAAATAAATACTTTGTAATCTCATAGATGGAAATATAAAATCAGGTGGAATAAGTTTCCATTTTACGTCAGATAGGAGCAAGGGAGGGAGAGAGACATTTGTTTGTGACAATCGCAGGATAAACTATATTGATGGGCTTTTAAAAGCATACCAGACTAGTTTAAGAGTTTTGAGTCAAAGCATCCAATTATTTAGCTTCCTATCACAGTGTTAAGCATATATGTATATATTTGTTACATTTAAATATAATTGCGATTTTGCATGCATGGCAAAGAAACTACAAACTAAAGCAGTAACATTGCTTTCTTGGAACCATTTTAAAGATTAAAAAAGGATGAAGACATTTTTCTAGCCCAGTCACAAAGCTTCGAAGTAGCAGCATGCCAGCTGGCATGAACCCCATTTACAATAAATTGTTTACTTGCTATCCAGCAATAGATCTATAAACAAATATGTCCAAGATTCCAAATTGTATGGAAGTCACCGCTTAAAACTCAGGATTTTGTTCAAAGTCTAAAATTATAAGCACTGAAGAAGCAGAATACTACAAATTGCTAGAAACTGAAATTACATAGACCCCTCTAGATATAAGAGAAAATTGCTGACAGTTAAACTCTGATCATCAACAACAAAAAACATTCTTGCATTTCAGTAGTTATCCATGTATGGAAATTACTTGTTTTAAGAAAATTAAGTGAATGAGGGGGTTAATGCAAATGTATATAACAATATTTTTCCAGTTCACATATGCTTGCAACACATGTTAAATTTACATTAAAGTACAAGTGTAATGGCAGGCTCTGATCCAGTTTGCACAATCAAACAACATGTGAACATGCGGGAGCAATCAAGCATGCTTGTTCCCACCCACTTGCTTGCTTCCACTTTGCTAAAGAACCCAGGAATGCCCTGTTCCTGAGCTGTTGTGACCTGTGAACTCATTTTAGCTCATGGTTTGTTGTTGGGTTAAAACTCTTGGTTATTTAACCCTTAACAACCCAGAATGCTGGGTTTGCTCGACAATAACCCAGGAACGGGGCATTTCTGAATTGTTTCTCAAACAGAAGCAATGAGTGTGCAGGAGGCAGCGTGCTCGCTTGCTCCAGCATGGCCATGGCTAACTATGGGTTGTTTAAACCATAGTTAGCTGTCGTGTGCAAACCAGGTCAGTGTAATTTTAATAGACAGGTTTGCCCATGACAGAACAAAAACTACAGAGCTGGACAGATCAGGGAAAGCAGATATACCACCCCATGTTTATTTTATAATCCAGTCTATCCGATGTAAGACTCATGTCAATGTCCATAATGTGTCACTTACATGAACTTTGATGTTGTGCAGAGAACAGAGAAAACAAGTACAGTAATACCTTGGATTGCAAGTAACTTGGTTTGAGAGCGTTTTGCAAGACAAGCAAATTTTTAAATATTTATTTTTTAAAAATTGACTTGATATACAAGCGACGGCTTGCAATACAAGTACTGTAGTACGGCTTAAATTAAAAATCTCTGTACAAATTTTTTTGGGGGAATTTCGTTTTGATATAAGAGTGTTTTGGATTACAAGCACGTTTCCGGAACGAATTATGCTCTCAATCCAAGGCATGACTGTAGTTACTGCTTGTTACTATTAATCTAACTGGCAACTCACAATGTGTAGCTGTAAACCACACCCCTATGCTTGTGCTGTTTAAAACGTAAGTTCTCTTACCTGATACTATACAGCAGCCTTTCCCAATCTAGTACTCTTGAGGTATGTTGAATTATAACTCTCATCATCCCATATGGGCTGGGGATTATGGGAGTTGTAGTCCAACTAGGGAATGATCTATTAAGTTTGGTTAAAAAATATTAATACATCTTATTAATTTCAGTTTTGCTCAGTTTCTTATTTTTCCAACTTTAAGTTCATCTTGTCCCATTTCTGCATGAGTTTGTGATATTTTAATAATTCCACACAAACATTTTTTACACATTGTCATGTGAATTTCTTTCAATATACAATTTCCCCCCGAATATATGCATTTTTGCAAGTAATTTCCTCTAATATAATACATTTTCTGTTATTTTCCCTAGTATATGCATTTGTGTGTGCTCTTTTCCCTAATATACACCTTTTTGTACACTTTTACTGGAGAACAGCATTGCTAAATTTGGAAAAGTGCAAATATTGAAGTATAACCAAACTTTCTGTTTGTGGATTGGTTTGGGGACTATACCTAACACATCTGGAGGGCACCAAGTACAGAAAGGCTGCTATAGAGGCACTGGGTGGTGAATAAAATTTAGTGCTTTTAAAATATGTAGCAGGAAGTTGCATCTTGATCAGACATTTCAGATCATTGTTAAACTAATATCGAAGGAAAGAAGCTGTATAACATGACCAAAATTCTGTCCTTCAGTATTGCCATTTCCATACTGAACTTAAAAAACAGCAGCATCAACATTCTAAAGAAAATTTCACATAGTAAAAATGTTTTTGTTTTAAGACACATCAGATTCTTAAAAGTAACACACACTTATAAAGTGAAGAGACAGGTTTAGGGATGCTGATGTGCAGAAAATGTGGTTCTTGTAGAACTGAAGATGGATTTTCTATCAGAATTCAAGTTACATTCCTAATGGTTTTTAATATTCAACTCCAAAGATAAAGGCAAAACGAATATGTGGATGCATGCATAAATTGTTCTCCCTTTTTCCTGCCCTCAGGTCACTGTTAATTGTATTCAATAACAAAGGGAAGAAAATAAATTTTACTGGTGAAATTAAGATTCATCAAATATCTGAATGAAAAGTAGTATCTAATGACTGCATTACTAAAATTGGATTTAAACATTTCAACAAAACATGTAGTAATTGTTCATAATGTATGTATATAATCACATTCTAAGATGGCATTAAATCCACTTCATTTAAGAAAGCTGCCAAAGCTTACTTGAATTTTTGCAAATAGTCAACCTTCTTCCATAAAAAAAGTTCTATTACTGAAGAAATACTATAGCAAAGATGAGCAATGCAATAAGACAGAGCTCTCCCACTCCCCGCAATTTGACAAGGAGCTGGGCATTATGAAGTACGGTAGGTTGGGAGACAGCTTAACTGACAGTGGTAGAAGACTCATGCTGAATTTCTTACTGGCTCTCTCCCTCTACCTTTGAGTGACGTGTTATCAGTATGTTGTTGACACTGAACTCTGTGTTTCATTGACCAAGACAAGAGCATGTATAGTATTTCCCTCTGTATAGTATTTCCAAGGGGTTGCAGGGGCTGCTGTCGGGAGGAGCAAATCTGCTTCTGCCAGCCCAGTTGCACATGCCTAAATCTGGATTCAACCCAAAAACAACTATAGGCCAGTGGCCAACATCCCCTTCCTGGGCAAGGTGCTTGAGTGAGTGGTCACTGATCAACTCCAGGCACCCTTGGCAGAAAATGATTTTCTGGATCCATTTCAAACTGGTTTCAGACTTGGTTTTGGAAGAGAAACTGCCTTGGTCACCCTGTGAAATTACCTATGCTGAAAGAAGGACAGGGGAGTGTGGCCCTGTCAGTTCTTTTGGATCTCTCAGTCGCTTTCAGTACCGTTGACCATGGTATCTTTCTGGACAGGCTGTCTGAGTTGGGAAGTAGAAGCACTGTACTGTAGTGGTTACACTCCTACTTGGTGATTCCACAAGGTGGTGCTGAGGAACTATTGTCCCATCCTGGGCTTCCCCAGGCTACACTATAGGGTTCCATAAGGCTGTATTTTATTCTCTATTCTTTTCAACATCAACATGAAACAAATGGGAGAGATTATCCAGGGATGTGGGCTGCGGTGTCACCAATACATAGATGACATCTAGTTCTACCTTTCCCTTTCATCTAATACAGGAAAGGCAGTTGATGTTCTGAACCAGTGCTTGAGCAGGGTAACAGACTGTATGAGGACCAATAAACTGAAACTCAATCCAAGATGGAGATGCTGTTGGTGGGTGGTTCATCTAACTGGCTGAGTAGTGTGTACCTGTTCTGGAGGGAGTTGTACTCACTCTAAAGCAGGGCTCTCCAACATTGGGTCCCCAGATGTTGCTGGACTAAAGCTCCCAGAATCCCTTGCCATTAGCCATGCTGGCTGCGTATGCTGGGAGCTGTAGGCCAGCAACATCTGGAGACCCAAGGTTGGAGAGCCCTGCTCTAAAGGATCAAATGCATAGAGAGGGCCTTTTCAGTGGTGGCATGCCATCTGTGGCATGCCCTTCCAAGAGCGGGTCACCTGGCGCCTACTTCATGGTCTTTTCTGTACCATCTTAAGACCTTTCTATTTTCCCAGGCATTTTAGGAACTGTTTTTAGTGCTTGTAAATCCTTGCACTGTTCTATCCCTGCTGCTGTTTTGCTTCTGGTTTTATTATGCTGGTGGTGGTGGTTTTGTCTTGGTTTTTACCTGTTTTGATGTCTTATTGGTATTTTGTACTTTTATGTTTTTAATGTGTACACCAGAGAACGTAGGTCATTGAGCAATTTAAAAATGCAAGCGATAAATAAATAAAGAGGCACATTTTGAGAAACCATGGTAACAGTAAACAATCAGCGTAACACTTTTGGAACAATCCTACATTTATGGGGTGGGGGGAAGTATGAACTATGTACAGCACAATGCTATCTGAACATGTCAATTCAAATGTATTTGCAGGGATCTTCCTCAGTTACATTTTTTGCTGACTGGTTAAACCAAAATCAATGCAACCTACTATAGGCCAAAGGATCAAGGCCATGTCACTTTATGATTGTATCATCAAATAATATTTGTCATGTGCAAATGAGCTATTATAGATTCACACCACAGATTAGAAGTTTTACATCATTACCTTTTTAGTGTTTTTAATGGAGTCGAGTCACATGCTGAGCTCTTCATCATCAATTGATTAGAAGTTGAAGTGATGTACATGCATGTTTTAACTATTCCTAAGATATAAAATGGGTAAAAACCCATAGGAACATTTATTTGTAAACACACACCTGCCATTGATTAGGTGTTTCATAATTCTTTCTATAACAGTGGTGGGTAACTTATGGCCCTCCAGACATTCTGCCCTAAAACTCCCATCATCCCTCACCATTGACTATGCTGGCTAGGACTGATGAATATTATATCATCAAAATATCTGGAGGGCCACAAGTTGCACATCCCTGTTCAACTAACTGTGAAATATACTGTCACTAGAATACCATTGCAAGCTTGAAACAACTAATATCTCAAAGTTTAAGTTTCTAGCGTTGATAAGTTGCTGGCATTAGCTATGAAAGAATGACTGAGGCTGACTGCACACCTGGATTCCAGGGGAAAATACTAATTGTCTAACTATTCCATAAAAGAGCTCTCTAAACACACAGAGGGACACACAGTGTATTTGTGGACTGGAGCAATCCTAAACATATTTACTCAGAAGTATTGTTTTCAATAAAATTTACTCCCAGTTAAGCATGTGTAAGACTGTAGCCTAAATCTGCTCCTTTACCAATGGAAGTTGCCAAACTTGAGATCTTTGTGGTCTTTTCAGCACCAGGTGAAAAAGCCTTTTAAGATATGTAGTAACCACAGTACATCAGTGGCCAATGTGCACTAAAGACTGCTCATGAGACTGGTCTACGTTGAAGTCATAAACTCATGCAAGAGAATGGCTCTTACTAACAAACTACTCTCATGAGTAGCTTTTTAATACAAGTCAGTCCTGGCATATTATCAGAATCAACTAGTGAGATGGGGTCTTCAACCCAATTCCTCATCAAGTCTATCCTGAAGACGTCTCCTAGTTAGATCCAAACCCTAGTTAGATCTAAACATTTGTAAGTACGTCCGCTTCTAAAAAAAGCCCTTCTTGGACCTTAACCTCTACAGACCAATATTAAATCTTCTATTTATGGGCAAGGTTATTGAGAGGGCGGTTGCCTTCCAACTCCAAGCAGTCTTGGATGACACTGATTTTCTAGACCCATTTAAAACTGGCTTCAGAGCAGGATACAGAGTTGAGACTGCTATGGTCACCTTAGTGGATGATCTACGCCTGAGTACTGACAGGGTCTGTCCCTGTTGGTGCTTCTGGACCTCTCAGCGGCTTTCGATACCATCGACCATGGTATCCTTTCGGAACGCCTGAGGGGATTAGGGGCACTGTGCTTCAGTGGTTCCGGTCCTACCTCTCGGGTAGGTTCTAGATGGTGATGCTTGGGGATAGCTGCTCCTCCAAACAGGAGCTGCCATGTGGCATACCACAAGGTGCCATTCTTTCCCCAATGCTATTTAATATTTACATGAAACCACTGGGAGAGATCATCCAGAGGCATGAGGCAGGGTGCTATCAGTATGCTGATGACACCCAAATATATTTCTCCATGCCTTCAGCAACAGCATCAGCTAAGGATAGTGTGTGTCCTCTGAATGAATGCCTGGAGGTGGTAATGCGCTGGATGAGGAAAAATAAACTGAAACTGAATCCAGACAAGACGGAGGTGCTTGCTGTAGAAGGTCAGAACCTGGGTTTGGAGGTGTGTGAACCAGTTCTGGATGGGGTTACACTCCCTCTGAAAGACTGTGTTCGCAACTTGGGGGTGCTCCTGGCTCCGTCGCTCCAAATGACAGCCCAGATAGATGCGATGGCTAGGAGTGCCTATTATCAGCTTCGGCTGATACGCCAGCTGCGCCCCTTCCTAGAGTCGGAAGACCTAAAGACGGTAGTGCATGTGCTGGTAACTTCGAGGCTCGATTTCTGCTATGCGCTGTACATAGGGCTGGCTACCTTTGTACCTAGTCCAGAAACTTCAACTAGTGCAAAATATGGCAGCCAGACTGGTCACCGGTACACCTAGGGGTGCCCATATTACACCAGTTTTAAAAGCACTTCACTGGCTGCCAATTAATTTCCAAGTATAAAGTGTTGGTTATTACCTTTAAAGCTCAACATGGTTTGGGTCCAAGCTACCTACAGGATCGCCTTCTCCTGTACAATCCGCCCCGCACACTCAGGTCCTCTGAGAAGAATCTACTTATAGATTCATAGATCATAGTGGTGGAAGGGGCCTACAAGGCCATCAAGTCCAACCCCCTGCTCAATGCAGGAAACTAGAGGAGGGGGTCTCCCATCCAAGTAATAACCAGGCCTGACCCTGCTTAGCTTTCCACACTCAGACAAGTTGAGCCAGCATGACTTCAGTCAGCCAAAACTAGGCTGACAGGTATTACCCAGAGGACCTTCTCTTCTGCTGCCCCCAGTTTGCGGAATGGCCTGCTGGAGGAGATTCATCAACTTAGCAGTCTTTTGGAATTCAAGAAAGCCATAAAGACTGATCTCTTCCGGCAGGCCTATCCGATGGAATTTTAGGATGCTTTTAAGATGTTTTAATAATGTATGCTACGTTTTTTAATTAGTTTATATATTTTATGATTATTGTTCCCCGTCTCGATCCAAACGGAGAGATGGGTAAGAAATAATTTATTATTATTATTATTATTATTATTATTATTACTATTATTATTATTGTTTATCCAAGTGTAATAAGGAAAACAGTAAGTATTTCAACAGGGTGTTATTTATATACAAAGCCCTATATAGGACTGACCTTTCGAAACAAAAGGGATTATTTATATATCTATATCCAAGAGTACCTTTCTACTCCTGCATACTGTCTATTTTTGTTTATTCAGAGCTTCCATTCCACAACAATATCAGAGCATACTGGAGGAACAGGCACTTGAGCCACAAGTAAGAATTTTAGCAACTGACCTGAGTAGGTCAGCTCAGTTTGACACGATTCTATCAAACAATCTTAAAGCCTAACATTTAAGAACGTGTGTTGCTGGACTTGTTCCAACTTGCTTGCAATTATGCATGATAATGTACCTTTTAAATGCTGTATTTTTCATAGCTGAAATTTGCTGCATATTTCCTACAGATAGGTCTGGCTACAGAATGTCAACCAGCATTAATGTTTCACACTGGCTGCCTAATATTGAAATGGAGATGAAGACAAACACAAAATCCAATATATTTAGAGCACAGTTTTAAACAGCTTTACTTAGAAGTAAACCACAAGTTAGGTTGGACTTACTGCCTAGTAAGAATGCTTACAGCTGCATTAATTCATTCAATCGTTTTTGATAAGGATTATTTTCCTTTTAAATATCCATTCCCTTTTTTAAGCCAAGGATTGCTCTACTGACTACACTGCAGAGAGGGGGGGAATCTAAGCTTTGAAGTCTGGGAATTTGCCAACTCTGAAGAAAGGGAATTGCATTTGTTTGCAATCACAAGTGTGTGTGTGTGTGTGTGTGTGTGTGCATTCTCCCTCCTCTTTAGCTGACTTCTACATTGTTGTGAACAAAGATGGCATTGAAGATTAAAAATTCAGTTCTGGGAGAATGCTTGGAGAAACAACTTACTGAATATTCTAAATTCAGTGTAGTTGAGAAAATACCCAGCACTGTTTAAATAAAAGGGAATCTAACATTATTGTTACACATCATATGTAATGTCAACCTACCAAAGATGCACAAGGAATGTTTAGTATCTTTTTTTAAATTCTCCCAAGAAATGAGCAACCATGATGGTGAAGTCTCCATTCCAATAAAATTAAGTTTTAATGTAGAATTCTCTATTACTGATTAGTAAGGCTCACAGCATGTCCTTCCTAGTGATTCTGAAGCAAAGTGTAGAATATTTGCCCAAGTGTACAAACAAGGCTGGATTTTATTTATGTAGATCACTTTCTTCTGTAATTTTAAAATTCAAACTCATTGACTTAAGCCTTCTGAAACCTAATGCACAAAAAAATGGGATCCCCAAAATGTAATAAAATAACTAAAAAGCTGCAGGCTACTAAACACCTTTATATTATATATGTGACCCAGATGCACAAATATGATACCAGCTGTTGCCTGGCACACAAACTGTAAAAGAGCTCACCCTGGTATAATCTAAACATGGAGAGGAAGCCATTCAGGGGCTACAGCAGAGGTCTCCAACACAGTATCTGCGGATACCACTGTACCCACAAGGCCAGGCTGAAGCACCCTTCAAACTGTTTTAACCCTCTGCAAGTGAATGGAGCAATTCCTCCATTCATTTGTACGGGGGGGGGGGGTCCTCCTTGCCAAAAAACAGTTGGAAGGGGGCATAGTCCACCCCACACAAAGGACCTTGGGGGCAACAGGGATACCACTGTACCCACAAGGCCAGGCTGAAGCCAGCAAAAAAGAATTTCTATGCTGCCTCCATTGCGTCTGCGGAGTGCTGCCCCAGGAGGCTGTTCCAAGTGGTCCGGAGTCTGGTCGGTCCAGTCGCTCCGGACCCAATGGAACAGTCTAAAGCCTCCTGTGAGGCTTTAGCAAAGCACTTCGCAGATAAAATTGATCGGATTAGGAGTGGGATATCGTGCGTCGTCGGATACAGGGAGTGAGCGGGAGGAGGCCAATGGCAGACCGGTTTTGTGGGATCGGTTCCAGCTTCTTCCTTCTGAAGTGGGCAAGGTGGTTTCATCTGTGAGGCCGACCACCTGCTTGCTTGATCCTTGCCCGTCCTGGCTCATAATGAGCTGTAGGGAGAGACTGGGTGAGGGGATCAAGGCGGTGGTGAATGCCTCCCTGGAGGAGGGAGTGATGCCATCAGCCCTCAAGGAGGCAGTAATAAGACCGCTTCTAAAGAAGCCCTCCTTGGATCCCCAGGATTTAAACAACTTTCGCCCAGTCTCCAATTTGCCATTTCTGGGCAAGGTGATCGAGCGGGTGGTGGGTGCTCAGTTGAAGGCACACTTGCATGAAGCCGATTATTTAGATCCATGCCAGTCGGGCTTCAGGCCTGGACATGGGACGGAAACGGCCTTGGTCGCCTTGGTGGATGATATGAGGAGGGCTTTGGATAGCGGCAAATGCTCCTTTCTAGTCCTCCTCGATCTCTCAGCGGCTTTTGATACTGTTGACCACGGTATCCTCCTGGACCGCCTGGAGGGGTTGGGCTTGGGAGGCACTGTATTGCAGTGGTTCTGGTCCTTCCTCTCTGGAAGGTACCAGAGGGTAGTTCTCGGGGAGGAGGCTTCGGACCCTCGGCCGCTCACTTGTGGAGTGCCGCAGGGTTCCATCCTCTCCCCGATGTTATTCAATATCTACCTCAAGCCGCTGGGAGCTATCATCAGGAGGTTTGGGGTGCGGTGTCATCAGTATGCGGCTGACACGCAGCTCTACCTCTCACGAGGTACCTTTCAAGTCCTCACCGAGGTTGGCCGTTGAGACCCTGTCCAAGTGCCTGGAGGCAGTGGGTGGATGGATGGGAAGGAACATGCTGAAACTGAACCCCGACAAGACCGAGGTACTTCTGGTGGGGGACAAGGGGAGGTTAGGGGATGTTGACCTGGTGCTGAATGGGGTACATCTACCCTGAAGGACCAGGTCCGCAGCTTGGGGGTCATCCTTGACTCCCAGCTGTCCATGGAGGCTCAAGTGTCCGCTGTGAGCCGGGCGGCGCTGTATCAACTCCATCTGATACGGCAGCTGCGCCCCTACCTTCCTAATCATCTGCTCCCATCAGTGGTTCATGCCTTGGTCTCCTCTCGCCTAGACTACTGTAATGCGCTCTACGTGGGGTTACCCTTGAAGACGGTTCGGAAGCTACAGCTGGTACAGAACGCGGCGGCTCGCCTGGTTAAAGGCAGCTGCCGGCGGGACCACATCACGCCAGTGCTGAAGGAGTTGCACTGGCTACCAGTTGCTTGCCGAGCTGAATTCAAGGTGTTGGTTTTGACCTTTAGAAACCCTATACGGCTCCGGTCCAGTCTATCTCAAGGAGCGTCTCCAGCAACACCAAGTGGGCCGCTCAACAAGATCTGCCACGGACGGCCTTCTCCTTGTCCCTTCAGCCAGAGCAGCTAGACTGGAACTCTGTCCCGAGTGACCTCCGCCATGCTCCCTCTCCGCTGAGCTTCCGCCGCTCATTAAAAACCTGGCTGTTCAGGCGGGAATATGGGGTGGGTTAAGATTTTAAAATTTTTATACTGTTTTAAATGTATTTTATTGTTTTTATTCTATGTACATCGCCCAGTGTGGCCGGTTGCCGGCCAGATGGGCGATTAATAAATGTAAATAATAAATAAATAAATAAATTTTCAGTGTTTGTGTGGCAGGGTATCCTCTCCCTATTCAAGCCAATGGAGCAATTCATCCATTAACTTAAATAGGGAAGGGGAAAAGTCTTCCTTGCTGAAAAATGGCTGGAAGGGGAGCAAAGTCCACCCCCTATGAAAGACCCTTAGGATAACAGGGTCCTTGGCAGGAGGTGAGCTTTGCCTCTCCCAGCCTATTTTTGGGGAGCTTTGTCTCACCCCTGGCAAATGAATAGAGAAATTGCTCCATTCACTGCATGGGGATGGGGAGAGAGGAAGAGAAAAAGAAAGAGCAAAAGAGAGAGCGAGCGAGCAGGAAAGAGGAACGAGAGAGAGAGAGAGAGGAAGAAGAAGAAGAAGAAGAAGAAGAAGGAGAAGGAGAAGGAGAAGAAGAGAGAGAAGGAAGGAAGGAAGAGGAGACAGAGAGGTGCCAGAGTGTTCAGTTCAGTTTATTGCTCAGTAGCCAACCAGGCTTTTAAATCAGACTAAAAACACGAAGCAAGAAAAATACAAAGTGTCAATACTGTATACAAAAAAAAATCAGGCCTGAGAGAGAGAGAGAAAGGAGCCAGAGAGAGAAGGAAGGTAAAAGAAAGAAAGAAAGAAAGAAAGAGCCAGAGAGAGAGAGAGAGAAGCCAGAGTGAGTACCACACACACAGGGTACATATTCATACACACACACACACACACACACACATTAAGGGGGGTGCTCCCAACATTTTTGTGATTGGTCCCACACACCCCTACAGCAGCCAATTTGTCGTGGTGCCCAGGGAACTTTTTCAAAATGCCAAAAGTCCCCAGGGGCCCAAAACAGTTGGGAGACCCCTGGTCTACAGACGCAGATAGATTCCCAAGTTTAATCAGTTGCATGATACACATTAGAACAGTGATGATGAACCTTTTTGAGCCCGAGTGCCCAAACTGCAACTCAAAACCAACTTATTTATTTCAAAGTGCCAACACTGCAATTAAACCTGAATACCGAGGTTTTAGTTTTAGAAAACAACTCATACAGTTGTCCGAACTAATTAACATCTTTTGTCTTTAAAGAAAAACACAACAACAGAGCTTTCAATGATACAAACAGATTTTTGTTGGGGGGAGAAAATCAACTCAAAAAATTATTATAGTACTACATTGTACACATAGCCTGAAGGGAATTTATACAAACTTTTTAAATAATTAGGCACATGTCTTTTTGGATAAGGGATTCTCAACTTGTAATATGATTATATGCCAGACTGAAATTGTATGGGGCAAGCTTTACTCCGGGTCCTTTCCCTGCTTCTACAGGTGTCGGATTAGTAAAAGTTAACCTGTACTAGGATGAGCAAGATAAACAAGAAAACTAAACGTGCTTAACACATTTAAAACACTTTATGTCTTGGACTGCAAACACTGCATTAGGTAAAAGTTTGCATTGGGCATGCTTTTGCACAATTAATGTGATTTTTGCTATTGCATGCATGCTGATAATTTGTCAAACCTTGGCTCATACTCAGTTAGCTTGAGAGCAACACATGCAGCACTCAGGTCAACTGTTAGGGCTTTACATCCAAGCCATGCTCTGTGCATCATTCTTCAAAATCTTTTAAATGTGATAACAATGTTGAAAAGAATTCTGTAACAAGAATTCTAGAATAAAATCATTCTGTTCCACACTGTGAGAAAGAACAAGATCATTAGTGTTTTGCAGAAGGGGACAGTCTTGTCGCGATCTGGTGACCAATGGCTTGAGTGCCCACAGATAGGTCCCTGCGTGCCAGCTGTGGCACCCGTGCCATAGGTTCGCCATCACTGATCTACAGCATCAAACTTTGAGAAATTAGTATTCTTATATTTTAAAAAATATTTCTTGAGGTTTCATCTTTACTGTAATTCTAATAAATACAGGTGGAAATATATCACTCCCCAGACCATTAACTGGGCAGTTAAAGATGGTAATAATCTTTAATACTGTAATTTTACATAGGACATTTAATTATTGTATGACATTATTCTTATGAAAAAATACTGTTTACTTCCAGTTTGTACCACTGTATTTTATAGTAATCTCCAGTGGGAAAGTAAAATAAGTCTAATTATAACTTCTAATTGGGTACAACGGAAACATAAAATAAGTTAAAATTGTTCCAAATGTAATTTTAAACAGCTAACACAAAACCCTTGTTAAAATGCTCCAAAACCATTCAATGTATCAATAACCTGTTCTAAGCTGTTCTCCTAGTATAGGTGAGTAAGACAGAGGCATAAACTAAGTCTAGGTTTTCTACTTAAGACACACACTGAGAGCCAGTGTGGTGTGACGGTTAGAATGTTCGACTGGGACCCAGGAGATCCAGGTTCTAGTCCTCACTTGGCCACGAAGCTCACTGGGTGACTGGGCAAGTCACTGCCTTGCAGCCTAGCATACCTCACAGGGTTGTTGTGAGGATAAAATGGAGAGGAGGAGGAGGACCATGTAAGCTGACTTAGGTTCCTTGCAGGAAAAAAGGTGGGATATAAATATAATAAATAAATAATCACAAATCTAACAATCTTTTAGCCAATATTCTATAAAATACTCCTGAACCAATATGTTTTAAATATAAATCAGAAAGTAGCCTAGAAAAACTAAGAGCACTATATATTTTTAAATCAACAATGCATAAGTCAAATATTAGATAGAATATGTACTTTCACAATGACAGTGGTCTTTCTTGCAACAGGTTTACCTCTATAAAGGTTACGTTCCAAAATGTGTATACAAAAATGAGAATCTGCTATTGATTTTGTTTACTGAGACTGAATAAAACCTATTAAAGCAAAAAAGTGGCATTGAGGGAGCAATCCTATGGCCCCTACAGTGTCTGAGGGGCCATAGGATAGTTCATATTCCCAGATCCGAGGTTGGAGACAGCCTTGGAGCTGGGAATCAAAGCTCTGACCCCCTCCCCCTCACAGCTGGCATGGACTGAACTGCACCAGCTGCTCACCAAGGCCAGGAAAGTGACCTCAGAGAAAGGGGAAAGGGGGTGTTTTGGGGTGTGTGTGGAGGGGAGGAGACTGGAGATGCTAGGATACGAGCTATCCTGACACCTCACCAGCCTCCTTCCATCCCACTCCAAGATGTTCCAAGTAGAGAGGCAAAATCGCTTGTCTAACAGAAAGTGCAGGGCAGGAGGACAGGGACGCGAAGTTAACCTCTGCCGCTCCTCCCGCTCCGCATAGGATGACTGTAAGTCTCTGAGTTCGGGGGGCTTACCACCATCACGATAGGATTGTGCCTTCAGGGAACTAAATAAACTTTACTGTGCACTACTACTTGCTGAAGTTTTTTGTTTGCTTGCTTTTTGGAATGCATCACCTTGGGCAGACTTCTTGCTTCATGAAAATGCCAGTCAAAGAAATAACTATCATATATTTCTAACAATGAAGCAGATATGCCACTTTACATCCCAAATCTGTTTAAGCATCTATGCTGTATACTTGTCACTTTCTGTTTCCATGCCAAGCATATAAGAACATAAGAAGAGCCCTGCTGGATCAGACCAAGGGTCCATCTAGTCCAGCATTCTGTTCATGCAGAGGCCAACCAGCTGCTCACGGGAAACCCACAAGCAGGACGTGAGTGCAACAGCACCCTCCACCCACATTCCTCAGCAACTGATGTACATAGGCATACCGCCTGATACTGGAGCATACAGCCATTAGGACTAATAGACATTGATAACCTTATCCTCAATAAATTTGTCTAGTCCTCGATGAGTTTTTAAAATTACTTTTAATTTAAGGTTTTCACGATGAAATGCATATTTCATAGATTTTACAGTGTTAGAGTTAGAATATACTGGAACAAAAAGAAATGACGATAAAAAGCAATAGAATTATATGTTCCAAAAACATGCTCTACAAACTGTACTTCCTTTTAATATGAAGCAACAGATATTGGTCATAATCCTTCCATGCATAGGGATATATATCCACAAAGAGATTCCCATAGGCTCAATAAAACCCTATTTCTTCCCTTCCCCCACGACAGCATGGCTTCATGGCCATGAATGAAAACAGTATATTACACGGAATGGGAGATCAGTTCATGCATCCCATTCCCTATAATTTCTTGGTTTGCTACATGCCCAACTGTGTATGCCAAAGGAGGGAAGAGGGAAGAAACAGGGTTCTACTGAGCGCTATGGCACAGGTGCAAGGATCATAGTGTAATCTTTTACTCAAAATCCAAGATCAAATGCAAAATGCAAAAAACCCCCATAACCCATCTGGTTAAAAAAGTATGCAGAAGAAATCAAATTTGAGGTAATTCATGTAAAAAATAATTTTAAAAAATCAATTCCACCATGTAGTGTAAACACAAGTGAGGTGCCATAGAAGCCAATGCTGCAATCCTATTCAAACTTGCATTAGAATAAGTCCCATTGACTTCAATGGGGCTTATTAATTTAATTTTGCATAGGATTGGTTCTCAATCACTTAAAGACACAATAAAAACATCAAATGGAAGTTTAGTTTGAAGGAACAAGAAATGGGGGAGGGAGAACAATGGAAATGAAAGATTGGCAGGTGATGGCACCACATTTTACATTTCTAGAATTTGGATAAATGTACTGATCATACAGACTTGAGAGAATGAAAAAAAACTTTATAAACTTCTGAACCAAATATTTTCAACATTAAGCATTAACACCACTCCCCGCAATTGTTTTTAATCTACAGAATATCTTCCTCTAATTCACTTTTCAACTTTATAATCAGAATTTAGATTAGAACATACATCATCTTTGTCTTTTCTGTTAAGAAAAAAAATATTACTATGATCACCAGAGTTGAAAGTTTACTAGCTGCAGTTAATACACCAAAGCAATCACAGCTGTCAAACTTCAGTTCTAAAAGCTTGACATCATGGGAATCCACCAAGCCAAGCCGTGTGCATTGAACACTCACTGTTTTGAGAAATGGCAGTTTTACACTAATTCACCTGTTCTGCTATTCCAAAAGGAGTCTTTGACCTGTAGTTAAAATTAGCCTGAACTATACAGATGTAATAGCTATTTGTGTTTAATACTCCTATTTTATATTTTGTCTCATATACATTTTTAAACCACAATGAGTTGCCCTTTATTGCTGATAGTCAGTCCTTTCATTTAATCAAAGTAATTTCTCTACTGCAATGCATTAACATATGTACACCAAGCATAAGAAATTAGTTATCTGGTTTAACTAAAGGAAAGATTAACATGAATATTACTGTATTAATTGTTTTGCAATGTTTAATACAAAAATGTCTCTTACCTTGTATACCCATTAGAGAAGACAGATCTGCCAGAAAAATTCAAAGCCCCCATTGGCGTAAGGGCATCATCTCCAGAGCCCTGGCACCTATTCCAATTTTCTGAACCAGCAGGATGAGATGGAATGGCATTGAAAACTGGTTTCTGATCCTGCTGTTGAGTGACAGACGCCGTGTTCAAGTCATAGTGGTACATTTGTCCTCCAGAAGTGCTGACACCATGGACAGAAATGGCAGATGTTTTATTTCCAAGCATATTTGACCCAGAGAAATTGCCCTGACAATAAACTGTGCCTATTTTCTCCTGCTTTATTACCCCAGGCGTGCACAGTTCAATAAAATCTTCCTTTTCAGTCTTCACTTGTGGCATTTGCATTGCAGAACTGGGCAAAAGATCCCCACACTTGTTAATTTTCGGCTTAGTGTCTGGTAAAATGGGAGGTTTGCAGTCCTCCATTTCATTTCCTTCCAGGAGAAAACCCTCATCTCCACCAAGATTTGAAAGCAAGCTACTTTCATCCAGTATGGGGTCCATTCTCCAAGGGCTCCCATTTGTTTCTTTTCCTGGAGACACTGGTGGCAAATCAAAATCTTGCAAAATATCAAAGGTGCTTTGGTCTTCAGAAAACAGCTTCAAGTTGCCACCATTAGTGCCAACCTGGCCTTGTGCTAAAGCCCCTTGATCTAAACTAAGATCACGACTAGCCATGCTTGAGAACTCTGGTTCTAAGGGCACATCGACAGACACAGTACCCTTTGAGCCTTCCGCCAGGCTAGAGGACTTATTCAAGCTTGCAATGCTTTCTTCAAGGAGCCTAAAATCTGTCTCCCCAGAGGAGAGGCTGATTTGGCCCTGCTGAGGAAATCCAAGTTCGTTTCCCATCACTTTTGCATCTGTCTCGCCCATATACAATCCCATTGAGAGTGACACTGCTTTGGAGAGATCTGGCTGCGGCACATTACTTCCTAATCCCTTTGACAAGTCACACAGAACAGGTTGTTGCTTGGAGTCAGACTGAGAAGAGGCAGGCAGGGGAGATGTAGATGCAGGAGTCTTGACAGTAGCACCACCCCTAAAGGATGGATGAAAATCTATCACAATTCCTCCCTTGTCACGGCAGTGAGCACTTTTCCCAGTTTCCTCTCCGCCTGAGGATTTTAGTGATTCTTTGGGCTCCATTATTTTAATACTGGTTATAAAAGAAGAAAAATATTCATCATTAGCACAATGTAAGAAGTGCAAATCAAAATCCCTACAAATTCTGACACAGAGAAGAAACGTCGTAATGAAAAAGGCAGGCATATCCTTAACAATTTCCAATGTCTTTTAAATAAGATTTCTGACCCAATCCATTCAAACAGCTGGAAACCTTTAAATTTTTTCTCAATTTAGGATTTAATAAAAATCATATTTACCCTAATATAATTAATCATGAAAAAACTACTCAAAATCAGAAGATCTGTCATGTTTGTCATGAAGTAATAGATGTTAATTAGATAATTTATGCCAAATCAAAATGTCTACATAAAAATTAAAGCAGAGATAAATAAAGCAGTTTTCAATTGTGTTTCTTTTTATAAACTATTAATTTTAGTTTCAAGAATGTTCTCTTGAGCTTTTAAGGTTCAAATACTACTGCACACGTACCTGCAAGAATTTTACTATGTCACAATTTCCACACTCATTCACACCACACAACTTTTTCAGTACTTTCCAACTTCTACTATGAAAAAAGATCCACAAACAATACTGTATTATCTGGCACGCCTACTAATTTAGCAAATGGCACTCGCTCGCTCTCCTCTATTTACCACACTTCCCAAGCTTCAAAGAATACAATTAAAAGGTGTTGTTAGTATTTGAATTTCCAGGTTTGACCAACTTCACAAATATTCTACTTTGGGCCAAAACTATGGTCAGTTTCAAATAGTGAAATAAGTGGACATATTTTTTTGAAAAAATGAGTGGAGAAAACACAGCTGAACCAACAATTAGTCCTCCACATTTCTTGCGATTTCTGGGATTGCTATTATGTGGTATTTAAAGAACATAAAATAAAAAGCAACCCATTTATAATTAAAATATATCATTGCTAGAAACAAAACTGAGACAGATAATTTCATTTAAAAATTTTAAACCTTCCATACTTTGCATCCACTTGGATTGGAGAAAAAGCTAGGTAACGGTGGCATATGTTGCTGTATCCAAAAACAGCTGATTCTTTTGAGTTTCCCATCAATAACTGCTTGGAGGTCAAAGATGGACAAATACAACAGGAAGAGACTGCCATTCAGTCTCACAAGCTGATAGGAGACATCTATTCTTAAAGTAATATAATAATTTTAACAAAACTTAGTTTCTTTTAACCTCTCCTTTTTCCTTTTTAGGAAATTGCATAGATTCCCTTCAGAACACAGAAAGCTGCAAGGGGTGCTTTGTGAATAGGCAGGAAGCTTTCCTGGCAGCTCCCTCCAACACCTAAACAACCATGCAAAAGTGGTATGGCCAATTCTGCAACATCCTCCTTTCAAAGTTGCATGAGACACTTAAAAGTATTTGTTGGGGCTATGGCACCATCATGTAATAAAAAAACACACACATCCACACAGTAACATAGTTCTGAAGAAGGGAGAATGGGGGGGAAACCGGAGTTACCACATTTGAAAAAGCCTCTCTCACACATTGATACAAAAGCCATTAAAATGACAGACAACGCCAAAGGGGGAAATCTATCACATGAAGCAGTTGTGGACGAGGGGGGAAAACACGAAGATATTTAAGCACGATCTTTTTGAGTTGAAATTCTCCTTTGCGAAAAGTAGATTTCAAAGATGAAGAGAGAAAAAATGTGTCGGGACCTGTTGAGCATTTTGTTTGGCACGCCCACTTCTGCAAAATAACACCAGCCCTTTGCTTCCCCCCCCAAAAACCAAAAACACCATAACCCTCCAACTCCGAGTTTTCAACTCGTCTGTTTCCAATCCCTTGAGCCCGCCAAATTAAAAAAAGAGCGGTGGGGGGTGCGAAAGCAACTTCGATCTTAAAAAAAAAAAAAAGATGGGGGGGGGGAGACTGCCAACAAATATACTTTTTTTAAAAAAAAAAAAAATGCTGCCAAATAGTCGTTTCTCTCCCCTCCAAGGGAAGCCGGGGGGGGCATCAATTACATAAGATTATATTACTTTTCAGTGCACATGTCTACTCAGAGGTCCCACTGAATTCAATGCATCTTACTTCCAAGTAAGTGGATATAGGATTCCAACTTTAAAACCTTTTCTCTCCAAGACTTGACTATTTCGGACATTATCTTATGAGATTAAAATTAGCCAAAGATGGTTGTGAAATAGGATAGCAAATCACTCCCCTACCCACGGCACGCACACACAGATACACACACACACGCCCCTTCTCCCAAGTCCAAATTTAACGTGGACGACTATTAAAGTTGAGCGACGCAACAAAACGAGAAGAGCGACTCCCACCCTTATCTGGCCTCACAACTCAGGAGCAAATCTCTTGGTCTAAACGGCGGCCAGGAAAGGGGGGGGGGGAGACATTGCTGGAGATGGGGGAGGGTGACCTCTACGGAAAAAGCAAACCACCACCACCTCAGCTATGCACCTCCCTTCAAAAGGCACAAATCCTAAAAGTAGAAAGCATTCCTTCCCTTCCCCACAGGCCGACATTAAAGGACACCCCTTACCTTATTATCCAGTGGGGGCGCTGGGGCTCCTCTAGCCGCCAACTTCCATAGCTCCAGCACGAAGCGACGCGAATAAACAACTTGGTGGGGGACTAGAAGGAAGGAGAGTTACGGGGCACGGGATTGGGTGTGGGGTGGGGGTTAAGGCAGCCGCCCCTTTGCAGACGAGGTCAGCCGCCGCCGCCGCAGCAGCAGCCGTCCCCCAAGCCTTCCCCCTGCACAGACAACCAGCAGCCCCTCACCTGCTCCTCTTTCCCCCTCTACACACACACACACTCCTGCTCCCCTCGATTAATTAAAGCCACACTTCGCCCCCTCCTCCTTCGCCCCCCTTTCCCGTCTGCTCTTCACACCCACCGAGCGTCCCGCCCTCCCCCTTCTTCTTCTTCCTCCTCCTCCTCCTCTTCCCCCCCCTCCCCCAGCTACTTCGTCTGCGCTCGGCTCTACGGCTTGCCTCAGCCACAAAATGGAGGACGACGGCGGCGGCGGCGCTAGTGGCTGCCTCCGCCTCCTTCTCTGCTTCCCGCCCCCTCCCCCCCCCCCCCCGACGTGGAAGGAGAGCCGAGGCGCGCATAGGAGGGGAAGGCAGCGCGGCGCTTGTCCGGCCGCTCACAGCACAGCAAGGCACGGCATAGCAGAGAGCGCGTCCGGGAAAGGAGCCTGCCAGCCGGCGAGCGCGCGCATTGCGGGGCAGCCGAGGGGGAACGGTGCAACCTGTTGACTGAGAACGGCAACTGCAGCCCCAAACAAGGCCTCCTCCTCCGCCCCCTCCCTCTTTCGCCACGGCTTCTTTCCTTTCTTTTTACCTACCATGCTTTCCCCTGGGGCGCCAGCGTTGCTTCTTTTCCTTCTCTTTCTTTGCCCTCCTCGACTCCTTTGGCTGCTCCTAGGCGTGTTTACTCAGAAGCAAACCCCATCCACTGAATTCAGAGGGCCTTACTCCCGCCTGACTGTGCACTGTTTAGCAGCCAGGCAGCCCACCTCAAACGTCATTTGACAGTAAATCCCGTTCGACACGATTTTATCAACTCTGTATAGGATCGATCGGGCTGCCTGTAGGGGTAAGAAGAAATGAAAGGACTATTTGGATGCTGTGGCGAGCAAGCCAAAAAATGCCGCTTTCCATGGGGGCCCAGGGGCAGGCGATGAGGGCCATTAGGCCAAATTTGAAATACAGTACAGTACTTGAAAAACATTTTATCCTGCAGCATAGCATACGGAACACGATTTCACGTTTGGGGGTCGTAGATAAAGGCTGCAATCCTCTTCACACTTTACGGGGGGGGGGAGGAAATCCTATTAAGGCAATGGGATTTATTTTGTGGTAAATGGTAGGAATGTACTGAAAGTGGAGCATGTCGCATTGTCACAACATGTCTCCTTCCAAAAGTGCAGACACTTTCAAAACTTCAAAATTCTGTGCAGAGAAGCAAAGCTTTCTTATCAAGTTCCTCATAAGATAATATAGTAACAACATTAAACAGCATAGTTGTAGGAAAGCTCCAGAATCAAGAGAAAACTTAGCAAATGGAGATAAATTTGGATTACTGCAGTGCATTATATGTGGAGCTGTCTTTAAAAAACCGTTCAGAAACTCCAGATGGTCCAAAACAGCAGCAAGATTGTTTATCAGGACTGGTTGATAGGATCATATCATGCCAGTGCTTTGTGATCTGCACTGGTGTCTGTTTCCAGCCCCAATTCAAAGTATAGGTATTAACTTCTAAAACCCTGAATGGCTTGGGGCCAGGCTTCTTGAAGGATTGTCTCCTCCCATATATACCTGCCTGGGCCCTAAGATCATCTTCATAGGCCCTCCTCTGGGTGCCCCTACTAAATGAGGTGAGGTGGGTATCTACTAAGGAGAAGACCTTTACAGTGGTCACACCCTGGTTGTGAAATGCCCAAAAAGGTTCATCTGGCGCCTGCATTGTGGTCTTTTCTGCACCAGCTGAAGACCTTTTCATTTTCCTAGGATTTTTTGTCCTTCAGTTTTGTTTTTTAAATGTATTACTGTGTTTTTAGATCTTTATACTGCTTCTGGTTTCTATTTTGGTTTTAATCTGTTTAAAACTTTTAAAGGTTTTATATTATGTTTTATCATGTTGCATTTTCTGGTTTTAATTTTTGTGAACTGCCCAGCTTTGGCTATTGAGTGGTATAGAAATGTAATAATAATACTAATAATTGGGAGGAAAAATCCATGTGGCCTATCCTGAGTTTTTGAGCTATTTGTAATGCATTTAATATCCAGAACTATTCAGTGTTTCCTACATATATTCACATACATTTTTCTGGCTGCTGGATGTGTGTCTGTGTTTGGAGGGGGGAATCGTTCAATCAAACTCCCTTTGACCCTATAAAAACCATATCATCCATGTATTACAGAGATGCACTACTCAAGTAACTCACGAGGGCCAGTTTTTAAAAGCTGTATTAACAGGAGGGCCATTTCACTACATTGACCACAGGAAAGTATTTTTGTTACAGTTTTGATGCAGTATGAATAGCTCATTACTATTCGCACATTACTCATGAAAGGGCTCCACACATTTGAAGGGCCAGCATAGCACAGAAAAGGCAAATGGGGGTGGCTGGGAGGGAATTGATACACACTGGGCATTTTCGCACATCACACCAACCTACCCTGGAAATAAGCTATGGTGGGTTGCTTGTTGTACGAACAACCCATGGTACGCCCAACAGGCAAATCAAACTAACCAGGGGTTGTTCGCCCCCTCCCTCCCCCTCCTTCAGTTCTCCTACAGGTATCCCAGGAGACCTCACGGCAGGACTGACTTCCCTGCCCCCCCCCCCATGATCGTGAGCCCTTTTAGCTCGCTGCAGCTTTTTCACCACTTTAACCATTTTTTTCCAGCAATTGCGAACTCTGGCTTGACAGCCAGTTTTCACCATCTCCGTTTTGACAGCCAGTGACAGCCCCTTTAAAGTGCCCAAGTGACACATTGGAGGGCTGTAAGTGGTTGACATACTTAAAAAAAAAAAAAAAAATTGCACACACACACACACTGTATGCAAATATTTTCATTTAAAAAAACAAAAAAAACAAACACCACACTTACACAACTGCAGAGGTGTGCAGTTCCATGAATGTGGAAATTGGGAGCCTCGGCTGGGCAATGTCTGGGGGGGGTACCTGTTGTCAAAGTACAGCAGACGCCAACCGTGGACCTTGACCCGAAGAAACTCCAAATAGGGTTTTTCTTTGCTTTCTCTTGACAGCTGATAAGTTTTGCTTTTCTCAAAGCCAATGAAAATAAAGATTGCTAAAAATTATGTTGCCAGAGTACTCGTGAGGGATATCTTTAAAATTGGATTATCTTGGAATTAAGCATTTGTCTATGCTGATGAATGTTATTAGACTGTCATTACATTGCATGTTCTAAGCTTGGATAGAAGGGAATTGTATAAGGAAATGGAAGAGCCTCCCCAACTTCCCACACAACTGTGTATCACTTCAGTGGATTTTGTGAAGGAGCTCTGCTTGGTAGATTGTATCCAAGATTATTTCCAATGGTAGTGCTGACAAATTCTTCCAAGGTCTGATTGACCATATTTATTTACTTCACAGTCAGCGAATTAGAAAAACAACAACAATAACAATCCTCAATGACTGCCAGTAATTTTTGTTTATTGTCTGGCAATCATACCAACGACATGAAGGAAAAAAGATTTCCTCGCCAAAAAACTACCCTCTTTTTATCAGTCTCTCTCCTCCTACTGTTTGTACTGATACAAGGACTTGTAACCTACTCAATTTTTTGTTTTGTTTGGATAGCTCCCTGTTTTCTGTGAGGTAGCGATCAGCCAAGCATGCTTTCTGCACGATATGAAAAGAATAAGGATCGATGGCAGTCAACTTCTGCCTGAGGAGCAGTATGATTCCACCCCCTCCCACCTAGTATTTGTATTCTGAGGTGCCATTGCGGCTTCTTATCTGAAGTGGCCAGGAACTAGGTAAAGAGAGTTTGTCAGTGGCTTTGAAAAAGGAACAGAGGTTACAGAGCTAGCTCAAGTGATATAGGTACCTTAGGCAGAATGGGTTTTATGCCTCCTTTCCCATCTTGTATGCATAGCATGTGTAGGGGCTTTCTCTCCTCCCAAATGGCCAATTAGTAAGGTTGCAGGACTCCCTTCTCTCTTGGTCACCACTTAGCAGTAGTGGCCATTTACTGCTTTCTGCCGCATTCATTGGCCGCTGTGCTCTGTGGGATCTATGCATCCTTTTGCCCCAGTTCTGCTTTTTCCTTGACTCCTTTTTCAACCAACAGGAACAATACCTATTATGCCCCACTTCTTTTAGCCACACTCTCTCTTGAACAGCTACCCAGTGCTGCTTTCTCCCTCCCGTAGAGCATACAGCCTCTCCTTATCTTAACTGATGTGTGTTTGTTTGTTTTTTAGAGCTCCCTCTCTGGTAAGCCTTTTTTATTTATGTATTATTTATTTTTTTATATTTATATCTCGCCTTTTTTCTCTCCCAAGGAATCCAAGGCAGCTTACAACATGTTCCTCCTCCTCTCCATTTTATTGTCACAACAACCCTGTGAGGTAGCTTAGGCTGAGTCAGTGACTGGCCCAAAGTCATCCGCTGAGCTTCCTGACCAAGTTGGGACTAGAACCCAGATCTCCCGAGTCCCAGTCCAACACTCTAACCACTATTTATTTATTTATTATATTTATTAATCGCCCATCTGGCCAGTCACCCGGCCACCCTGAGCGATGTACAACCAAAATAACACAGTAAAACAATACAATAAAATATATGTGGAGAAAGACTGCAACTGTCCTTCTTGGCGGGTTCGGCCACTCAGGGGTTAACCCGGACTCGGGTAGCCCTCTATCAGCAGTACGCAGCTCTCTGGCAGAAGCCGCTGACCAATTATAACGCAGGCAAAGCGAGGAGACCGAGTTTTGAATGGACGCTACTACACTGTTATGGGTAAACAGAGTTTAATGGAGCGTAACAGAACATATACAAAGCGCCACGCTAAGCACACACCTACAATTGAGCTGGTAGCGAGCCGCAAAAGCAATACAGACAGTCGTACCTGGAAATGCCTTGTTCCTAGAAAGCCGCTTAACTCCAAAAGGGCTGTTCTATGTTAGCGTTGTTCACTGGGAGCCTCCCCCAGGGTTGAAGGTGGTTTGGCCTGAGCCATGGACCTTGCAGCTTGCTGCCTCACGACCAACAACCCTTTTCCTGCCACTGACCCTGGGCTTTATACCCTCTGTTGGGCCCCCTCCTTCTTGTCGTGCCCCCTCCTGGCATGACTGGTTTTTCTTGTTTGCCCGGCACCTAGGAGTCTTTGGCTGTTCCTTTCTTCTATCCAACACCTGGGAATGAATATTCCACAGCTCCTTCGGCTGCCAGACCAGGGACTTGCCAGGGGGCATGTTAATGACACCTATTGTGATTCTTGGGTGTCTGATGCTATCTTGCGGTATGTGTGCATATACGTGTGTGTGTGGGCTATGGCTTTCTCTTCACAATATAATAATTAAAACAGTATAAAAATTTCTTTTAAAATCCTAACCCACCCCATATTCCCGCCTGAACAGCCATGTTTTTAATGCACGGCAGAAGCTCATCACGGAGGGGGCATGGCGAAGATCACTAGGGAGGGAGTTCCATAACGTGGGGGCCGCCACAGAGAAGGCCCTCTTCCTAGTCCCCACCAGCCTGGCTGCTCTGGCTGATGGGATAAGGAGAAGGCTGTCTGTGGCAGATCTTGTTGAGTGGCCTACCTGATGTTGCTGGAGGCGCTCCTTGAGATAAACTGGGCTGGAGCCATGTAGGTTTTAAAGGTCAAAACCAACACCTTGAATTCAGCTCGGCAAGCAACTGGTAGCCAGTGCAACTCCTTAAGCACTGGCGTGATGTGATCACGCCGGCGGCTGCCCTTAATCAGGCGAGCCGCCGCGTTTTGTACCAGCTGAAGCTTCCGAACCGTCTTCCAGGGTAACCCCACGTAGAGCGCGCTACAGTAGTCTAGGCGAGAGGAGACCAAGGCATGAACCACTGATGGGAGCAGGTGATTAGGAAGGTAGGGGCGCAGCTGCTGTATCAGATGGATACAGCGCCACCCGGCGCACAGCTGACACTTGAACCTCCATGGACAGCTGGGAGTCTAGAATGATTCCCAAGCTGCGGACCTGGTCCTTCAGAGCTAGATGTACCCCATTCAGCACCAGGTCAACATCCCCTAACCTCCCCTTGTCCCCCACCAGAAGTACCTCAGTCTTGTCGGGGTTCAGCTTCAGCATGTTCCTTCCCATCCAGCCACCCACTGACTCCAGGCACTTGGACTACGCCTCGCTGGCTCTCACCTCAATTCCCTGCCTGCTCTGCCCCCTTTCTCCATCTACCCTTACTTCATGTTTTTCTTCCTCAGTCCACTGTCTACTAAAGCCACCTTATACAGAGTCAGACCACTGGCCCATCTAGCTCAGTATTGTCTACACCAGCCCTCTCCAACCTGGTGGTGCCTACCAAATATTCTGGCCTACAGTTCCCAGCATTCCTGACCATTGGTCATGCTGGCTGGGGCTAATGCGAGTTGAAGCCCAAAACATTTGGAGGGCACCAGATTGAGAAGAACTGGTCTGCTCTGATTGGCAGCAGCTCTCCAGGTTTTCAGGCAGCGGCCATTCCCAGCCCTACCTAGAGATGCCAGATAAGGTGGCCAATCGTGCATTACAACCAAAAAAAGAGGACAAAAGAGAATACAGATTTGCATTAAACATTTCATCTGCTAATTTATATGTATAGATGCAAATTTAGAAACAATTATTATAATTTAAATAGAAACGTGATACATCTCACTATAGTGGGGATGACTATGACCAGGTGCTTGCTCATCCTGCTCTCCAGGTGGCTACTGCTGATGGGCAACTTCAAGGCCCCTGCTCTCTCTTCTAACAGAGCTTTATCTTCAAGCTGGTCTTGGAGTGGACAGCCCTTCGGATACACGATGCCTGCAAACAGATGACTGTCTTCTGTAAAGGAGGACCCATGGCTACCCTAATATTGCCATGGGTTGAACCTGCCTGGGATCTTTGGCATGCAAAGCATGTGCTCTACCACTGAGCTACAATCCTTCCCATAACTGAAGTTGACAGGAATCGAGCCTGGGACCTTCTGCATACAAACCATGTGATCTACCACTGAGCTATGGCTTCTTCCCTGCTCTGCACCTTCCTTCAGCCTCCTTGACTTGGGCTTTCTGTCCATTAGAATTCCCAAGTCCTGGGACCTGTTTCCAGTTCTCAGCTTGCCCCTGTGTGAGTTTTAAATTTAGGCAAACAAACAATGTCCCCTTCCCTCACTGAATCTGAATTGCAAACTGCTTTGCTCCCTGAGCAACTGAACAGTCTGACCCATCAATCACCTCAGCCAGCTGGTGTCAGAGGCCTCATTTGCACAAGTACAATACAATATAGATCACAGGTGCATTCTCTAATTAGGAATATGCAATTATAACTGGATGTTTAAAAGTATAATGGGAGGACTTATGGGGATAACAGCAGACATCTATGCGTCCCTAGCTTTGTCCCAAAGGAGAAAAATAACTATGCAGACACAAGAAGCACTTCTAGTATTGGAAGGAGCAGCGCACTAAACACAAAAGTACTCTAAAACAGTGAGAACCACCACCGAAAACATGAGCAAGATATTCTGCAATGTGGGCAGGGCCTTAAAGAGGAAATATAAACTCTTCTAGCTCTGTCCTATGTTTCTTAACTCAGGAGTTCTCACTGAATTCAATGGGACATTCCCAGGGAAGTGTGCATAGGACAGCAGCCTTACAGAGGGGAATATGATTATTAGAACAGTCTGCAGGAGGACTGAAGGAATCTGGAGATGGTTCAGGGAAAGAAAGGTCAACTAGGTGCAGACCAAGGCCGATCTCTTGCTCCTGTCATCTGTCAGGATAATCAGTGGGACTTATCGAATAAAGGGTTTCTATGTGGTGTAAAACCAGCCAGCCTGCTTCAGTCTGTTCTTTTGAGGGTCTGAGCTGATGTGTTCACTTTCCTGACAGTCTACAATTTTCTAGAACAATGTTGATGTGGAGAAAGCCTGACACGAGTATGCATGCACACACACACACAGTCTCCGTCCAGGAGAGGGGGCGAGGAGGGGGGATTGAGTTACAGGGAAGCAGCCAGACAGACCGGCATCCCCAACAATGGAGAGTCTCGGTTGAATTCCACAAAACCAAGAAAGGACCATCAAGACCATCAAACTATCAGGGCAGTCTCAAAGAGCTGTAAAGTACCCAGTACGTCACCTTCTTCCCGAGCAGGAATAAGCCCACCTGATACGAAGGGAAGGGCATAAGCCCCCACCTGACCTGGAGGGTGGGGAGAGCGGGAAACTCAGGGGTAGAAAACCCCTCTCCCTTCCTGTGAGGGGTTGTTGGGAACACAGGGTGCTTTGGAACAAGGTTCATCCTCCAAGCGGCGGCTGGGGTAAGCTGTTCTCATCCCCGGATCGGCCGACCCGGAGCCAGGCTGAAATTGACTAGCGTAAAGTCTTTAGTCTAAGGTAACTGACTAATCCCAATGCGCTAGCCTGGGAGCCTGTTTCATTGATAAACGTAGAGGTCACCTCAGGTTGTGTTGACATTATAGTATTCCTAGAAAGCTGTTAGTTCCGCTCAGTATCTTGTGTAAATAAATAAAGCCTTATTTGGTCATTTAAAGGGCTCTAGTTTCCTCTTGTGTACGCAAACCTCCTAGTCGGTTTCACTTGCTTGTACGGGCTGTAACTCAGTGCCGGTTAACCCGTTAAGCGCCGAACTCACGCATAGGACCCGGGTGCTGGTCCTTCACAGTTGATATGAAACATTTTTATAAAGAATGTGCTTCAATAACTTTGGAATACATGCTTGTAATACTGTGCATCTGTGCACCAACTCATATGTAATCATTGTTCTCCACAGAGGCATATCACTGGATAGTAATATTGGAGGGCGGGGTGGGTGGGTTATGCTGGAATGCAAAATTCCAGTAGAAATACATATAGGTGGAAAACTCAATTCCTGCCTGCTGATCCTCACATATAGGTCCATAGGAAATTCCACATGGAGTTTGCATTGTAAGATGCCATGATTCAGCACCTCTGATAGAGAAGAAAGAGTGTGTTGGATCCATGCAGAAACATCTGGAAGCCTGTAAACAAAAAACTGCCAATGAGTGAAAGGGAGGTTGGGCAGGGAGAAAGGTAATAGGCTAAGCCACCTTATCCACCCCCCCCCCATGCTTCTTCTCTCATGCTGCTTATGTGATGGCATCCTTCCCTCTGGACTCATCTAGGGATTCAGCCCCATGTATGGTGTAAGGAGCACGCATGGAGGGGACTGAGTTGCTGGATTTATTTATTTATTTACAGCATTTTTACCCCACTCTTCAGCCAAAAAAGGCTCCAAAGATTGATATTAGACAGTCCCTGCCCTCAGGCTTACAATCTAAAATACATGACACCAAAGGAAAAGGGATTGGGAGGGAGAAGGAAGAAAGCAAAACTCAGGCATCAAAACTCAGGATGCATCCATGGGAGGGGGACAAACGGTTAGCTGCTGCTGGCTGAGTAAATAAACTAGGTCAGCTTATTTGCTTCAAGCCCTTCATTCATCGATGAGGGGTGCTTCCAGATGAGAGTTTTATCACACCTTCCCTTGGCCTCCTTCACTGAATTTTATGGCAGGGGTGGGTGGGTTGTCCAGATGTGGTTGTCTTCCACTCATAACCCTCCCATGTTTCCCGACCACTTCTTCCAACTTTTGTCTTACTGCAGAAAATCCATTAAGGAGAAAAATATGAAATAGCTGCACAATTGGTAGCACTAGGAGCCCTCTGTCTGGAAACACTCCAGGTCTCACCAGCCAACTTCTTGCTGGTTGCGAGGGTGGAGGGCGCTCCAAGGTTGGAGTCCCAGTTCCAACCTTGGGGCCAGGGCCGGATTAAGATAGGGGCTATTGGAGCTGCAGCCCCAGGCCCCTAGCAGAAAATAGGCCCACAATTATAGGGACGCGCGGCGCGATTTTTCCCCTCGAGTTAGCTCTGATCGTTATCATTCAGCATAATTAATGATTTTTTCAAGATTAGAAAGGTGTTCTAAGCACATCTGCATTACAGGCTTGAGGCAAGACCTAGCAAGAACTGTTGTTCTCAAATTAGCATTTTGGTAGCTTTTTGCATTTCAATCACTGTTACTACATTTCTTTGTGAGAACTTCTTGCTGAAGCACATGGGGGGCTTGCTAGGGTCTGTAATATTCAGATTTAGAAGGGACCTCTCTCTCCAGCCTCGAGCAAAAGATCTTTCTGATTCGCAGCTCAATTGTTCAAATGCTAGTTTAACAAAAAAAACCAAAAACAAAACGAAACAAAGCAACAAGAACAACACAATTATTCTTGGTCAAGCAAAGCTTCCTGGCTTTTTGTTGTGGCTGCTTTTTTTTTTTTAATAAATAATTTGGGGGAAATTGGGAAGACCCTTACTGATGAGCTGCAGGAGTTTTTGAGTTTTTGCTCCGTCAAGCGACCCCTCTCTGCCCACCCGCCTCCAAAATCTCCACCATGACTTCTGCTTGCTATGGGACAAACCTCTGGGATGGTCTTTACCTGCCGCTGGTCCTGATGGCCCTCCTCTGCACAGGTAAGGTTCAAAAGTTTGACTCTTTTGATCTGCAAGTTCTCCTTCTCCTTCTCCTTTTTTTCTGTAAAAGGGCTTTCCCTCTTTTGTGAGCCAAACTGAACGTAAGAGAGGGCTGTGTGTTTGTGGGTGTGGGTGTCTGCCTTTTGGGGGTGTTGATCCTCCTGCCGCCTGCAAAATGTCACCTGCTTGGCTAATACTGTGTGTGTGTGTGTGTGTGTGTGTGCACGTGCGCTTTCATGGGGAATTGTGTGGCATTTTAAGTTTTATTTTGAAAAACCCCAGAGAACAGAGTTCACCAAATATCCCTCTTAGATATTTTGGACTACAGTTCTCATTTGCCTCAAGCAGCATGGCCAGTGGCTGGGGAAGATGGGAGCTGGGGCCCCAAACATTTGGAAGGGCCCCGGTTGGGGAAGACTGCCCTAGGGGTTAAAAAACATGGAGGTACTTATCATCAACGATATGTGATGAGTTTATTGAACTGATTGGTCAGCAAGTGCTGCAGCAAATAATAAACGAGATAAAAGAAGCCAAATATTATTCAATTTCTGTTGACTCCACCCCTGACATAGCACATTGTGATCAACTAACAATTATATTTCGCTATGTACTACCTAGTGGTCCAGTGGAGCGTTTTACGAAATTCATTCCAATGCACGGACACACTGGTATGGAGCTAGCAAACATTATTTTGCAGTTCATGGATGAAAATGGAATTTCCATCAAAGACTGCAGGGGTCAGTCTTATGATAACGGATCTAATATGAGTGGCAAATATAATGGTATGCAGGCCTTAATTTGGGGGGAAAAACCACTTGCTGAATACATTCCTTGTTGTGCACATTCACTTAATCTTGTTGGACAAAATGCCGTAAACAGCTGTCCAGTTGCAGTTTCGTTCTTTAATTTTGTGCAGCAGTTGTATTGTTTTTTTTCTGCTTCAACTCATCGATGGAATCTGTTAACAGATAGTTTCAAACTATGTGGTATACCGACATTAAAAAGGTTATCTGATACACGTTGGTCTGCTCACCATGATGCTGTGAATGCCTTACAAAAAGGCTATAGTACTATCAGAGATGTCCTTTCAAATATTATGAATGATGAATCCACAAAGGGAGAGGTTTGTTTACAAGCAAAGGGCCTAAATAATGTCATGGATCAATTGGAAACTGGAATAATGGTTGTTGAAGTATGGTCTGTCATTTTACCAAGGTTTCACAGAACCAGTCAGTGTCTCCAAGATGCAAAATTAGATCTGCATACAGCAACAGACATGCTGAACTCTCTAAAGGATTTTGTGCAGTCTCTCCATTCTAGATTCTCTGAATTTGAACAGCAGGGTAAAAATATTTCCGGCTGCGAGGAGTACCAGCTACAACGTGGAAGGAAAGTGAAAAGAAATAGGAGGTGGGACTATGGTGATGCAGAAGATGCTAATGCTGATATGACACCCTCTGAGAGGTTTAAAGTGCATACCTTTTATCCTATAATTGACCAATTGACAGAATCACTGAGGCACAGGCAAGCAGCATACAATATAATTCAAGAAAGATTTGGATTTCTATCAGAAATATGCACTCTAGCAGCTGATAGTCTACGTTCCAGAGCCACTACACTAGTGTCAAAATATCCTGAAGATCTTGAACCCCTGTTTGCAGACGAAATTGTACAGTTTTCATCTATTTTCAAAATGTACCAATCTTCCACTGCAAATCAAGACATTCATGGGAGTCAAGTAACACAAATGTACAAGTTTATGATTGCACAATCTCCAGTCGGTGCATTTCCAAATACATTTGTGACCCTCCGCATGTATTTGTGTTTAATGGTCAGCAACTGCAGTGGTGAGCGTTCATTTTCAGCATTAAAACGTGTGAAAAATGAACTAAGGTCTTCCATGGGTCAGGAGCGTTTAAATGCGCTCTCTCTGTTGTGCATTGAAAATGGTTTGCTGAACGAGCTTAATCTTGATTCTACAATTGAGGAATTTGCAAGTAAAAAAGCAAGAAAAGTTAATGTGTAATTTTATTTTAATCTACCAGCTTGATTCATTTAGTTTAAATGCAGGTTAGAGTTCAGTGAATAACCTGTTTGTGTGTTTAAAACTAGTGGTTGCTATTTATTTCAAGAGTTACTCTCTGCACCATAATCATAACGCAGGCTGTATTGATTATGATGCGTTAATAATAATAATAATAATAATGATGATAATAATAATAATAATGATAATACTTTAAGGAACAAATTTTTATGAGCCAAACATCATACACTTATATTTAAATTGTTTATATGGTTTATGTTTATTTAAAAATGGTTGTTGTGAATGTTCTATTTATAACGGTTTTATTGAGTTAACAAGCTTATTGTTTACAAAAAAAGAAATATTTTCAATATGTTTCTGTTTTGGCACTTTAATGGTAATTAAAATATTTAATTTGTTTTAATATAAAATTGTGTCTTCATTTTATTTATTTCCATAAAAAGGCCCACCAAAATCCTCAGCACCAGGCCAAAATGCTCTTAATCCAGGCCCTGCTTGGGGCATGTTTCCTATGGCTATTTAGACTCTGTCTAGCAGCCATAGGATTGTACCCTAAGTATACTGGATAATCTGATAATGGATAAAGAGCCTAGTTTATGTCCAAAATCGCTTACAGTGCAATCCTACACATATCTATTCAGTAAGTTCCATTAAGTTCCATGCCATGGGGCTTCCAGGTAACTAGGTACTGGATTGCAATTTCAGTGATAAAATATCCTCAGTCATGTAACCTCTTTGTTTCTCTGTGTACTCTTCAGCTTCAAAACAATTTCAATATGTAACTCCAGTTTTGGTGTTGAACACTAAGGTCAGCAAAAGACAGACATCAATTGATAATATGCAATGCACCAAGCATTAGTTTGGCCACTAATAGTTACAACAACTCCATAATAATTGTAACGCAGAATCCAGATTAGTTTGCAACTGGCCACCTAATCTGGGTAAGAGTGCATTTCAAGTATACATTTTTAGGATTTGGGAAAACTAGCAAAGGTAAAAAAATAAGATGAAATATATACAGTCATGCCTTGGACTGAGAGCATAATTCGTTCTGGAAATGTGCTTGTAATCCAAAACACTCTTATATCAAAACGAAATCCCCCCCCAAAAAATGTGTACATAGATTTTTTATTTAAGCCGTACTACAGTACTTGTATTGCAAGACGTCACTTGTATATGAAGTAAAAAATAAATAAATAAATATTTAAAAATTTGCTTGTCTTGCAAAACGCTCTCAAACCAAGTTACTTGCAATCCAAGGTATTACTGTATCCACAAAATAGCCTGCAGCATGTTTTGCAACTTCATGAGAGAGGCCCAGGAATTCTGCTGATTGGATAATGTCTGAATAATGGAAAATTCCATCATAAACAGCTTGAGAACTACAGCCAATAAGTAGTAAAATGTGCAAATAACTAACTATAAAGTATTAAGAGTGACAGATAAACGTGGATGATCTGGAGACCCTAATTAAGAGCACATGAGTTGTTGGCACTGGCCACTGTGCTTCAGTAGACTGGGTGTCAGATCTAATCTTGAGAAACCATGTTTGAAATGCAATTTCACACTTTCCTTCTGAGTTACCCAAATGGTGGTGTTAATTGTATTGTAGCTGCATACAGGCAAGATGACAACCTGAACACTAAAACGGGTGAGCAGAAGGTAGATATGGATCTACCAGTAAATCACTGGGTGATTTGCAGTAGACCAGCAAGGGTTTCTGACTCCCAGTTATTTAACAATTTCCACAACAAAATGATTCCCCAGTGACCTAAGTTATATGCTGAAATACAGAAAGCTTGTGGACAGTGGGTAGCCAAGAGTGGATTCTCCTGTGGAAGGGCTGAGCTGCATTCAGTTCTGGTACTCAAAACAAATTCCTGGGCTCAGAATTCTTTAATTCTAAGTTTATGCCTGTTGGTAGATCTTGGGGTTCTAGTAAAAACAAAGTAGATCTCACAAGCCTGAAGTCTGCCGTACCAAGGGCAAAGACAATAACATATCAAATTACAGTTGTGTAGGTGAATCTGAGATTATTGCTTTAACTTGTCATATTTAAACAAAAGAGGTGTTGTGATCCTATATGGCCCCTAGACATTGTCTTGGGGGGCATAGGATAGTTCGTATTCCCAGCTCCAAGGTCGTCGGACACAGTGCTCCAACCTCAGAGCTGGGAATCAGAGCTCTGATCCCTCTCCCCCTTGCAGCTGGCGTGGAAAGAACCATGCTGGCTGCTCTTTGAAGTTGGGAAAGTGACCTTGGAGAGGGGTCAAAGGGGGTGGGGAGGGAGGGAGGAGGCTGGGTGGCCAGGATATGAGGTATTCTGAAGCTACTCCAGCCTCCTTCCCTCCCACTCTGAGACACCATTGCTAGATGGCCAAAAATGGCTGTCTAACGAAAATGCAGAGTGGGAGGAGCAGGGAGGCAAAGATCACCTCTGCTGCTCCTCCTGCTCTGCATTGGATGCCTGTACGCCTCTGAGTTTGGGGGCTTATGGGCATTCCCATAGGATCGCTCCCTTGTGTACACCAATGTCATGTATACAAGGTAGCTGAATATACTTGATGGCCCCCCTTTAAAAAAAAACTCACAAAACTAATAAACATTGAGGCTTTTGACAAAAGTCCTCAACAGTCAACACAGACTCCTGAACAAACATAGCAAGCATGGAATAAGAGGAAAGGTTGTCTTATGGATTGGTAGCTGGTTAAAGGCCAGGGGTGCTTCCAGTCAAAAATGTTATTGCACCATCACCCTGCCTCATTCATTCTGGGGGTTCCAAACAACACCATCATCTTCTTGTAACCCTCCTGTGTTCATCAGATCTACATGCTGTTATCTAGGATACACCCACCTACAATTGTTATGGAAGATATGAAATCCCAAGCCTGTCCTGAAGAGTCACTTGCCTAAGATATCTTGACAAATGGAACCCTTGAACATTTTCTTTTGGTGACACCAGTCCCAAATTGTTAGGTTTCTACTGTCAAAACACTGCAGGTTTTGTGTACTTCTTTGCAAGGAAATTCAAGCCATTTTCTAGTAGTCAGAGATAATGTTCAAATATGTTAAGCTTCATTGAGGAGAACCTTTCAAAAGACAGCATGATATAAGAATGACAAACTGTTGAACTGCTCAGATACTGTGATGAGTAAGACAATAGAAGTGCTTTATAAAGAATGTGGTGCACAGCTAATTGGTTTAATTAAGGAGGAGGAGCCTTCTGAACTAGTCTTTAGGGATGAAGTCTTGGACATACAAATAACTTTAATGTGTTGAAGTGTTGTGGCAACATCTGGCAACAACATGCAGCAATGGAGAAACTGTTCTGTTTTGTGCATCAATTTCTGGTTGGTTGGATAGAAAAGATAATTCTGTAATTCTGAACTGCATTTGCAAAAACTAGGTGTATCAACAGCACATTGGTGGATTATATGCATGTTGGACATGCATGTCTTGCTGCAGCCACACAGATCCAGGGATTCTTCAGTTCATGTAGATGCAGCCCTAAAGTTCTCTCTGTGCCAGAGTAAGCACATACATCCATGCAAGAGTCTAAATGGATGGAGGAAGGGGACAGGAAGAATGTGAAGCAAAGGAAGAGCTGGTAACATGCCAGATCCCTCACACACACAAACCCAAACAGCAACGCAAGCAGCTTTCAGGAACATAACAGCTTATTACAGAGTGGGGTGTACAACAACATTACTTTCTTCACAAGCCCTTTTACTCATTGTTCTTCAGGGGAAATCCCCCCCCCCTGCCTGCCAAAAGGATCCAGAAAAATTTCCCACACCATTCCCAATGCAAAGATAGTACAGCAAGTAATATTTAATTAATTAATTACACATATCCTGCCTTTTTCCTCTCGCAAGGAACCCAAGGTGGCTTATATGGTCCTCCTCTTCTCCGTTTTATCCTCACAACAACTGTGTGAGGTAGGTCAGGCTGAGAGTCAGTGACTGGCCCAAAGTGACCCAGTGAGTTTCATGACTGAGTGGGGATTAGAACCCAGATCTCCAGAGCCCCAGTCCAACACTCTAACCACTAAACCAAACTGGCTCTCTATATAAAAATCAGTCAGTGGAAAATACAACGAAGAAAGCAATTTGTGCATTGCGAGTTCGGAGGGTTACGAGCAGCCACATTGGATCGCACTGTAAGTGGTTTACATACAAAAATTGTTTAAATCACAGTTAAAAATACATATATGATACAACATTAAAATATTTCAACTTTGAACCACAAGAGAAACAATAAATAGAGACAGTAAAATGAAGCATCATCATAATGAACAGGAAAGCTTGTGTGAACAAGTACGTTTTCACAAAGCATTTAAAACATACCACATTTTTTGCCTCCTCACCTGCCTTCACTACTGAGAAGGCTGCTGTTGCGATGTTACATGGGGACATTCTGTTGATCACATTCTGAAGATCTTAGAGGTCAGCTGGGTGTATAAAGGGGAAGGTGGTCTGGACTCTACAATGTCACAGAGTTAAATCAGTGTGTGCTGATGGGGTGAATATGGGTCAAGCTACATGTTACTTTAAAGATGTAGCTAGTAGCTAAGTTTTTTCTTACCCAAAATGCAGGGACCTGACCTGGGTCAGAATCCTAGCATGTGTGTATGTGTGTGTGGGGGGGGTTAACCCTTTTCAACCACTGGATTTCCAATCTGGATTGTGGCCTCCTGCCTGAAATTTGCATTACCAAAAACGGATCTATTGGTTCATCATTCGATCCATGATAATTTGATCCATGAATCAATCCACAATCCTTTGAAACCATCCATTGATAATTTTTTGGCAATGCAAATTGCAGGCATGTGGCCCTTGAGCTGGATCAGGATCACAGCAGGGGATAAAGGGCTAAAGCCGCCCCCCCCCCGGCCCCCAACCTAAGGTCCCAAACCAGGTTGGTTCCCCTGTGAGCACTTTTGAGTAAGGAATGTATGCAAAACCCATTTATAAACCCGGGGGGGGGGGGGGGAAACGCAACATATTAAAAAGTTGTGATATAATTGGTCTGAAGAAATCCAGGATATAATGGCAGAAATAACGTGAGGAAGTCGGTTTGGGGTGTGTGTCATGTGACACGCCCGTGAATCAGGCATTACAATGCTGGAAAAATCTCTAGTGTAGATTATGTTTACAGGAGTCATATCTGACTGGATTTCTAGGCAGGCAATCAATACCCATTAGGATCCATGTATCTTGAAGCTCCAGTGGCTGTGTGTTAAGAACAGAAGAACTGGATGGTGTTATTTATTTATAATGTTGCTTAAGGATCAGGCTGCAAGTTGTGTTCATATATTACCATGTCTTGTTTCTCTTCCATTATTTGTTTAGCCGAATTCTTTAGCAGATACCTGGACTAACAATCCTTATCTGTATAACTGCTAAGATGGTTTCCAGCGCAATCCAGATACAGGCTTTTCTGTATCGCTGCTCTGCCCCCAGCCTGCCTTCACATTCCTTGAATCTCTCCTTTAACTCTTGACCCACTTAAACCTCATAATACTTGCCTTACTCCTTATTTATGCCATGAAACCATTACACAAAGTTATAAATTATATTTTAATTTTATGAGAGCACTGTTGCAGAGGGAAAAATGGAATTCAAAAGCAACTGTTATCGCATCACAGCATAAATGGCAATTATTATAGTGCTTACAATTGATCTTAGAAAGGATTATGATGCAACAGCCTAGCTATTTGGTTGTTGTGATGCCAGTTCTACATATACTTGTATCTTTTCCCTGGTGCTGGTAGCAGGGTGGGGGTGGGGTCAAAGCTGCTTGCGGAAGGCAATTTTCAGTGGGAAAATAGCATGAAAGAAAAGGGCCAAGAAGTTCCTCTCTCTTTGTGTTAGTCTTCTGTTTTCAATGGCAGTGTCAGTGGCTGCATTGTATGCAGGGCCAGCTCCAGGTTTGAGGGGACCCTAGGGAAAGAGTCCCCTGGTGGACCCCTCCTCTGTCAGTGGGCCCTGGCAGGTTCACCTGCCCGTGGTGGCAGTACTGGTGCTAATACTAGGCCAACTAGGCAGCTGCGGACTCCGCTTCTGAGTGGCGCCCCCTTTAGCCCTGCGCCCTAGGCAGCTGCCTAGTTGGCCTAGTGGTAGCACCGGCCCTGCTATAGAGCATAGGGTCTCTAGATAGTATTTAGGCATGTTGGTAAAATCTGCGGAAGGCATAGAATGAGCACATTTGATTATTAGTTATTTTATGTCTCTTGAAATTATGGTAGAGACTTGAAGCTTCTCTGAAAATTTGTAAAATTAGTGAATAACTCTAGTGGAGTTTTATATATCCTTAACTAAATGTTGCTAATACTTTCACTATCACCAACATACCTTAAAATAAACACGCCTTTAATTTCACTTTTTTGGGGGGTAGTAGACTGCCTTTATTAATTAATTAATTATATTTACCGTATTTTTCGCTCCATAAGACGCACCGGACCATAAGACGCACTTACTGTATGGTACAAAAATTTTTTTTAAAAAAAATCAGCTGAGAGGAGGGGGCTTCCCCCGCCCCACCCAGGAGTCCTCCGCTCTTCCGGACCAGCAGAGGAAAGTAAAAAAAAAAAAAAAAAAAAAAAAATTTTTTTTTTTTTTTTTTTTACTGTATTCACTCCATAGGACGCACAGACATTTCCCCCTCCTTTTTTGGGGGGGGAAAGTGCGTCTTATGGTCCGAAAAATACGTATACCCCGCCTTTTTTTCCTGCAAGGAACCGAAGGTGGCTTACATAATCCTCCTCCTCCTCTCCATTTTATCCTCACAACAACCCTGTGAGGTAGGTTAGGCTGAGAATCAGTGGCTGGCCCAAAGTCACCCAGTGAGCTTCATGGCCGAGTGGGGACTTGAACCCAGATCTCCTGAATAATCCCAGTCCAACACTCTAACCAGTACATCATACTGGCTGGCTAGCTTAGGCCTGAGACTGACCCACAACTGAGACAGAGATTAAACAAGAACCAAGAGAATATATTTATTATAGGATCAATATGTGTACACATGGAATTAATTTAAAGGCTGCAGGATATTGTTGTAAGGTAAAATGTTAAAACATCTTATGTTCTGCCTTATTTATACTTGATATAATTACTAAAGAATATAGAAGTCACCTTTTGTTTAGCTAACCACATCGTTAAATCAAGGGCATACTTCCCCCATCCTCTCTCTCTCCACACTAAGGTGGCCAGCAATCCTACTTTTTATTTTTTATTTTTTATTTATTATCTTTATACCCCGCCTTTTTTCCTGCAAGGAACTCAAGGTGGCTTACATAATCCTCCTTCTCCTCTCCATTTTATCCTCACAACAACCCTGTGAGGTAGGTTAGGCTGAGAGGCAGTGACTGACCCAAAGTCATCCAGTGAGTTTCACGGCAGAGCGGGGACTAGAACCCGGATCTCCTGAGTCCCAGTCCAACACTCTCACCACTACAGACACTACAGACAGTCATCTATTTTGGTGAGTTGGCAGAGGACAGTCCTCTATTTGAATGTGTCTTCTGTTTGAAGAAGTGTTCAGTTCAAGTCTGTTTTAAAGTCAAAGACCCCTAAGGTGAGAAAGCAGGGATATTGAAGTTGCCTATCAACAGTTAGTACCTGGACAGAGCAGGCACACAGGTCCCCTGGTCATAGTCTTCCTCACTATAGTGAGAAATATTGTATTTCTGTTTAAATAATATAGTTATTTTTTCTAAATTTGCACCTAGACATAAATCTGCATATACAGATGTTATGCAGATTGGTGCCCTCTTTTTTGGCGATGCTGAACTGGCCACCCTATCTCCAGCTCAGCCAGCATTCATGGAACAGGGTTAATCTCTGGACTGAAGTCTTCTCTCAGGTCCAGGCCTCCCTCTGCTTCTCCTTTGGCCTGATGGATGTTCAGCCCCAGTGAGGGCTTGTTTCTGAAGGGACATTTTCACTTGTGTCAGGAAGTCTTTCTGCTTGCTGAAGTTTCTCTGCTTCATTAAGCACAACTCTTCTGAAATTCTCAGCCAGGAACTACTGTCTTCTGGTGCTTCCCTTTCCATGCTGTCTTCAGGCTACGATGCTTCCTCTCAGGCCCAGCCTTATTCTCTTCAGCTTTGCCGCTTCTTCTTCTTCTTCTTCTTCTTCTTCTTCTTCTTCTTCTTCTTCTTCTTCTTCTTCTTCCTCCTCCTCCTCCTCCTCCTCCTCTTCCTTCCTTCTGTCTTCCTCCCTCAGGCTCATTTCCGCATGACACCAGTTCTAACTGACTGGCTCCAGACAGTGCTGTATCTGGCCTATTTCTTCTCTGCCAGCTACAACCTTTGGCCATAGCAATAATCTCGCAGGACACCTGTCATGCCCCTGCCCATGGGCAAAGCGATATAGATGTTAGTATGTGAGGGGAGGGGGGAGTGTGAGAGGAGTGTGGACTGTTGTGATGTTTGCTGATTGGCTGAGAGAGTGAGTGGCGTGTGTGAAGTTGGTGTTATATAAACAGTGGGTGGTGCTGTTTGGGGGAGAGCTGTGGAAGTGATCTGGAGGAGTCTGAGGGGAGTTTTGGGAGGAATCTGGAGAGAGGGGGGGAGAGGGTAGTCTGAGAGCTGAGAGGAGTCTGAGCGGGGTCTGGAGAGAGAGGGGGGGGTCAATGTTTAGAACCTATTAACATGCTCTATTTTCCTAGTCCTGATTGTAAATAAATAAACTTGTTTCCTTTTTAAAACTTAAAAGGATTGGTCTGGGTTGGTTACCCTGAAGGGGTTGGTGGCAGCGGAGGAAATTAAGAGTGTGGATTTTGGGGGTCTGACAGGTGGGGGTGAGCGGAGGGGCTTCACAGGTGGTGGTAGCGTTGGGATTTGACTGTAGTAAAGCTTCGGGACGGGTTTGAATCACGGAGTAGGGGGAGACGTCACAACACCCTTCTACTAGTCTTTACTGGATTGATGACCATCTGAACATCAATCAGCTTAGTCCTTTCTAATGCCCGAATCAGTAATAAAATACCAGTGACATTCACATTCAGTACTGCTAGCTGAATGGTTTTGCCCACCTTTGCAACTGCAGCTAAGGCCTATGTTTGTAGTCAAGCCCCCATACATTGACGAGGGTTTCACGATCCCAGGGTGGTTAATATGGGTTGACGCCTAATCAGATGCACCAGGGGCAGGCAACTTGTGGCCCTCCAGATGACTGGGCCTACAACTCCCATCATACCTCCCCATTGGCTGTGCTGGCTAGGGCTGATGGGAGTTATAGGACAAAACAGAGCCAGTGTGGCGTAGTGGTGAGAGTGTTGGGCTGGGACTCAGGAGATCCGGGTTCTAGTCCCCGCTCGACCATGAAACTCACTGGGTGGCTTTGGGCCAGTCACTGACTCTCAGCCTAACCTACCTCATAGGGATAAAATGAGGATAAAATGGAGAGGAGAAGGATTATGTAAGCCGCCTTGGGTTCCTTGCAGGAAAAAAGGCGGGGTATAAATATAATAAATAAATAAACAAACAAACAAACATCTGGAGGGCCACAAGTTGCTCACCTTTCAGATATGCTATTGTTTCATTTCAAGCTGAAGCCAGAGCACAGAAGTTATAACCAATCATAGCTCTAAGCACCTGTACTTGTACATTAAACAATACAAAAATAATAAATGGTTTCTTCACAATCCCAGGGTAAAAATAAATAAATAATCGTAAATGAGTAGTGAAACAACCGCATATAGAACTTAGGGAAATAGTGGTGGAGGTGGAAGGGTAAACAGGGGTAACAAAATCTAAAAATTTGTTAGATTTTTAAATAAAGCAGAACAAACTACTGTGATTCACTGAACCAACCGATATTATGTGGTGTATTAAAAAGTGGTATAAGCATCAAACAGATGGGAACTGAACATTAATATATTTTTCCTGTTAAAAGAAATAACTGAAAATAGGAGTCTAATATAGATCCTTAATCCATCCACCTCTTATTGCAAGCTTTTATAGAAAGCTTTCGGGGGGGGGGGGGCTCTGTCTGCAGAACAGCTTCTCCTTATATATGCTGTTTTCTGTTATTCCTCTAGTTGGTATTTTCATTTTGTTAGAAAAAATTACTTATTAGGACAAACAAATGTTCATTAAGGGTTTCCAAGCAGTGGTCCATTTCAAGTGAATGGCATGACAGAATGTTAAGAGTTATATGGCTCTCTCTCTTTCTTTTGTACATTTCTCATATGACTCACAAATTACTCTTCATTAATACACATCCTGATCTGGATTCCAGATGTGCATTAAGCTTAATGATGAATTGAATAAGGACTTGTGGTAGGTCTTACTACTCAGTAATCTTGTCCATGCATAATTTGTAATTGCTGGGAAAGATGCAGAAAAGGGCAATCAAACTGATCAGGGGGCTGAACAAGCCCCCTACAGGGAAAGGTTATGTTAGTTTAGAAAAATGGTGAGTAAGAGGGGCATCATAGAGATGTACAAAGTTATACATGGTGTGGAGAAAGTGGATTGAGAAAAAGCTCCCTCTCATAGCACTAGAACCCAGGGCCATCACATGAAGCTGAATGGTGGGAGATTTAGGACAGATAAAAAGAATCACTTCTTCACACAGCACATAGTTAAACTATGGAATTTGTTTCCAAAAGGTATGGTGATGGCCACCAACTTAGATGGCGTTAAAAATGGGACTAGACAAATTCACGGAAAATAAGGCTATCAGTGGCTGCTAATCATTATGATCATACATATACTACCTCCAGGATTAGAGGCAGCATGCCTCTGAATGCCAGTCACTGACTGGAGAACCACAGCAGAAGGAGGTGATTGCCTTCATGTCCTGCTCTTGCACTTCCTACAGGTATCTGGCTGGCCACAGTGGGATAAAGGATGTTGGACTGGATAGGCCTTTGGTTGGATCGAGCAGGGCTCTTCTTATGTTCTTATACTGGGCTGTGCAAGGGAACAAGAGTGGGAAAGGAAGGCTACATTGCCACATACTTTTAAGCTCAAGCAAGGAACCCCATGGATCAGACACTGCCTTCCTGTTCCCTGTGCCACTGCAGATGTTAAGCAGATGAGTACAGATGGTTATCTAGCTGGGATGTTGACATCATAGTCCAGTACTGGGCTGGCCTGGAAGGTCCACTAATGCAAAAGGTACCACCAGCTTATATAAAGCTCCCAGAGCAGGCTGTGCATCTTGTAACTGAGATGGGCCATGAGGTCCTCCCTCTGTACCACCAGACTAGCAGCATCTCTCTAGTCTCAAGTGCCTGCCTGACTTTGACCTCCATCCTGTCTACCCCCTGCCTGAGGGATATGCCCCACCCTTGGCACTGAACACTTGACATCAGTGATGGTTGGAGAACTGGTAGACCTCTTCTGAGCATATATGCACACTAGCTTTTGCCCACGGCTTCGCTCGCATGATGAAGAGTGACCGTCCGTGCCAAGTTTGCATGGGTTGTCATTTTCCTATAGGCACTATTTGTTCAAAATCCCTTAAGGTCGCTGACCGCTGTTTTGAATCGCTCCATAGGAAAGGTCCCCCAGGACTACATAATGGAATCCTAGCTCCCCCCCCAGGACTACACAATGAAATCCCTGCTCTTCCCCCCACCCCTGGGACTACCCAACAATGTAATCCTAGCTTGCCCCCCCGGGACTACCCAACAATGAAATCCCTGCTTGCCCCCTCCCCCTCGGGACTACCCAACAATGTAATCCCAGCTTGCCTCCCCCCGACTACCCAACAATGAAATCCCAGCTCCGCCCCGGCTGTGGTTCATATGAACATTGTTTTGACGCAGGAGAGATTTGCATATCCGCTCCTGATTGGCCCCTGTGGCAGTTCATACAAATATTCTATATGTCATTGGAGCGATTTGCATAACCGCTCCTGAATGGCCCCTGCGAACATTCCAAGTGATGCCACTGGCTCTCATCTATTTTGGGCCGTACAGGCGCAGCAAGGGTTTTTCGGAGATTTGAACCCACCAGTCTGTCCTTGGGTGATGGAGAGTATGTGTGCCAAGTTTGGGGCAGATCCGTCAAAACGTGATGAAGCCTATGCGACGACGCCCCGCACACAGCAGTCATTCAGTCAGGCAGTCATTTAAAAAGTTTCCCTCCCTTTTCACCCCCTCAGAGAACATTCTAAACGGCCGAGGGGAGATTTGCATACCCAGCCCTATTGGCCCCTGCAGGAATTCACACAAACATTCTAAGTGTCGTATGGGCTATTTGTATAACTGCTCCTATTGGCTCCTGCAGGAATTCTGAGGTGAGGCCTATTTGCATAACTGCTGCCCTGTTGTTTTGCCCATAGGAGATATGAGAGTGGGGCGATTTTGCCCCCTTTTTTCACCCCCTTAGGGACGGAATTTCCAAAAATCCTTCCTTAGTGGGGCTCTACGTCATAAAAGCAATGTCCCTTCAAAATTTCACGTTCCTAGATTAAACGGTTTGAGCTGGGCATTTATGAGTCAGTCAATCAGTCAGTCAGTCAGTCAGGACACTTTCTTTTATATATATAGATTATCAGTGGTGGCACATAGCAAGGGACAAAAGAAGTGCCAACAGCCATTTGTTCTAGCTGTTAATGTCCATCTCTCTTATTACTGACCATTTAGTAGTGTACATGTACATTATAGAGTGCTTTGCAATCTTCATTGTGTTCACCCTCACTGGGGCTTCATGCGGTAAATATGGAAGTAAGGCAGGAAGGTCACACAATCTTTATTTATTTATTACATCTTTCTCCACATAGGCATACATGGTTTTCTTCTCATCCCCCCCCCCCCCAATCTCATTTTCATAAAAACAGCCCTGTGAAACATGTTAGACTGAGATGTAATGGCTGGCCCAAGGTCACCTAGTGAGCTTCATAGACTAGTGGGGATTTGAACCAGGGACTTCCCCGTCCAAGTCTGACACTCTAATGATTACACCACACTTTATTAAAATATTTTAAAACCACCCTTCATCCTTGTGGATATCAGGGCGGTGTACGAGAGTATGACTAAGTTTATCACACAAAATACAGTAACGCAATCCTTAACAGTTACACAGCATCATCACAATAAGAGAAGGTAGCAAATACAAAAAACCCAGTCATCTTCAAGCACAGCCCCACATACAACACAATACAATAATCCAATGGGGAGGTTACCAGGGTGTGGACCACCATGGGCAGACTGTCTACTTGGGCCTCATGTGACAAAGCTGGATCAAGGAGTACCCCCCCCCCCAAGCTATGCACTTGCTCCTTCAAAGGGAGTGCAACCTCATGAATAACAGGCTGCGCACCCAATTCCTGGACATGACAACCACCTACCCACAGGGCCTCCACCTTGCACATATGAGCATCATGGATCTAGTACCCATCACACAGGCCTACGCCACCCAAAAGATATATGTGATAATGAGACATGTGAGCACTGAACATGCAAGTATCTTAGAACCACTTGCTTCATTTGATATGGAGAAGAATCTAAAGACCTCAGGTCCTTCATGTATCTAGCCTTCAGTGTGACTTTGAGTTTTCCTGAACTTGTTTACATGGCTTTATTGCCCAAGCATTACAAGCATATTACATTGCCCAGAGGTGATTTATAACCAAAGCTGCAGGTTGGAATACAAATCTGGAGGTGATAAAGCTCTTGGGAAGGACATGCACTCTCAGTATTTGTTCAATGAATCAGGACAGCAAGTCAGCTGTTCAGCCACTTGGTTATCATAGTGCTGGGCTTCACCTCGATCTTGCCTCACCTTGAGTCTATCCTGTATTACTAGAGCAGGGACCAGGAAAAGCTAACATTCTTCTACTGATTGATTTTTTGCGTCTGATATCTTCCTGCTGTGAGGCTGCATTATAGAGAGATGGAGTGTGAAGGATGCAAATATAGAGCTGTGCAATAGTACATATAGTCAAGGCTAATGTTCCCAGATTCTTAAATGGGACTGTGGCCTTACGAAGGCAGAATTCCTGAGAGAACACCAGATCTGAGTGGTTAAGTCCATTGCCATGGGATTGTATTGGAGACATCACCAGCTGTTGGAGAAAGACGGGAGCATGTGCTTAGCTCAGCGGGCATGATTTTCAGCACAGGGTTTCCTTCTTGACATGAGGCCTTAGCACTAGAGTACAACTTATAGAGAGATGATAGATTTTCAGAGAGTTGAAGGCATTTAGAAAGAGAGGGATCATAGTGTGTACTGTCCTCCCACTTCCTTCTCTGGCCAACAGGGGTTTTTGTGTGTGCATATGTGTGATGTTTCAAAAACCTGCAAAAGCCATCTGATCACAGGTGACAAAAGAACAAAAGAAGCCGTGTTCAGTGTCAGTGTCAAGAACCATGCTAGGAATGGTTCATAGTGTGTGTAAGGGCCAGAATTTCAGACATGCCCAGCGCCAGTTTTGAGGGGTCCTTGGCAGGGGTGGGAGTGGCGCAGCAGGCCGCCCAGTGCTCCAAAGAGAAAAGCTGGGCCATTAAAAAAAAGAGAAAGATTTAAAACCAAAAAAAGGAGGGTGGAGTCAGCCATGGTGAGCCCTCTGGGCCCCAGCATTTGCTCCACTATGCCAGGTGCTGATGCTGCTGGGCCTGCCCTCAAACTACCCTCAGCTCTCGTGTCTGTCTGAAGTCTAACCTAGCCCCATACGTAATGGTCAGGGAACCCTTTTCTTATGAATGGTCATTGACCATGGTGGGCAGATCCAGGTTCAATGGCGCATATAGTTTGCAGGATTGCATAGCCCTTCCTCTCTCTGTGTGTCACACCTCATCCTTCCTTTGCCTCTTATGCGCACAAACCCACAGAGAGTGGAAGAGGAAGCGATTCCCAGATGGGTGGTGTGGAGAGCAAGAGTGGGCCCACAGCATCTGGAGAGCCGCATGAAATTAGGCGGAAGGGCCGCAGGTGCCCCTGCCAGCCACACATGCTGGGTTGCTGTAACTCTGCTTCTGAGACCAATCTTGGGGGTCATGAGAGGCAGGGCCAGCCCTATCATTAAGCAGAGTGAGGCGACTGCCTCAGGCAGCAGTTGCTGGGAGATGGGAGGTGGCAGTGGGTTGCTGGAGGATAGATCTGTCTGTGCCACTCAGCCTAACCCCTAAGCTTCAGGTGCAGTGGAAGACACTGTCCTGTTGCCAGCCTTGAAGTAAGATTCAGCTGCCAGTCCCATTGGTTTATGGACATGGAATGGGCGGGCGGGAGGTGGGGGGAAGGATCTTGTCCTTCGCCTCAGGCAGCAAAATGTCTTGGGCCAGCCCTGGTTGGAGGCTTTTACTCTCCTAGCAGTGGCACTCAAGTTTATAACAAAATGAGCAGACTGATGCATCGCAGAATGACATCCTTTATTTAAGCCAGCCCAGTAGCGATAAGCAAATGGAATAAAGATACACGGCACGGCCTTATAGTGATCTCGCCCACTGTTGCCAGCTCTGGCAACAGTTCTCCAGAGTCTCAGGCAGATGCAGTCCTTTATCCAGACATGTCGAGGACTGAATCTGGAGCATTATATACACATTCAAAAACATGCACTTTGCTACTGAGATAAAGCTCTTATTTTGTGGTTTGCATAAGACATGAAGCAAGGCACCAAGGCTGAGGTGCATTGCTTGCCCCTCACCTAGAGCCAAACATTGCAGTTTCCTTTTAAGATGCTCAGCCTGTGACTGCAATTTGTAAATGCCTCAGCATGCAGAATTATGGTAAAGGTGGCCTCCTTGAAAGAGTAAGGAGAGATGATTCAGAAGAGGCATTTATGGGCTGCGAGTGACCTACGGGTATAGCAATTTGGTCGGACATGCTTTCTCAAACCCTTCTCCGTTTCCACTTTCCAACATGTGCTGGCTGCAGAAGTTGCCCAGAGGCATGTTAACTCACATGCTTCAGCACTGCCCAAATGCCTTTTTGCCAGAGCAAGGAAGGAGGCATATTTGACTTAGGCTCATCCTCCTTCTGAGTGCAGCATGCGTCGTCTACTCTGCATATATTCCTCTGCTATGGCAAGACAGTTTGTTGTTCAGGGCTATATGGCTGTGCTAGGCTAGGCTAGGTTAGCTTGGCTGTCTTGGCTGTAAAACACCTTTCATAGCCACCAAGAGATTCATATGGATGGTCTGAAAACATCTCTTCAAGGCTCAGTATAGGCCAGTGAATATACTGTATATACAATGAGGTAATCTTGAAGGAATACTCTGCAGAAGCAAGTTCTTGGAATGATGCGCTGAATAATACAAAGGAAAATGTCCAGTGATACGTGGATGTAATATCTGTCAGGAAATACTTGAATTTAGAAAGTCATAATGACCCTCCCCACTTTTCCTTCTTTGCAGTCTGTGTATGAAATGGCATCCATCAGACCACTAATGGTTTATGGTTTATTTTTCTCTTTTTAGGACAAAAAAAATGTCTGGGTTTAGTTCTACTGAATTTATTCCATAAAGAAGATATATGTCAATTTAGAATGTATGACTTCCCCCCACCGATGATCTGATGATCCGATGGCAGCAGTTTTGATACACATCTTATGAAGTCAAAAGATACAAGCCTAGACATTTGCCAAAAAAGGACGGAAAGGGAAGTACCTCCAAATAATTACACCCACAGAGGTGTCAAAAGGGGGCAGCAACTGGTGAAAGGAGAGGGGTAAGGAAGGAGTGGCCTCAGTATGAAGTCTACACCTCCACTGCTGACCTCATGGAGCTCAACAGGCCTCACATTCAGAGGTCTACCACAACTCCCAATTGGGGAACTGTAAAGTCCATGGGCGAGCAGTGTGGCCCTCAGCGTAATTTCAAAAGCCCTCTGCAAAGAGATCAGTTCAGACCTCTGGCAAGGGCAATCTGTTCCTCTCCCAGCCAGCAGCCCACTGGGCAGGGGATGTGTGTGGGGCGGGGAGAAGGGGTGGCAAGAAGGGAACAAAAAGTGGCTCTGCCCACTTTTGGCAATTGCCTCACCCACCACGAGCTTTGGCCCCATCTACTGCCAGCATGCAGCCCCTGACAAATGACCCCTGAGGGAATGTGGCCCTCCACTGAAAGAAGGCTCTGCACTCCTGCCTTAGTCACTGCACCCTCTCCCGCAACAGGGGGAGGGAGGCTGAGGCAAAGGTTAATCACACGTAGACACCTACTGTTTGTCTAGGTCAGCCTTCCCCAACCTAGTGCTCCCCAGACGTTTTGGACTAAGCTCCCAGCATTCTTGACCTTTGGTCCAGACACCATGCATCACAGTTGCTGACCATTGCTCTCTATTCTCCCAGTATTTTTCTTGGCTCTCTAGAGGCAGCCCCTTCCTCCCCTTCCCCACAACAGGTGTAGAGGCAGGGACATTCTCCACTTCCAGTGCTCTGAAGACTATATATGAAGCCTACAGCATGACCAACAACAATGACCAGTGTCAGTCATAAGAAGATAGGAAGAGCCCTGCTCAATCAAACCAAAGGCCAATCTCATCTGTTCCACCATTCTGTTCCCACAGTAGTCAACTAAATGTCCCAATGGGAAACACACAAACAGGACATGAATTTAATAGCCCCCGTCTACTCGTGTGCTCATGGCTAGTGCCATGGTAGGGATGGCTCTTCCCATCACATTACAAAAATGATTATCTGTACACAGCCTCAACTGCAGAATTGTTTTGGTCGTTCAATAGTAGAGTTCAGGTTTGTGAAAAACATGTTTTCCTGGAAAGGAAAATTGCGTGCCATTGTTCCTCCTGTTTTTGTCTGAAGCAGATAGGTTAATTTACATGTAAAGTAAGGTTGCATCAATTCTGTTACAACGCAATACACTCCTTATGGGGGAAAAAAGAGAGAGAGAGAGTGATTTATGAGGCTCACAATAGCAGTAGAAAGGTCTAGATTTGTTATTGCAGGAAATGACTGCAAACAGTTTGAAGCTCATTGGTTCGCCAAAGGCCAAAGACGTCTTCATGACGGGCCATACACACTGGGAAGTGGAGAGGACAGGCAGTTGTGGTAGTGGCGGTAGCCAGTTCTCCACCACAACATCCTACCGTGGCTGAGGTCTGCATCTTGCCCACGTGGCCTTTCTACTGGAGCAGTAGCAAGTGTGAGAGGAGGGGCTGCAGCAGCTCAATGACCTCTTGGCTCCCTGATGTTTCCCTGCAGGTGTAAAGTAAGCTCAGCAGTCGGGCTGCATAGTCAAGGGTGGAAGGGGGGGAGGGTGCATAATATAATACGATGTACTGGGGAAATACTGGCAATCTTTCTTCTGAACGTGGACTGCTAGATGGGACAGGGGCTGGTCAAAACTAAAGGCATCCTGCAGCATCTCAGTTGCGTGAGGGAGGCTATTGGTCTGTATGCCACTCACTTTGACTAGCTATCACACAGGACTCTTACATACCCTTTGACAGCTCTTTTCCCAGGGAGCCTGTGAATAAGGATGGAATTTGGGATCTCATCTATGTCAGGCCTACCTTTTCCCACTGAGCCTCTCCCAAAGAGAGACCTTTGGTTCTGGACTATATGGCTGGACTTCCTAGATGTGATGTGTGGGGCAGGGGAGAGGTTATGTCCTGAAAGGCCCCACCATCCATGGGTCTTTCTTTTGTTTGCTTCTGTGGCTATGTGGTTACACTGTTTTTCTGTGGTATGGGAGGCCTGGGTCCTATTTTTGCTAGTTTTCCCACCCTAAATGGTTGGCTTTGGGTACCCAAATGTTAGGCTTTACACTGTGGACGTGATATATTTTAACTCCCTCACAGTGGGACTTGAACCCATATATTCTGCTTCACTGTGTTGCCATTTCCAACAGAGGTACTGCGAAGCACAGCCTCCTGTGAGCTTGCTGTTGGAGCTTCCATTTTTTCTTACCCATGTGGCTCCCTTACCAAACATCTGTTCTGTTCCCCTCCCATAGAAAGTAATACATATGTCTTGTGTGCAGTGTTATTAAACATTCTGTGTATGGAATCATTGGCATCTCAGAAGGACTGGAACCCTTCTGCTGGGGAGCATCTGGGATTTATATCCTGGAGCATAGGATGCCTCCAATGAGTGAGGCACTGTTTCCCAGGAGATGCTGGTATGTGTACTGGGCAGGGTATAATCTTCATGGCATTCCCATTATTGCTGCATAGGGAGCTTTATTAATGTGGGGTGTTGTCAGGGCGGAAAGTCATAATTGGTGGGTAGCAGTGGTGTTTCTAGGCTCACTATGGAAGTGGTTGTCAGTGTTGGTACTTTATCTTGTTTCTACTGGTATAATTTTGCTTTCTACTTTGCTGCCTGGATCGTGCATAGGGTTACACAGCCATTAGGCCCATGTTGCGGCCACTGCTGTAACAGGACATTTAAAACCTCATCTTCATCCCAGAATGAAAAAAAATATCATTGCTCATGGTGGCAACCAGTGCCTCCCTGCCCCCAAATCTGCTTTTTCTCAAAACACCAGCCCAACTGTGCTCATCTTCACCCCCTTTAGTTTCTCAAAACTAGGGTCCTAGCAGGAGATGGAGGGAGAAACAGTGAAGCCCCTGCATTGGCTTGCTCTGTCACATTTGTGTTTTATATTTCTTTCATTAGTCATCTTGAGCTTTTCTGTTTAAACAATAAAGGCAATAGGCATATATACATAAATACACACCATAAAATAAGGTAGACATTCTCTTGTGCATAGCTGTTAGTTGTCACTTTATAAGTGAGTACACAACTTGCCACTTAAGAAAACATAAAGAAATAAATACATACAGGGACAGGAAATAAAATCACGTAGTCATTCTGTTGTACATGGCTCTCAGTTGTCATTTTACTACAGATTGTCACTCTGTCCACTTTTTAAAAATGGGTCAAATAAAAAGCTTATTATTTATTCATTTGTTTATTTAAAATATTTATTGGCTGCCTTTCAGGGCAGAAGCCCTCCTAAGGCAGAGTACAATAATAAAATACATAATAAAAACCTATACGGTCTTAAAAAGTAATAAATATATAGTCATCATCATCAGGCGATCACTCGTGACCGAGTAAGATTGTCTTCCGGGATAAAAGGAGGAAATTCTAAAGAAGATTGTGTAGACTCTAGCGATGGGTCCGTAAGTGACTGTGGAGGCCAATTCTATATCCACACAGCTTCCCACAGTGAGGACACAGGTTACCAGATAGAAGATGGTCCTGTAAAGGATTCATTTGACGTGCTTTTCGCTTAGCACGTTTCTCCCTTTCACCTTGCACTCGGGCTTCTTCAAAGTCCATGGAACCTTTGTGAAAGGCCAACCTCCATTTAGATCGTTCATGGGCCAGAGCTTCCCAGTTTTCGATGTTTATATTGCATTTTTTTAGATTAGCCTTATGAACATCTTTAAACCTCTTATATTGACCACCGATATTCCGCTTTCCATCCTTGAGTTGGGAGTAAAGTAACTGCTTTGGGAGACGGCAGTCAGGCATTCGAACAACATGACCGGTCCACTGAAGTTGGCGTTGAAGGATCATTTTTTCAATGCTAGTAGTCTTTGCTTCTTCCAGTACACTGACATTTGTTCGCCTATCTTCCCAAGTAATTTGCAGGATTTTCCGGAGGCAACGTTGATGAAACCTTTCAAGGAGGTGGAAGTGACGTTTATAGATAGTCCATGTTTCGCAGGCATACAATAAAGTTGGTAATACAATGGCTTCATAAACCAGTGTTTTGGTCTTCTTACAAATATCCCGATCCTCGAACACTCTATGTTTCATTCGAGAAAATGCGGCACTTGCGGAGCTCAGACGATGCTGGATTTCACTGTCGATGTTAGCTGTAACAGAAAGATAGCTGCCAAGATAGAGAAAATGATCGACATTTTCCAGTATTGTCCCGCCAAGCTGGATAGATGGCATCACCAAAGGATTGGCTTGCACTTGCTGATGAAGCACTTTGGTTTTTTGATGTTAAGTGAGAGACCAAGTTTTTCGTATGCTTCTGCAAAAGCATTTAGGATAGTTTGGAGATCATCCTCTGAATGTGCAGAGACCACATTATCATCAGCATACTGAAGTTCCACAACGGAGGTTGTAATTACCTTACTTTTTGCTTTCAGCCTGCTGAGATTAAAAAGCTTTCCATCTGTTCGATATATAATTCCCACACCGGTGGGAAGTTTCCCCTTGACAAGATGTAAAACCATGGCGATGAAAATGGCAAATAATGTTGGGGCGATAACACATCCCTGTTTAACACCTGATCCCACTTTAAATGGAGCACCATGAGAGCCGTTGTTGTCCAAAACTGTTGCCGTCATGTTGTCATGGAGAAGTCGCAAGATATTCACAAATTTATTGGGGCATCCAATTTTCATAAGGATAGTCCAGAGAGCTGTACGATCTACAGTATCAAAGGCCTTAGCCAAATCAATAAATGCCATATAAAGGGGTTGATTTTGCTCCCGGCATTTTTCTTGGAGCTGACGTGCAGTAAAAATCATGTCTACTGTCCCTCTAGAGGGGCGGAAACCATATTGAGTTTCAGGGAGGATCTCTTCTGAAATAGATAGAAGACGGTTTGCGAGAATCCTAGCAAATATTTTACCTGCGGTTGCTAAGAGAGAAATGCCCCGATAGTTTCCACAGTCTGTTCTATCACCCTTCTTAAAGAGGGTGATAATTATGGCATCCCTGAAGTCTTCTGGGATCTCTTCTCTTATCCAGATTTTTTCGATGAGTTTATGAAGATGTTGTACAAGTTCGGGGCCCCCTTCTTTAAAGATTTCAGCAGGAATCCCATCTGGTCCACTAGCTTTGTTGTTCTTCATTTGATTAATGGCTTTTTTTACTTCATCCAAAGTGGGGAGTATTGCAAGTTCCTCTTTAATTTGTTTTTGCGGGATTTGCGAAAAAATCTCATTATCCACCTTAGATTTACGATTTAAAAGGTCATAATAATGCTCTTTCCAACGCAGTGCAATAGACTCTTTGTCTTTTAAGAGTTTGGTGCCATCTTTTGATTGTAAAGGGTTTGTACCATAGGTTTTTGGTCCATAAATGGCCCTTGTGGCCTTAAAAAAGCCCCGTGCATCATGAGATTCTGCAAGTTGTTGAATTTCTTCAGCTTTCTTTTTCCACCAAGCGTTCTTAAGTTCTCTTGTTCTTCTTTGGACCTCAGCCTTTGCGCTAGCATAGGTTTTTTTCTTGGCAGCGCCAATATATAGTAAAAACAGCAAAAAACCCCACAATAAAAATAGCAACAACTGCAAACATAGCAGGGGAAGGCCAAAGTAAAATAATGTGTTTTCAGGGACTTCTTAAAGGCTTGCAGTGATGGGGCCTGGGGTGGACCCCCAATGACAACTTATTCCAGATGTGTGGGGCCACTACAGAAAAGGTCCTCTCTCGTGTACTTGCCCACCTAACTGCCCTCACAGGTGGGCAAGTGAAAAGGGCCTCTCTTGCTGATCTTAAGGTGAGGGCAGGCTGATACGGGTGAAGACGGTCCTTCAAATAACTTGGTCCCAAACCGTTTAAGGCTTTGAAGGTCAAAATCAGCACTTTAAAGGGGGCTCAGAAACACACCAGTAATCAGTGTAGCTGGCACAGTATAGGTGTTATATCAGGGGTCCTCAAACTTTTTAAACAGGGGGCCAGTTCATTGCCCCTCAGACTGTTGGGGGGCCGGACTATAGTTAGAAAAAAATATGAACGAATGGATCAAGTAAAAAAAAAAGGACCCGGGTCCTTTTTTTTTACTTGATAAAATGGAAAGTTATTAAATTAATAATAAATTAATTATAAATTATTTTGCTATCTAAAATTGAAATACATTAAATTTTAAAAAGGAATAGAAAGGCTTGATTTCCCCACGCACATATCTTATTTGTAGTGCAAAGAAACAGGAAAAAACAATACAAGGATCACAGCCTTAAAAGTACAAACAGAACAGAAAGGCTTGATTTGCACACTGCACATATCTTATTTGTAGTGCAAAAAACCAGGAAAAAACAATACAAGGATCACAGCCTTAAAAGTACAAACAGAACAGAAAGGCTTGATTTGCACACTGCACATATCTTATTTGTAGTGCAAAAAACCAGGAAAAAACAATACAAGGATCACAGCCTTAAAAGTACAAACACAGAGACTGGGGGGGGCTCCATGGAGCCACGACCCCTCCTGACTCCTCCATGGACCATAAGGGGGGCCGGCGTGTGCGGGGTGGGGGGTACTGTTCGAATTTCTGCACTCCCCCCCGGATCTTGGGCCACACCAGCTCCGGGTTCTGCCGCTTGGGGTGAGCTGGGCAGCGGCAGAGCCGTGTGTGGAGGCCAGAATATGGGGTGCAGTTCCCCCCCGCGCCACAGGGTTAGAGTGGCCAGCCCTGCGGGCATCAGGGCCGGTCCCGCTGGGCCAGAGGTGACTGAGAGGGGCTCCCCGGCATCCACCCCACCCCCGCTGCCATCCTACCTGGTCCCCTGCACGCTGCTGCCACCGCCGCCACCACCGCCCGAATCCGCCGCCGCCGCCGCCGGAGCTGCTCCGTCGCGTCCATCCTGGACCCCGCCCGCGCTCAGTTTTGGCGGGGGGAACCAGGGCAACAGGGCTTAAACAACCCTGTTGCCCTGGTTTCCCCCGCCAAAAACAGAGCGCGGGGGTCCAGCGCGACGGAGCAGGGTCCCATCGCGTCACTTCTGCTGCGCCGGAAGTGACGCGACGGGACCAGCGGGTGGCGAGGCATGCTCTCCGCAGAGTGGCGAGCCTCAAGGTAAAGCCTGCGCAGGTGAATAGCCAGAGCCCACTGACCAGCCGCTGCCGAGAAGGGGGGAGGACGGGCGCTATCTGCGTCCCGCCACCGGCTTAGCCGCCACTCCTCCCCTTCCCCCCCACAGGAGATGCAGGGTGGTGGGCGGGCAGCCCGTGCCCCCCCACCAGCTCAGCCGCCCCTCCTCCCCTTCCCTCACAAGGAGTCACTCTCTATCAGCCGCTGGGCCGAATGAAAAGACCTGGCGGGCCGGATGTGGCCCGCGGGCTGCAAGGATGTTGAAGAGTTCTTGGCCTTGAGTCACGAGTCGAGTCACGAGTCTTTGGAACCGAGTCTCAAGTCGAATCTCGAGTCCAAGGGCCAAAATGGTGACTCGAGTCCCGAGTCACTCCCAAAGCGGCGGCCCATGGAGGGAGCGGAGGGTCTCTGCGAGAGGAAGAAGAGCTGCCCTTCCTCCTGCGGAGACCCTCCTGCTCCCTCCATGGGCCGCCGCCACCACCACTTACCTTACCACCTTCCCTCCTCCCTGCTCCTGCCGCCGCTGCCATCTCGCTCCCGCCGCCTCACCACCGTTCACCTCGCCGCCTCGCCGCCGTTCACCTCACTGCTGTCTCCGTCATCGTCTCACCTCGCCGCCATCCGCACGCCGCCGCCGTTCACCTTGCCGCCGCCGCCTCGCTGTCGCACGCCGCTGGTCCAGTCCGGTCGTGTCACTTCTGGCGCAGCGGAAGTGACGCGACGGGACCCTGCTCCGGCGCGCTTGGCTGCCGCCACTCTGTTTTTGGCGGGGGGGGAATCAGGGTGGCGGCGAGGTGAACGGCGGCGGCGTGTGATGGCGGCGGCGGCAGCATACGATGGCGGCGGCGGTGTGCGATGGCGGCGGCGGCGGGTGCGTGCGGGTGGCGGTGAGGTGAGATGGCGGTGGCAGTGAGGTGAGCGGCGGCGGTGGTGGAGTCCTTGGGGTCGAGTCCCGAGTCGAGTCTCGAGTCCCATTGAAAATATTGGGACTCGAGTCTGACTCGAGTCAGAGGGGGGACTCAGTCTGACTCACGAGTCGAGTCGTCGAGTCCGAGTCCCCATCCCTGGCGGGCCGTAGTTTGAGGACCCCTGTGTTACATGATCAAATCATCTCACCCCCACCAACATTCGGGTGGCTGCATTCTGCACCAGCTGAAGTTTCTGAATCGTCTTCAAAGGCAGCCCATGTAGAGCATATAACAGTTGACCAGCCTGGACATCACTAATGCGTGGATAACTTTGGCAAAGTCCATCCTTTCTGGATAGGGCTGGAACTGCCATACCAGCCAAAGCTGGTAAAACGCACTCCTGAACACGCAGCCACCTGGGATTCCTCTGTTAGCGCAGAGTCCAGGAGGCCTCCCAGACTACACACTTGGTATTTTATGGGGTATGCAACCCCACCTAAGACCAGTTGTAAACCTCCATCCAGAGTAGTTGGTTTCCCAACCCACAGTTCCTGCATGTTGTCTGGATTCAGCTTCTCATTCACCCCAAAACAGCCCCCAGACACTGGTTCGCGTGTTTGACAGCCTCCCTAGCATGTGTAGATGGAAATGAGAAGTATCAACTGCATACTGATGACACTTCAGTCCAAACAGCCTGATGAGTTCCCCCAGCAGTTTCATGTAGATGTTAAAAAGCATGGGGGACAGGATGGAACCTTGTGGCACCCCACAGGCTGATGGCTATGGGGTGGAACAAAAGTTCCCCAGCACCACCTTCTGAGACCACTTCTCCAGAAAGGACTGGAACCACTTTAAGACCGTGCCTCCCTTAAAGAAGAATAATTATTTTATGGATATATGGAATCAATTATTAGACTATGTATTAATAAAGGGGAAGGGAAGTATGCCTTGTCAGGACATGTTATATTTTTGGAACGTGGAATTCAATTGATTAAGGGGATTGAAGTACATTAGTTGGTCCCTAGGCGGGTGGGGGGGGGTGCACCCTATGATTTACTGCAGTTGTAGGTTTTTGTTTTACAGTCTTGTATGTAGTTTATAAGGTCTGGACATGGGACGGAGACGGCCTTGGTCGCCTTGGTGGATGATATGAGGAGGGCTTTGGATAGGGGTGAATGCTCCTTCCTAGTCGTCCTTGATCTCTCAGCGGCTTTTGATACCGTTGACCACGGTATCCTCCTGGACCGCCTGGAGGGGTTGGGCTTGGGAGGCACTGTATTGCAGTGGTTCTGGTCCTTCCTCTCTGGAAGGTACCAGAGGGTAGTTCTCGGGGAGGAGGCTTCAGACCCTCGGCCGCTCACTTGTGGAGTGCCGCAGGGTTCCATCCTCTCCCCGATGTTATTCAATATCTACCTCAAGCCGCTGGGAGCTATCATCAGGAGGTTTGGGGTGCGGTGTCATCAGTATGCGGATGACACGCAGCTCTACCTCTGTTTCAAGTCCTCACCGAGGTTGGCCGTTGAGACCCTGTCCAAGTGCCTGGAGTCAGTGGCTGGCTGGATGGGAAGGAACATGCTGAAACTGAACCCCGACAAGACCGAGGTACTTCTGGTGGGGGACAAGGGGAGGTTAGGGGATGTTGACCTGGTGCTGAATGGGGTACATCTACCCCTGAAGGACCAGGTCCGCAGCTTGGGAGTCATTCTAGACTCCCAGCTGTCCATGGAGGCTCAGGTGGCAGCTGTGAGCCGGACGGCGCTGTATCAACTCCATCTGATACGGCAGCTGCGCCCCTACCTTCCTAATCACCTGCTCCCATCAGTTGTTCATGCCTTGGTCTCCTCTTGCCTAGACTACTGTAATGCGCTCTACGTGGGGTTACCCTTGAAGACGGTTCGGAAGCTACAGCTGGTACAGAACGCGGCGGCTCGCCTGGTTAAAGGCAGCCGCCGGCGTGATCACATCACGCCAGTGCTCAAGGAGCTGCACTGGCTACCAGTTGCTTGCCGAGCCGAATTCAAGGTGTTGGTTTTGACCTTTAAAACCCTATATGGCTCCGGTCCAGTCTATCTCAAGGAGCATCTCCAGCAACACCAATTGGGCCGCTCTACAAGATCTGCCACGGATGGCCTTCTCCTTGTCCCTTCAGCCAGAGCAGCTAGACTGGTGGGGACGAGGAAGAGGGCCTTTTCTGTGGCGGCCCCCGTACTGTGGAACTCTCTCCCGAGTGACCTCCGCCATGCCCCCTCTCTGCTGAGCTTCCGTCGCTCATTAAAAACCTGGTTGTTCAGGCGGGAATATGGGGTGGGTTAAGATTTTACAATTTTTATATTGTTTTAAATGTATTTTATTGTTTTTATTCTATGTACATCGCCCAGGGTGGTCGGTTGCCAGCCAGATGGGTGATAAATAAATAAATAATAATAATAATAATAATACTAACTAAATGAAATTTAAAAAAACAAAAACAAAAACGTGCCTCCCATGCCCAGCTCAGATAAACAATCCAGAAAGATACCATGTTCGATGGTATCAAAACCTGCTTGGAGGTCCAGAAGAACCAACAGGGTTGCACTCCCCGCCCCCATCCATTCCCCAGCGTAAGTCATCAATGAGAGCGACCAAGGCTGTTTCCGTCCCATAACCAGGTCTGAAACATGATTGGATTGGATCTAAATAATCAGTATCATCCAACATTGCTTGGAATTGTGAGGCCACCACACGCTCCAGCACCAAGAATGGCAAATTTGATTAGTTCTCTGAAACCATAGGATCTAGATTTGGTTTCTTCAACAAGGGCCTCACCATTGCTTCTTTCAAAACTGTGGGGTCCTCACCATCCCTCAAGGAGGCATTAATCCCCTTGGAGGTCCAGGTACCCAGACCAACTGTGGCAGATTTAACAAGCCAGGATGGGCACAGGTCTAAAGAGCAAGTAGTAGGCCTCAGTCCTCCAAGCAGTTTGTCCACATCCTCAGGTTGCACAAGCTGAAAGGTATCCATAACATCACTAGATTGTGCACTAGCCCTGTTCATCTCAATCCCTGTCAAAACAATGGCATCCAAGTCTGCACAAATACAAGCAACTTTATCAGCAAAATGTCTAGCAAATTGCTCACAGTGGGCATTTGAGGGTTTGAGTTGTTGTGTTCTAGCACCTCCACCCAAGAGGCCTTTAACCACCCAAAAGAGCTCTGCTGGAAGACACTGAGCAGATGGAATGGAATGGTGGCGGAGAAGTAAGATTCCTTTGCCACCGTCATCGCCCCGCACAAAGTAAGACTGCAAATGGATTCTTACCTGTGTTTGATCATGTTTGTTACGCATCTTCCACCATTTGCGCCCTAATCGTTGACACAGTTGACGGTTATTGCACATGCACTGTTCTTACATGTATAGTCAGTCTTGGTTACTATGCTGAACTCACTATGCAGTGGGCTTCTAGCAGGGCAGAGCACTCCACAGTGGTGACGTGTCAGTTCCTTGTGTGAAATGATTATTGTTCTGCCCTCGCTTAGTGAAGGCACAGGCAGTGAGGTGCCTTGGTGTTAAAAAGCACATAAAAAACACAGGCAGGGCTTCGTTGCTGGTTGAACAATGGAAAGGATTTGGAGAGAGGCCTGAATAAGAAGCACAAATACTAGGTGGCCATGTATCCCACTTCGCAGAGGACAGTCCTCTGTTTTGGAGAGCTGGCAGAAGGCAGTCCTCTATTCGGAGGTGTTCTCTATTTGATGGGCTGTCCAGCCCAAGGCTGTTTTAAAGTCAAAGCATCCTAAGGAGGGAGAGCAGGGCGGGGGGCGGGGCTTGTCAGTTTGCACCTGGACAACAGACTGAGCAGATACACAGGTCACCTGGTCAGTTTTCCCCACTATGGTGAAATGTGCTGTATTTCAATTTCAATTAGTTATTTCTAAATTTGCACCTATAAATCACCAGATGCAAATGTTATGCAAATTGATGCTTTCTTTTGTCTTCTTTGGCAATGCCGAAGTAATCACCCTATTGCTTAGGCTCTGAAGGCCTCTCTCTTCCTCTCTCTCTCTCTCTCTCTCTCTCTCTCTCTCTCATACACACACCACATTGCAAGCTCAGCTCCCTTAACTTGGATTAGCAAATGCTTCCTACCCTGACCTTGGTTCAACAGCTGTAATCTTCCCTGCCACCTCCTGCAGGTTGTCCCTCAGGTTGAGGGACAGGAAAAGCTTAATTAAAGATTCCACAGAAGTCTGTGGAACCTTTTGACAAGTCCCATGGCCTAGCTGGCTAACTGCACCCTTGAGCCTAGGGTCATCTCCATCTTTTTCTGTTCACGGCCATGATAACGATGCATATCACCGGCTTCTAAGTTGGGGAAGGGGGAGTGTCAAGGCAAAGCATGCATGTTCTGCCTCAGTGACCCTTGGTTTCCTTTGACACCTTCAATGTGGTTCATGGCCAATGATCTCTGCTGCTACTACTGGTCCTAGCCACTCTCTCAAGGAGATTGTTACACATCATCAATCTTGCATGGATGAGTACAGCACTACTGATAGGAATGTATGAGAAATTAGTTTCCGTTTGTTTTTGATCATGCTTTACCCAGTTCTTCACACCTTCAGGACTGAACATGGACTCAGACAGAATCTGTGGTTGGAGTCCATACAATTCTGAGCTTGCAGTGTGTTTCACGGACCCAAAAAATGTATTTGACAGCATGCGTACATTTGAAAAATGTGCATGAAAAAGTGTGTACTGTTGGGAGATGCGCACGAATACACTTTCATCAATGGGGGAAGAATACATAGATTTCAAGATGTGTACCATTGATGCATAGATTTGGAAAAACATGCACGAAAATACACGAGATTTTCATGCGAAAACAAAACAGAACAAAAGACCAAGCTCGCAGTCTGATATGGACTTGAATTGAATGAGCTTTGAGATGGAATTCAGAGGACTTCATTGAGCTCCTGGTTTGCTGATTTGCAGATCCCTGTTACTGTATTAGTCACTATTAGTCATTAGTAAAAAAAAAAAAAAAAAAAGGAAATGGCTACTTTTACAGTGGTTTTGGCTTGTCTCTATCAATTAGATTTCATAAAATGCTATGAGGTCTTAAGGCATACAAGAAAAGTAATGATTATGAATAATGAGCAATACAAAATTAAAAGCTTCCTGTGGGGTTTTTTTTTTTTAAAACCCCCCAGACAAGGAAAGAAAGAGTTAGAGAAAGAAGCAGAACATGAATTCTAATTTTTATGCAGAGGCCTTAAGAAAACACTGAGATTTCAGATGTGAACACTTTGCCACAAATTGACATTTTATGCTTTCTTGATAGGTCAGAACACTCCTCCCTTGTAACAGTGTAATGAGGCACAAGGTTTGAGTCAAGCTGCAAAAGAAAACAGTCAGCCATTCACTCTGAGTTTCTTACCAGGGCATCACTTCTAGACAGCTCTTTAATAGTATGGACGGATCAGAGGCAAGAAAATTAGAGACCTGGGGATGGCAAAATAGATTATCCCAGCTAGTTACTAACTATAGCTTGCAAAGACTCTCTATTGCTCATTAAAGCCTTCAGCTCTAATAAGATAGGCTCTCCTTCAACCTCTGTGCTAAACTGTAGTAATTAAAACATTTGAAGGCGTTGCGGCTTACCTGTTGAAAGAGGGAATCTCTTGAAAGCTCCCTTTGCAATTTTGACATTTGATTTACAAAGAAATATTTACAAAAACTGGATTGGAGCACTGAGAAAAGAATGGTGGTCATGGCAAATGTAGACTGCAGCTCTTGCTGAAAGCAGCTGAACATGAAAAAGAAAATGCTCCCAGTCAACTCTGTATGTATGGACTTTGAAGAAGCCCGAGTGCAAGGTGAAAGGGAGAAACGTGCTAAGCGAAAAGCATGTCAAACGAATCCTTTACAGGACCATCTTCCATCCGGTAACCTGTGTCCTCACTGTGGGAAGCTGTGTGGATCTAGAATTGGCCTCCACAGTCACTTACGGACCCATCAGCTAGCGTCTACACAATCTTCTTTAGAATTTCTTCCTTTTATCCTGGAAGACAATCTTACTCGGTCACGAGTGATCACCTGATGATGATGATGTTCGGTGTCAGTGTCAAGAACCATTCTAGGAATGGATCATGGTGCAGGCCAGAATCTCATCAAAAGATGCTCAGTTGCCAAACCACCATCAAGGGAAGCTGAAGTTAGAACCAGAAAGCAATGTTGCACCAGCAACGACAGGTCAAAATCTGGAAGGCCCAACTTGCATGCTAAAAAAGCTACAAATCAGGGAATTAGGGCAAAGAGATCAAGCGTATCCAGGAAACAAGGGTTAGAGTAGTAATGAGGCAAAAATTAAACAGGGTCAGCCCTGAGGTAGAAACAAGGATGTGGCAAGTTATTTTTATTCTGGATGAAGCTGTTGGGCAGACCTCGCATTTCAAGAACTCTTATGGCCAGTGTAAATTATGCACTCACCAAGAGGATGCTGCCAAGAAAGAGAATTCCTTCCATCATGAGTGCGCTGGCCATAACACTTGGATTTCCCTTGTCATGTCCTAATTCTCCATGCTACCACCAGAGGCTGCCAGGATTAGCCAGCAAGGGTGTGAGGCTCTGGGTGTGATGTCAGAGATCTGCACAGCAAGCCATTGTAAGGAGTGTGGCTGGGTCCAGCGCAGGGGAGGCTGCCGGGGACCCCTGTGTCAGTGGGGCGCCTTCTCCATTGCATCACTTTGCTTCAGGTTTATAGGAGCGATCCATGGTGCTCCATGATGGTGAACCTATTTTGGGGATGGAGCTCAGCACCATGGATAGCTCCTATAAAGCTCAAACAAGAAGATGCCATGGATAAGGAGCCCCACTGACACAGGAGTCACCACCAGCCTCCTCTGGTCCAATGTTACTCACCACAAGGAGGCTGGTTTTTTCAGTATCCTGGTGCTGAGCTTATTATGTGCTCTGGCTCTTGTTTGTTTGTTTGTTTGTTGTTAACAAATGTCCTCTCCAAACACATATGTAAGGGCACACATATTCAGAGATACACACATCTAAGGGATCTCTTAACATTGGTTGTAGTGCATCTCATTAGATTTATCTCAAGGACTCTCTCACACACAGGTCTATTCCAAAAGGAGGTTACTTTACTGACCACAGAGGAATTTTATTTTTTTAAATGTACACAATAATTAATTTGGGAATTAGCCAATTGGTAATAGGCAGTACATGAACTCCAGGATGGAATCAATCAGTTCATATTGAGCCAGTGTGGCATAGTGGTGAGAGTGTTGGACTGGGACTCGGGAGATCTGGGTTCTATTCCTCGCTCGGCCATGAAGCTCACTGGGTGACTTTGGGCCAGTCACTGACTCTCAGCCTAACCTACCTCATAGGGTTGTTGTGAGGATAAAATGGAGAGGAGGAGGAGGATTATGTAAGCCACCTTGGGTTCCTTGCAGGAAAAAAGGTGGGGTATAAATATAATAAACAAACAAACAAACAAGCAAACCACAAACAATCCTATGCACACTAAGCATATAAGACAGAAAATAAAACAAATACTGTAGACATCCATGCACAGGGTTCACAAAGGTGGAGAAATTAGCTCAAAGACCAGCTTGGTGACTAAACTGAGGGCTGCTGTGCATGGGAGGCTAGGCCATGGATATGGGAGGTGAGTCTGCACCTAAATTGGGCTGTGCTCTGTTTCCAAGGGAGTGGGAAAGGATGGGGATTCTAAGACTTTCTGGGAGAAAGAAGGAAAGTGGCAGGGGAGAGGGGGGTTGCAAGACTGGGGAGAAAAGAAGAGCGCATTGAGGTTTGTCTTTAGCTGGGACGCAGCAGCTCATCCTTGTGCAAAGTCACCATGGCAAAAAGCAGGAGGTCCGTGACTTGGATTACCTAGATCTCAGCACACTCACACTAACCTCTCCTTGTTTCTTCTTCTAAAATGGGTGCTGCTGACCCACTGGGGTGTGAAAAGGGCATTTATTCTTTACCACTTGTGTATCAACCAACTTCTCTAGAGGACTTGGCTGACCACAGTAGGCATGGAAGACAATGGGAGAGGAGACAAGCCGGACTAGAGAGAGGGAGCCTGGCCACGACGATCCATCCCACTGGTTGACCAGGTCAAGACCGCACCAAAGTGGCTCGGCTTCCAACCAAAAGCTGGTTGAAAGATAAACCTGAATTCCTGCACTCACACAAGCACATGACAGGAAAGGTGGGCACAGGGATAGAGACTACAATTTGTAGGGAATGGACTTTTGGAAGATAGGGCAGAACGGAAATATACCTGTCCAGGGATCCTGTTGGATTGTTCCTGAAGATGGAGCTGGGGCGAAGGGACTCTTCTGTGGTTACTGTGAAAAGAACCTTGAAAAAGGATAGGTGCAGATTGCTGCTTCATCTGGAGCAGGGACCTAGGTGGCCAGCATGGGTGTTCGAGGAAGGAGGGTTGATAAGAATTCCAGGTTCTATGACTTAAAGTGATTTCAGCAAAGGGAGTGAGAGCCAACAGATGGTGCCAGGGATGCTGAGCTTGTCACGCAACAGAAGTGTATGGTACCAGAACCTTGATGGCCAGGAACAATGGACACTGGAGCCCAGGGTTTGTATAGTGTTTGAACAAAAGAAAAGCAAGTTCCTGGGTGAACTAAATGCTGAAAGAATACTTGTTTTGACACTTCAGAGGTTCTTTGTCAAAATATTTAATCAAGCCAAGGACTTCCCCAAGATTGCTGTACCTAAACGTGGGGGGAACCTCTGCCCAACCACCCTACTTATCACTAATGATGCAACACCTTGGAGGTATGTAACTCTTTGCCTGTGGTGCATACATGCCTACCTCTTGATCGTGTACCTAATTTAATTGTGTGGCACTCAATTTTGGTGTAGCTTGATTAAGGGCACAATCCTATGCATGTTTAGACAAAAAAAAAAAATGTCCTACAATTCCCAGCATGACCCAGCCAGCATACCTGGCTGGAGGGATGTGGGGAATTATAGGATTTTTTTGGTCTGTCTAAACATGCATAGGATTGCACTCTAAGTCACATTACTAAATCTTGACCTGAGTATGTGATCATAAATTCATGACCTCATGGCACAATCATTTGCTTTGACCTCTTCATCCATGCACTCTCTCCATGCTTATCTGTACACAGAGCACCAAGCTGAAAGTCTTAAAATTACAGCACATAATATCAAATACTGCAGCAAAGTGTCTCTCAGGCTTTTATGCCAAGCAGCCTGCCAACAATGCCCCCCCCCCCGCTAATTTATATTAGTCACTGGGATAGGCTGCACAGCTAATCATACATCCACGTACAATAGAGCTGAGACCATTATCTTGTGTGCACACATGTACACAAGAGAAACACAAAATGCCACAAAAAGATATGCAAACAACTGAACAGATAATCCACTCTGATTCACATAGATGTAAAACAAGGTTACCATTATTTTTTTTAAACTGTCCCTTCTCCTGTGCTGCCTTTTGACAGTATCCCAAATCCCAACATGGTGAAATTAAGCAGATGAAGCTTATGGAGATAACATGGTGTCAGAAAAGCTTTACCTGCTTAACTTCAGCATGTTAGGCTGCTATTAAAGGCATAGGAGTAGGACCAGTAAAAACTTGCCTAAAAGTTCGGTATTGCACAGTTCTTTGAAGCCCAACAGATTAGCAATCCAAGAGGCCATGGAATGCAAGCAGTTTGAAAGATGTGAATTTGTCATCACGGGGAGCAGTGCACCCTGCCATTAGTTCCCCCATCTCTGGGCTCTTAGCAAGGGCATTCCAATTGATCTTAATTCCTGTTAAGATGTGTGGTGAGAGAGGTGACCTAAGGTAACCATGTTCCAAACCATACAAGGCTTTGTAGATTAAACTCATCATCACCTTGAATAGCACTGAGAAACAAAGCAGAATCTAACAGGATAACAATACGGGCTGCAGGACACAGATGAACATTTGGCCATTGGTAAGGGAATAGGGGACTCGTTCCCTTCAGTAGTTGTTCAGCCGCAGTAGCAGCCACTTACTACTACCACCACCGCCACCCTTCACAATTAAGTTTTCAAGTTTGATTTGCTTCTGGAATCTTCCTGAGCTAACAAAAAAAATAGTGCCCACATGGTGTCAAACAGACCTGGGCACAAACACGGATGTGTGGACTTCAGGCATTACAAGAAAACCAAGGGTGCAATCCTATGCATGTTTATACAGAAAAAAGCCCTACAACTCCCAGGCTGGCTGGGGAATGCTGGGAGTTGTAGGACTTTCCCCCCGTCTAAACATGTATAGGATTGCACCTTAAATTAGATTATGTTTTCTTTTTTCTTGTATTCCACTTCTATGCTGCCCGATAGCCAAAGCTCTCTGGATGCTTTACAAAACAAAACATACACTATTAAAATATAATGATATAGTAAAACATAATATTAAAACCATAAGTTGAAAACAGAATAAGTAAAAACCAGGGTAAAAGCCAGCAGCAGCAGTGCAGAGATCTAGAAATGCATGAACACTTTGTTTTTATTGAAAGTGTGAAGAGAAAGCCAGGGCAGGTACACACAGACCCCCACCTCTCACCTGGTACCGCACTTGATTCATGCAACGAGGCTCACAATGGAAATCTGCATACCCCCTGGCAACTTCCCCTCCCCTGGCAGCCAAATGAGCTGTAAAACATTCCAAAACAACAAGAGGGGCGCCAAGATGCCTGGTGGCCACAAAGAAATGGCAAGTACTCCTAAGCACCCTAAAGCACACAGAGAAACAGGTACTCCTGACTCCTTCAACCGGTCAGGAGGGGAGGGGGCGCAGGAGGGAGCCAAGAAGAGGGGATAAAGAAGGGGGCTTGTGGCGGGAAAAGGTTGTTGGTCATGGGCAGCAAGCTGCACGGAGGTCCAGGGCTTTGGTCCGACCTCAGGATCCAGCCCCAGGAAGCTCCCGGTGAAACTAGCTGAATTCGCCCAGCCGCTAGCATACGAGGCTGTCGAGGAACCAGGGTCATTACAGGTAACCCTTGTGTGTATTACTGCTACGGCTCGCTCTATACCAATGTCAATTGCAGACGCGTGCTTTGCGTGCTGCTTTTGTGTATGTTTTGATACGCTCAATTAAACTCTGTTTACCTATAAACAGTGTAGTGGCTCCCATTCATAAGACTGCTTCTTTCACTGTCCTAGCGTAATTGGTCGCGGCTTCTGCCTAGGTGCCGTGAACCACACGTAAAGGGCTAACCCCGTTCCAGTTAACCCCTTGGTGCCCAAACCCGCGCAAAGGACTGGGTTTGGTCCTTTTCACAGAAAGACTAAAAGGTCTGGGAAAATAAAAAGGTCTTCATCCGGCTGAAGAAAAAGGTCTTCATCCGGCTACGTTGCGGACTGAAAAGACAGCAACGTAGGCACCAGGCAAGCATTTCTGCAGAGGGCGTTCCACAACTGGGGCATCAGCACAACCAGAACAAACCACATCACATCATGAGTCAAAAGAAACTTTAAGAATACTGACATGAACTGACAATCCACACCATGTAGTACATGCCAACAGCTTGTATGGCATCACTAACCAATATAGGCATGTATGGGAAATTCATTTCTGTTTGCAAATACGCAAACATGTCCTGTTCGCAATCCCAAATGTGAGCAGGAGCATATATTTTTTTTAAAGAAATGTCAGCAAATCCCAAATTTGGGATCATCTTTTTTTTTTAAAGTGTATTTTTTAAAAAATGTGAACTTTGAAATGTATTTTTTTCCAATATGAATTTTTACACTTTAGTCAATGAGAGGAAAGTGCACTTTTGAAAAGTACACACAGAAATGCACACTGTTCCTATTTGAAATGTCCACTTTTCCCATTCAAATGGACAAAAAAAAAACTTGGTTGAAAATGGGAGTGAGCTGCAATTATTTTTGGAGAATTTAGGCAAGCTTGAAAATCGCTGGTTCTCTCATCCCTTTGATTCATTTATTATATTTCATTAATAATTAATTAATCATTAATAGTGAAATGAAAATGGGCTTTATTGATTGTTGGAGTATAAATATATGATATATCCTTAGGCACACTGCTGAGCTAGGAATATTGATAATGTTACAATTCAGTAATTTCAGAAATCAGTATAATTTCTGGAGCTATGGAGCTTTTTTTTTTTTTTTTTTTTAACCCAAAACACTTGGCATAAGCTTTTGCCAGCCTCTTGTGTGATACTGACAGTCTAAACACAATAATTGCTGGCCAGTACTGCAGAAACATAATCAATGCACATATTGAATTACGGAAGCAAAATAATGTTATCATCCGAATTACTGAAATGGCCCCTCTATTTTCTGACCTCAATTTCAAATGTCATTTAAGTGGAATGGAAAGGTACAATCTGGTTGAAAGGCAGCCCTGCCTTTAAAGTTAATAAGATGTATGACTTAAAAAGATCATGCTATTCACTGTAGATTATGTCACCAAGGTTAAATATGGAAAGTTGGAGGTTAATGAAAACAATTTGGCTAAGACAGGAAGACTAATGGCATATAAAAACTTTAGTGTCTTCCCGTGCAAAACAATGACAAATATGATTTGCAGTTGCAGCCAATGGAAACAAATGCTAGAAATTAGCACCTTTAACCTTGCTCCTGGATAAGGAGCTAGCAATGTTGACCAGGAATGCTTTTGATCCACTGCATTTGTTAGAGCAGAGAGATCCCACTGGTAGACGGAGGATGTTTTCATAAACTCAGGAAGCAGCTAGTGTTTGTGTAACTCAGAGTGCAGAACACTGTCGCTTGCCTCCTGATGAATATAGGTAGGCAGGAACATACCTAGAACCAATTTTGCAGCAACTATACAGGCTGTCTCGGAGTTCCCAATGTAAGGTTCCAGCACTTACGTTAGGATGGTGCTGCCGCATACGGAGTTAGACCATTGGTCCAACTAACTCTGTATTGTCTACATCCGCCGGTAGTGGCTGTCCACAGGAGCCTTTCCCAGCCCAGCCCTACACTGAAAGTCCTTCAGAGCCACATCTTTCTTCATGAGCAGTTGTCATCAGATCAAGTCCTGCTCCATAGTCCATAGCTCTCCGTTACGGGAAGTGACATTATCAACAGCTAGGAGCAGGGCTTTCGCTGCAATTGCCCCAAGCATTTGGAATAACCACTTCAGTGAGGTGGAAACTGGGTATTCCAGCGGGGTTGCAAAACTCATCTAGTTCACATATCCTTTGGCTATGTGAGATAAGATTAGTATAATGGCCATGGGATGTAGCTTTTATTGGTAGACTACTGGATTTTTATAGGGTTCAACTGTTATCAATTATTGTGTTTTATGTGGTTTTTAACTGAGTTAGTTGCACCCAACTCCCACCGATATCAATGGAGCTTCAGTTGAGTCAGGATGACTAACTTGTCCCATTGATTTCACTGGGACCTAAGTTCAAGTCTGTTAGTCCGGATCCAACTCTATTAAGTATTTAATATGAGTTTAAATATTATTTTATCCTCATGGTAAACATCTTTTGAGCTTAGGAAAAGCATTGCTAAAAAGTCTTAAACAAATAACAACAACCGCTTTATGTGTAACTCCCACAAGCATTTGCTTACAGGTATGGGGGCCCTGCTTAGCAGTTAGCACACACATTGGGTTGGATCCAGATTTAAGCTGGATCAACTGTGCTGGTGGAAGTGCACTTCCGGGCCACTCCTTCCCACAGCGGCTCCTCCAGTCCCCTGAAAATGGTACACAGAGCGACAGGAGACCCAGCAGGATGGGGTGAGCTGCGGTGTGGTGGAGAGGGAGGGGGATCCCCCAAAATCAGGCAGCGGGACCGTTCTCTTGCGGAAGGTAGATCCTGGATGATCCAATACACAAGTTCCCGGCTTGGATGATCCACCACATTCATTTCAGTGGAGGGAAGAACTCTGTGTGTATGCTACCTTGTGAACATGGATCAGCATCAAGACTAATGTCCATGCGTACAAGTTATCCATCTATCTTCCAGAGTATAGCTGGAGTTCCATATAAGGACAGATGATGGATCTGAGTTATGGAAATTGTCTTTCTTCGGAATGTGAATGTTTTAACATAAAAGTGCAACACAGAGCAAATCCAGAGTGTGCAGAACTCTGGTTCTCATACATATTAGTTGCCAAATATATTCAGTACTGAGGATCATGCAAAGTGTCATGAGCATTCAGTATTTTCAAGACTGAACATTATGGGTCAGATCAATAACTTACATTATTATTTACATTTATTTATCGCCCATCTGGCCAGCAACCGGCCACCCTGGGCGATGTACATAAGATAAAAACAGGATAAAATACATTTAAAACAGTATAAAATTTTAAAATCTTCTTAGCCCACCCCATATTCCCGCCTGAACAGCCAAGTTTTTAGGGAGCGGCGGAAGCTCAGCAGAGAGGGGGCATGGCGGAGGTCACTCGGGAGAGAGTTCCACAGTATGGGGGCCGCCACAGAAAAGGCCCTCTTCCTAGTCCCCACCAGTCTAGCTGCTCTGGCTAAAGGGATAAGGAGAAGGCCGTCTGTGGCAGATCTTAGTGAGCGGCCTACTTGGTGTTGCTGGAGATGCTCCTTGAGATAGACTGGACCGGAGCCATATAGGGTTTTAAAGGTCAAAACCAACACCTTGAATTCAGCTCGGCAAGCAACCGGTAGCCAGTGCAGCTCCTTGAGCACTGGCGTGATGTGATCCCGCCGGCGGCTGCCTTTAACCAGGCGAGCCGCCACTGTTCTGTACCAGCTGTAGCTTCCAAACCATCTTCAAGGGTAACCCCACGTAGAGCTATGTGAACTACAAAGCCACAACAGACATCTGTGAAGAGGTACAGGGGACTCTGTTCTCTATTGATTACCTTGTATAGAGCTATAGTAGTAGTAGGCGATCACTCGTGACCGAGTAAGATTGTCTTCCAGGATAAAATTACAAAAAGAAAATTATAAAAAGAGGAAAATCTAAAAAATTGCGTAGACTCTAGTGATGGGTCAGTAAGTGACTGTGGAGGCCAATTCTAGATCCACACAGCTTCCCACAGTGAGGACACAGGTTAACAGATGGAAGATGGTCCTGTAAAGGATTAGTTTGACGTGCTTTTCGCTTAGCATGTTTCTCCCTTTCACCTTGCACTTGGGCTTCTTCAAAGTCCATAGCACCTTTGTGAAAGGCCAACCTAGAGCTATAACATGTACAGACTGTTGATGCTCATTGGCCTTTTCTGATGCTGGACTGTCTACCAAGTCACCAATGAACTCTTGCCTGAGCAACAGGCTTACTCTGTGTACTTGTTTTATTTATGCAGTGCAGTGATGGACAAATCTGTCAGTGTTGGTTTCTCTGAGTTTCTTATTTTTCAGGCCTTAAGTTCAGTTCATCTTGTTTCTGCATCAGTTTGAGAATTTTATTTTGAAAACTTTACATCACACGAAAATTCACACACATTTTATGTGCATTGCTCCTAATCTACACATTTTTGTATGCAATTTTGCCCAATACATTGTTTGCAAGCAATATTCCCTATTTTTGTAAGTTTAAATATATATATATATATATGAATATAGCACCTTTCCCCAATTTATGAATTTTTTTGCTTGGAGAACTGATTTGCAACGTTCGGAGAAGTGAGCGACTGAGCGTTCCAAAGGATAACTGAGTTTTGGTTTGTGTATGGTCTTGAAAGTGCAAAATTAGCTAAGTACAGATTAAAATGAGAATTGAATTAATTCCTTCCCCATCCCGTATCATGTGTCATCTTTTTGCTTCAAAGAAGTATTAATAGTGTATTCTGACTTGTCCTTTGCCTCCGTGACCTTTACTGGCACCGGTTCCTGTTTGCCTGGCTCACAGGGCCACCCGAAGACATTTTTTCTGCCTGAGGTGAAGGACAAGAAGTGCCCCCTCACATTCCATGTACAAAAACTAGACTAGCAACTAAACTCTTTATTCAACACTGGCAATGAGATAGCATCTGCCAGCACACCTGAGGACAGCAAGCTAGCTTAGGGGGCACAGGGCAGGCCACGTGACCCACAGTTCTCTCCTCCAACACCTTGCTGCCACCTCTCAGCATCTGCTACCCGAGGTGACTGCCTCAGTCTGCCTAACAGTAAGGCCGGCCCTGCTGGCTTACCACACTAGTAGCGTGTTCCTTTCCTCCAGCCTTTCCTCTCGAACAGGAGACTTTGCTCCCCTTCTGTTTCCCTTTTTTCTGTGTGGACTGAACCCCAGGGATTGGACCTTTGCCTTGTCCCAGATAATGAAAGGATTGTTCTCCTTAGCTCTCTGTGACCCACCTTGAAGTAGCAGTAGCAAATGTCCTTCAACGTCGACGTAGAACCTTCTGCAAGGCCCACATTGCTCAGGAGGCAACCTGAGCATTGCTGTTCCTTGCTCTCTTTCCTGTGATTAACATCAATATATTTGCCTTAAGCTTTTGAACTCTTAAATATCAAATTCCAAATTAATGATTTGTGGAATTAATTAGCAGGACAATTGCAGGGTTCCCCCCCTCCCAACAGCTATCTGAACCATTTTATCTAAGATCTATCTACAGGAGATAGATGTGGCCCCAAATTCAGTTCTAGTTTGACCAAACTGGAGTTTAATTTGAACTAGGGTTCGAAAGGCTCAACGGCAGTTGTTTTGAATGCCAGGGCTCAAATCTGGGCCACATGAAGACATTACATACAGCCTTTGAGCACGTGCAGAGTGCATCGACCTCCTCACTGATTTTCTATAGCTGACCCACAGAAATGGCTGTGATGAAAGAACATGCCTACTACATCAAAGGTTGTGGTTTCATCCTTGAGTCCTGCTATATTCCTTTGCATTCTTTTCAGAAATTAAAAGTGGATCACTCTTACAAATGTGGAAGTGTCTGGAGGGACATCCTTGAACTATACACAAAATAATTGTCTTTATGAATTTAAGGTACTACCCTCTCTTCCAGATACCATCCTTTCTTAACTCAAATGTACGATGACATTGCTAACTAAATCGGTGTGGTGCAGTGGTTAGAGTGTTGGGACTGGAACTCAGGAGATCCGGGTTCTAGTTCCCACTCAGCCATGAAGCTCACTGGGTGACTTTGGGCTAGTCACTCACTCTCAGCCTAACCTACCTCACAGGGTTGTTGTGAGGATAAAATGGAGAGGAGGAGGACCATGTAAGCCATCTTGGGTTCCTCATAAGAGGAAAAAAGATGGAATATAAATGTAATAATAATATAATAATAATAATAAAAAAAAATCAGGAGTGGGCAACTTGTGGCCTTCCAGATGTTTTGTCCTACAATTCTCACCATCTCTCATCATTGGCTATACTGGCATTTTAATTAGTTTTCCTTTCCTTTCCTTTGTGTTGGTTTGCTATTTTGTTGTTGCATTACTGATTTAAATGCCCAAAGATGCAGGGGGTTACATAACATGTTTCTCCCAGATCTATATCCATAATCGTAGCAGCCAATGCTGCATTCTGTAATACGCCTGTGACTTTTGAACAGTGTCTGTTAAATGCCTTATATGTTAAGGCATGGGGGGGGGATCAAATGGGTCAGGTGGGAAGGGTGCTGTAGGTGTTATAAAAAAAGAAAAATGTTAATGTAAAAGAAACACCACCAGGAAAGAGGAGCTAAATATGAATTGACAAAGAGATCAGTGGCAGTTCTTCTCCATATCTGTAGTCAGCCCAGGATGATGATGAATAAGGGTTTGTTGTTATTATTTAATAGATTCATATACTGCTTGCCATGTTAAATATATCTATCTATCTATCTATCTATCTATCTATCTATCCATCCATCTTTGTGCTTTTCAATTCAAAGCACATCTGTTTACTATATACACACATACATTTGGAGTGCATAAAACAGCAGCCACATGCAAAACTAGACACAGACTTAACTGGTTTCAGAAGCTATTTCTGTAGTTCCGTTGCTTGCCTTTACCTTCTTCGGGGGCAAGTAAGCTGGTGGGGAGGTTACTAGGCCTGAATAACAGGTCTTCAGGCTAGGGTTCCAGCCAAATGGAAAGGCAGCAGAGGAACAATGACGGTAATAGGGACGTGCTGCAGGGCACAGAGGAGAGGCAGGAGTTAGAACAGTGTTCTCCAACCTTGGGTCCCCAGATGTTTTTGGCCTACAACTCCCAGCATGCCCCAACTCCCAGTTGTAGGCCAAAAACATCTGGGGACCCTAGGTTGGAGAACACTGAGTTAGAAAGATGGGGTGGAGGGAGCAGGAGTTTAAAGAAGAAAAACCTTGACATTGCATCAGCAAACCTCTTATAAGAACAACAGGACAGACTGACCGCTCAAGTTGCAGGGCCAGCTCAAGACATTTTGCCGCCTGGCAGTTGCTGCTAATAATTTCCAACAAGCAATGGGCACTGTAGCTCTTTACTTTCACACAGCAGGCAGGTCCACACAGCACCCCACCCCACCCTGGCAATAAGCCAGGGTGGGTGGGTTGTTCTGTGAACAACCCACAGTGTGCCTGACAGACGATTGGGCGCACCATGGTTGTTCATACCCTCCTTCCCCCTTGGCCCTCCAGGTGGTATCCCAGGGGACACTGTTGCAGGACCGAGTTGTCACTCCCACCCTGCTGCGGTTGTGAGCTGCCCCCCCCTTTTTGGGAATCAGCAGCATCTCTGGTTTGAGAGACGGCTTTCATGAGCCCTGTTTTGACAGCCTCTGACTGCCCTTTCAAAGTGCCCAAGTGGCACTTTAGAAGGGCTGTTCGAGGCTGCAAGCCCATTTAAAAAAATGTTTGGGACTCCCTAATGTGTGCAAATATTTGCACTCATTATTTTTTAAAAATATTTTTTTTGGACTTGCCCAAGTGTGGAGGTTCACACTTATGGAGGTCTGAAAATGGGCAGCCTCTTCTGGACAATGTCCAGGGAGGTACCTGCTCACAAAGTGCAGCAGGTACCATGTCAAGGTTCCACCTGTACCAGGCCACCTTGATCAGTTCCTTAAAGATATCTGCCCCTTTAAGAGCCCCTCCTGTATCAGGATGCCAATTCTCTGCCTTTTACCTTCTCTTTCCAGTAACGTGGGATTAGGCTTTAGGCGTGGTGCCAAAGACACTCCAAACAACTGAATGGTAACAATAACTGTTTACTTTAGTAAATTCTGGAATAGTAGATTCACAATAACTTAAGGTAATTACACACAAATAGAGCTGTATACTTTCAAAAAGCAGGTATAATAGAAATAAAAGAAATAATAACACAGTTCTCTCTAACCTAGCTACTCTTTCACCTGTATGTCTCAATAAAGATTCCTTCTCAGCCTAGCTCTGGCTGTTCCGCATTCTTCAGTGATATTCAGACTCTGCTTCTCTGTCTGCTTCTTGGTGCCTGCAGAACCTCTCCTCCACAGCTTCTCTCTCCAGTTTCGCTCTCTCACTCCTGCAGCTTCTGCCTCCCCTTTATATACACTCTCACCAGGACTAGAAGGCTACAAACCTCTGACCTCAAACTGGGGAAACAAAACTTAACTCTATTAAGGGGACTTAAGAGTGACTTCTCTCACTGAAAAGGAAACTTGAAATGAAACTCAGGAATGCCCCCCTCCCATCAGATGCTTGGGCCTACAGGCTTCAAACTAACTCAAGCCTGTTTAGGCCTCAATCCTTCACATACCAACACTGGACATTGTCCCAGGGAAGCTCCAAACACTCTCCCTTCACCTTTGGTTTGGTTTTGGTAGCTGTCAAAAGGCAATTTGTCAAGCCAAACCAAAGGCATGAGTGATCTGTGTTGGCAAAAAGGGAGTGGTGGGATTTACACCCCCTTTGTAGCAATATCCTCACATTTGGGGGTTTGTTTGTTTTTTGAACTCCTCTGTTCTAAGGGTGATCTCAGTTTTCCATTTATTCCTGAGAATCTAACTGCTCGGGAACATGGACAAGTGTGAGCCACCCCCTTTCTAAGGGAGCTGTCAGCTAGTTGTCAAAACTCTGGCTCTTTTAAAAAGGGGTTTCTGGCAGGGATCTACATGGTTTCTTCACAGGGACATATGCAGGCATCAATGCATATTTCCCCCTGAAAAAACCATGGGGAGTCCTGCCCCCCCCAAACCCTTTTTAAAGGAACCAGAATTTGACAGTTTGTCAAAACTCTGCTTCTTTTTAAAAGGGGGATGGCTCACACATTTCCATGTTCCTGAGCACCTAGATTCTCAGGAACAAGTGGAAAAGTGAGAGCACCCTTAGGACAGTGGAATTTAAATAATAATAATAATAATAATAATAATAATAATAATAATAATAAATGAGGACCTTGCCATGAAGGGGGTGTAAATCCCACCACCCCCTTTTTGCAAGCACAGATCACTCTTGCCTTTGGTTTGGCTTGACAGCCCGCCTTTTGACAGCTGCCAAACCAGAGGGGAAAAAGAGGGTATTTGGAGCCACCCTGGGAGAATGGCCAGGGTTGGTACCTGCTGCACTTTGCCAGCAGGCACCTCCCTGGATATTGCCCAGCTGAGGCTGCCCATTTTTGGACCTACAAAAGTGCGAACCACCACACTTGCGCCAATCCAAAAAAGAATATATATATATTTTAAAAAGAGTGCAAATATCTGCACACATTAGGGGGTCCAAAAATAATTTTAAAAGGGTTTGCAACCACAATCAGTCCCTCCAAGGTGCCACTTGGGCACTTTGAAGGGGCTGTCAAAATGGGGATTGCGAAAGCCAGCTCTCAAGCCAGAGATCACAATCTCCCCCCAAAGGGGGGTGGTAAAGGGGAAAAACCCATAGGGAGCCGAACACGGCTCTCAATCATGGTAGGGAGGGCAGTAAGCCAGTGCTGCTTGGGCACTTCTGGGGTGCCTGGCACTGGCGGTGGCCAAGGCGAGTTCGGCAAGAGCAGCAAGGGGTTTTTTTGGCCACTCCTGCCAAGTGCCTCGCTTGCTGCTGGACTTTACCCATGGTGGGATCAGTCATCTGGGTTTGAATGACATGACAACCCACTGTGTGTAAAACAAACCCTAGAAGAGCCCATGGTTTCTCAGAGTGGCTTGTTTGGAAACAAAACAAAACAAAACACAGCAACTAGCCACCATGGGTAAACCAGGCTGGGTTTGGATGACACAAAACCAGCCATGGCTACTTACCCACGATGGGTTGTCATGTTGTCATGTGAACCAGTTCACTGTGCCAAAAAAGTTAAATATCTGTATTATATGTCTACAAGACAACCCACATCTTCTTAACTCCTTTTTTTTTTTTTTAATTGCTGTTGCTCTTGGCTTTCTCCAGAATGTATTTCCTCCACAAGCACATATTTTTTAAACTGAAAGCAACACTGCTTGGAGTTTGTTTCAATTTGTTTTGGGAAAACAATTCTGCTATTGCAGAAAATATGGTCATATTCTATTTATACTGCTTTCTACTTATTATGGACAGACCTCCCAAAGTATTAATTGTACATAAAAATTGTAAACAGATGGCAGTCTAAACTCTTTCTTGTACAATTCATTTCTTCTATCCCTACCATCCTATGATAAACCTTCTTGCTCTTTATTTCTCCCGACTCCTCCCTTCGCCTCTTCCAGTTCCCATCTCAGAATGTGACATTAATTGTATCCCGCAATTTGTATTGCAGTTCAAATCTTGTTGTGAATCTTCGGGCCTTTCCAGACGTAGTGTCACATCTCTCTCTCTCTCTCTCCTCCTCCCTTCCCACCAGCCAGAGCGTCGTGCACAGCTCACGGGTTTCTTTGTAAAGCTTTATTGAGTAAAATGCAGGGCAACTCAGGTGGTTGCAGAAAAGGGTTACATGAAAGTAAAGAAAGTAATTCAAGACCCGTTATCCCATCAGTGGGAAGTCATGAATGAGCAACAGTTGATCCCGATCTGGGGAGTTTTGCGCGCTCCCAACCTCAAACCAGAGAACCTTCTCCACCTCCTAGGGCGGATCAAAAGTCTTGTTAGCCAATCGAGCAGAACGACGAAGGGAGGTCAGTTGTTCCTACCTCCGGAGACGACGTTGCTCACAAAGATCGGTCATGGAGGCTGGCTCCCCCATCAGGAGCTCTTCCTCAACTCCCATCGGGAGCTCCTTTCCCAGGGATTCTTCTACTCCCCCCTTCCCAGGTAATACTTGGCAGCACTGGCTGCAACCTTGACGGCGCAGCTGGGTCAGTGTTATCAACAGTGATTGTCTCTACTTCTAACTCCCCCTCCCCTTCCATTTCAGAATCCATTCCCACGGGATCTGACCAATGCTGTTTCGGAGTTAGAGAGTCGGAACGTAGTGATAAACTCTGGATTAATGCAGGGGCGGGCAGAAGGCAATTCTCCAGATGTTTGGGACTTCAACTCTCAGAAGTCTCTACCAGGATGGCCAATAGTCATAGTGATGCCACCGAATTTTGTAATTAGTTGGCTCGCCAGTTGAACGTCGTCTGTTCATATCGCTCACCTTTTTAACATGCCTAGATTGGTGCTTTACAAATTTGCTGTTAAGTCTGGAATTGATTGTGAGCTTCTGGGCATGCACAATCTGTATCTAAACAACACTATTTCTGCATATGCACTAAATTGGTTGGATTAACCCTTTTCTTGCTTACAGTAAACTGTGATGATGTCATCTCTCTCTCTGTCTCTTACTCCCGTCAGATCAGATTTGGGTCATTGTTGTTTGTGCAGTGCTTTTGTTTAGTTCAGAAAGTAAACATGCTGCTGGTGGGTGGAGTGTGTCAGTGAGAGACCATGCAAAATCAACCAGTCAGGAAGGGGTTACATAACGTGGTGAGAAATGACATCATGGCACATTATGGATTTCCAAATGACATATCCCAAGATGCACTTTGATACTGTGCATGCTCAAAAGTTTATGTGGAATGAGAGTTTGTTTTAAGGGAGAACCCTCATCCAAGCTTACATGGATGAGTTCGTTATTATCCGAGGAAATAATGAATTTGCCCAAGGTAAGTTTGCCTGTCACTAGTCAGGAATGCTGGGAGTTGGCCATAATGAGGTAATTGGAAGCTTCTGCTTCCACTTTTGAACTAACTAGAGTTCCCTATTATGTTCAGACTTGGGGTAACTCTGCTTAGTTTTCACTATGGTTTATTTAAAGAAGCCAGGATCAAACCATGGTTCATGATCCTGATTTGTTCACTAACCATAGCTTAAACTAACCAGAGTCCACTGAGTTCAAACAGACATAATGCAATGGAGAACTCTGGTTAGCTCATAGTTTCATGTTATATTCCTACCAGCCAGGCCTTTCTATGCCATCTGAACATTTCCGCATTCTTCCAGATATGCGTAGTATGAAAGTGTGTTCATGTAAGTATATTTCTATGCCCCAGAAAAATATCTTCTTCCTTTAGTTCTGGGGTAGGGGACCTCTAGCCTGCATGGATGCATCCCACAGTGCCTTTCGATCCAACCTGTAACTTCCCCTCTTTGTAACTGGACCCTTTTTTCTATGCCTAATTGCCATAGGTGTGTGTGTCGAGGGGGGGGGATGGCAGCTGTGGAGGGAAAAGACCCTCCCCTTCTCCCATGCTGCCATCCACCCAAAATCTTCCTCCTATGTTATAATTAGGCTTAGGCTAATTATAGGCTAGCCCTAAGCTCAATTGCCCTGAAGGGGGCAGGAAGAGAAGTGAGAGGTGTATAGGGAGGAAAGGAGATGGAGGGAGGGGGAGAGGGGAGGGGGAGGGGGAGGGAGCATGTGAATGCATGGGGATGAGGTGTGAGAAAGAATGTGGGGTGAATAGACGATGGATGAATGGAGTGTATGTTTGTGTACTTGAGTGAATGTATGCACATATGTATGTATACTGTATACTGTATAGTGTGTGTGTGTGTGTGTGTGTGTGTAAGAGAAAGAGAGAGACACACACACACACATACAGACAGAGAGAGATATGGAGAGAAAGGAAGAGTGTGGGGTGGCTTTGTCCCAACTCTCTTTTGGCTCCAGCTCCATCCCCTCCTGGCATACAGCCCACGAAAGATCAGCCCCCCCAAATTACTTTAGTTCAGGACTGGGCAACTTTGACTGGGCCACACTCCTGCCACTGTACTGCCAGAATTTGGTGGTGCAGCGGCATCCCCCCAAAATTGGGGGGCATCTGGTACGTCAGAGGTGACACCAGGAGCCAGGGTTGTGCCTGTGGCCTGCATGTTGCCCACCCCTGCTTTAGTTGCTGCTGGGACTGGGATGGTGTTGCTATAACTTCTAAATGCCAACAAATTCCTTATACATAGCAGAGTTCATAATCTCATGAAATCATTCTCATATCTTTTAATAATAAAAAAAGAACTTTCCATTCTGCCTTTTCCTAATATCTTGGCTGTGACAACTGCACTGTAGTTGACTGAGTTTTCAGTGGGACTTCTCTGTGTACTTAAATGAAGTTGGAATATGTTTAATTTTAAAGAAAATATGTTTGATTATGAATCTAAATAAAACAACTCTGCTTTCCAACTGGAACACATAATTTCCATCTGCCACTTGCCTTAATCAGTGTTGTTTGACACGCACAGATGGAATAAAACACAGAGGTGCACATGTGAAAATGCCCCCTTTCCTCCCCCCCAACTTCTGGACTATGTCATCTTCACTGCGAGGGAATGCACAATTCAAAGGAAGACTGAGAGAAACAGGGATGAAGTGGTGGTGGTTCGCTAGTTGTATTTCCTTCCCCAGAGAATAAGTAGCCCAGACTCTCTTTATTTACAAGGCATTCATTTCCAAAGAAGAGCTAAGGAAGTGAGGTGTCCAATTTTCACAGAGTGTCAATGCAGTTTAATTTGCAGAGAATTTCTGAAGTCCATCCGTAGCGTAATACAATTCACTGGCACAGCAGAGATAGGATTGCAATGCCTGCTGCAGCCAGAGATGATGCTTCTGCCTTGAAAAGCTCTGAGAGGCACCAAAAGAGGATACAGCCACAGCCCCTCCCACTCCCTTGCTCTACTAGTCCCTATGGCAAGAGGTATAAAAGCCTGGGGCACGCGGGCGGGTAGTGGTGGTGGAAGCAGAAATAGTCAGGGGGAAAGATGCCCCCCCTTTTTTCCAGAGGACTTATCCCCCCCCCCCGCATGTTTTCATAGAAACATTGGAAATGTTGGGGAACACTGGGGAAGCTGCCCCCTTATGAAATATTTTTGGGCTTTTTTGGGGGGGGTTAAGTGAAATGTTTTTAAAGAAATGAGTAAAATGGTTTTACTCACTCAAAATGTGAAATATGAAGAAGATTTTTTATGTAGCACTATCTACAGCATTAGAGAATGATAATTCCTGTGTACACTGTAGACCAGAGGTGGGCAACATGCAGGATGTGGGCGCATGTAGCCCCCACTGCCCACCAGTGCAGCTTCCACCCCACCCTGCCGCACCCCTGAATTTAGCGGCTTATATATAAACCCCAAACTGGCTCTTTTAACACTACGAAGCACCTAAAGCATCAAAATTAGCTTGAGAACAAGCTAAATGTAACTCTTTTAGTGCTACGGAGCATTAAGGAGTGGCTTGCTGCCGAATTTCCCAGTTTTTTTTCCGTGGACTGTGCAGTGCCCCATGGAGTCCGGGGGACGGGAAATGACCCCTAGAGCTCCTGAGGTTGCCCACCCCTGCCATAGACCTATACAACAACACTTATGTCCAAGAAGAACTTCTTCACCTAGAGTGTGCCGAGAGAAGCACACACACAGCCCTCGGGGCTTGTGAATTGCTACTTATCTTTACTACAAAATCTGTGGTTTCTATATGCAACTTTTATTTTTTTCCTGCTTCTCAGATGGCAAAAAACAAGATACATGTGTTTAAGTAGCATATGGTGCACCAGTTTGCAGCCTGCTCTCCCTCCCCCCCCCCCTCTCTAGTATTGGGTATGGTCACAATTTTGCTTGTACAAAATGAAGGCATTTATGATTTGAGGCTGCAATCCTATGCACACCTACCTGGGAGTGAGCTTCCCTAAACAGGGTGGGTCTGATTTTATTTATTTGAAACATTTTTTATCCAGCCCTTCAGCCGAAAAGGCTCCCAGAGCAGTTTACATATGATCAATAAAAACAGGAGAGTCACTGCGCTGCAGACCTACAGCCTAAAAGACCAAAAGCCATATTATAATACCTTTACTAGGCCAATCAAAAGTTCACAAAAATATGTAAACTTGTGAGGTCTCCAGATCTCTTCATCAGGCAAGATGTTACAAAAAGCCGATTTGGAGCAGTGGGGCGGGGGGAATCGGGGAGGGAAAGAAAAGAAAGCTGACTTGCCGGTGAAGTCTGTGCCTCCATGTTCAGAGACCCAAGCCAAGAAGAAGTGTGGAAGGAGGGGTCTGCAGACATTCAAATAAGGCTCAGCAGGTCATGTGATGGTTAACAAGGTTGCCCTTAGAGGTGCTGGGAACCAGGAAAGGAGAAATGTTGGAGCCCTCATTTTGTAAATATACAATCCTGCTGTTGCTCAGACACAAAAGAAAAGGGTGAAGGGGAGGGAAGAGGAAAAACAAACAAACTCACCCACTAATTCTTAAAGTTAAATAGCAGTTCTTATCACGACCAGCTGGAAACAGTTCAGGGAGAGAGGAGGAGCCAGAAGGAGCTGGTTCTATGCAGGGCTGATGAAATGGCCCTGATTCCCATCTCTCTCTGCTGCTGCCTGCTGCCTGCTGCCTGGTGACAGTGGAACCAGGTGGGCCAGGTCTTTCAGCAGGGTTTGAGTAAACTTGACTTAATTAAGTGCTAACATGGTTGAATATGCAACGATTCAAACCCAGACTCTTAAGAGCTAAGCACTCTCAGCCCTGGGCCTAGGATGGACAAATCAGCCAGTTTCATTTTTCCCCATATTTTTTTTTTTTTTTTTTAATCTGAGGTTCTTTTTGTTCTGAATATGGAGAGCTTTGCAAATTTTGGTTGATTCTTATATGAACCAGAAATTCTCACCCATTCCTGATCCTAGGAACATTTACTTTGAAGTAAGAGCCAGTGTGGCGGATTGGTGAGAGTGTTGGACTGGGACTCGGGAGATCCGGGTTCTAGTCCCCGCTTGGCCATGAAGCTCACTGGGTGACTTTGGGCCAGTCACTGACTCTCAGCCTAACCTACCTCACAGGGTTGTGGTGAGGGTAAAATGGAGAGGAGGATTATGTAAGCCACCTTGGGTCCCTTGGAGGAAAAAAGGTGGATTATAAATCTGATAAATGATAAAATAAATAAAATAAGTAAGTCCCAGGGAAATTGACTGAGGCTGATTGCTGAGAAAATGCACAGAGGTTTTTTGCACTGCACAGCTTCTATGCTGGCAGGGACGGCTCAGTTTTGCATTTCTAACCGAGCCTTCTGTGAGCTGGGGATGGATGAAGGATGAAAGGGGAGGGGGCAGTGGTGGGGAGATGGAGAAAGACACAGAAGGGAAGTCTGATGTGCAGTAAATGCCATCACGCCCACATTCCTTCCAAGCTGGCCTGAGTGTTAATGATCAAGTCGCACGCTGGCTGAACTGCAGTGCAGTGTGTGTGTGTGTGTGTGTGTGAGAGAGAGAGAGAGAGAGAGAGAGAGAACCACTCCCATTGAAAAGTGCACAATGATTTGCCAGAGAAGCTGTGTGTACGAAAGGCTTGTGTTAGCTTAATGGGAGGATTTACAGCTCAGGTCAGCATTACTGCAGAGAGAGCTAGGGGAAATATCCTAAGGGTTAACCCTTCAGTTCAAATGCTTGTAAGAAGAATGCATTTTTGTTTGTGCTAGGAAATACCTTGGCAGGGTCTCCAGCCAGCTGCAAGGGTCTAAAAAAAAAAAAAGTGCTTCTGGAAACCTCTGCTGCATAATGGGTCCTTCTCTCTTGCAGAGCATGTGCCTCCTGGGCCCCAAGGAGCCTCATTAGCCCCGCACTGATTTCAAATCCTCTTTGCATGATTACTCACTGATCACTCCGCTCTCATGTTTCTTCTTGCTGCCTGGCCTACAGCCCCTGTCTAGACAACCAAAGACATCTTCCTAAAGCCCAGCAGCTACGCTTTCATTCTATTTATTTATTCTGTTTATATCCTGCCTTTCCTCCAAGGAGCCCAAGGCGGCGTACATAATCCTCTTCCATTTTATCCTCACAACAACAGCCCTGTGAGGTAGGTTAGGTTGAGAGGCAGTGACTGGGCCAAAGTCACCCAGTGAACTTCATGGCTGTGCGGGAGCTAGAACCCGGACCTCCCGAGTCCCAGTCCAGCACTCTAACCACTACGCCACACTGTGTTCTTGCTCATTCCTGCTTGATGTTCTCTTCCATTTCCTCTGCCTTGCTTGCTCCTGCGCTTTCCTTCATCATGCCAGACGGGACTGCGTATATAGGATGGCCATCTGCCTGCCGACTAGGGTGCGATTTTTGAACTCATAAATTCTTGCCTGGTTAGGGCCAGGGAGTGGAACCTGCCAGAAATCTGGAGGAACGGACATGGGGGAAAAGGGCTTTCTGTTTGCTCCTTGAGTGGGTGCCGGAAGCTACCATGAGCTGAGCCTGTGCTTGGATTTATTTTATTTCTTTCTTTATTTATTATCTTTATACCCCGCCTTTTTTCCTGCAAGGAACCCTAGGTGGCTTACATAATCCTCCTCCTCCACTCCTCCATGTTATCCTCACAACAACCCTGTGAGGTAGGTTAGGCTGAGAGGCAGTGACTGGCCTAAAGTCACCCAGTGAGCTTCATGGCCAAGCGGGGATTCGAACCCGGATCTCCCGAGTCCCAGTCCAACACTCTCACCACTGCGCCACAGAGTGCAGGGTGAGGGAGCTGTGTGAGAACAATCCCCCATAGCTTTTACTATCAAGTCACCATGTTGCTCTGCCATTACCCAACTCTGTCTCCGTCAGCTCAGCAGAGCCTGCTCAGGACAGCCATGGATTGTCACACACCTGCACTCTGTAGTCGTTTATGCAGAAGTATGAGAAATGGGGTGGTGGGACTGAGCTCGACAACCTGCTTCCATATTGGATATGTGTGAGCTACGTAGTCCGCACACATGCACTAAGTGCAAAGGGAGCCGGCAACTTTTCTTCAAGTTCTGGCAACTAGCCCTAAATTCTGGCTTTTTACTAAACAAACAAACAAACAAACAAATAAAATGCGCGCGGGGGGGGGGAATGCAGCAACAGGACCAGAGACCTCCAGCTCGAACAGTTCCCCCCACTCCCTTGTTGTGTTGGCAATCCTGCCAACTATGAATCTTCCTTGCCCTTGAGCAAGATGTATTGGTTTGACCATCTTGCCTAGTGAAATTTCCCCCCTGAGAATAACAGGAGCCTCCCTACACTTGCCACGTGAAAATAAATAGCCTTGGAATGCAAGGGCTCTGCCCAGTCAGGATTCCAAAGGCTCTGGAAGCAACAGGCAGAGAACGATGGAGGGGACTGAATCACATAGGCCTGCATTTTAATTTCATTTTGATCCCCTCCAAGGAGCTCAAGGCAATGACTCCCAAGGCCAATGATTCCCTTCCCATTTTAGCCTGGCGACAATCCTGTGAGGTAGGTTAGGCTGAGACAGAGTGACTGGCCCCAAGTCACCCAATGAACCTCATGGTGGAGCAGGGATTTGAACCTGGGTCTCCCCAGTCCTAATCTAACCGGCTGATTATGCATCCAGTGCACACATACACACAGTGAAGGAGAAGCCACTGGCTGCTTTCTCCATCTATTGTCGATGTGCCCTCACCTCTCTGCTTCCTGGCTAATTTTCCCTAAGAGAGGAGCAGGGGTAATTTGCCACAAGCCACAAAAATAAGCAAAGATAAACAACGGAGGAGGAAAGGTGGCCAGCACTTCCTCCTTCACTGCATATGTGATTTCTGTCCTCACCAAGTTTCTTTGCCTCTCCCCAAGGAATCCTTGGAATTCTCAGGAAGCCAGGCAGGCCTGGCTTCTATGTGGCTCCTTTTAACATGTTGAGTGTGTTACTTCAGCTCTGAGACACTCTCAGAACCCCTGGGAGGCATAAGGAGGTGCTGGAGCAACCCAAGCCATGTCCTCTATACAGTGAAGCACATTTAGATCAACACATTTGTGAGACAATCAGTCATATGTGGCTACTTTTTACAAGTTGAGTGTTTCACTTAGCTGGGCTTTGAGACTCTCTCAGAGCCCCTGGAAGGCACAAGGAGGTGCTGGGAGATCCAGGTTCAAATCTCCACTCAGCCATGAAGGTCACTGGATGACTTTGGGCCAGTCGCTATTCCTCAGCATCACCTACCTGACAGACAGGTAAAATTGAGTGTGTGCGCAGAACTATATACACCATAATGAGCCCCTTGAAGGAAAGACAGGATAAATTTGAGATAAATAAAATTCCCTTTTGCTTATAGTCACTTGTGGAAATTATCCAAGTGTGATGGATAAGTGTACAGTGGCAGAAGCAATGGTATGACAAGTGGGCCCATCATTGTGCGTTCCAGGAAGGGGAGGAAGTTTTGGTCCTGCGTCCCGTGCGAGGTAATAAACTGCAGTTTACATGGGAAGGACAAGTCAAGGACATTAGCAGACTGAATAATATAAACTGTTTGATTCACACCAGTCTGGATGGGGACAGAACCAAAGTGGTCATGTAAACATGCTCAAGCCCTATTGCAATAGGGAACAGCTGGTGTTGTATGCGTGTGTGGAGAGGGTGGAGGAAGAATATGTGTTGCCCATGTGGGAATCTTCGAGCTCACCTTATGCCAGTGTTTCTCAACCTTGGGTCCCCAGATGTTTTTGGCCTACAACTCCCAGCATGCCCCAGCCAGCTATGCTGGCTGGGGCATGCTGGGAGTTGTAGGCCAAAAACATCTGGGGACCCAAGGTTGAGAAACACTGCCTTATGCGGGCCTAACTGGGGTGCAGTTAACGCCTTCTCTAAGTGAGGAGCAGGTGAGGAGCAGGTTAAAAACGTTTTGACCAGACACAAAGAGGTATTCTCCAGTGTCCCAGGGGCGGGCGCATCACCCTGACCTGCCAGCGGATAAATATGGGGCAGACCACACCCATATCCACAGTCGCATATCGTGTCATTAGGAAGTATGGGGAAAACATATCCAGGGAGGTGGAGGAGGTGTTGGCCATGGGTGTCACATAGACTCCAACCAGAGTGAAGGAGGGCCCAGACCCGACGTGAGAGCCCTTGGATCTGGACGGACCAAGAGTAATGGCAACCAGAAGGGAAAAATAAAAAGTGTTAAGAAAAAGCATGTGTTGTGTTTGCCTAGATAATAATCTGTTAAGGTGAGTATGTTTTAAAGTGGTTTAAATGTAAAAATGTATATTTTGGCATGTTTCCTAGGAATAGCAAAAAAAGGTGCGTTCCACAGGGTAAATTTGGTAAACATCAAACCCAGACTCAGGTACCTAGTCCTCAACAAGGTGTTGAGGGGAGGGGTGTGTGATGGACAGCTGGAGTTCCGCCTTTCCCTTCCCGAGAGTGCACAGTGCAGAGCCAATCACAACTCTTGGAATGTTGGCAAGGGGCAGAGACCGGTGACAGGCTGTCCAGTGGTCATTCTGGGTTGAGGGCGAAAAAGGGGAAACATCCAGCGAACGACTCAGCAGAATCAATAGTGGAGGCTAGAGGAGTTACCTCAGCCTGGAGGGGAAATATTGCAACTGTTCATAAGCTAAACCAGCACCTGAATGTATCTTATGTTTCTATCTGTAAAAATAAACTTGTCTTTGTTTGACTGTGTTAATCCGTAGTGTGAGAGTGAGTGACGAAGGGAGGGAGCACACACATCTTGGAGAGTAATCTGGGTGAAGAGAGAAGGTGGCAGCAGGAAAAAAAACCTGAGTTTAGGTCATTACCCTGGTTAGAAGCCTTGTGAGGAGTGGGGAGTGTCCCAGGTCTCTGAGGGATTGGGAAGGGGAGCGTGAGTGAAAGAGGCTGCCGCTGAGTGCCTTCCATGAATCCCAAGTGAGAGGCAAGCCAGATACCTGAGGGGAATATAGTGACCTGGGTGTGGGGCCTGAGGATAAAGGTCCATAGCTCGAGCAAGGGAGCAGTATAAAACGAAAGAGCAAGGTGGCTAAAACACCCAACAAACACGCTACTGAGGGCTTCCACAAGAGTGGGGCAGAGGCGGGGGTGTCACAAAACAAAGTGGTGGCAGAGGTAAAATAAAAGGTGTTGTTGTTGTTGTTGTTGTTGTTCTTGTTGTGGCACACCAGGTTTATTCTATTTTTATTTGTTTTAGGATTACATTTACATGCTGCTTTTTTTCCTCTCGAAAGGAACCCAAGCCTGCTTACGTGGCTTATGTGGTCCTCCTCCTCTCCATTTTATCCTCACAACAACCCTGTGAGGTAGGTTAGGCTGAGAGTCAGTGACTGGCCCAAAGTCACCCAGTGGGCTTTATGGCTGAGTGGGGACTAGAACCTGGGTCTCTTGAGTCCTAGTCCAACACTCTAAACACTATGCCATACTGGCTTTCATGTGCAGCATCCAGTTTATGTGCAGTATCCGTTTTGAGATTAGTGTAATAGGCACCATTATTGATTATTTTTGCCCCTATTTCTGATGTTTCCCCTTATTTTTTTTTTTGCAGACTGGGAATATGCCACAATCCAGAGGGCTGCATGTCTAATTCCATGGACCCGTGCCCCTCCCCCCCATAGCAACCCTCTCACCCCAAATTGCAAACTGCTTTCGAAATATAGGGGAATGCATGCTGCTTAAAGAAACAAAAACAAAAACAAAAAAGTAAAGTAAAGAAAAGAAAAATCCAAGCCCTTGGATGCAAGCCCTTCGACATACAGTATTTTTCCATGTATAAGACTATACTTTTTCCTAAAATCGCTAGACTAAAAATTGAGGGTCGTCTTATACACGGAAGTAAGCCAAGGAGAGAACCGTGCAGTTGCAAAACTGCCCAGTGGGGGGCGTCTTATACATGGGGCCGTCTTATAGACGGAAAAATACGGTAGCTAAAATAGCCTTCTGGGCTGTGGCCATAATGCTTATCTAACACTGTAGGACTAAAGTCCAAGACTGTAGCTTGTGATTATTATCACACAATGAATATAACCAACAGTATTTAAAACCAGCAGTATGCTTTGCCTTTTCCAAGTGGGATGTTCAGAACAGCCTCTGCCAGGTAGTTTCCTTTACAGGAGAGGATGTTAGATTATTTATTTACCTATGTACCAATTAGCAAAGGATGGAGTGGTCAGGAAAGAGCAGCCAGTGCTAGCCTTGAAGCAGAGGTGAAGGCTGGTTTTAGAATGCAGAATACTCAGAACACACTACTACCACCACCGCCTTCTACCCAGGGCCGGATTAACATAGGGGCGATTGGAGCGGCCGCTCCAGGCCCAAAGCAGACAATAGGCCCACAATATAGGGACACGCGCACGATTTGAGTTAGCTCTGATCGTTATCATTCAGCATAATTAATGATTTTTTCAAGATTAGAAAGGTGTTCTAAGCACATCTGCATTACAGGCTTGAGGCAAGACCTAGCAAGAACTGTTGTTCTCAAATTAGCATGGTAGGTTTTTGCATTTCAATCACTGTTACTACATTTCTTTGAAGCACATGGGGGCTTGCTAGGGTCTGTAATATTCAGATTTAGAAGGGACCTCTCTCTCCAGCCTCGAGCAAAAGATCTTTCTGATTCGCAGCTCAATTGTTCAAATGCTAGTTTAACAAAAAAAAAACAACGAAAACGAAACAAAGCAACAAGAACAACACAATTATTCTTGTTCAAGCAAAGCTTCCTGGCTTTTTGTTGTGGCTGCTTTTTCTTTTTTAATAAATAAATTTGGGGGAAATTGGGAAGACCCTTACTGATGAGCTGCAGGAGTTTTTGAGTTTTGGCACTTTAATGGTAATTAAAATATTTAATTTGTTTTAATATAAAATTGCGTCTTCATTTTATTTATTTCCATAAAAAGGCCCACCAAAATCCTCAGCACCAGGCCCATAATGCTCTTAATCCAGCCCTGCTTCTACCAAGTCTCTTTCTTTTCTGCATCCTATGCAGCCAATGCAAAAGTTAACCCACCCATGAGATCCAATGAGACGTAGGCATGTGTTCTTGGGAGCTAGACTGTGGCCAAGGTTCACCATTAGCAAAAATCTACAGTGCCATTTTAACCACAGTGTAGCGATATGGCAAGGCATTTGCCACAGGTATTTTTTTGGGGGAAAGACTCATCCATGTCCCCAAATTGGGGCAAGACTTTTATTAGGAAGTTCAATTTATCTGCATGTTTCTCTACAAAAGGTATATTATGTCTAATTTTGGACCACACCGACTTAACACTTCTGAAACACTGGCCCTTTAGTTCCTAAAAATAGATGAGACCGATGAATTATCTGTTCAAGGGTTCTGAATGCCTGACAATTTTTCCAAAGGGATTTTGAAAATCTCCCCAGCTGCTGAGTACAGCAAAATCCTAGCATCTTAAAGTAGCTTTCCAAAACACATCCAAATCAGATCGAGGGAAATGGGTTATAGTGCAAAAGAGCAATATCAAAATATTTGACAGATCTGGCTATAACTTTGGTAAATCAATGCATTTTCTGTATGCACATTTATTCAAAACCAAGAGTAACATACTGTATAATTTTCCTTCTGCCATTTACTAATAACAATTGATTCCATATGAGTTCTTTTTTAAAACCGTGATTCTTTGAGACACAGTTTCTTACAAAGTGATCAATATTCTTGGCTTTCAAATGTAGTGTTGAGTGTTTTTGTGTTGTTGTTGTTTTAAAAAAATCATTATAGGCAGCCCCCTTTATCTTCTGTTCTAACACTTTTATCTTCTATTTTCATAATCTGCCCATATGTTCATTTTCTCTTTACCTAAAGAAAACCGATTTATGCAGCTTTGAAACCCTTTCTCATCCTAGCTTCATGTTTAACAAAAGCATCATCAAAATGTAATCATGAGCAAATCATCCAGAGATTTTTCCTTTCAGGTTTATACAGCATGCCTTCAATTTCACTGCAGTACTATCATCCAGTACAATCCCTGACCATCATAGGATTTTCCAGCAAATCTCTTGAGTATCCAGTGCAATTACAACAATTCAAGCACGAGCAAAAAACATCTGCCAAATCCCCCTGTGGAAATTTTATTGGGGTACAAGTTCACATTTCCCACTATCTCTTCTCCACTTTGTGGCCCTGGCAGTCCCTAGTGTCCTGATTCAAACAAAGCTTCAAACAAAGCTTATTTTTTATCCTGCCTTAGAATTTGAAAAATATTCAAGGTGGTACCCCAATATATATATATTTAAATCTCTGACATCCATCTTAAAACAACGAAAGCAGTAAACACAACAATAAAAAAAAAAGTCACAGATAAAACACAAAAGGCAACCATAGAAGCATCAAATGATTCCCTAGAAACCGAGAGGTGGTGTTAGGGGGCAGCCCACTAGGGCTTGAGCCCCGAATCTTTCATTTGGAGCCCTGAATCTCTGGGAGGCCATCTGCCCCACCACCCTGCTGTCCAGGGGCACTTGCTGAAAGAAAGGTACAGGTGCCCTGATGATCTCTGTTGCATCTGATCCCGCTGGATTAGCACATGTAAATTAGCATTACAATTGATTGTTGTAACCCGCCCAGAGAGAGCGATATAGAAATCATCATCATCATCATCATCATCATCATCATCATCATCATCATCCAAATTTGTCCTTTTTTTTCTTGTGGGCCTGAGCTCCGGATCTTTTCAGTGCCTGGCACCATCCCTGTATAAACCTGATGCTTAAGGCTGCAATCCTATACCCACTTACCTGCGAGTAGGTCCCACTGTATTCAATGGGACTTGACTTCTGATCTGAGTAGATAAGTACAGGAATGTGCCCATCAATCTAAGGCTCATCAAGCTAAAGCAAGCCTCCTCAGGGAGATCATTCTAGAAAAGGTGGTCTTTCCACTCTCCACCGGCCTAAGTAACTCCTAGTGGCAGAGGCACCTGGAGAAGGGCCTCTGATGATCTTAGCAAATGGGCATGTCTGTGTAGGAACAGGCAATCTTTAAGATACCAAGGTCCCAATCCTTCATTCACTTATATATTTATTGCAATTATTTATATGCTACATTTCAGGATACAAAACCTACCAAGGTGGCTTAGAAGTAACATAAAAATACTAAAATCACAATTAAAAATATTAACATTTAAAAGAATTATAATAATCATGATCCTTCCCTCAGGGGAGTTGGTGGAAGATGGGCCTGAGATGGTGAGATCCGGCTGGAACAGGAGCAGGTGTCTGGTGTCATCCTGCTCCACCTCCCTCTCTTCCGGAATCCTTCTTCCAGGGCAGTTGATGATGGATGACCCTGTGTCCAACTGGGGCAGACTGCAAGGTCTTTTTTGCTTGCCTCCCCCTCTCCCTCCCGACTTTCATGACACAACAGCACTCTGTATGCAACCAGGGGCTCTAGTTCACATGTGGAGTTCTGTGTTTGCCACAATTGTGCTTCTAAGAGTCAGAGAATGTTTTGCATGCACAATGATGATTCTCTACCATGTGTTCAGATCATGTGCTCAGATAAAAGGGAATGGGGTAGCCTCATTCTCCCCATGTGGACACTGGATCTCCACAGAGCTTTGGGCTGTGCTCTTTGCCTCAAAACCAGTGAGGTTCTTTGCTCCTGCAACAGTTAGAGAAACTTTTCCAAAATACGGATTATGCAACCTAAGTTGCAAAACTTAGTGTTATTCAAAAGACAAATAAGATAAGTCGAATGTTAGAGTCAATATTATTCCTCTCCGTCATCCAACGTAATACCATTGGTCCATGGTCAAAACCAACTAATTTGCTTTCTGGTGATTTATGAATAGATGGCATTGTTAACAGAAAATGCATGAATCCTTTTTAGCAGCCATTGTAATCCAAGGGAGATTTAAGACAAAAATAACTATATTGTCTGGGCACAGCAAATCTGGAATACACAGGTTTGAAGAGAAATAATGTATTCCATTTAGATCTATTGTAGCAGCATTGAGACAAAAATGAAGAGCAAAAGGAGCTAAACAAGACACCTTGGGGGGGCCCTTTACAGATGGAGCAGTGTCAGAAATGTGGCATTATTACTCAAAGCTAATGACGTATTCACGGAACTATTGAATTCATGGTAATTAGTAAAAAGCAGATAGTCCAAGAAAAGCAGTTAAAAATTCAAAATGAAAATGTTGGTAAATATAAATATCTTGGAATTTGATTGAAATAGCAGTAGGATACTAATAATGCAATAAAAGTTAGAATAGAGGTGGCTAGGAGTAGCTTTTTTCTAAGATGAAAAATGTAATATGTTACAAAAACTTAAAATTAGCCTTGGGAACGTGCATTGTATGGTGTCATGTATTTTCAGTTCTACTGTATGGCGTGGAATCATGGACTTTAACACAGACTACCATAAAAAAGACAGAAGCATTTGAAATGTGTGGATTTCTCGCAGGATGTTACAAATTTCATGGACTGAGAGGGTTACCAACAAAGAAGTATTGAAGAGAATGTATAAAGACCAAGAAATTAGAAAACATATAAAATGCAGAAAACTAGAATATTTTGGTCTTATAATGAGAAATGAAAAATATAGACTGCTGCAGCTGATTATACAAGGGAAAATAAATGGAAAAATAAGTGTAGGAAGAAGAACATCTTGGCTGAAAAACCTTAAAGACTGGTTTGGGGGCAATACAACCAGGGCTTTTTTTCTGGTGGAACTCACCGGAACTGAGTTCCAGCACCTTTTCTTCTATTAATTGCATTACAATTTAATCGCCATCTACTCCCAAGGAAATGTAATCCAAGAGTTCCGGTACCCTTTTCTCCAGAAAAAAAGCACTGAATACAACTAAAGACTGTTTAGCCATGATGATGTCCAACCTCTGGTAGGAGAGGAAGGAGAAGAAGAATTGAATTCTCAATAGTATAAGGAAGGCCTGAGAATGATCAGCTTTTGGCCCACGACAAAGTGTTTAGGCCACCATGGACAGCATTCCATTTTTGGCACACCACAGCAAATAGTTGAAAACAATGTCAGGCACTATGCACAACCAGCCAGTAAGTCTCTGGGAGTCAACTTACACAGGCCTTTTCCGTAGCAGCGTCCCAGGTATTCATTTCATTTATTTCATTTCTATACCACCACCCAATAGCCGAAGCTCTCTGGGTGGTTTACAAAGATTAAAACCCTTTAAAATACATTATATTATTTTTTAAGGTTTTTAATCTTTGTAAGCCATGAAGAGATCCTAACTCCTGAGCATACCAACACTGTGCAAGGAAAACATGGTTGATTTGCAATTAACTACTTTTCAAGTTTAATATTTTAGGACACCGCACAAGGGTGCTACTGGAACATGTCACTAAATTTCATTAGAAGTGGACCAAGTGAGAAGGGGATGTAGCTCAGTGACTCAGCACATGAGTTGGGAATGGGGACAAAAACCGCCAGGCTCATTTCTGAGCCTCTCTAGTTATACGTCTTCATGTGTAGCAGTGCTGGGAGAGAGCTCAGCCTCGGACTCTAGACAAGCCACTGCCATCCAGAGTAGTGTAGTGATTCTATATGAGACAGAGGTCTCAGGCAGAAGGTTGTATCCAGCATTGTCTATCCACCAGTGGAAGGGATACTGTTGGCGGCAAAATTGGCAAGACTCTGTGGAGCAGATTTGGGGGGCTGTGAGGGGCAGGGGGGAAGAGAAAAGGGGGAAGCCCTGTTGTATGTGAGCAGAATTCTGCTTGCATGATGTTGGATGTAGCCCAGATCCCCCCCCCCCGCAGCACTTCTATAAGAAGTCTTTAACTTCATGTACGTAGATTTGTGTCTTCCCAAGACAATCCTCTTTTACTCCCTTCAGGTCTGTTAGATTATATCTACGGTATATCTATATCTATCCACACATCTACAATATCTATGAAGTCTATATTAAAAAGTAATTCTTTCATTTCCAAAACGGAAATGTTACTACTATGAAAAGAATATTCGGGGGCTGGGGGTTGCTGAGGCCATAGCAGATATGGAATAGGGTCCCTGACCTGAGCTCAGTTGTGGCTTGAGATGGGTCTTGAAGTCCAGCAGGCAGAAGATGCTGCCCTGTTGACCAAGCCTAGTCAGAAGGCCAGGTTTCTAGTATTTGCATATTTCCTACATCTGTTCTTTAAATATATCAGGCCTGGCCGATCCAGAGGCTTCATACAGCCTGCTAATTGCAAGGCTGGTGTGGCCTACACAATGGGTTCGATCCAGATCTGGCTTTCATGAGAAGAAGAGCCCTTCTGTGAGGGAAAGGGCTCTGCTCATGGAAGGTCCCTCTGCCTGAGTTTTGGGGATCTATCCTTTCCTTCACACCACAGTTCACCCCATTCAGCAGGGTCTCTTGATTCTCTGTGCAGCATTTTCAGAGGGCTGGAAAGGCTGCTGTGGGAAGGAAGAGGTGGGGAAGTCCACTTCCTCCAGCGCAGTTGATCTAGCTTAGATCTGGATCCAACCCTTCTATTTCCTTCTGCACCTGAGAATTTTGAGGAATGACCACACAGGTAGGTTAAATCTATGCCTGAAACAAATAGGATCCTGGTTCAAGCTTCTCTTGTATAACTTGGTAGTAAAGTTCTTAACCAATTAAATATTTTTTTAGTTGCTTAATCTCAGTCATCTTAAAGTTTACATGGAAAATGGCCATGTAAAATTTAAGACTACAATATCATACCAGAAAAAAATAGGCAAAGAATTCCTAAGGGCGCAATCCGGTTGGGATGCCCATAACCCTCTGAACTCAGAGGATTACGGGCATACTATGGAGGGTGGGAGGAGCGCAGAGACAAAGGTCGCCTCTGTACTCCCACCATCCTGCAACTTAGGTAGATGGCTGATTTCGGCCATCAAGCTGAAGAGCTTCAGAGTGGGAGGGAAGGAGGCTGAGGCGCTGCCAGGATACCTCGTACCTTGGCAGTGCCTGTCTCCTTCCCTCCCCGCCCCCGAAACCCAGGCTCCGAGGTCACTCTTGCAACTTGGAGACACAGCTGACATGGTTCTCTCCATGCCAGCTGTGGCTGCGGGTGTGTGTGTGCTCCAAGTGTGAAAACTCAACTATGAGGTCAGAACAATTTTCCAACCTCATAGCTGAGTCTCCAAAAAACCCTATAGCCATCTAGACACTGTCTAGCAGCCATAGGATTGCACTGGAAGAGGCTTTTTTCCCTTCTTCATGAGAATGTAGTTGCAGGTGGGGGTAGATAGCAAAAACAAGGACAAACAATCTTCCTTCCTTCTGCTCAATGAAAAAAAACTGCATGTTTGAACAAGGCTCCCAGTGGAAGATTATTGGCTTCATATCCTTGACACTAATTGCTAACAATAGGAAATGTGATATGTGTGTCACAAGACAGAAAAATAATTGAATGGTATTTTATTAGGAGATATGAGAACTTACAATATGTATCAGTACCCAGAAAGTCAATTGTTCAGCTGAGCACAACTTAAATGTTTTATGCAGTTATATATAAACTGTATAACTTTATATGCACTGATGTTTAAAAAAATGACAGAACAAGCAATCTGTTCTTTGTTTAATATCTATAGAATATAATTATTGAAAACATGTACCACAAAAGAAGTCAATGCAGGCTTAGAACTGATGATGAAGCAGGAGGGGGAAATTACCAAACCTAGTTAAGGAGATGCTGTGTGCTACAAATTTGAAATAAGCTAAAAATAGATTGCATTGAATAAGCAATACAGCAACCTGCAGACATTGCTGGATCTATAAAGGAACAGTTGCATACAAAGCAGTCTACCATTTTTATTTGCAAAGGCAACACAAGTCAAAGTTATAGGCTTTTAACATAGGGAACATCAGAAAAGTTGGGAATTCATATCTAAATTCCAGTATAGAAAATGTTAATTTATTTATTAGAATCAGTGGCCATGGAAGCAAAAGTTTGGGTTCAACCCTCATACAACTGGACGTCTGCTCATGTGATGGGACTTTACTGTCCTCTCTCCCACCCCACCCCCACCCCCACAGATTTTGGAGCAACACCTTTTCTCCAACTGTTGAGATGCTGCAGCAGTATGATCTGAACTGGGGCTAAAAAGCATTGCGGCTAGTTGCCTAATGAACACAAGCATTATGCATTAAACTACACAATTGTGTTACTTGTTTCTAGGAGCCAGGTATGGAGCCAAGCTAAATATAACCCCTTTAGATCCAGGGCCGCCAAAAGCCCTTACCTTGGTGGCACTCCGGCCGGCTAATGGTTTCATAGATTTCATAGATCATAGAGCTGGAAGGGCCCTACAACAAGGCCATCGAGTCCAACCCCCTGCTCAATGCAGGAAACTAGAGGAGGGGTCTCCCATCCAAGTAATAACCAGGCCTGACTCTGCTTAGCTTTCCACGCTCAGACAAGCTGAGCCAGCATAAGCCACAGGCCTGTATAAACAATGTTTCAGCTCCTAGGTGTATGGTGCTGCCATGTCAGCCACCATTGGGGCCATGGTTTATTGGTGGGCAGGTGTTGCATATGTATAGGTCAGTACATAAGACAACCTTGTAAAAGTTATGGGGAGTTTTCGTAAATTGTCAAATGTTTAGTGCAAATATTAAACCAAAGTTACTTTAGAGGTAATTTGTAAGATATTAACAGCATAATTCTATTGATGTCTATTCAGAAATAAGTCCCATTAATTTCAGTGCTACTCACTCTATCAGATATGCATAGGATTGTTACCTAAACCCACCAAGAAATCACATTTTTATAACTCTGCACCAAATATTGAACAAAATTCAATTCCCATGGAATATTTTGAAAAAGCATATTTCATTTGGAAACCTTTGTCCAGCTGCAAGAAAAGATCGTAAAGGGTTAAGAGGTTTTTAATTCAGCTGATCTGCAAGTCAGTCATGGCAGCTTAGATCTCTCACAAAACAATTCACTGCTGTTAGAGTAAAATTATGTAAGCAGATTAAGAAGATTTATACAAAAGCTCTAAATGGAAAAGGCTCACGAACTATTGTATAAAAGCAGTTGCACAGCTCTTGACATTAAAGTGTCCACAGTTCATATATGGTACTAGTCCAAATAATATCTGAAGGGTGTATGTAAATTTATGCAACTGCCTTCCTTTTCCATTATGAGTAATTGGAAAAACATTTTATATTTATTTAACTGCAAGAAAAGGGAATGGCTTCCAAAGAGCCACGTCTAATTTTAGTGCATGATCAAGAAATGACTTTTCTACTGAAAGGAACGACACACTCTGCTCAGTAAAGAGAAGAGACGATTGCTTCCTTAAACAGCAACAAGTTATGCCTTGGCAATTTACATGTTTCTTTATTCACATATTGTTTCCTTTGAAAGTGTATGTGTATGTGTGAGTGAGTGACTGTGTGTGTGTGTGTGTGTGTGTGTGTGTGTGTGTTGCCATGGTAACCTGTCATTACAAAGCACAATTCCACTTTGAGAGAAGAAATTCCTTTTTCTAATGAAATGCTTTTTGACAAGTCATTCAGAGAGCTTCTATATCTTTAGGGGGGGGGGGATGTCAATAATTTAGTGAAAAGAGGATTTGAAATAACAACAGGGAAAGAATCAAAATGAAACCCTGGCTCCCATAGTTGGAACCGAGCTCACAGAGCTGACAGTGCAGTTCTGGATCACTTGTGAGAGCAAAGCAAAAGTCCTTGCTTCAGAATAAACTGTTTGGGAGACAACCTCCTTTATCCCGTATTGGAAGACGTATTGGAACACCTCTCTGGAGGCTGGTTTACACATGCACACATCATATGGTTCTACACAGGAAGCCTCCTTATACTAGGTCAGAGCCACTATGACTTGGCTCAGAAAACACGATAACCCACACTCAAGGGTTGAGTATGGGTTGTCGTTGAACTGTGGGTTGTTGTGAAACGTAGGTTGTCATATTGTCTGAACCCAGCCACACTAACAAACCATGGTTGGTTAACCACAAACAACCCACAGTTCACAACCGAACAACAAACCATGGGTTCTCTTCATGGGTTGTATGTGGTTAACAAGCCACGGTTTGTTAGCATGGCTGGGTTCAGATAACACAACAACCCATGTTTCACAAACAACCCACAGTTCAACGTTGTGTTCTCTCCATTGTGGTGCATAAGCCTTCGTCCATTGTTATCCCCCAAGTTTATGTCTTCCTCTGTAGGATTCAGTTTAAAGCCCTCCTGATGAAGTTCTTCATGCTGGGGCCAAACACATTCTTCCCAGTCCTTGTGAGGTGCAACCCACCCCTTGCCAACAGTCCATCTTCCAGGAAGTGTAGCCCTTGATCTCAGAATCCAAATCTCTCATGTTGGCACCACCTTCATAGCCAGTCATTCACTCAGAGTATTTTTCTTTCCCTTTCTATTCCTCTTCTAAGTACTGGAAGGATGGATGAGGAAACTATCTGGGCCCCAGAGTTCTTGAGTTTCCTTTCTAAAGCTTCAATGTCTGATGTGATTTCTTTGTAGCTCCACTTGGTGGTATTATTTGTTCCCAGTTCCACATGGACGAGAAGAAATGGATACGTGTCAGTGGGCTTTATGAGCGTTGGCAACCCTTCAGTCACATCTCTCATCCTCCAAGGAGACAGCATACCTGGCAAGTTCATGGGTCTTCGTGACATACTTTGGTTTCAATCCCACGCAGCAGGGAATCTCCCACAATTACTACTCTTCTCTTCTTGTTGTTGTAGGCCTTGGTTTCATTGCCTCCACTTGACTGACCATCAGCCTCTTGCTCGCTGTTACATGGGGTGCCCTGTAATTCTTCCTCTGCTGGCTGTCCTCCAATCTCCTCTTCGAGTATCTGAAAGCCGTTCCACAGATCCACTGCTTCCACTGGTGCAGAATGTCTTCTAGTTCTTCTCCTAACAGTCACCCTTTTCCAGGGAGTTTCCTCTACTTCATTTTTCCTCACCTCAGCATTCTCCTCTTCTGCCTCAGCTTGCTGCTGCTCTTCTGGCTCCTGTACTTCACTTTGCTGTTATAGTTCCACCGTTCTGTCTAGGAACTCTTCGTCTTCTCTTATTCCCTTGAGGGTCGACACTTCGTGGTCTAGTCCTATCACTTTTTCTTCCAACAGCGCAACCAGCTTGCACTTGTTTTATGTGTAGGCCATGCTGATCTCAGGCAAGAAAACAAACATTGCACACGCCTTGCAGGTCACCACCACTAGAGAGTCTTTTCATAGTGATGTACGCATACCTGGTGGGGTGCTCACCGAGGGCGAGCACCCCCACCGCTCGATTTCTTCTGCGGCGACAGCGAGGCTCCTGGTGGACTTTCCGGGGACCCAGAAGTGATGCGATGGGTCCCGGCGCCGTGCCAGGAACTGACGCGACGGGACCCCGGCGCTGCTTTTTTCACGTAAATATAATAGAAAACCACCTTAAAATGGCCGCGTGTCTTTGATCATCTGCAATTTCTTTGCCTTGAAGAGGAACAGTTAAAAAAAAACAACCCTAAGAGTAAAGTGCTCCTGACCATGTACAGAGTGACTTTCTTTTGTGAAGGCTCTACTCTTTACTCAGCGAAGCATACCGTAGAACTTGGTAGCTTGCGCCTTATGGTTATTCTGTTTGCTATGGGGCTGTGACAACCCCACAAGTACCAAACTGGCTAAGAGTCTACATAGGGTTCTGGTCCGGTTGGCTTGTCTGCAGGGATGGGGACTCGGACTCCAGGACTCGACTCGTGAGTTGGACTGAGTCCCCCCTCTGTCTCGAGTCGCACTCAAGTTCCAATATTTTTAATGGGACTCGAGACTCGACTCGGGACTCAAGACCAAAGACTTGTCAACATCCTTGCTTGATGCCACCTGCAGGTGCTGTCTGGACCTAGTTGCAGTAACAACCCATGGCTTGTTAACCATGAACAATCCATGAAGAGAACCCATGGTTTGTTGTTGGGTTGTGAACTGTGCGTTGTTCGCCATGGTTTGTTATCTTGACTGATAACAAACAGATTCCACCTGGACATCAGGAAAAATTTCCTGACTGTTAGAGCAATAAGACAATGGAACCAACTACCTAGGGAGGTGGTGGGCTCTCCCAATCTGGAGGCATTCAAAGTGCAGCTGGACAGCCATCTGTCAGGGATACTTTGACTTGGGTTCCTGCATTGAGCAGGGGGTTGGACTCGATGGCCTTGTAGGCCCCTTCCAACTCTACTATTCTATGATTCTATGACTTTTGGCTTTGTTTAACAGCAGACTATAGCTGCAGAAGTGTGAAAACTGCATGTGTTGAGAATGTGCATCAATAAGTGTCCCTGTGGAGGTATACCCTTATTTTTGGTGGCTGCAGAAGATCAGCGATAACAAAGAGGCAACCGCTGCAGTGAAAGAAAAGGTGCTAGCTGAACTCCAGTAGTATTGCAGCACACTGAAAAACCCCCAAGCAGGGCTCTTGTAATCATCGCCCACTCGGTCTTCCGGCACTGAGGCAGTCCAAGGCACTCCACAGACAAAGGCCTGCACTTCAGCCTCTCTCTTTGCATACTGCAAGCCCATCACCACCAACACAAGCTCCGTCTCTGACTCTGCACTACTGGACTTTAGCGCAGAAATGCGGTCCTATAGTGCCCTGGTCTTTGCGCGATGCAGTGAGGGTAGCCCTGTGGATGTCTTGAAGTTTTGGGAGAGGCAGCGGAAGGACCTGAGATTACTCTGTGCGGCTGCTCTGAGTGTGCTTCTGGTTCCAGCAAGTTCATCACCAGAGGAGCGGGTGTTCAATGAGGGTGGAATTGTGATGAGACCTCACCGTTCCAGAATGGGGGCCAAACATTTAGAAAAAATTGTGTTCCTCAAATGCAACATGGATAAGTTTTAGGAAGTACAGCAAGTTTATTTTTTGAAATCATTTTCCTAATGCAACCTTTCAGACATTTTGGGTTTGGCTGCCTCCGCCTGCCTGTTTGGGGTTCCCAGCTTCCTCTGCCTACCTGGTCTCTTCTTAACCAGTTCCACAGTTTAAATTGTGCAAGACAAAGGCCTCTGCCTGCCTGCTTTGGGGTTCCCTGCCTCCTCTGCCTGCCTGGTTATTTTGGGTTTTTCTGCCTGGTCTGTTCTTGCCAAAATCAGTTGCAGAGTTTTGAAATAAGAAGGCACACTTGTGCCTAGAATTTATTTAAGCCACACATCTGAAGTAGCCTTATTTTGTTGGGAAAACCCCCCTTGATTTTAATAGGGACTCGTGGAGTCAGCTTTGGGAGTGACTCGTGACTCGTGAGTTACCATTTTGGACCAAGGACTCGGACTCGGACTCGAGACTCGGGTCCAAAGACTTGTGACTCGACTCGTGACTCGAGACCAAGGACTCTTCAACATCCCTGCTTGTCTGTATGGTAGTGGCTGGGAAGTCAGCACCCATGAGCTCCAAGTACTACCAACCAATTCTGTGTACCTTTCCATCAACTAGTGTGTATCTCCATAGGGTGGCACATATACTCATCATGTGTTCATAGTCTTAATGGCTACATATCATATACATAGATACATACAATGCTTCAAATGTACCAGTCTGGCCTTCCAGGGTTCCCTCAAAGGCCACACCCCCTTCCCGTCTCCACCATGGTCTCCCAAACACTACTTGTTTGGTGGTTTTCCGGCTTTCATGCAGTTTCCCCCACACACTGAAAGGTTGAAATGGCTCTCCTGAAGCTTATTTACTGGCAGTAAGAGCTTTAAGCCAAAATAGGCTGGTATTTATTTTTTATTATTACATTTATATCCCACCTTTTTTTCCTCTTGAAAGGAACCCAAGGCAGCTTACACAGATCTTCTCCTCTCCATTTTATCCTCACAAGAACAACCCTGTGAGGTAGGTTAGGCTGAGAGTCAGTGACTGGCTCAAAGCCACCCAGTGAGCTTCGTGGCTGAGTGGGGACTTGAAACTGGGTCTCCAGGGTCCCAGTCCAACACTCTAACCACTATGCCACACTGACTCTCTATGTATTTTGTATGATATATTTAGGCCCTGGCCCTTTTGCCTCTGGCTCCACCCCCTTTTGTCTTCATCTCTGCCCGCCACTGGAATGCGGCCCCCGAGAGCTTCTACAAAATGCGAATTGGCCCTTGGGCTGGAAGAGGTTCTGCACCCTTGCCTTAACTGATATGCATGCACTATGCCTACTAATGGCAATAATGTCTATCTTTGAATCTGTGCTTTGTTTTTCAACTTTCACTGCTGGCCATGGACCAAGAGAATATAATTCTGACTCCTGGCTCTGTTAAAGAAAGAGAATGGAAAAGGTCTTGGTTTCCTTTACTCTCACAAGATGCTTACTTTTGCTTATGTGCCAAGGTGTCAGAATGCCGCTGTGCTACTAGAGGTAGAAAGAAAAAAGGACTTCAGTTATTTAACTGATGAACCTTTTAGCCTATCCCCAATAATAAATTACAATAAACTTAACTGGAAGATACTGTAGTTCATTCAGGGTCCAGCATTCACAGTAATCTGTACAGTCATGCCTTGGATTGAGAGCATAATTCGTTCTGGAAACGTGCTTGTAATCCAAAACACTCTTATATCAAAACGAAATCCCAAAAAAAAATTTGTACAGAGATTTTTAATTTAAGTCGTACTACAGTACTTGTATTGCAAGACATTGCTTGTATATCAAGTAAAAAAAAATTAAATAAATATTTAAAAATGTGCTTGTCTTGCAAAATGCTCTCAAACCAAGTTACTTGCAATCCAAGGTATTACTGTATTTGTTTCTATTTCAGTGTAAGAGATAGAGAAGCAAAGAGAAGGACAACTGTGACAGCTGAAAGTCCACAGGAGTGGGTGGGGTGGGGGTGGGCGAGCTAATTCTGAAACCCTGCTGTTCTTGCATTTCAGCTCCATCATAGGGCATCAGAACATCAGGAAATCTAACACACTCTATCAAATGAGCTGTGATATCTTGCCACCCTACGTTAATCGCTTCCGTAAGTTTAATGAAGACTGTCTCCTCAGGATTACCGTACTTTTTAAAAGGTGGCTTCTAAAAACACTCTGAACACTCTGGTTGGTGTTCCATTTTTGTTCCACATGTTGAACACCAACAGAGGGAAACTTTGAGCAAATATCACTGCTCTCCCTGTACACCCTGAACGTGAACATTTCTCCGCGTTTGTACTTTGTGGATATCCAGCGGCCACGTGCTTGAAATGGTTCATTAGCAGATGAATGGTTCTTATGCCAGATTACATCAAAGGAGTGCTCATGCCAAAGATCCTCCACATCAAAACTGAAGAAAGAATGTCCATCAGATGTCTATCTATATTCATTTGAGCAACAACAGCAGTTATAAAGACTTAGGCTGCTATCTTATGGTCCACAGAAGAGTGTCCAAGGAGCCATAAGATAGAGCAGAACTCCCTCTCTGTCCATGGGGAGGAAAGTCTGTGGGTGGAGAAACAGATCTAGACGCCTCCTTCATGCAGAAGAGGGAAGATCTGGTGTCATTGGTCCGCCTTCGTCATCAGGACTCTGCTAATGGAGAAGGCAAGAAGGAGGGGTTCTGGGGGTGTTCAGGGGCGCCTTTGGATAGGCAGAATCCAAAGCCCTCCTGTTCCACTGACATGCCCCAGGAATGGAGGATAAACTATGCCATCCCTGGAGCTGACATAGCTTATTTCCTTTGCATTAGGAACAATGGGAGGGAATAGTTTTAAAAAAAAGGGGGGGAGCCAAAAAACATGAGGGGGGAAAAAAGAAAAGAGGAAAAATACCACCCTCCACCTTCTGCCCTGCTGGCATGAACTCAGCAGGGCATTGGGATTTCAGCCAACACAAGGAAAAATAACAGAAGAATAATGTCTGATCAGAATGCTTGTAGTGAGTTTTTCCTCTTGGCAGAAGCCTACTGATCCTTTAGCAATGCAGTAAACATACAGACAGAATTTTATGTAGGTGTCAAGTTGATTTCGCTGAAGTGTCACCCAAAACAGAAGCAGTGCTTTCAGTTTAAAAAGCTGTTGTCACTCTGACGTTGTGCTCCCCCACCGCCCTAAGAATGATATTATTCTCGTATTTTGGTTAGACATGTCAACACAGCCTACACGTCCTGGAAAATAACCAAGGCAGAGCTCTTCTAATGACTGAAAGATGTGTATATGTGTAGGTACGTCAGTGGTAGAGAAAGGAGAAATGCATGCAAATATCATACATAAATACTGAGGTAACTCAAGTAGAGTTAGGGCACAATCCTATGGCCTCTAGACGCTGTCTAGATGGGAATTGGATTTTTCGGAGTCCCAGCTCTTCTGACCTTGGAAACTCGCTCTGAGGCCGGAGCTGGGACTCCAGATTCAGAGCGCCCTCCCTCTGCCCTTGCAGCCAGCACAGAAAGGACCGCGCTGGCTGTGGCTCCGAAGTCGTAACGTAAGACCGATTTTGGAGCTGGCGCTGGGTGGGAACTGCAGAGGCAGGGAGGGGAGGAGTGAGGCTCCGCTGGGAGAAGATGTATCCTGCCAGGGCCTCAGCCTGTCCTCCTCATGAGCAGGCGCAAAAGACTTTTGCAGGTCTAGAGAAGCACAGAGGGGAAGGTCGCCTCTGCGCTCCTCCTGACCTCGATAGGATGCTTGTAATTCTCCGGGTTTGGAGGGTTACAGGCAGCCACATTGGATTGTGCTGTTTCAGACTTTTTTTGGGGTGTGTGTGTGTGTGTCTGTTTCTTGTAAATATTATATTTTTTCATTGTTCAAATTTGTTCTGGGATGTTGGAAGGAATTTCCCCCCCATTCATCGCTCACCTGTGTGTGCATATACATGCAAATACGTACACACAAGGACATATTCTGTAAGGTATTCGGGTGATGTCTGCATATAAGAATATGCTATTATACCATTTCTAATGTACATTCAATTGCACATAGATAATTTAGGGCACTATCTAGTCCAGCACTTTTAAGACCCATTTATTCCAATGGAAAAGAATTCAGCACATGCTTAAGCGGAGACTTAATTATTCAATTGCTGGATTGCACTATCCAGCCAAAGCTATGTGTGAAAGAGCGGAGGCCAAGGTGCCACGATTCTATGTGTAGGTACTACCCTAGAGACTTCAGATTTAAAACACTCCATTAAGGTTGCAATCCTAAGCAAACTTACTAAGAGTAAGCCCCAGTGAACTCAGTGGATATTACTTCTGAGCAAACATGTTTAGTATCATACTATTACTTGAACAAAAGCCTCTTTAAAAAAAAAACCCAACAACACCTTATCCTAAAGTAATGGAATCCCTGTAGCTCATAGAAATCAATGAGTGTTTCTCAAGTTGCAGCCACAGTGAGACTAACATGTACTGGGGGTGGAAATAATGATATGAACTTTCAGTTGAAAAATGGAATATATTCATGTTTAAGAAAAGGTAGTGCACAAGAATGACAATGGATAAAAGTTAGGGTTGGACAAATGTCAGTTTGGCTTTCTCCCACATTTGAATTTTTAAAATCTCAAGTCCCCTTTATGAAGAAATCTGTGAATTTTGGCAAGTTGTTATAAAAAAATGAACCAAACGAAATTTTCATCCTTCTGCACTGGCCAAATTCAATAGATGCAGCTATCCCCAGCATGGAGAGGACCATGTTGTACCCACCTGCCATGTATCTGCTGAAGGTGAAGAGCCTGTCAGAAAAAAGATGTGGCAACTTTAATTCAGCACCACGGACATGGTTGAATACACATGGATTTTGAAACCCAGACTTTGAAGAGATAAGCACTCAAAGTCTTGGGCCTGGATGGACAAATTTGTTAGTTTCGCTCTCTCCCGCATTCAGATCCCCCCCCCCAATCTCTAGTTCTTTCTATCCCATTTATGAAGATATTTGTGCATTTTATCAGTTTTTTTTTTAATCAAAAAGAGGAACCAAACAACATTCTCACCATTAGGATAAAAGCTATAAGCACTGGTAAAAATGAGCAGGTGTAGACACAGCTACAGAGTACTGACAAAACGTTGCAGTAAGTATTTGTACGAGTCCAGAGGCAAGAGTTGTAGTCACAGTCAGGCTCAAGGCCAGATAGTGTTTCAAGCAGGGCAGGCAGTCATCATGGCTACTCAAAGCGACAAGTTGCTCAGAATGAGGAGCTGGCTTGAAAGGAAAGGGTTTTAACTAAGGGCCTGATTTCGTCCCATTCTGTGGTTACCTGAAGCTTGCAGGGGAAGCCAATAGCATCTGATAGCAGTCAGATCAAGGCAGGTAAGCAGAGTCAGGCCAAAGTACACAGGCTAAGGCATGATGGGCAACATCACGGCAGAAGAAAACAGAACCTTGGATAACTCCAAGTGGGTCCTGCTGGTTGGAACAATAGGAGGAAGCCTACATAAGGCTTCAGCAGGGAGTGAAATCCAGCTGAAGCTTTATGGGCTGACAAGACTTGTAGTGTGGTCAGCTCTGCTGCTCCTGGAGAAGCTGACTGGACTGTTAGAAGGTCCTCACCTGATTTGCTAGCTCGGGACTTTTGCGAAGATGGAGGTTCTGCTGAGGACTCAACCACTGATCAGAGGACAAGGATAGGTCCGTGTGCTCTGGTTTTGAGGTCCCTGAATAAGGGACTGTCCTATCCCTGAGGAAGCAGCATATGGGCCTCATCCTCACCAGAATCCTCTGCTGCACACTAGAAGGCCCGACATGACACCTGTGAGTTCAGATAATGATCTTCAGCCTGTGGGGTCAGGCTGGCAGTACTGCAGCCTAGAGGGCAGCCTTGACCTACAGATCCTGGTCTGTTTGGCTGACTGAGGGACCAGCGTGCTAGTGGCACAGGAAGTAAAGCAGTCATTCCAGTCCCATCCCAGTATGAGACTGACAGGAACATCTAGGGCTTGAACCAGGGACCTTCAGACCTGTGTGTAGCTGCCCTGTGAAATGCAGGATGGAGCAGTTATCTCGGCAGTCAAATGTCCTCAGGCCCTGTATTGGTCCTGCCCACTCAAGCTGACCATTGCTGGCCAGGAAGGACTGTAAAAGAGCTTCTTGTGTGAGCTAAGCTTTGCCTGAACAACAAGGTCTTTCTGAGCTCTGGTGCATTCTTGTGTGTACTTTGGTTGGTCCTTTGGCCCTGCCCTCTGGTTGTTCTTTCTAGCTTATTTATTTGTTTTGCCTTCTGGCTTTGCCCTCTCATCCTGTCTTCTGGCCTTGTCCTCAGCTCCAAATTCTGGAGTACTGCTTGCCCCCGACTCCTGCCTTGCCCTTGGCCCTAACACCTGATTGATTCCTTCTCTCTGACTGCCGGCTTGCTCCCTGGTTCCAATCTCCTGGCTTAACTCCTGCTCCCTGGCTCCTGGCTCATCCTAGGCCACTGTGTGCAGCTCATCCCTGACCATGACTGTCCTGTCCCCCATGCTTTATAATTACCAGGCTTTGAGTACTGATAAAACATTATGCAATCTATTTCACTGCAGTAAAACAAAACATAACACACAACCTCTTATTTATTCAAGCTATTTTTTATCCCAGCTTTCCACTTTAACAAAGCCCCCAAGGTCAACGCAAAATCAATAAAAACTAATGGAAAAATGACAACAACTATGTTAAGCAATATAAAACAGGATAATGAATAGAACTGAAAAACACAGATAAAGGCAGAGAGAGTAGCAAACTTAAATACTGTGATGTGTTTCTAGGGTATTTTGAACTCTTACAATAAACCTCTCCAGACTCAGCAATTTTGAAATTATTTGGGTGGTTGGCTAGGAAATGAAAAATGCATTCTTACGTGTTCAGCGCAAGCGGTGGGTGACCAAACCTTCCAGTATTACATTTGTATGTGTGTGTGTGTGTGTGTGTGTGTGTGTCTGTACGCGTGCGCATGCATATATAATCTTTAGTATATTTGCTGCTTTCCCCATGCTGGCTGACTGGAGAGCCCTGCCAACTTCTGGTCTATGCAGGGAGGGGGGGGTGAGGTATGAGAGGATCAGGGTGATGCAATATGCTCTTGGACAGTGCCAGCGTATTTAAACATTTGTTTATTGAGTAATTTATCTCTGGCACATTAGGAGGTCTTTAAACAGATCTGTGCTAGGAGGGAATAATTGCTGTTCCTCTGATTAAGTTGAAATGCATACAGATGTATGATTAACAGGGCACAGTAGTTATATAATATTCTCATATCATATAAATAGAGTGGCTGTGTACAAGACTAAAGACAAAGCTTATTAATAATTCATACAGTTTATGTGGCTGAGTGAAATTTGGCTCCTTCTTCAGCATTATTATCGTCCCTAACCAAATAAAGAAAAGAAGAAAAGAATAGTGTTGGGGTTTTGCAACCTCAAGCACACTGCAGGAGGGTCGAAATCGTATTTCCCCTTGAGTAGTCATGACCATTTTTTTTAAAAGTTATGTTACAGCAGTGACCGTTTGTAGCAGAGTCACAAGGCAATGACTACAACTTTCATGGCACCTTGATCCATTTTGCCCCAAATATGATAGGACCAGTTCTCAGACTTTACTTTTAAAAAGGCATGATGAGTCCTGATTTGTGTGGGAGTGTCCTTTTACATTTTGAAATATCATATGGATATTTGGATTCCTTTGGTAATAGAACTGGGAGACATTCCAGAAGAGGGAATGTGTTAGAAGATGCAGCAAAGATACAAGAAAAGAACCAGATCCTCTGTGGCATCTTAAAAACTACCACATCTTGTGGCATGAGATTTTGTACACAAGTACCTGCTTCACCAGTTGCAATATCTAGTTTGTATTTGGTGGAATATGTCCTTGCCTACCAGAGCTCACGCCGTAAGCTTTAAGATTAGTTAGTCTTTTAAGATTCGACATGGGTCCTTGATGTTATCATTTATTCTATACCCTATTAAGCAAACAGTAACCACAACCTAAGCGCCTGCTCCAAGGAGCTTAGAATTTAAGTGTCAACAGTGGGAGATGCAATGGATTTTGCTCATGAATTTATACCACAGAATTCTCATCTGCAGAATCAGTCAGCAATTTGTACAGCATGGAACACACCATGGTCTGTCCCAACAGCCCCATGCTGACCCTAGGGGAGTGATGGCGAACCTATGGCACGTGTGCCACAGCAGGCATGCAGGGACCGCTCTGTGGGCATGCGAGCCATAGGTCGCCAGCCCTCGAGCGGCTTTGGGGACACAGAACTCGAGAGCAGGGGGGCAAAGTCACTGAAGGACGGAGGCGGGCGGAGCAGCCGCTCCTGCCCGCTGCGCATCGCCCGGCATCTTGCAGGCCGCCGCCTCTGCCGGGGAAGGGCTGAGAAGGTCCTCCCGGGGCAGGCCGGGCAGGCCTGGAGAGCCACTGTCGCCCGGCGATGACATCACTTTAATAATTTTATTATATTTGTTAATCGCCCATCTGGCATAAACACACATTGAATGAAGATCTCGATCTCTCTCTCTCTCTCTCTCTCTCTCTCTCACACACACACACACACACACACACGTTTAAGTGCTGTGTTTAAAAACAGGTTTAATTCAGGTTTAATTGCAGTGTTGGCACGTTTAAATAAATAAGTTGGTTTTGTGTTGCAGTTTGGGCACTCGGGCTCAAAAAGGTTCGCCATCTCTGCCCTAGGGCAAGCCTGCAAATTACCAATTTCTAAGGAAGGGCTGACTCGTCCCAAACAGGGGAAAGTCTCTCAAGTGGGAAGAGAGGAAAGGGAGAAATCAGAATAACAAGGCATGATTGTGATCAAATTGCAAAAGCTATATTAGTGTAATACCTTCATTAGGCCTACTCAAAGTCACAAAAATGTGCTATCTTTTGAGATCTCCAGATCCCTTCATCAGGCAAGACGGTACAAAAAGCAGGTTGGAAGTGGGAAGTGGGTAGGAGAAAAAAAATTGGCTGACTTGATGAAGTCATGATGTTTGCATGATATGGTGGAGTAGGGTTTGCAGACTTTCAAAGGCTTTATTGGGTGATGCGATGGTTTCAGGTTTCAGTGCCCACTGGGATCAAGAAGTTAGCAGGCCGTTGTTGATCTTCCACTTTTGAAACTATAAAATCCAGCTGTAAATTAAGAAATTGCAATTACACACATAAGCCTCCTTCACACATTACCCATTTGAATTTCTATCTTTCTAGGAATGTATACCTCTGCCCTTTAACAGGTTACCAGCAATTTTTACAAAATGTTCAAATTACTATTTTAAAAAATCAAAACAAAAGTCTTAAATTACAACACCACAATATTAAAGAACAGTATAAAAACAATAAACAGAAATAAAAACAAACAAAAAGCAGCATCAAATTAATGTACAGAGGGTTAAAAAGCCTGGGAAAACAAAGGTATTCACCTGACAGTGAAATAACATCAAGGTAGGCTCCAAGCAAGCTTTCCTGGGGAAAGCATGTCACAGCCAGAGTGCCACCACAGAACAGGTCCTTTCACTCTAAGATAAACACCTGTAGTCATCTGTTGACCCTCCATGTCTACAATGGGGTCCCCATCTGTAGAAGGCGCAGCAGGGCTGCACTGCTGGCCGCACCTCTGATATTGTGTGGCTCCTTGGCCATAGGCTTCCACATGATCTGGTATCCTGCATGATTTGGGTTCTCAGTTGCATAGGAGCCTACAGGCATAGAACTTTATGTGCATAGGCTTCCCCTACACAGACACCCATGCTCAACATCCATACTCAATGGGTTTGGGATTGTTTTTTTTAAAATGAAAAATGGTATAGAAATCCTCTGAAATAAATTTAAACTAATAATGTTAGGGCTGGAGCCAGAGGTGTGGCCCACTGTCCAATCTTTGTGGGGAGACCTGTTGCCCAGGATAATATGTGAAGGGGACTATACTTAGGCTTCCATTTCAATCGGGGTTGAGGACTAGTGGTGCAATCCCATATCTGTATACTCAGAAGTGAGTCCTATTAAATTCAGGGGGCTTACTCTCCAGTAGGTGGGTATAGGAGTGAAGCATAAGGAATTATAAGTCAAAGGCCTTGTGGAAAATGTGGGTTTTAAGGTGGGATCTGAAGAAAGATTTGAAGTGAAAATTGCTTATGAAACCATTATTGCAGAGGTTCCCAACCTTTTCAGTTTGTGGACACACATGATATTTTGACAGTGTTTTGTGGGCACTCTCACAAAATGGCTGCCATGGAGTGTGGCTTGCCCATTCATAAAATGGCTGCCATGGTGGGCAAGGCTCATCCCAAAACATTTATTTCCCAGGAGGCAAACTGGTGAGACTAAACTTGCCCAAGATTAAGAATCTAAATAGAAGGCAGGGGGTGGGGTCTGAGCTCCAAAACACAAAACCACACTTACGAACCCAAACAGAGATGGTGCAGGAGGGCAGCACTTCATTTTGCGGCATGTCAAGCTCCCAGTTAAAAAAAAACTTTAATTATAAAAAATCCTAAGAAATAAAATAAAAATCAGGAGGGGCAGGGAGCCTGAAAGGTTCCTGTGGGCCCATTGGTGCCTATGAGTGCCACGTTGGAGACGCCAGACTTATAGTCTTGTTGTAAGTAAACTTTCTAAAGAAGAAATCGGAAACTGGGACCTGACCTGTTCTAAGAGTAATCAATCTTACTTAACTCAGACATGCCAGCTCCAGTGTGCACTGAATGCAACAGAATTTGTCAAAGCCGTATATGGAGTTCTGTAGAACTCTCTTTTCTGTCTGTCTTACAAAGCTCACTGGAATAGCAACGTTTGCTAAAAACATGTGTTGAAATGAAGAATAACTGATGTTCTAGCAGGTGGCAAGGATCTTTAACCAATAGCACTTTACAGGATTCACTTCTGTTTTCAATGAGCTCAGGATCAGAAATGAAGCAACATTTCCAGCTGTTCATCCAGAGGCCATGGAACTTTTGCTCAAATGGGCAGAAACTGAATTGTAAAATAAAATAAATGCACGTGTTTCTGAGACAACACCACTTAGTTACAGCTGCCAGTCACAACTGTCTTTATGGATAAAGCTCCAAATCAAAAAGCCATCTAACTGCGGTGAAGTTTGGATTTGATTTATCCCAGATCCAAAGAACAAACCTGCTGCCTTAATAAAGCCAAACACTGTGGTTTAAGATTCCCTTCGGAACAATCAGTATTCAGGGATGGATAAACACAGGAGTGCCATGGCCACTGGTAGTGGAATTCTCCTTTTCAGCCACCCAAGTACAGCCATTTTTAACATGGAACACCTGGGTAGAAAGTATGCATGTAAACTGCTAGAGTGATTAACAGCCCTTACAAAAGAGATTACTGTTGCCAATGCCAACACCACTGCCCTTATTCTTTTTCAAAGCTGATCCTGCCCTATTGTTAGGTTTTCTGTACACATCTACAATGTGATATTTTTTTTGGGAGGGAAAGAAAGGTTGGGTTATTATCCCTGTAGGGCAGGGGTGGGCAATCTTTCCCCCCCCTCTCCCGTCAGGGGCCACACATCAGCAGTTGGTGGGGTTGAAGACAGTGGTGGGGCACGGCTAGACCCAAAAGTGGGTAAGCCACCCCTTTTCTCTTTCTGCCACCTCCTTTCCTCTCTCTCTCACTGCCAACCCCTTTTTTCTCTCCCCCTCTTCCTCCCCACCCAGTGGGCTACCTGGAAAGTGACAGTTTACTCTTGCCAGAACTCTAAACTGAGGGCATGCAGAGAGGGCTTTTGAAATTAGGCATGTGTCCGCGGGGCCACAGGCTGCCCACCCCTTGTTTAGGATTTACAGATTATGAAGGAAGGAGGAGTGTGGTGAGCGAGCTTCCATCAAGAACCATTAGCATTATGTTGACAAAGCGAAGCAAAGGTCCACTCACTGCCACCTACCATCCCCCAGCCTCCTACTCAAATAAACTCCCTAGTGCAGAGTGTTCTCCAACCTTGGGTCCCCAGGATGTTTTTGGCCTACAACTCCCAGCATGCCCCAGCCAGCGTAGCGTAGCTGGCTGGGGCATGCTGGGAGTTGTAGGCCAAAAACATCTGGGGACCCAAAGTTGGAGAACACTGCACTAGTGTCATTCCATCATCCTTCCCCCAACTCCCCATGCCTGCACATCCTAACTCAGAGGCTTCTCACAGTCATCTATTGAGCCATCTTCTTCCCTTCCTCCTCCACTAGGCTATCTCTCACATATCCACACACACACACACACACACAGTACAGCAACCAATCAGAGTATAGTAAGCAATTACTTCACATATCATGTTGTAAAACTATAAGAGTAAACGGAAGATACTGGACCGGGTTGCTCCTGGCAGGGAGTACCGGTAACCTCTGCTAGCAGAAAGCTGTGTTGGTAATGCATCCACTATGGGCCAGTTTGCACGATTGCAGTGAGGGAAATAAAGCCATGGTGGCTTATTTCCCGCGCCATGCGTGCTGGTCACATGCCAGCTGGAATTCCCTAATTATCCTCACTGGCGTGGCTTGTTGCCCGAACCAAGGCAGCATGGCTTGTTTGTTGGGGGGGGGAGCAACCCTCAAATAACCCAACAACAGCCCATGGGTTATTTGAGGGTTGCTGCCCCCTCAAAGAAATCATGCTGCCCAGGTTCCGATGACACAGTAAGCCATGCCCGTGAGAGTAATACGGGAAATGTGACCACCAGTATGCATGGTAGGGTTAGCAAGCCACTGTGGCTCGCTAATCATGCTGCAATTGTGTGAACCAGGTCTGTGTTTGTCTTGTTTCCTTTTCCTGTTTTAAACTTAGTCAACAAGTACCATGGTATGAACTGATTTCTATAATGGCCTTAAATACATTTACTTTTTGTTAATAAATGTTTTAAAGTGTATGAGCATCTGTTTATAAAGTAACTGTGTTGTCTGTGAACGACTCAGTCCTTCTCAGCCTCATAAAAAACATATCTTTCAAAACCTAAATATAGCCAGGAAGTAGGAGCCTGTCAAACAGGAGGTTTGTTAGCAGGAGAGACTGAATAAAGCAGACTAAATCCAGAAAGTGAAGAGCTTGGCAAACTTTACTGAGACATAGGGCCGGTTCACATGACACAGGAACCACGGGGGAGCAGAAGCCCCCCATGGTTCCTGTGTTGTGCGAACGCCAGCCGGGGGCACCCCCGTGGGATGGCCGTGTGCGGGAAGCACGCAAATTGACCATGGGCAGTAGAGGGGTAAGCCCGTACCCCTGTGCGAACAGTGGGCTGCCGTCCCACGGGGGCCTCCTATGGCTGCACAGAGGTAGCAGCCCAGAGCAGCCTCAGCTCTGGCCTCTACGGCCAAACGGCCCCTCTGGGCAGCCCAAGCCACTGCCCCCTAGCGCCGGGAGGCCCGCACTGCAGTGCGGGGACTGCCGGCTCCACTGGGGTCCGCCCATGCACATGAGGCACAGGTAGTCTGCGGCACCCCGCCGGACCCCATGGACAGCCCCGTGGTGCCTCCCCTGCTCGCCGCCTGGGTCGTATGAACCGGCCCATAGACAAATAATCCCCAGGCTAAGCAGTCAGAAGTATAAAAGAGCAGAGCAAATCATGACAGGTTTCTAACAGAATGAAACCACTACTACCGCAGAACATACTGAACATGCTAGGTTTTTTTTATACCCAAGAAACTCAAGTTAAAAAGGAAACTTATTTGGCTCCACCTGGCTGCTAGGCATCATTCCCCCCCCCCCCCGTTATGGCCCCTCTTTGCACCCAAGGATCTCTGATGCATCCAGAGCTGTTAATTAGCCTTGCATCCTAAATGACCCATCACTGCACCTACTGACTACTTTTAAAACCACAAGAACAAGTTAACCCTTTTTAAATTTTGTTTATTGTTTGATGTATATGTGTTTTTAATATGATTAAAATTCTTTAAAAAAATATAGAAAATGTTATAAGAATAATTGTGGTTGCTTATATGCTGTGGAGAAGATTGGAAGTCCATTTTAATTTTGTTTATTGTTTGTTGTATATGTGTGTTTTTTAATATGATTAAAATTCTTTAAAAAAAAAAAAGAAGAACAAGTTAACCCTTAGCCAACCTTTATCTGGTGTGATCCCCTGCCATTGCTATTCCAACATCCCCTACATGAGAATCTCTGTAAGGCTCTTCCCACAACATTGCTCCTTGAAGAAGCAGTTCAAAATGTTTCTTACTCACATGTGTCTGCGGAAACATATTCTATACTACACTGCCTTTCCCCATGTTTTTTTTTTTAATTATTTTATTTATTTTTCAAAACAAATTATAACAAAAATATATATAACAAAATACAAGATTATCACACAGATATAACGTAATCATAATCCTCTTGATCAAGTAAATTCTAAATTCCAAAAATATAACATATCCTGACAAGGCATGTTACCCTTCCCCTTTATTAATACATAATCTAGTAATTGATTCCATATCTCCATAAAATTATTCTTCTTTAGCAATCCTTTTTTGCATTTGATACTACTAGTTAGTTTATCATTTAGGGCTATGTCCCAAACTTCCTTATACCAGTCTGTTATTAGGAAAACATGTTGTACTTTCCAATTTCTCGCTATCATTAGCCTGGCCGCAGTTAACAAGTTTACAATTAACTCCTTCGTATTTTGATCACAAAATGATAACAATGCTAATTTCCCCATGTATGTGTGTGCATGTACGTGTGTACGCCTTGTCTTTTTGTCATTTTGTCGTCCTTTGTGTGCTCTTTGTGCTGTGCATTGGTTACAGGATTGTATTACGAGTTGACTTCACATATTTTTGGATTGTCACACTGCACCAGTGCAACAAGGGGTACTGATCATAGCGTTCTGTGTAGAATGTCAACCAACACCAACACCACTTTACACATGCCTTCCATGTTATACCTCCTCCTCTCTGCCTAACTGTGAGCCTTGTAAGGCCTTGCACAGCTCAGCCACATGGGTATTGGCACAAAATCTCAGTGTGCAGTGTAAGGTGATGATGAATAAAACTGCACTGGTGGAAGGCACATGATCCATGCTCATTGACAGAGGAGACAATCTGACTGCTTTCCCAAACACAGACTTGCTCCTGTACGAGGTCCAAGCAAGCAGGCAGCTGATGAAAATTACATCAAGATGCTTGGTAATTTATAAATCAATCCGTGATCCCCCCCCCCAAAAGAAAACAAGAGACTATTTAAAAATACTTAATATCACATTCCTTCAGTTTAAAAAACAAAAACAAACCTGGTGGAAAAATCTGCATTAATTAGCAGGTCAGTAAAAAATAAAAATAAATAAATACTTAACAATGGTTGGCTACAAGATTTTGTTCCATTCATACTGGAACACACAAACCAAATGGATGCTTGTATTCCATTGGAATTCACTGTTTGTTTAAAAGGATTTCCAGAAATATGTAATATATTATGGTATCAGAAACAGGAACTCAAATGTTCTCTGAGGATAACCATATCAATATATTAATACATTAAGCAATGTCACTTTCTTCAAGTAGATGTACTGTTGTTTTTATTTAATGATGGGTATGGCTTCAGATGTGCTTTATTGAAATTAAAAGTATTGTGAACACTGAAAACGCGCACGCACGCACGCACAGCTATTTAGGAAATATTGATAAATGCGCATATTTCTGTATCTGGGTTATAAAGTTGTGATACTCAGAACACATACTATAGAACACATTTTAGATATTTTTAAACTGCCTTGGCTTCCCCCAAACAAGGCTGGGAATTGTAGTTTGATGAGGGAGCTGATAATTCTCTTAAGGCACAATCCTATGCAAGTTTAGACAGAAAAAAGTTCTACAATTCCCAGCATGACCCAGCATAGCTGGCTGGGGCATGTTGCAGTGGTAGGTCTTTTTTTCTGCCTAAACTTGCATAGGATTGCACCCTTAGAGGGATCCCCCCCCGCAGAACTACAGTCCCCAGGATCCTGTAGTTACATGAGGATGACTACTAAGCCGGATTAACTCTATAATGTAAATACACCCCTACCGGAGTAACTGTGAGCAACAGTTTTATTATAACTATCCAAGTCAGGCATCTTTGGCAGAGGATGAGGCTGTGCTTCAAATGGGTCTCTGGATCAGTGGTGCCAGAGGTTTGCAAGTGCATCTGAGAGCTGACCTTACACATTCAGAAAAAATTTAAGGTACCGTCCTATTGTGATTGTGCCAGTTCAGACTGTAGCCAGGGGACTGCATCTTTGTAAGCTGCCCAATGTAGAAAACTCCCTGCATGTAGCAGCAGCAGCAACAACAAACTCTATCACATTAGGAAATAGTTAGGATGGAACAGAATCGTTTTCTTTGATGTGCTCATTTTCTAAGTGTAAGATGTGTTTTGCACAGAGGAGCATGAAAATATGCAACTCTGCACCTGCATTCTGAAGTGGTACAGTCCCAGCAGGGCTATAAACATGATTATTCTGACTGTGGAGACTGATCCAGCAGTAGACATAAAATAATTCCCCAAGTCCACTGTCGGGGTCTGCAGGCTGGCTCCTGAATCAGTGTACAGACTCCTGTCTCTTCTGCATGATGCAGACAGAATAATTTGCAGACCCATTTCCAAGGTAAAATAAATGCCCCTGCGGTGAATACACTGCTTTCCTAAGAGCAGACTCTATAAAACTCAAGATCTTTTCAAATGGATACGAATCTGTACCCTTTTGCTCAATCTCTGAAGTGTGAAAAGAAGCCACACCGGGGGAGTAATGAAGTCAGTCACTGAGAAAGCTGTTGTTTCTGCAAACCCTCTGTCTTCACTTTCTGGACTCAATCTGTTTTCATTCCCTGCAGAGGGTTGCATTATAGCCTCATTTTATACATACTCCATTTTCTTTCAACAGCTGCTTTTTTTTTTCTGATTAAAAGTTCATGTGCTAGTTCAACGGTAGATCAAAGTCCCTTCAACAGCTGACACAGAGAATTATCCCAAACCATCAGATTTATTATGATGTCTGTGCACATTGAGATGGCTGTATAAGAGAAAGGGCACAATTTGTATTTTCATGCTGTTTCTCTGGCTAAAGACCTGCACCGTTTACTGCTGGGGCATAAGCCTATTTATGCATGGTTTCTTTCCTGCTGGTGATTATGAAATTCTTGTTTACAGAGCACAAATTGTTCTAACAAACAATTAAAATAGAGTATAGCACATGGTTAAAAATGGCTAAATATTCTTATTCACAGGCAGACCTACAGCTATTGAAAAAGAACACTGTGTCAAGGGGACAAACTATCTAAATGAAGTGAATACATCTAATAAAGTCCACAATCCTCAGTCGCATTTAGTCTGTCATAGCTGCATTCACCTAAAGTAAATTGTCAATATTTAAAGCCAGTGCCATTTCCCCCAGAGTGAGTGGTACTAAGGATTGCACCCAAAGTATGATTTCTGTACAGTCCGTATGGTGCTTTGGTACAGCATCATATTGAAGAATTATGTGGCAATGGTGCGGTTATGTATTTAGTTTGAACTCCCTGGAAACTAAGGGTGAATTAAGGACATTGAACTGAGATGCTTACTCCATATCCCAGTCACAACTAGGGATGGATTAATCTGTCAATTTCAGGTTCTCTCAGTTTCTCATTTTTCCAGCCTTCAGTTTGGTTTGTCTCGTTTCTTCATCAGTTTGAGAATTTGTTATGAAAAGTTAACACTAAAATTTGTATGCATCCGTGTGTGCATTTCTCCTAATATATGCACTTTTGTTTGCAACACTGCCAAATAGTTTAATTGTTGCAAGCAATATGTTCTAATATAATGTATTTTTGTACATTATTTTCACTAATATACACATTTTTTTTGCGTGTACATTTCCCCTAATAGATGCATTTTTTTAAATTGGAGAACTGCATCACAAAATTTAAAGAAGTGCAAATTTTGAAGGATAACTGAGTTTTGGCTTCTGTGTTGGTTCAAAAGTGTGAATTTCTCTTCCATCCCTGATCAGAACACAAACAATATTTTGTACTTTTAAAAAAATTGATGTTATTTGATGGGTAACATGCGTATCATCAAAGCTGATAAGTAAAATAGATCCTGACAAACGGAATTTGATTTGAGATGTATGAGAGCTCTTTGTGGATAAAACATAACTCACTGTCCATTTAAAATTATGAAAAATCCAGTTAATTCTTTACACATAAATATTCCTCTCTGAAATGTCTGAAGCCATTAAGAGTTTTGAAAGAGTAAAGAGAATGAAAGCAAATATAATTAGTAACAGCGAAATGTACTTAATTTGTTTGCATAGGCTAGCCTAGCCTAAATGGTTATTGAGTTATACAGACTAATTCATTTATTTGTAGCTGAGTTAGTTAAAAGAATTTGATTGAATAAATTAATAGTCATACAATGGGAACACTGCAATGCTGAGTATAAGGCTGCAGTCCTATACTGGCTTACTTAGGAGTAAGCTGCATTGAACTCGTGAGGACATACTTCTGAGTAAAAATGTAGACGATTGTGCTGTAAATCTCTCTCGCAGATAAGGTCCTTGATACAGATATCCACATGAAGCAATGGAGGTAAAGTTCATTACGAATAATTACATTTAAATGAGAAGAAAAGCAGCCGCAAATTTTAATACCTATGTCTCTCAACCAACATGTGAAACTACTATGAAAATGCAAGTCTCTGTGTCACAAATTAGTATGTGGAGGTTTGGATGGGCCTATACATAGGACTTCACAGGGAAGGATGCCATTGACAATTTTGAAGCATTATTTGTTTACTTTCATAAAGGAGGCTAGGAGGAGAGAGAGAAAAAACACCCTCTATTTTTCTGTGTCTCTTTTCTTTTGTCTCTTTCCTTTGCTTTGTTGTGGACTTTTCTTCCTTTTTGATTCTTTCTCTTTTTTCATGGCCTCTGCTTTTATTAATGGCCTGGTTTGCATGACATGACGCCTTCCCCTGTGGGTTAATTTACCCTGGGGGCTTTTGCATCATGTGGGGTGCCCATGGGGACCTGGCTTTCCGTGGCTTGTTGTGTCATGCAAAGCCAGGTGGCAGGGGTTGTTTAAGGGTTAGACCGGGAGTCCCCAACCCCCGGGCTGTGGACCGGTACTGGTCCGTGGCCTCTTAAGAACTGGGCTGTGCAGCACTCGGCCACCGTGCCACCCGGCCGCCGTGCCGCCCGGCCGCTGTGCCACCCAGTTTTACAAAAATGCACGCCAGGGAGGCGAGCAGAGGGACGAGTGGCAGGGGTGTGTGTGCTCGCCGGAGCTTGCTAGCACCCCAAGAGCCAGGACGGGGTGCTTGGCGTGCGGCGCAGTGGCCGGGCGCGGTGCGTGCTGGGACGCGCCACAAGCCGCCCGCCGGGATGCGCCACAAGCACCCCGTCCTGGCTCTCGGGGTGCTCGCGAGCTCCGGCAAGCATCCCCCCCCCGCGCGCGCCGCTCATCCCTCTGCTTCCCTCTCTGATGAGCATTTTAGTAAAGCCGGAAGTGACGCGACGGGTCTCCCGTCGCATCACTTCCTGGTTCTGCGGCGCTGCCGCCCGGCTGCACAGCAGGTGAGCGGTGGTTGACCCCCCCCCAGTCCGTGGAAAAATTCATTCCACGGGACCCAGTCCCTGGTCCCAAAAAGGTTGGGGACCGCTGGATTAGACAACCCCCAAATAACCCTAAAACAAGCCATGGGTCATTTGAAGGTTGTTTAACTCTCAAAGAACCCCTGCCACTTGGGTTTGCATGACACGTCAACCCACGGCAAGCCAGGCACCTGTGGGTGCCATGCAAAAATGGTGCCTGTGGCTGTCCGGCACGACGCAACAGGCTCTGTGGGTAAATTGACCTACAGCGGACTTCCATGTTGTGCAAACTGGTCCATTCAGTATTGCTGATGCTATAAGAATCCTCCTGTCACTGTACACGACATTGACTTGAGGTTTGCCTTCTTAATGAAGCTATTTAGGGCCCTAAATTCAGAACTTGCTTTCCCTTCGTATCTGAGGCTACCCCAAATATGAAGCATTTATGAGTGTTTATGGAAGTGACATAAGCATGAAAGAGAGTGTGCATACATGCATATGCACATCTGCACTTGGCTCAAGGATGAAGACAATTCAGGAGGATTTTTATTTACTCAAGACAAAGATTTCTGGAAATAGTTACAGGTCAGAGTACAAGTAAAATGTGCTGAGCAGAAAAGAAAAAGAAGTAATTTTGCACATGATCTTGGACAACTCTGCAAATATTTCCTCAGCTCTTCCACATCCAAGCAGCGTTTATTACACACTCTGAAAAAGCAGAAGAGAAGATAAAGTCTTCAAGCTAATGAGAAGCTTGGGAATTACACTTGCAGCTGGAATGTGCCTCCACTGAATGGGACGCCCATTATTTGCCTAAAGCAAACTCCAAGGAGAGTTTAGCTGATTCAGATAAATTGATTCATCAATGTCGACCAGTTGCTTTTGAAGCAATTGGGCATTACAGAAGTAAAGATTTTGAATGTACATATATAGGGCAGTATGCAATGCTGCCCATGCACCTCTGCCCATTCTGTTACACCCATGGGACGTACCACTAGTGCATGAGGAAGCTAGAGCTTCCTAAATCAACCCCCGAAATGAGCCAAAATACTCATTTACAGTTCCACTAGCTACCTGTAGTACTAGTGATGGGTCCCACTGGTTCACGGGCAGCATTGGATACTGCCCATAGAAAAAGGTGTGTAATGGCATTATCCCCCAAGTAGGGAACGGTTAAGTTGTGAAGCAGACCTGTATGAGCCTAAGAATTCCCTTGCTGAATCAGGCCAGGGAGGACCCACTGAGGCCAGTATTCTGTCTCCAGTGTTGGCCAGTCATATGCCTTGAGATGTTCATAGGCAAGGCACGATATAAGAGCTATGCCATGCTGTTTGCCCCTGGCGGTCAGCAATCAGAAACGCACACTGCCTTGGAAGGAAACTAACTGTTAAATTATCTTGCAGATTAGGTGGCTCGGGAACCTCTCATCATGGACGACCCCTGCTTTAGATTCAGTACTTCCTACATTGCAAAAACATTGTGGTGATGTTTGACAGCACTAAGCTGGCCCTTCAAGAAGCCCTTTCAAGCAAGCCTCCTCAAGTGAACTTTGGAATATTTCCCCATTTAACCATTGCACTTGAGAATTAATTGCAGTGCAATGCTTTGCTCAGTGTATGTTGTTTTCCTGGCTCAAACACTCTACTTAGAATGGGGTACCATGGAAACGGCCGGCCTGCTCCAATCAACATTACTCGTCCAGATGCTCTCTTCTTTAAAACCCATCTACATGCTATATATCTTTCTGGAGGAGAACATTTAACTTTGCTGGATCTACTCTGGAATAAGTAACTAATGGGCTGCAGTATTCTTTTTCTTTTTTTTCTCCTTCCTCCCCCCCATTTCCCCCCTCCCACTCCATATACTCCTCTGTTGCGGTAGTTCCAACAATGCCCCATTTTTAAAAGAAAGAAAGAAAAAAGGTGTCTTCCCAGACCATGATCACCCACTGCTATTAGTTGCAACATGTAGCTATGTCCTAGCCTTGTAAATCCAAATGATCTCAACACCACTATTGCATTTTATCAATTACCTTGAGTACTGTATTGTGTTTCCATTAGACTGAAAGCTACTCAGGGCACGAACCCAGTCTCTTACGAGTTGTGTAATATACTATGTATACTCAAGATGCGCCATAAATAATTATAATGAGCCAGGAGCAGATTGGTTTTATTAATCAAAAACTGTCTAAATATAAATGGTCTCGGATGGCTACATTTCCTGCTTCTACTTTATCTCTGCCTGATCTTTTGGAGCACTAAATACATTTATTCAAAGGGTCACCAACAGGAGTGATAGGCAAATAATCTTAGGGTAAAAATGCACCATGTATTATTCTGATGGGATTGAAACAAAAAAGAATGAACATTGGGATGAGCAGGCTAAACTAACACCACAACTGTTGTCATTTGATTAAATCAGTCTCAGAAGATTGGAATATCAAGACAACTATGGTGTGAAATTAAAATCTTTTCATTTATAAGGGGAAAAATGTTCCAGGCACACAGACAACTAGTTATGCAGGAGTGTAATACATACAAACCACAACGTTAGAAGGGCCCCTAGAGAGCCAATAACTGCAAATATAACTTATTCAGTGTATTCAGGTGAAAAAACACCACATTTAACCAGAGTTCTCAGACATTTATTTGCATATCTTTCTTTACAGGGACTTTTTTCTCCTGCTGGCATCTTTCTGATATTGCCCATCTTGGCACCTTCATATATCAAGGATCGTATGGGGTAAGGTTGCTGTGCAGGTTACTGCAAGCTAATCTAAGTGTTAGGCATGATTCTAAATCAGGTGGAGCATTGGAGTAGAAGGCAATGGGGAAATGGGACCTTGATTCTAAGTACATTTGGTACCAAACTGCATGTTACATACAAATGCTACACATCTTTTAAACCATGGGGGTGTGGCAGGGAGTCACTTGGAGCTTTTTGAAGAACAGAAATGGCAGGCAAGAAAGAGTAAGACTTAAGCCCTTCTTCCACCACCTCTTCTCCATTCATGAAGTGTCTTTTCCCAGCAAAAAAAGGTAAAGAAAAAGTAAAAGTACAGTAAAGGTGTAAGGGGGTTAGGCTTCCATTACATTCATCAGAATGTAACGTATAGTTTGGTTTTTACTTGGAAGTACACCCAGTAGATTTCAATGGAACTTTGTTTAGACTTGCAGAGGTGACCCAATCTGTTAACACTAGCTGTGGCCCCATGGCAATCAACTTAAGCCCCCTTGACTTCTTAGGAACTAAGTGCAATTGACTTTAGCTGGATCATGTGCAAGCAACTCCTATTTTGGTATATTGTCTTTAGGACTGGTGTGCTGCAACCCTGTGTGTGTGTGAGAGAGAGAGAGAGATTTCATAGATTTCATAGATCATAGAGTTGGAAGGAGCCTACAAGGCTATCCAACCCCCTGCTCAATGCAGGAAACTAGAGGAGGGGTCTCCCATCCAAGTAATAACCAGGCCTGACCCTGCTTAGCTTTCCACACTCAGATGATGATGATACAAGTTATAGACACCTGTACTATGATCCACTTATTTGTTAGGTCATGCATTTTCTTAGTTTATTTATTATATTTATGAATCGCCCATCTGGCCAGACATCCGGCCACTCTGAGCGATTTACAATCCAATAAAATACAAGGGGGGGGGGAACACACACACACACACAGTATAAAACACAATTAAAAACAGAACAAAACTTAAAAATCCTAACCCACCCCATATTCCTGCCTGAAAAGCCATGTTTTTAATGCACGGCGGAAGCTAATCAAGGAAGGGGCATGGCGGAGGTCACTGGGGAGAGAGTTCCATAAATTGGGGGCTGCCACAGAAAAGGCCCTCCTCCTAGTCCCCACCAGCCTGGTTTCTCTGGCTGATGGGACAGGGAGAAGGCCGTCTGTGGCAGATCTTGTTGAGCGGCCTACTTGATGTTGCTGGAAGGGGGAAATTATGCTTTGAATATAGCTGAATGGATGCAAAATTCCTACTGAAAACATAACCAGTTACAGTAAGGGAAGTTATTTTGAATGGGGTTTTCTTCTATAAATAAATGGGCCATTTCTACTTTATATGAGGGTAAGATTATTTCATTAGCAACTAGTATTCAACGATATGAAAATAGAGGTTGGCTGCATTGTGTAAGATGTTGAAATCCTTCAGTGAAGTGCAGATTTTAGTATCGTGTAGCTTAAAGTAGACAGAAGACAACCAGATATATTGACATACTTAATTCATGCTGCCAAGCTCGGAAAGAAAAGTTTGTTTAAGAACGCTTTGAATTGCTCCTAAAAGATAGCCAAGCGAGTCTGGGGAAAGCCAAGTCCTATGAATTGACTAATGTGCTGCTGCAATTCTAGAGCTCCTCTTAGAAACACATAATTAGAAGGGGAAATGCAAATACTGTATGTGCATATTGAGGTTGTCATTAACATATTTGGGAAGGGAACCAACATAAATTATTTGTGTAACAGGGAATCTTTATGTAAAATTAAGCATATTTTATGTAGCCAGTATAAAATTATGGATAGCATCAGACCTGTTTAAAGAGGTGAGATGCAAGCTGATTTTCATGAATCGCAGTACCACTAGAATATTACCAGTGCATACTACTGACGGGGTCGGACTGAGACCTTTTGGGACCATTTCGCAGAAGTACTCAACGTTTCATTTACTTTCCAAAGAACTTCAGCATGCTCAGTAGCCTACTTTTATAAAGGTATCCATAATATAAAGCACCAACCATAAAAGGCTTCAGGTGAGAATATTTGACATAAGTACATAATTCTTGCCATCTGACAGGCTTGAAGAATGACACCTGTCACTGGTTTGGGGGGATCAACCTCACCGAGGTTGGCCGTTGAGACCCTGTCCAAGTGCCTGGAGTCAGTGGGTGGCTGGATGGGAAGGAATATGCTGAAGCTGAACCCCGACAAGACCGAGGTACTTCTGGTGGGGGACAAGGGGAGGTTAGGGGATGTTGACCTGGTGCTGGATGGGGTACATCTACCCCTGAAGGACCAGGTCCGCAGCTTGGGGGTCATTCTAGACTCCCAGCTGTCCATGGAGGCTCAGGTGGCAGCTGTGAGCCGGGCGGCACTGTATCGACTCCATCTGATACGGCAGCTGTGCCCCTACCTTCCTAACCATCTGCTCCCTTCAGTGGTTCATGCCTTGGTCTCCTCTCGCCTAGACTACTGTAATGCGCTCTATGTGGGGTTACCCTTGAAGACGGTTCGGAAGCTACAGCTGGTACAGAACGCGGCGGCTCGCCTGGTTAAAGGCAGCTGCCGGCGGGATCACATCACGCCAGTGCTCAAGGAGCTACACTGGCTACCAGTTGCTTGCCGAGCCAAATTCAAGGTGTTGGTTTTGACCTTTAAAACCCTATACGGCTCCGGTCCAGTCTATCTCAAGGAGCGTCTCCATCAACACCAAGTGGGCCGCTCAACAAGATCTGCCACAGACGGCCTTCTCCTTATCCCTTCAGCCAGAGCAGCTAGACTGGTTGGGACGAGGAAGAGGGCCTTCTCTGTGGCAGCCCCCGTACTATGGAACTCTCTCCCGAGTGACCTCCGCCATGCCCCCTCTCTGCTGAGCTTCCGCCGCTCATTAAAAACTTGGTTATTCAGGCGGGAATATGGGGTGGGCTAAGATTTTAAAATTTTATACTGTTTTAATGTATTTTAATGGAGAAAAATGTTTTAATGTATTTTATTCTGTTTTATCTTCTGTACATCGCCCAGGGTGGCCGGTTTGCTGGCCAGATGGGCGATAAATAAATGCAAATAATAAATAAATAAATAAATAAATAAATCATGTGTTTTGCTGCTTGCACTAACAAACTGCCAGGGACCTAACAGTTGAATATCAAAACTCTGAGAGAGCAATTGTGTTTGACAAACAGTGTGTGATAAATAGTAATCACTTATTATGTTAAAATAAGCAATAGATAGAATATCTATATATTACTTGAGGTGGCTAGTATATTTTTATAGTAAGTATTATGCCTCTCAGTTAGCATCCAGGACATCTTGCCTCAATGTAGGGGAATATTCATGTTTCTGTGATTTGGAACAAGACATTGTAAGAATTCTTTAAAACAGCTTCCTTGGCTTCAGAAGGACTTTTAAAATTACAAATATGAATCTGAAATTAAATCAAGGAGGGGGGGCGATGATGTCATCATACTGATATGGTGGTTTAACCCAATGCTCCAATCTTCCGATGCAAATTATAACTTACTCTAACACAATATCTAAACAAAATTAGCATTTAAGAAGCAAGGAGAACAGGCAATGCTTTCTGGAACCCCAGGGAGCCTAGACCGGAGACTTTCTGTGAGCTCTGCAGCTAAAAATAAGTCCTCTTTAAAAACCCAGGAACTGAGGAGGCCGGGAGGCCCAACAATGAGGCCTAAAGTGTTGCAAAGCAATAAAGGCAATAAGGACCCAATAGCTGAGATTGCAGAACAATTAAGGGGTCTGAGGCAAGAATGGTCTGCTACTATCCGACCCTTGGCATTGCAAATACATGAGGTCTCTCAACAATTGAATGAGATTGCAAAAACAGCAAGTGCAGCAATGGAATTAGATCTAGCACAGAAAAAAACAATAACAAAGCTAATACGATCTAATACAGAATTGCAGGGGGAAAATGGAGGCCCTTGAAAATCATAGCAGATGCCCAAATCTGAGATTTCGAGGCATCTGGGAATCTGCAGAGAGCTGAGATATGATCGGATTCTTGACAACTTGGCTAGCAGAACTTTCCCCCAAAATCAATATAGAAAGAAGGGATATAGCATGTCCAAGGGATATCATTGCACGCTTCACTAATGAGGCAGTGAAAGAAGCCATATTGGCAGGATCCAGATCAGGTATGCAACTTCAGTATGAAAATGACTGAATCCGAGGATCTAAAAATTGAGGTGAGGCAATATGCCCCTCCCCCAAAGGTACGAAATTCACCACTAGTGATAGTATTGGGGGGGGGGGATTCAACTTCCTAGTTACAGACACACTATTAGACCCATGTGGCAGGTTTATTTTCATTAAAGGATCAGTAGAAGGGGAAAAGCTAACAATGGGCTCTGTTTAAGAACCAAATAAGGATCAGCTTAAAGTTTTGCAAGAGGTATTTCACAAACTGGATGGTTTAAAGGAAGGAAAAGTAATCCTAGGGGCAGATTTAAACCTGAGTATTGACAGGAAGAAGGATACAAATTCCTCCAAGAGTTTCCCCCCAAATACAACAGATCCCAGTCTCTCAAAACTTCTACTAGAACATGATTTAGTTGACACATGGTGAGTAATACACCCCATGGAAAAAGACTTCACATTTTATTCAGCTAGGCATGAGGTGTACACCAGGACTGATTACATATTACTTTCCTCTGAGTTGACAGTAGCACTGAAAACAGCTAATATTGGGTCAATCACAGTATCTGATCATGCCCCAGTGTCAGTTACTCTTTCCATAATGCACTCTCTCAACATATATTGTTTTTCCTGGAAAAGGCATCCCACCCTATTGTTGCATCAGGATTCTAGGGATAAATTAAGAAAAGAACTAGATGACTTCTATAAATATATAATACTCCAAATATAGACCTGCACATACTGTGGGACTCTATGAAAGCAGTCATGGCACTGTATGAAAGAATTTAGTCAAATCAAAAAACAAAATATGAAGAACAGTTAATGCCCCATTTACTTTGTTTAATGATATCATGGAAGGTAACCCAATGCCACAAACCTGGCAAAACTTTAGGATAATACTTATCCCCAAACCCAGAAGGAATGCAGAGGAAGTTGATTTTTATAGGCCTATTACCCTTCTAAATCAAGATTATAAACTATTATCACAGGATTAAGTCAGTTTTTAGAGTTTGGAGAGAAATTTATTGGATGCCTTAGCAAGATCTATTGCCATAATACAGCAGTGATCCAAACTAATGGTATAGACTCTGAAAGAATACTTATCAATTGGGGAACCAAAGAAGGATGCCCATTGTTCCCGCTGTTGTTTGCATTCTCAGTTGAATCCCTAGCAAATATGATCAGGGAAGATCCAAACATAAACAGAATAACAATTAATGGCCAATAAAATAAAATAAAACTTTTTTGCAGATGACATAGCCCTGACACTATCAGATCCAATACTGAGCTGGTACAAGCTATAAGGCTGATCGGTGAATATGGTCAAGTTGCAGGGCTAAGAATTAGTGTAAGTCTAAAGCTCTCTGTTTAAATATGAGCACAACCATGAGAAATACTCTAGAACAGTGATGGCGAACCTTTTTGAGTCCGAGTGCCCAATCTGCAACACAAAACCAACTTATTTATTTCAACGTGCCAACACTGCAATTAAACCTGAATACCGGGGTTTTAGTTTGGTAAAAACAACTCATACATTTTGTCTTAAAAGAAAAACACAATAACAGGGCTTTCAATGATACAAACAGTTTTTTTTATTGTAAAAAACATCAACTCAATTTTTTTTAAATAGTAGTACATTGTACACATAGCCTGAAGGTAATTTAGATAAACTTTTTGAATAATTAGGCGCATGTATTTTTGGATAAGGGATTCTCAACTTGTAATATGATTATATGCCAGACTGAAATTGTATGGGGCAAGCTTAACTCTGGGTCCTTTCCCTGCTTCTACAGGTGTCGGATTAGTAAAAGTAAAAGTCAACCTGTACTAGGATGAGCAAGATAAACAAGAAAACTAAACGTGCTTAACACATTTTAAACACTTTATGTCTTGGACTGCAAACACCTGCAAGGAACCCAAGGCGGCTTACATAATCCTCCTGCTGTCCATTTTATCCTCACAACAACCCTTTGAGGTAGGTTAGGCTGAGAGTCAGTGACTGGCCCAGTCTCACACTCCCAGTCCCAGTCCAACACATATATTATTTATACATGATAAAATAAAAAATGAATATTAGAAACAATAAATATAATATTCATAATGATAAAAATAATGATAAAAGAGGATAATCCTGACAATAAAAATGATCTGATTGATTAAAAACAACAACCATGTAGACCCTTTCCTTACATTTGTCCAATTTTTCAGGCTGTAGGAAGTTTATAGTTCTTATTTATGCTAAAAATGATTAGTGGTTTATAATTCATGTATAAATAACTGTAAATAAAAGTATAAATAATGTTTATAAAGCCCATAGATAAATTTCCTACATACTAGTAAATTGATAGACAAATCAATGTTAGATAAATACATAAATAATTTCATAAGTTCCAACAATTGATCATGAGATAATTAGGGACCTAGATACAAAATAATTAGGGACCTAGATACAAAACGGGGGAGGAAGGGAAGGAGTCTGGAGGGGAAAGGAGAAGACCTCAAGCGTTTGGGGAAAAGAGTGGGGGGGATTGTGATGAAGCCAGGGAGAATGTGGGGGTCACCAAGAGAGAAGAAGGGAAGCCTGCGGCGGTGAAATAAAAGCAAGACTTTGTGTGGCAAGCAGAGGGAAAAGGCAACTGAGACGAAGGTGCTGGCTAGGAGGGAACTAACAGAACTTAGTTACAGAGAACTAAGGGTGGGAGCGAGGGAGGGAAGAGGAGGAAGCACTATGGGGGGGAAAGAAAATATTAGTAGCATTGTCTGCAGGGGTTGGGCTGCCATGAGAGGAAGAAGAAATGACTGGGGTGCAGAGTGGGGAGCCAGAAGTAATTATTATTAAGACGATGCAAACAGGGAGAAATGAGGGAGGGGGGAGCACGAGAAGGGAAACAATATCGAGAAGGGGAGGCTGATAGGAAGAAGGCAGTGCGGGGGGGAGGGGGAGAAGCAACTATTAAGGCAGGTAATTATGAAGACGATGCAAACGGGGAGAAATGAGGGAGGGGGGAGGAACACGAGAAGGAAACTGGAGGGGAAAGGAGAAGACCTCAAGCGTTTGGGGGAAAGCCAGGGAGAATGTGGGGGTCGCCAAGAGAGAGAAGAAGGGAAGCCTGCGGCAGTGAAATAAAAGCAAGAATTTGTGGCGAGCAGAGGGAAAAGGCAACTGCTGCCTCCCCTTCCCTCCCTTCCCTCTCTGGCGGCCGCCATCCACTCCTCTACCCGACGCCGGCGGGGCTCTGGCTCCTCTCCTCTTTTTCCTCCTTATCCTCCGCCTCCTCCCCCTTCCACACAAACAGCACCAGCTTCTTGTTGGGAGGGAGGGAGAGAAGAAGGAAGGCAAGCAGGCAGCAGCCTCAGCCGCCGCCAAATCCCACCCGTGCCGCCTCACGAGACTACCGCCGAGAGACAGACACCCCAATCCTCCCTCACCTGCCATTCAGACTTGCGGAGGCTGCGGCCGCCGGCCGCCGGGACACGCCCCCCTCACACCCGAGGGCCAATCGCGGCATAGAGCTCAACTTAAAGGCACCTCCCCCCATCAAACTCTTCAGGTCAACGAACAGCCAAACAGGCCGGTTAGGCTTGGACCGCCCCTTTCCCTGCTGAGGACAGCCCTGCGAAGAGCGCCACTTCTCTCCAGGCCTGCCCGCCCGCCCCACCCTGACCCGCCCTGCCCCGGGAGGACCTTGAGGGCTGGCGACCTATGGCTCACGTGTCCACAGAGAGGTCCCTGCGTGCCAGCTGTGGCACGCGTGCCATAGGTTCACCATCACTGCTCTAGTCTAGAAGCAGTTACCGATATACCTACTTGTTCTGATAAAATTAAATACTTGGGAGTCCAAATACCAAATGACCTGCACAAAATAATTAAACTAAACCATTTCCCATTGATAAAACAAACTGAAGCTAAATTAAAAACTTGGAGGCAATTAGGGATATCCTGGCTTGGTAAGATTGCAGCAATAAAAGTGGTGATCTTACCTAAATTAACTTATCTATTTCAAACATTGCCAATCACCATTCCAGAAAACTTACTGAAAAAATGACAAAAAATGCCTATTAGCTCTATTCATGATGGGAAAAACCTCAGCTTAATAGTCATGCCCTATACATGTATGCACATTCACATAACACACATACCCCCCCCTCTCTCTCTCACACACACACGCAAAAACACACACCACTCACTCAAATCCAACTCCTACCCAAGAGTATTTCAGATGCCTGGCTCCTGATTGGATCAGATAAAACCAACACTCCTCCTAGAACCCTCAGTTCTCATATCACCCAGCCATCCAGGAGTCCCGGCTCCTAGACCTTCTCCCTTTAATCCACTCTCTCGCTGAAGGATCCTCATATCCCACACTCTGTTACCCAGAACTTTTCCAGAAAAAAACAGGGGGGGGGAGGAAATAAATGCTTTAGGAACAGGCTCTAGGACGGACATCCATACATACATAGGCAATCAGTCGTGACTGAGTAAGATTGTCTTCCAGGATAAAATTACAAAAAGAAAAATTTTAAAAGAGGAAATTCTAAAAAAAATGTGTAGACTCTAGCGATGGGTCCGTAAGTGACCGTGGAGGCCAATTCTAGATCCACACAGCTTCCCACAGTGAGGACACAGGTTATCAGACGGAAGATGGTCCTGTAAAGGATTCGTTTGATGTGCTTTTCGCTTAGCACGTTTCTCCCTTTCACCTTGCACTCGGGCTTCTTCAAAGTCCATAGAACCTTTGTGAAAGGTCAACCTCCAGTTAGAGCGTTCATGGGCCAGAGCTTCCCAGTTCTCGATGCTTATATTGCATTTTTTTAGATTAGCCTTAAGAACATCTTTAAACCTCTTATACTGACCACCGATATTCCGCTTTCCATCCTTGAGTTGGGAATAAAGTAACTGCTTTGGGAGACGAATCAGACATTCGAATAACATGACCGGTCCATTGAAGTTGGCGTTGAAGGATCATTTTTTCAACGCTAGTAGTCTTTGCTTCTTCCAGTACACTGACATTTGTTCGCCTATCTTCCCAAGTAATTCGCAGGATTTTCCGGCGGAGGCAACGTTGATGAAATCTTTCAAGGAGATGGAAATGACATTTATAGATAGTCCATGTTTCGCAGGCATACCATAGACATGGTGTTCCTACAGAGTCCTGGGAAGCTGGCAGGAGCCTTTCAGAAATATAGCTAGAAGGTGGATCTGGCCACAGTGATCCATGCCTTAATTGCCTTTCATTTAGACTACTGTAATGTGCTCTACATGGTGTTGCCCTTGAAAAGTGTTTGGAAACTATAGCAAGTGCAAAATGCTGTACTCAGCCACATCAGCAAACAGGAATCAGATATGTCATGGAGTTGGAGTATGTGTGTGAGGGGCAGGGCCGGATTAAGACCATTATGGGCCTGGTGCTGAGGATTTTGTCCCCGCCCACCCCCGGCCAGCCTCCCCCAACCTGGCGCCCTCCAGGTGAACTGGACTGTAGCCCCCATCACCCCCAGCCAGCACGATGGGAGTTGTAGTCCAACACCGCTGGTGGGCACCCAGTTGGGGAAGGCAGACCCGGGGGAGTCCGTCGGCGCCCAGCCAGAGCCGCGCACGCTGCTGCTTCCTTGCCGGGCCGCCGCCGGCGCGCCAGTCCTGCCACCAGGCCGTGAGAACCGGGTCAGAGGCAGGCGCGTGCGCGGGCAACCACCTTACCTTACCGGAGTGGCTTTGGCTCTCCCAAGCTGGACAGACGGGGCATCTCGCAGAGTTGCAGTTCCCCGGCGGGAAGAGCCGCTGCCGCCGCCGCGAGGGAGCTGCTGCCTGGCGTCTCGACGGGCAAGTGCGGCAGTGCGGCAGCGGCAGCAGCCAGCAGGCGGCGGCGCGGCTCGGGCGAGTGGGCGCGCCGCGCGCTGCCGGGCCGGCTGTGGGCCTATTTTATGGTAGGGGCCTGGAGCTGCAGCTCCAATAGCCCCTATCTTAATCCGGCCCTGGTGAGGGGGGCATTTGTCTTCTGTCTGTCCCTAGCCTCAAGATGCAGCCACAGATGCCCGGAGCACACGGGCTGAAGGAGGAGTCCTAACCTTGTGGAACAGCTCAGGTTTCACATGCAGGGGTTCCCAGGCTAGACTCCAGGGTACAAACCCACACCAGAAAAGGTGAGGAGGAGCTCCCGCACCTAGTCACAGCTCAGTCAATCAGCAGGAACCCTGTGTGAGCCAATAGCCTGGCTCCTGCATGGGCCAACTAGCTGTTTTGGCCCACTCTTCCCCTGGCAACCTACACGACCAATTCCCCCCACCCATTGTGCCTCCCCCACTCATCCCTCTCTTTCCCCTCCTCCCTCCCTCCCTCCCTCCCTCCCCACACAAGTAGCTGCCTCAAACAGCACCAATCGCACTTGCTTAACATGTGACTTAAATTACCACCTCCGAGTCCATTAACACTCGCAATACTGCATTCTAGGAGACTGCTAAAACAAGGTCATGTTTCTCCATAATATAATTATATTTTATATTGTAAATTTATATTGTAAATTCATTTTCGCTGGATGGGTCTTCACCACCATTTTTGTCAGCAGGTTTGCCATAGCCTTCAGCTCAGTTTGCAGACCCGTCTCTTCAGACTGGGTTTGACTTTGTTCCAGTTACTGAGTCAACTGTGGGACAGTTTATTTCCTCTTCTCCTCCTACCTCGTGTCCTGCTGACCCTTTCCTGTCCTTTCTTTATTTGACGCTTTTACCTTTGTTTTTGCCTCATATAACTTATCTGGTGAATTCTTCACTTTCACTGGGTATTTTTCCGGAATGTTTCAAGCATGCTTCTGTACGCCCCTTGTTAAAAAAGCCTAATTTAGACCCTTCAGCTTGTGTTAATTACCGCCCTATTTCACTTCTTCCTTTTCTTTCTAAGATTTTAGAAAGAGTAGTTCTCTCCCAATTGATGACTTATTTAATTAGATTTAATCTCCTAGATTCTTTTCAATCAGGGTTTCGTTCAGGCCACTCCACAGAAACAGCCTTAACTTATGTGATGAATGATATCTTAGTGGCGAAAGCTCAGCGTCAAACATCTGTGTTGATTCTGCTGGATCTTACGGCAGCTTTTGGCACACTCGACCACCATATTCTGCTTTCAAGGTTGGCATCACTGGGAATCAAGGGCAATGCTTTATCTTGGTTTGGTTCCTTCCTTTCTAATCGCTCTTGTTCTGTTTTGTTTCAGGGTTCAGTTTCAGATGTTTTCCCGTTATTAGTGGGAGTTCCACAGGGTTCAGTCTTGGGTCCTCTTCTTTTTTCATTGTATACATGTCCTCTTGGACGTTTGGTTTCTGATTGGGGTTTTCAGTATCACACCTATGCAGATGATACACAGATATATCGAAGCTTTGCATCCATTGATACTGCAGTGTGGCAGTCCGTGACGTAATGCCTGTCAGGCGTTTCCTCATGGATGACCGCACATCATCTGAAATTGAACATGGATAAGACTGAAATTCTGGTATTTCAACCTGATCGTGTGTCAGCTCCCTTATTATGTCCTTCTTTGCATATCCAGGGCTCAGTGGTGGCCCCAGTTTCAGCTGCCAAGAGCCTTAGTGTTTTGCTGGATGATCGTTTGTCCTTGCGTCCTTTTATTAATAGGACTGCTAAGGCATGTAATTTTCACCTTTTGAACAGGATTCGCAAGTTTTTGTCTCCTGAAACAGCCCATCTGCTTGTTCAGGCTTTGGTGGTATCCCGCTTGGACTATTGTAATAGCTTAATAGCTGGCTTGCCCTCTTCTGTGCTTCTTCCACTGGTTCTGGTTCAGAACAGCGCTGTTCGTGTTGTTCTGAACTTGCCCTGATACTCCCATATTACTATGGCCCGTAGGCATCTTCATTGGCTACCCATTCGGACTAGGGCCCAATTTAAATTATTGGTTCTTGCCTTCAAGGCTTTGCGCTCTAATGTCCCTCATTACTTATCATCTAGGCTTTCCTGGTATGTTCCTGGTAGGAATTTAAGATCAGGGATTATTAGCGGTCCCACCGACACGCTCTGCCTTGTCAAGGCTGCGAACCCTTCAGGACCTGGTTCCACTTTTGTGGAACAGGCTTCCCATGGACCTCCGATTGGAGGAGGATCTTTCCCGCTTTCGAACGGGATTAAAGACTTATCTTTTTAGTCAGCCAGAATGAGTGGTTGGGCTAATGTGGTGGTTGCTGGGATTTGATACTGCATAGTAAGTGGTTGGTGTTGGTTATTTTATTGTATTGTTATGTTTACTGTATATGTTATTTGTCCCACCCTTTGGTATAAGGGGCGTTATAAATAAATGATGATGATGATGATGATGATGATGATGATGATGATTATTATTATATAGTGTGCATTTACAGTGACTACCTAAAATATATTTTCTTTGCAGAGAATCCAACCATTAAAAGAAACGGGTTCAGTGCCAGTATAGGCTCATCAGTATTCACTCTCTGGTTCAGTTCTGATTTAAACACTAACTTAAAAAAATAAAAATGATTTGGTAACCTGTTCAAACTGTTAAGAACTGGTTCAGATACATTTTATACAAATTAATGTAATATACTTTTATGATTGCAATCTAATACCTATACACTGAATAAAATAGGAAACATTTCAGAAACATTATATTTCTTTTTTTAAAAAAGCATGTTATTTGCATGTCTTAATACCACATCCTTCAGAAGTCAGTCAGTCAGTCATAATTGATCATGAAAAGATATAATGGATTTCTTGTTATCTTTCTATATAGATTTGCATAGCAGGAAGGAAAACACAGTGTTTAGAAGGCATCCTCTGTTTGAACAGCTTGTTTCAGGCACTTTAAATATATAAAGATGTCTCTCCTAACAGTAAAGATCAGCAAGTATAATCATATTGTATAAAGCTATGGTGTGTTCAATGGTCCCTAAGGCACTGCCCAGTCACATATAAAGCAGGGGCTGGAGAGTCTGCATTTAAGAGCAAAAAGGGCCTGGAAGAAAGGGATGCTAAAGCCTCCCACACCAACCCATGGCTGACTTGCCTGTAGTCTGCCCCCCCAATGTCTCGTTTCCTTAAGCCAGGCACGGATGGTGGAAATGAGCCTGCTGGGAGAAAAAGCATCTGGTGAGAAAGATGGCAGGAAGGTAAGCTTCAGGTGTGTGTGTGTGTGTGTGTGTTTAGAAGACCTCACCCATGGATCCTTTTTAGGGTGGTTTTTGTGTCCTCCTTTACAAAGGACAGTCCTCTATTTGAAGACATCCTCTGTTTGAATAGCAGTTTGGTCCAAGTCCAGTTTGAAGATGAAGACCCATCAGAGGGACAGCCAGCAGAGGTCTTGAAGTTGCCCATCATCAACCGTTAAGCACGTGGACATCAGACTGAGCAGACATACAGGTCAACTGGTCACCATCTTCTTTTCTACAGTGGGCTGTTTTGTATTTCTACTTAAATTATAGTAAGAACATAAGAAGAACTATGCTGGATTGGACCGAGGGTCCATCTAGTCCAGCATTTTCTGTACACACAGTGGTCAACCAGCTGCCTGTGAGAAACCCACAAGTAAGACATGCGTGCAATAGCATCCTCCCAGTCACCTTCCCCAGCAACTGGTGTACATAGGCATACTGTCTCGGATTATGGAGGTAGCATATAGCCATCAGGACTAGTAGCCATTGATAGCCTTCTCCTACATGATAATAGTAACAATTTCTAAATTTACATCTATACTTATAGATTAGCATATGCAAAACTTATGTAAACCTTTTTAGTGATGCATTACCTCATTTTGGAGATGTGTTAGAAGCCATCTTGATCCTGTTTGCTATTAAAATCACACACACCCCGGTCCTCACTGTCTATGTGATTGGGGCAGACCTGAATGTAAACAGATAGGTCTGGCCCTGGCCCTGATTTCTAGGGAAGTGTGCATAGTGCATGCCTAAGAGATTGGGGCTTGATTCTATACATAGGAGGGATGGGGACTCGGACTCGAGGACTCGACTCGTGAGTCGGACTGAGTCCCCCCTCTGACTCGACTCGGACTCAAGTCCCAATATTTTTAATGGGACTAGAGACTCGACTCGGGACTCGAGACCAAGGACTCTTCAACATCCCTGGGCTGTGCCAGAAGGAGTGGAGAGGAGCGTGATTGCCGGCGAAGAGCGCATGGAAGCGAGGTGTGCCACTGTTCGGCCACTATGGACGGCTACCAGGAGTGCAGCTCCAACAGTGTGTCAAGATTTATTTTGATTGATGTGTTGCATACTTGGGAGAGGCAGAAGAAGGACCTGAGATTACTCTGTGTGGCTGCTCTGAGTGCGTTTCTGGTTCCAGCAAGTTCATCACCAGTGGAGCAGGTGTTCAGTGAGGGTGGAATTGTGATGAGATCTCACCGTTCCAGAATGGGGGCCAAACATTAGGAAAAAATCATGTTCCTCAAATGCAACATGGATAAGTTTTAGGAAGTACAGCAAGTTTATTTTTTAAAATCATTTTTCTAAAATGCAACCTTTCAGACATTTTGGGTTTGGCTGCCTCTGCCTGCCTGTTTGGGGTTCCCAGCCTCCTCTGTCTGCCTGGTCTCTTCTTGACCAGTTCAACAGTTGAATTGTCCAAGACAAAGGCCTCTGCCTGCCTGCTTTGGGGTCCCCTGCCTCCTCTGCCTGCCTGGTTATTTTGGGTTTTTCTGCCTGGTCTGTTCTTGCCAAAATCAGTTGCAGAGTTTTGAAATAAAAAGGCACACTTGTGCCTAGAATTTATTTAAGCCACACATCTGAAGTAGCCTTATTTTGTTGGGAAAACCCCCATTGATTTTAATAGGGACTCGTGGAGTCAGCTTTGGGAGTGACTCGTGACTTGTGACTCATGAGTCACCATTTTGGACCAAGGACTTGGACTCGGACTCGAGACTCGGGTCCAAAGACTCGTGACTCAACTCGTGACTCGAGACCAAGGACTCTTCAACATCCCTGATACATAGACTCAGAAATGTCCCACTAACTGCAATGGGAGTTACTCATGTGCTCATAGGGCTTGCAGCATACTAAATATTTTATGCCATTTACAGCGCTGTAATACCCCTTTACGCATGAAGTAACCAGCACTGTATATAGTATTCTAAATGTGGCCACACCAAATACTTGCAGTTCTTTGCTGTAGGAGAGAAAAGATACAGAAAAACCTGAAACAAACTAAACTGGTATTTTCTTTTTTGCTACGCAAGTCGATGTAAAAAGAATATCCGAAGCCCCACAAAATCAATCATTTTGTCCCACCAGGGGTCAAATATGACTGAGAGAATTCTGGAGAATGTGCATGAAAAGAGTTCTTATTTTTTTAAAAAATTCTTAAGTGTTATTATTGAATTCATTTTATGGAAGTTACATCGCAATTGTAAGAGTTTATTACTGTAATCTGTATGAAATGATTCTGGGCTGGTTCAAAATAACTGTACCAGTTACCAAGCCATATTTTAAGTTACTGTTTGAACAGGAATTGAACTAGAGAGTGTAAAAAAAAACACTGAAGAACCTGAACGGAACCCACATTTTTAATGGCTGAATTCCCTGATCTTAAGTGTTTAATGATGCTACTAATAACTTAATCTCTGGAATGTGTTTTTCTCTCTTCAGCTGTCTTGCTCTCTCTGCGTACGGGTCCAAGACAACATGTGTGAGAGAGCATTTGCATTTTATTGGAGACTTTTGCTAAGAAACATGCACTTTCAATTAGCTTAAAGTACAGTCATGCCTTGGATTGAGAGCATAATTCATTCTGGAAATGTGCGTGTAATCCAAAACACTCTTATATCAAAACGAAATCCCCCCAAAAAATTTGTACAGAGATTTTTAATTTTAGCCATACTACAATACTTCTATTGCAAGATGTCGCTTGTATATCAAGCCGAAAAAAATTAAATAAATATTTAAAAATGTGCTTGTCTTGCAAAACGCTCTCAAACCAAGTTACTTGCAATCCAAGGTATTACTGTATCTAATGCAAGTACAGGCTTCCATGGTAATCAGGGTTGGCCCTCGCATTGGGCATAGTGAGGTGGCTGCGTCAAGCAGTGGATGTTGGGGGATGGAGGAGGGTGGCAGGAGGACAGAGCCTCATGATCCTCCCCCTGGCCATTATTTCTGAGCCCCTTCTTTCTAAGCCACCTGGCTGTTCCCATTATCCCAAGTTGGTGCCCCAATGGTGGCGATGCTTGCTTGATGCTGGCCTGGCTTGGCCTGGCTGACTGTCCCACCTTGTTACCTTCTCCCAGGGCATCACAGGCAACACCACTGAGAAAGGCCCCTGACTGAGCAGGGCAGACAGAGGGGCAGCCAGCCCAGGCCACGTGCTCCCACAGGCATTGCATGTATGCTTGCATCGTTCTGAACATGTGACACTTGGGGGTGAGGTGGCCACTTACACATCATCCAAAAAGAGTATCTGCTAATTTATATGTGTAGGTGCACATTTAGAAGTAATAACTGCAATTTAAATAGGAATCCAACCCATCTCACTATAGTAGAGAAGGGTGTCACAAGGTAAGCTGTGTGCCTGCTCAGTCTGCAGACGAAGGGCAAAGTGTTGATGGGCAACTTCAAGGTCCCTGTGCTCCACTCCTTATGATTCTTTGACTTTAAACCGGACTTGGCGCAGGCAGCCCATCAAACACAGGACACCATCAAATAGAGGACTGTCCTCTGCCAGCTCTCCAAAATAGAAGACTGTCCTCTAAAGTAGGACACCTGGCCATCCTAGCATTTGCTCATGCTGCTGCTGCTGCTGCTGCTCCTCCTCCTCCTCCTCCTCCTCTTCTTCTCCTCCAATAAGCTTTGAATTTGAACTTAGGTGCAGACTAGTTTGTGGTACACAGCAAGACATGGTTTGAATTTGTAACTAAGCAATTCTGTTGCTCTGGCAATGCACCCCATCAACCTTTGGAAGATGTGAAATTTATCAATAATCAAGCAGCAGCAGCACACTGGTTGCTGTAAGCTTGTCTGTAGAGTTACACAGTCATACCTATTAAATTCCTGTGTTCCTATTAACTTCTCAGCCTATCATTATTCGTTTACTTACGTCAGCCATGCATCTGCAATCCCTAATTTTGCACTGCTTCTAGATCTCAGTAATTTATTTTTCAGCCAACTGCTTAAGTGACTCATCAACAGAAAACATGAGTAACAAAACAAACTTTTTTTAAAAAAAAGATGCATTTGTATTGGGGAGTAGAAGGCAGCACGATTTGCTCAAAACAAGATCATTTTGCAGAAAGGATGTTTACCTACATTTTCTCTGCTGCTACGGTGACAGAAAGAGCATTGTTGTTTTGTTTTTAATCAAACATTTTAGCATTCATCTCAGCTAAAGTATTGACTTTTTAGTATATGAATATTAAAGAGCACATATATGTTAGACGCCATGTTCTATTCACTGCCAAATGCAGGATTGTCTCTCCAGAAACCATGCTGTACACTTACAATACCATGCTGTGAATGTTTCGGAAAATAGCAGGGTAGACAGGAGAAGTAAGTAATGAATTAACTTGATATATTCTACACATACCAATCACATAGATCACAATCCAATGAGAGTTAGAGCTAAACAGACAGGGTGCAGAACATGTTTACCCAGATCTTCCATTTTGTTTTTTTTAAAGAACAGCTACACGGGTGTGTGTGGGGTGCGATACTGGAAAGAGGGATTAACCATTCCTGCCCCCCACCCCGTCTCACATCCCCAATCCAATTAGGGTCCCTCCCTTGGATGCTTTTTTTAAAAAATGGAAGTGTTGGGAGATATTATCATAGATCTCCCTCACCTTTGTTCTTTTATCAGAACTGAAGTCTTCTTCTCTCATTCCCTTCCACGTGTTTGCAGGAAGGAGCAGGAACAGCGGCACTGTACCTGATGTCATCGTGTCCCACTGACCTCTGCACATAAGAGTCAATGCTTTGAGTTGCATTCCATGCAGTTGGGAACCCTGCGTGATCCACTGAGTTTCGCCATGCTGTTTCCCTGCCCCAAACCTCACATCTTTGGCTACTGGTGTTAGGGACAGGAAAACACACAGCACAATGTCACATCACATCATGCATTGTGCTATACTAAACATTACCAGGAGGAAACGAGGAAGAGGAAGAAAGAAGCGGCAACTCATGTCTGTTGTAACATCCAAAGGGGTTTAATATACAGGGACTGGGTAGTTACTATTAGGCTTATGCAGAAAATGTAATGCCATATCATGGTGGAAAAAAACGTATGTCCCTGAAATATTTTCCACTAATCTCTCTTTTTAAAAAGATCTATGTCTATTATTTATTCATTATTTATTTATTTATAGCATGTTCATTCGGCCCAAAAGGCTCCTAGGGTGGCTGAGATTGGAGATAACAGTGAGCATTCCTCCAGGGGGTGAATGAGGCTTGGAGGTCAAGCCCCACCCCTTGGAGGAATCCAAGCGGGTTCCATGGCACACATAGGGTACCTCTGCAGGCTGGATTATGCCTGTGGGGCAGAGATTCTCCTTCCATGGTTTAGAGGATACTGAGATAGAGGACAGGTGTTCACCAATACTGGCACATCAGAGATGAGTGGTTATGAACATTTGCTCTGGCTGTTCTCTGTTCCCAGCCCTTGGACAATACTTTTCAGCCCTGTGAAACACACATATAGCACCAATGTCTCCATCAGGTTTAGAGGAGGTGGAATGGGAGGTCAATGTTGGGGAAACGTATTGTATAATTGTAAGAGAAAAAATGGCTCTTTTTTTTTAAAACAACAACAACAACAACAACAACAACAACAACTGAGAGCCAGTGTAGCATAATGGTTAAGAGTATTGGACTGGGACTCAAGAGATCTGTGTTCTAGTCCTCACTTGGGGGCATGAAGTTCACTGGGTGACTTTGGACCAGTCATGGACTCTCAACCTACCTACTTCACAGGGGTTGTTGTGAGGATAAGATGGAGAGGAGGAGGAGGAGGATTATGGGTTCCTTGCAGGAAAAAAGGCAGGATAGAAATATAATAAAATAAATTAATTAATAAATGAAAGTCATGTTATATTTTAATATGTCTGTATTTTAATGTTATTATTGTTGATGCTTTTAGATGAAAGTCATGTTATATTTTAATATGTCTGTATTTTTATGTTATTATTGTTGATGCTTTTGTTTTAGGATGATTGCTTCATTTGTTGCTTTGTTTTGTAAACTGCCCGGGGAGCCTTTTGGCTGATGGGCGGTGAATAAATATATTAAATAAATAAATAAACAACACAAATTTAGGATCAGAGGGATCAGAATCCAGTGGGGTGCTTGTGCTTCTGCCGATTCTCTTGCACCCCGCTGGGTCCCACTGATTCCATTGCACAAGCAGGACCCACTGCTTGTGCAACAGAGGTTTAGTGCTTCCCAGGGCTTCAGGAAGCCCTGAAATGAGCAGAAATGCTAATTTCTTGATAGGGATAGGTTGGCGGAGCTCCCTTATGAGAGCTCTCTTGACCTGACCTGCTCCAGAAATGAGTGTTTTTGCTCGTTTCTGGTTGCCCTGGAAGTGATCTTCCTTCCACAAGTGGTGGATCCTGCTTGCAGATGGGAATTGGTGGGGTATAAAGGAATTGGTGGAAGCTTAAGCGCCCCGTTGGATTCCTCCCAGAATATGCTATTATGGGAACATTTGAGAGTAATGATAGTAGGGCTTTTGTGCATTTGTTGTGACTTAATTTATGCTTGTCATATCAACAAATCACATGTTTGACATATGGTATCTGATATTTGCATCAGGGGTATTCTGAAATAAGGAATAAAAGAATAAGATATAATGGGAATCCTGGCAGCTTAAGACCAACCTTACATACAGCCCAGCCGCTTTACTTTTCCTTCTGATGTCTGTAAGCAGAATTCTGCTAAGGCTGCAATCCTATAAGCACTTACCGGGGTTAGTAAGTCCCATTAAAATCAATGGGGCTTATTTTTGAGTAGACATGTATAGGATTGCACTGTAAACCTCTACATGGCCTGAATCAGGGATCAGAAAGACCACCTTGATCTGTATGAACCAGCCTGTTCCCTAAGATTATCTTCAGAGGTCTTGCTGTAAGTGCCGCTGCCATTAGAAGTTAGCTGAATGGCAAGCGAGGTTAGATTCTTTTCTGTGGTGGCAACCTGTTTTGGAACACCTTCCCTCATTGGTGGGAGTTAGTGGTGTCTATCCTTCTATCTTTTTTAGATGACGAATCAAAGCTGTTTATTTCCCCCAAGTATTTTATGATTTCCCCCCTTATCTATGCAGTATTGCTGCTGTTATTTAATAATAATAATAATAATAATAATAATAATAATAATAAATATCAATTTTAAGTTTTGATTGATTTTTAAATAGCTGTATCTAGATTTCATGGTTAATAGTTATATTCCATTTTATAAGCTGCTTTGAAACTTGACAGTAGGAAGGTTGGGGCAGAACTGTCTTAAACATATTAAATTTTTGACTCAACAAATAAATCTCCTGCTGAAATTATATTATGCCTGGGATATTATATAGGTAGCACTAAGATTTGGGCCTATATAGGAAAACACAGATCCTATGCAGTTGATGAATAAAGTCAGCAAAGATTGTCTAGGTGCTGGGACGCTGCTACAACTATTCCTACTACATTTGGCAAGACTGCTCAGCACCAGTCTTACACTATCAGAGTTGTATTATCACATGCAATCTGATATAACCAGGGAAAGGGTTGATTAATTCTTAAAACAGTGCATGCCAGCATAAGCCACAGTGAGATTAGCAGGGCCTGCAATGGCAGTGAGATCTGTGGGTTGCAGCCTAAATGCCTCTGAAGAGCCAACTAATTTGTATTCATTGTATTTATTCAGCCTGATCAGTATTTATTACTTCCTGTCTAGTTTACTAATTTAAGGAGTATGCACTTATAATAATGGAACTGCTCATCATCACCACTTCTCTAGAATGCTTTCCTCCTCCTCCTTTCTCTTGCCTATTTTTAGGGCAAATACAGAAATTTGCTTTTTAGAACTGGCATGGTTTTCTGGGGTATGACACAAAGACTTTCTCCCATTTTAAGAGTGTTACGTAATGTACCTGTTGGAAAATACTTGGAAAACTGAGCCAAACAGACAAGATGCAGGAGTATCACATGCCCAATTCGACCTGGGCCCCTCCCCATGGGGCCAAGGATGCTGAGATTGTCCACAAACTCCTGTAAGGGAAGGGAGCATGACTTAGGGATGGATGAATTTGTCAGTTTTGGTTTCTCTCAGTTTCTCATTCTAATGTTAAATCTGCTTCATCTTAAATTTTAAGAATTTCTCCAGGTTCAAGTTCAGTTCATCCCCAACTTTGAGAAGTTTTTTTTAAAGTTCACATGAAAATTCAAAAGCATTTTTGTGCCCATTTCCTTCTAATTCATGACTTTTTGTCTGCATTTTTGCTTAATATACACAGTTTTCCCAAGCAGTTTCCCTAATATAATGCATATTTGAACATTGTTTTCTCTAACATACACATCTTTTGATTGGAGAACTCCACTGCAAAATCCGGAAAATGCAAATTTTGAAGGATAACCGAGTTTTGGTTCACATAGTGTTTCAAAAGTGCAGCAGGTAGATTTGCCTTTAATTGTGAACTGAATGAATTTCTCCCTCATCCCTAGCTTGATCAATGACTTTTTTCATTGTTGTACTCTACCCATATTACTCCACATCACCGCTTGATCAACTTTAAACTGAACTGTTCTCTCTCATAGTGAGTTGTGGTCTGGAAGCTGTGGGTCTATAGCCAGAAAGAGAGAGCAGCCAGGGCCAGCCCAAGAGATTTTGCTGCTTGAGTTGAAGGATAAGATCACTCCCTCCATTCCACCTATAGAAGCCAACTGGACTGGCAGCTGTATCTTACTTCAACACTGGTGTTGGGAGGGACAGCATTCTCCACTTCAACTGAAGACAGCAGGCCAGTTTAAGGAGAGCAGGGCAGGTTGCCTGGAACACGCAGCTCTGCCCTCCAACATAGGGAAACAGCCAGGGAGCTGCCAGCATCCGTTCCACATTACCTAGCATCTGCTGTCTAAGGCAACCATCACACTCTGTCTAATGGTGGGGCCAGCCCTGAGTACTGGCTTCCCAGCCCCAAGTCTCTCAAGTTACTTTCCCTCCAAACCAATTGCTGCAAAGTTTCTGGATGCACATTTTAAGGTGTTCTCAAAGCACTCTACCTCCCCTCCCCTGAAACAAACTGTAGATGGCAAAATGATATGATACCACTTTCTTTTTAGAGCTCCACTAGAATCATTATATTGGGCAATCTCTTGGTTACCCTGAGACACTTAATGACATGGTTGGTGAAGCTCATTTTCACTTTTGCCATTCCCCCAGACAGAAAGTCTTTATTCCATCTATCTATCTATCTATCTATCTATCTATACACACACACACACACACACACACGTATATATTGATAGTCAACTATACTGGCTATATTGATAGCGCAACTATATATTGATAGCCAACATGTGACAGAAATATCAAATGATCAAGTAATCACCTAATCACCATAGCGGCAGTTCTATCATTGAGAATCTGCTTTGGTAGACCCCAAATAGTTATGCTATTATCTATATATATAAAAGAAGGTGTCCTGACTGACTGACTGATTGACTGACTCATCAACGCCCTGCTCAAACCGTTCAATCTAGGAATGTGAAATTTTGAAGGGACATTGCTTTTATGATGTAGACCCCCACTAAGGAAGGATTTGGGGAAATTCCATCCCTAAGGGGGTGAAAAAAGGGGGCAAAATCACCCCACTCTCATATCTGCAGCTCTGCAAATAGGCCTCACCTCATAATTGCTGCAGGAGCCAATAGCAGCAGTTATGCAAATAGCCCAAAGGACACTTAGAATGTTCGTATGAATTCCTGCAGGGGCCAATAGGGCTGGGTATGCAGGGAACTTTTTACATGACTGGGTGAAAAGGGAGGGAAACTTTGTAAATGACTGACTGACTGTTGTGTGTGGGGCATCGTCGCATAGGCTCCATCACGTTTAGACGGATCTACCCCAAACTTGGCATGCTCACTCTTCATCACCTGTAGACTCTCAGGATTAAGCTGATTTTTCTTTAAGAACAGATATTTCTGTCACAAAAGATTTCTGCTGCCAGCACCCAGCCTAAACGTTACACTTTCAGTCAGAGACACTGCATCGTTTCCATACATGTTTCTTTTCAAAACCCAATCCTAAAATCCACACGAGCACAGCTGCGGGCAACAGCTAGTCATTTATATATTTATTACACTTGTACCCCAGCTTTCTACCAAAAATGGCACTCAAGGCGGTTTGGTTGGACTGACAATGTTAGGGACCCAACTAATTATTGCACTGCTTTTTTTGTTTGCTACATGAAAAGTATTTCTATTAAGCTTCTATCTAGATGCAGGTTAAATCTATTTGCATTCATAAGTATACTTGCCAGATGAGAACCAGCTATCATTCGGTTTTGCTTGATGAGGAAATAGCATGTGTACCAAGGTACTGGATTTCATAACAACAACACATGATGACCAGAGACAAAAAGACAGGGCTTTCCCTCTGCAAATGTTTTATTTGCCTGCATGGCAACTGAAGAGATGTCATAGGAGATAATCGTTGTGAACCAAGCTTGGTAGGTTTCATCCATGTACAGGAGAATGAACATTTTCAGTAAAGCAATCAACCATAGTGTCAAGACTGATCATGAGAAGGCAGCTCTTCAGAACACCGCACTTTCAATAATGTATGATCATGACTCATGTTTTCCTTCCTTCTTGGAGTACATTGCATGGACACGTTACAAATGGTAAAAGATGGAAAGCAAAATAATATTGGTGGAAATTGCTTTACTGAAACAGAAAAGTGGCAAATGCTGAGCAATGGGAGGAATAAGAAAACGTGTCAGAAGCATGAATCACTTGCTGCACTGAGTGCGATAAGGGAGCATCACTATTTGAGAACATCCTAAATCCAAATGACTGAGATAATGACAGAGTTAAAAGTACAGTTGCTCACATATGGAAAGAGATTTTAGATACATCTTTCCATTTGTCAAAATTTCTAATTCAATTCAATATCTAGTTTCTTCAAGCACCTGTCTACATATACCTTTTAAAAAACAGATGTGTTGTCGCTTGATCATCATTCAGTGTGAAGGGTAGACTTTGACCAGTAAATTAATTTCAAGATATGGCATTTTTGGAAGTGTGCATTACTAGAAAATTTTTGATGGACTTCAAGTTTGCCGTAAAGATAAGAAAGAAATATTAGAAAGGTGTGTATGATCCCCATTTATCCCAGATTACCAGGTCATGCTCTAACCAGCTGGTAGAGCACATGCTTTGCATGCAGAAGGTCTCAGGTCCAATCCCTGACACCTCCAGGTAGGGCTGAAAAAGCAGTGTCAACAATGCTGGGCTAGATAGACCAATCAATGGTCTGACTCCATCTAAGACACTTATATTCCTCCACCACTGGAACATCAGTTTGGTTCCACCAGATTCTAGAGCAGTTGGATTTATCACTACATATAACTGAAGACATCCCTCTTTCTCTTTTTAAATTCACATCCTCTGGCAGCTTGGAGACACCACCAGCGCCTGTGTAGAGTATGTGATGTCTGGGACTTTCTAAGATTGGACCCAGAGCTGGGCTGGAGGTAGGTATGCATTTCCATCTCTTGCATAGCCAGCGTCTCTTGTTCAAAGTCTATCCCTAACCATATGGGGCAGCATATGTTGTAGTAAGAGAGTGCCTTATCCCATTCAAGCTGCCCCGGTCTTTATGTTCTGTGGGGGCGGCCATACCATAAGTTACTAACATTCATCTGATAATGGTGCGGAGGAGGACCTTCTCTGTTGTGGCACCCACCATGTGGAATGATCTCCCACATTGACATCAGGTGGGCTCCTAGTGTGGAGTGTTTCTACCAACAGGACAACTGAAGACATATCTGCTTGCCCAGGTGTTTTGTGACTATTAGTGCTGAAAGCTACCCCTAGTTATTGTGAATAGTTTACTGTTTTATGGTTTTATTGATGATTTTATTGTATTTTGTTATGATGTTATTTTGAGAACCACTTTGGGATTTTTTTTTGTAACAAAGGAAGGCAGTATTTAAAGCCTTTTAATAAATAAATAAATAAATAAATAATGCACATGGTCTTGGAGATGGCCCAGAGCAAAAGACCACTTGGTTGCACATCAACCTCTGAGGTTAAAAAAAAAAAAAGAGCTGGCAGAATATACACAAGGCTTTCATCATCACCCTGTGTTTCAAAAGGGCTACTTGCAGAAACACCACCTATTTTAACAGGACGTCTGCTATATTGCCCATGGGTTATTATGCCTTTAGACTTTGTTAAAAGAAATATCAGTTGCCTGAGGCCTTTGACTCCCTTTTCATGTGCTCTTAGAAACCTGAGCAGATATATGAAGTACATTTTAGCACCTTTTATTGGAAAAAAAAATCCTTCTCCTTTAAAATAAAATAAAATAATAATAATAATAATAACCTCAGTCTCACCCAGAGGTTGTGTGACCTCATCTCTTACTAACATTGTATACTTTTGCCCCAGGAGACCAGCCTTTCTTGTTCATAATTTCCTGGTTCCTTCCCCATTCGTTTATTAAAGATTTGGATCAGATATTTGCTTTCCTTGTGTTCCATGACGACAACTGCCCCATCTCTAAGGAGCTGTTGGAGTGCAGCTGATACAGCTCTTTAAGCAAAAGAACCACTACTTTTCTGTTAGATGTTGAATAGCTTTTCGTTAATGTTAATTAAGGAATAATGTTGGCGTAAAACACTGCATCTAGGCTCCTGAAGAAATTAGGTTTCCCTGACATGATAGATTTTATCTTTGTTGAGTCAGGTTTTTTTTTAAAGTCAAGGCAAAAAAGGATGTCACAAAAATGAGATATAGATCTGTGGGGAAATGGTTACTAACACTGAAACTACATGTCACTTTAAAGACATAGCTAGCAGCTATATTTTTTAAAACTCTAAAATAAACACAGGGCTCCCCAGTACAAATGGGGACCCTTGATGGGGGGTAGTGGGGGTTTAATACTTTGCCCCTCCATGATCCTAATCTGGACTGGGCCCCTCACTTTTAGGCAAGATAAATAGCAGGCATGGGTAACCCAGTTCAGATTGGGACAAAAGCAGGGGCAAAGGGATAAAGTCAGAGATGTGAAGGTCTGAAAAAAATGGAAAAAAGTAGTGAAAATAATGTTTCCCCCCCATTTATTTATTTTTTGCCAAGGACCCTTCTGGGTGTCCCCTCCCCCCAATATATATATTTTAAAAATCAACAATTTTGAGTTATGAAATATTTTCTTTTAGAATGATGAATAAAAAGTTTAAGGCAAAGTGCTCATATGTTGCTACCTAGTCTTTACAGCCCCAAAATGATTTATTTATTTATTTCTTATATTTATTTATTTATTATATTTTATTAATTTATAAAAATGATGTAATAGGAAGACTTTTATGTATGACGAGGTGTAAAATTCTGGATATTTTGAAGCCATGTGGGGGAGTTTTAAAAAAACCTTGGAAAAGCACTCCGAGGTTGGTCCTGGGACTCCAACTTCGGAGCCCTCCCTCCACCCTTGCAGCTAGCATGCTTCTTTCCACATCGTCTGCTGCTCCGAAGTTACAAGACCGATTTTGGAGCTGTTGATGGGGGGGGGCATTCCAGGGGGCAGGAAGGGGAGGAGCGAGGCACCGCAACTGCTACAAAGAATCCAGGCGGTGCCCCAGCCTCCATTCCTCATGAGACAGGGAAAACATTTAGACAGCCGAAATCAGCAGTCTAAGTGTTTTGCAGGGCGAGGGAAGCATGGAGCAAATGCCTTCCATTGGATGCCCGTAATCCTCCGAGTTTGGAGGGTTACAGCAGCCACACTGGATGGCGCTGCCTGTTACTTTAGGAATGTAAAATTTATTATGTATAACCTAATTTACTTATAAGATTATCAATAAATGTGAAAACCTTCAAAAGTAAACTCAGTAAATATTTAATTATTGTCTAAATAAACTAGACTTTTAAGTTAAATACATCAACCATGATAATTTTATGAGCAAACCAAGTTATACATAATACATTTTAGGAACTTGAGCAAGTAGTCCCTGAAGCATCTGGATCATCCTAGAATCCAGAAGAAGCAGAAAGAGCTGGTGGCAGAGGAAAACTGCTGTGCAGCATCTGTTCCTGTTTGTGAAGAATTGGTCAGGGTGGAGTTTAGGGAAATCTCATCTGATGGAAAAGCTACTGAGAGCTCATTAGCTGGGTAAGATTCTCTTACTTCTTAGAAATGGTAACCAAGCATATTTAATTTACCTCCAAGCAATCTTAATCTGCTCTTTGAAAAGTTACATTTTATTCCCTTTTGTAAATAATTCTTCTTAATGTCTGTTCATTTTGAAAGGTTGTCTCTAGCGGTGGAGTGAATCCCATGCCTATGCCACAGGAGCCAGGCTACTGAGTCTCTTTTAAGTAGAGAGGGTTTACTTTGATGGCAGCAGGAAGGGTGCAATCCTACTGAGATGCGCATGGGCCCCTGAACTCAGAGGCCCACGCTCATCCAATGGAGAGCGGGAGGAGTGGTGGAGCTGATCTTTGCCTCCTTGCTCCTTCCACTCTGCATTTTTGCTAGACAGCCATTTTCAGCCATCTAGGAATGGCATCTCAGAAAGGGAGGGAAGGAGGCCACAGCGGCATCAGGATACCTCATATCCTGGCCACCCCAGTCTCCTCCCTTCCCTGCCCTTGAAACACCTCCCTTAACCCCTCTCCAAGGTTGCTTTTCTGACCCCGGAGAGCAGTCGGCACAGTTCTTCCCATGCCGGGGGCAGGGATAATGCTCTGTTTCCCAGCTCCGAAGTCAGAGCACTGTCTCTGGCCTTGTCACTGGGAATCCGAACTATCCTCCCCCCCCCCCCGCAAACAATATCTAGGGATCATTCCCTAACAGTTAGGTCTAATTAGGAACTTTATTAAAAACTGTGGCAGTGAATTCCATAGACTGAGGCCTCTATGTATGGTGTTGTTTTTAAAAGAAATATAGGTGGGATAACCCACACATTGTCCCACTGCATGTGGTGGTGATGGTGGTAGCAGGATAGCCGACAGTGTTTCTTTCATGCGTGTTTTAGAACTACATTCGTTGACTGCTACAGCATCTAACCAGAAGAAGCCGAGAAAGATAGGGCTATAGAACAAAACCCAAACTGTCAAGACAGCATATGTATTCTTCACATATTATGATATGGTGACTCTACTCACAAGTTGGGAAACTGAGCATGGCTTGAAGCATGCTTAAATGTGTACACATAAGTGATACATTAGATCAATAATCTTACAGCGCAATCCTATGAGGCTGCCCATAACCCTCTGAACTCGGAGGATTACAGGCATCCAACTGAGGATGGGAGGGAGCGCAGAGGATAGGATATCCTCCATGCACATTCCATGCTCAAACACATCTAGACAGCTGATTTTGGCCATCTAGATGTTTCACCTCTCCTTGCGAGAGGGAGAGGTTGATGTGCTGCCTAGATTCCTCAGAATCTGGTGGAGCCTCGCTCCGCCCCACCCCCAGGAGCGCCCCTCCAAGGGGGAACTGAGCACGATCTTCTGTGCTTGGTTCCCTGCCGGCTGCAAGGTGTGGGGGGGGGGTTTCTGAGGTCGCAGCACCTTCTATGGCAATTCCTATTTCCGCCCAGACAAAGTTGGAGGGACATAGGATTGCGCCGTTAAGGAATGGAAGGAATAACGATCCTGGGAGTCTTACAGAGAGGATTTAAAAACACATCACCCCATGCTAGGTTCCCCATGCTAGGTTCCTGATCCAGATTGGTTATCCTGCACTTACAGTATTTTTCCATGTATAAGACTATACTTTTTCCTAAAGTTGTTAGACTAAAAATTGAGGGTCGTCTTATACACGGAAGTAAGCCGAGGAGAGAACGGCGTGGTTGCGAAACTGCCCAATGGGGGGGGGCGTCTTATACATGGGGGCGTCTTATACACGGTAGTTTAGAGTGAAAAGGGGGGAAAGAGGTATAGCTTCTAGCTACGTCTTTAAAGTGCCGTGTAGTTTTCCCCTAATTGGTAGATGGTGGGAGACATTTGGAAAAATATGTTTTTCTTCTAATACACATTTGCAGTTTGCATCCCCTTTCCCTATACCTCAAGCCTTCCAATTATATCTTGGGTTATGTAAAAACTACGAGATCTTATATGACCCATCCCTCTCAGCAACAGCATGCTCATCAAAAGTCATTGTGCAACTATTCCTTCTTTCACTCCTCAGGGTGCAATCCTGAGAGAAAAATCCTACAACTCCCAACATTCCCCAACCAGCATGGCTGGCTGGGAATGCTGGAAGTTGTAGGCCTTTTCTTTCTCTAAACTTGCATAGGATTGCATTGCACCCTTAATGGTTTGCTTTTTTGTGTGTGTGGTAAGAAGGAAGAAGCAGTGGGAACACTGGAGAGCTACAAGTGGAAGACATTGTCATCTGAACACCCCCACCCCATAAATTCTATATTTGAGGCAGTTTGAGGAAAACACACACTGTACATATATCTTTTTTTTTTTTTTTTTTTTAATACCAACACCTGGGGATAAAAAACAGCAAATGACACAGTCAATGCCCAGAATGGACACAATGGGTGTTCTTTTGCACAATCCTTACTAAAATGAAGGAGTCTTTTAATTCTTCGATACACAGCACAGTACAGCAGATTTTCCTCTATGTTTGGTGAAATGCTTCAAGTGGGAATTGAAGCCGATAAAACCGAGCAGTTGCTACTCCAGTAGTTCTCCTATCCCACAGGAGGTCTGACTTTAATACTTCCCATCATCCCTCGGAGAGGCCAAATGGTGTGTAATGTGGGAGGTACAGTACCTCTAGATCAAATAGTTTGAAAACCTCGTTACACCTTGGCTAGTCCCTCAGTTCAGATGAATTGGCTCATTCAGGCCAGTGGGAATATTTACAGGAACTCAGCTTCGGCCAAACACTTTCTTTTGGCATACGGAAGACTGAATGTCTCATTCTGTAGGTATTTTGGCAGTGCCTATCCATGGCGTGTATTTGTACGCTGTGTGTAATGAAAATACAGAGGAGATGGATGAATAACCAAGAGGAAAAACAAAACGGGAGAATGATGGTTGCATTGCATCAGCTTTCTAGCGAAGAGCCTTAAAATGGTGCCTGTGATTTATGGAGACTCCAGTGTCTTAAAAAAGCAACCCATCCTCGATTGAAAAATAAATAAATAGGGCATTCCAACAGCAGATCAAAATGGATGATAAAAGACTCAAGTGTAACGTGAGCAAAATGGCATTCTCTTAGGCTAACATTTTACACATTGATGTCACAAAATGATCCATTTATACAGCCTAGCCAGACATTAGTCCCCAATTTTAGCATATAAACAACCAAGGAGGCTGCCTGAATCAAGCGACTGAAAACTCCCATGCCTTGACTAAAACCGCAAGTGGCAGAAAGGTGATGCAGCTGGCTCTGTAAAGCCTTGTTTGCTGACTAGACTTGGGGAGAACACAGCAAGAGCCCACAGAAGGTGTAGAGTGCATTCTGGCACTCCAGCACAAGTGGAATTTCATTCACTGGGTCTGTTGCAAAAGCTTTTAGGCTTCCTTAATAGGACTCTAACAGTGCAACCTTATGCATGTTTGCTCAGAAAATGTTAAGCTCTGCTGAGTTCATGTTTCCTAGTAGGTGTGTTTAGGATCAGGTTGTAAAGCACCATAACCATACTTCTGAGTCTCTCTCTCTCTCTCTCTCTCTCTCTCTCTCTCTCTCTCTCCCCCCCCTTTCACCACTGTGTTATGCATATCTGACCCAGATCCACACCATCTTATCACTGTGTTTCCTGCTATCACCATTCCATCATCTAGTTTCAGATGATAATGTTTAAAAACTATGGGCAGTATCCAATGGGGCCACTGCACTCACGCGATTGACCTCTAGTGCAATGCTAATAGTGTAAGCTGGCACAACAGGTTTTCCCAGGTAACCTGTCACACCAGCTTACATTATTGGCATTGTGCTAGAGGTTGCGTATTCTAGCACTGTGTCAAATGCATCAGTGCAGTGGCCCAAACTTGATACTGTGCTGTAGCTTTTTTAGGGATGTGTGTACAAGTAAAATTCCAGCTTGTCAGAGTTCTCCAAGTTCCATTGCAAAGCTCATTCCGTCTCATGTCCGTCTCAGATTGTGATCTTTGTTTTTTTTCTTTTTGCATGAAAATTCATGCATATTTTCATGTATACTTTCCCAAATGTACCCATAAATTGTGCACATCATTGAAATGTACACATTCTTCTCCCATTGGTTAAAGTGTGCTTGTATGCATTTTTCAAAAGTATACTGTTTTCCATGCACATTTTTAAAATGCATGCATGCTGTTCAATGCAATTTGTTTTTGGCCCGCAAATCACATTGTAAACTCAGAAATGTATGGACTTGGATTGCAGATTGTGTTCAAGTCTGCACTTGGTTTGGGAGGTATGAACTGGGCAAATCCTCCTAACCAAAAATGAACTGAAACAAATTTCTCATACATTCCTAGATGTATTCCTAGATGACTTCCCCACCACCCTGTTCTATTTTCACATTGATCTCAGTTTTTCAACCAATCTGCACAACCTTACAAATTACAGTTTCCTTTACACCATCTGTTTGCTGTTTTTCCTCTGGATTCCCTATCTTTGTTTGCAGTTTAATCCCTTACACATTTGCAAAGCAATCCCTAATGGCTGGAGAGCAAACAGTTTCTACTTGCAAAGCAAGCTATGTAATGGGGAATTGCTTGCGCCCCAGCCATTACGGCTTGCTTTGCAATGGGGAACATTTCTAAAATAATAATATGGTGCTCCCTCAAGCCCTCAAGTCTAAATGCATCACACTGACACGGTACAGCCTGGATTGTACATCATGTTTTGTATACTGCGAAGCAACTCCAGCTATTTTGTTGCATCGAGTCTTCTACTAAGGCATACTGAAGAGTTTGAGGAATAGCACTGAGTGAACTTTTTTCGCTCACACCTCTTTAGATCCAAAGTGTGGCGTGTCAACAAAGAGTCTGTGTGGAATATGGAGAGTATGAAGTTTGTCTTTGTGCGTATCTCTCTCTATGTCTCTCTGAAGTAGAATTTGAAGTGTGTGTGTGCATGCGCATGATTGTAAGTAAGAGAGAACGAAGTGTGCACTATTGTTTTCAGCATGTGCTTATGAAAGAGAAAGTACATATGTAGAATGTGGTCCGGCAACTGAATACTGTGAGCAAAACCTTTCTAGAATTCATTATGGTTCTCCATTCCCCCCCCCCTTTAAAAAGAGTAGGAGACTTGAAACCTACTTCATGCTGAAGTCTAGTGATGGAGTCTGTGGAGATTAGACTTCTGCTACCCAGATCCCACATGTTTGAGCCAATCTGTCTCCTTGCAGTACTGCAGAAACATGCAATACTGGTACAACATCAGGTTTTTGTGATGGGAGAAATGGGAGAGAGAGGAAGAATGGGAAAGGCAAAGATAACAAGGGATAAATGCAGTAACCTATATCTGGGCTTCATTTTGGTTGAAGATAGGGACAAAAGGGTGAGTTTGAGTAGTTTTTTGAAGGAAGTGTGAGAGAGGTAGTGTTATGATCGGGAGCAGCTCATTCTTGCAAAGGAACTGGATGCTAACCTCTAGTTGAGAGGTCAAATGAGGAGGAGCCTGTGTGAGCTTAGCAGGCCTGGAGACTTGCACAATAAAGCTTTAGTCACTACTACCAGGCCTCTGTCTTCCTTGGGCGTAGTATCCAGAACCAAATCAGTAGCACCATACAGATGATCAGTGAGAGAGTTCCAGGCATATGAGGCAGCAAGGGAGAATGGGTTGAGAAGTAGACCTTTGCACAGCTGAGAGTAGTAGAATTGGGGAGCAAAGGTTGGACTCTGAGTGGAGTCCAACTCAGGGCATTGTCAGTCATGAAGCTCATGTGGTGAACTTGGGCCAGTTTGAGGGATGTTCTGAGAATAAAATGGGAACAACTATATACCTGAGCTCTTTTGAGAAAGAGTGATATAAAAAAAGCATGGTAAAGAAATAATTCATTGCTTCACAAGGTTCCCAGTGTGTTGGCCAGGTCAGCCATTGATGAGTAGAAAAATGGACTTGTCTCAATTGAGACAATCATGTGTCCGAAGCAAAGGTTTCTGCGGGCTGGTGTTTACCAAGAAAAGCATTTTAATGTCCCTCCCCCCTCTAAAGCCATCCTGTCTCCTCTAGTACAGGAGAAGCCAAATTTAAATGAGTTAATTAACAAGATTTATTCAACATCTATTGGAAAATAACAGTGTTGGTTTGCAACTTATTCAAGGGGACAATAATGTGCAAATATTTGCATCATTTAATTGCCTGTAGGCAAGATCACTTGGGTTGAATTTCAATAGGCCCTTTCCTCTAAGGAGTAGCTGCCTGTTTAACCACTTTTATTTCCATTACTCAATATGTAATGTATGATCTCTTAGTCTGATCACACCACTGGAACTTTGCAAGGGAGCCCCTTTAATCTGCCCTCTTTCTCTTGCTTTAATATTAGGAAACTAGAAATTTGGAAGAATCTGTGAAGAGCAGCCTGGGTTGTGGTTCTGAGCACTGTTGAATCGTCAAAACGTTTTTATATGGAATTTTAAAACAGACATATAAAAAATGATTGTGATACTGATGAAGGTAACTGAGAACTTAAATGCAAAAGCTGAATTTATTCTATCTTCAGTGAAAACCAAAATCACACTTAACTAATAATGTATATGTTCAAAGGAAACTGGATGATCTTCTTCAATTTGAATTACCTGTCAATGTGGACAGTGGAAATAGCATTCAGAGAGAAGTGGAGATGCAGCATGGCTGGAGGCAGGGGTGCCATTTAGGGAGTGCAGGGAAGCCCTCCGCCCCTGCATTTCATGTGATTTATTCCTTAGGATCACGTGGATCTCAGCACAGCTCACTGGTTTAATAGTGCAGACTGGTTTAATAATATAGAATAGTACAGTAACTACCGTTATATACAATGAAGCTAGAAGCATGCAGCCAGGGTTTTGGCTGGTAAATTCTCCACCCACCCCTAACGATTCAATCAGTAAACTGTAAGAGAATCTCTCTTTATCTTCTGTCTCTCTCTCTCTCTGCCCCCTTTCTGGTGCATGCTTTTCATATCACTCGTCTCTCTCCCCTCACTTTCTGTCCTGTTTCTCACCCATGCTCTCCATCTGTCTTGCACCCCAGCAATCTCATGAACCTTCTATTTCTCTGTGTCACTGTCTCGCTCATCAGCCGTTTCTCTGTCTCTCTTTTTCTGCAGCCTCCTTCTCTCCCTGCCTTTTCTCTCCACTCACCTCTGTCTCTCTCCTCTCACTTCTCCTCCCAAGCCATGCTGATGCATGTACTGCTTGTGGCAAGGCTTCACTGCCACAAGTGCAATACAAATGCAACACAATATAAGACGAGCCTAGGTGAGTTATTCAGGTAGCTAAGGAACAAATCATTCTATTTTAAAAATGGGAGCCCATTTGTCCTATAATACAGCAGTAACACTACTACTATTAGCTGGCCATTGCTCTCCAAATAGTTTTAAATAAAACTTAAAATCAAACCTTGCTGATTACCCTCACCCCCTTATGAAAGTATAAGGGGAATGTAGAGGTGTCCAAGGGTTTTTGTTTTTTTTTTGCTTCAGGATTCTACTGAAAGCATGTCTTAGTGTTTTATTCAATAAAATATCATTCATTTCATGTTTCATTCATTAGCATTTTATTTGCCTTAGTACTCATAGTCATCACTGGATGTTGCTGTTTTGTCTTTACTATTTCATAGATTTCACAGATCATAGAGTTGGAAGGGGCCTACAAGGCCATCGAGTCCAACCCCCTGCTCAATGCAGGAAACTAGAGGAGGGGTCTCCCATCCAAGTAATAACCAGGCCTAACCCTGCTTAGCTTTCCACACTCAGACAAGCTGAGCCAGCATGAGCCACAGGCCTGTATCCCACCAACTCTGATGGTGGCAGCAGTGTAAAAGACATTAGCAGCCCCTCCTGGTGGCTGCTAGTTTGCCCCAGAATACCCTGCACAATATATTTGTCCAGGGCATTGTAAGGGAAAAAATACTAGCTCCCATTGGTGGCTGCCATTATTTTCTAGAATTCACAGAATGACATAATGCCTGGGGAATTCTGGGAAAAACATAGTGTCACTTGAGGAAGCTACTGAAGATAACTCCTGCTCCTTAGGATGGCCTACACATCTCAAAAAAGAGGAAGAGCATCACCAAAAAAGAGAACATAGATCTGTATACAATTTGCACATGCTAATGTACAATTCTGTAAATATAGATGTAAGTTTAGAAATAGTTACTATAACAGAAATTTTGGCAAATAGTATTCAAAGAGATAAATGAAATAACTGGGGTAAACTTAGAGGTATGTCCTAACATAGCATTACTATCAATTTATGATAAGGTTCATTGTACTCAGGTCATTAAAGATTTAATTTCAAACTTATTGACAGCAGCAAGGTTGATGATACCTAGAAAATGGAAAATGCAATATGATTACCAAATAGAGGAATTGTATAAAGAGGTATGGGATATTGCTATTAATGAAAAATTAACTGTGTAGTATTAAAATTAAAAGGGGATTATCAAAACTAGATGATTTTAAAGATATATGTGAAGGGGCGGGAATGACAGCAGAGCCCCGTGTGTGCGAGATGGGAGATTAAAAAATCCTGTTCCCCTGTGTAGACGCCCATAAATCCACACACAGAAGTTCAGATCTTTCTCTCCCTCCTCTCTGCGCAGCGTGCAGCGTTTCGGTTGCAAACAGCCAGCCAGCTCCTGTAATCTGACTTCAGCTGCCAGCTCCCCCGGTTTGTAGATTCCATGTAGCAAGGAAATAACTCTGTAACTCCACAGGTCTATTCTACCTGTTTATTTACTTTAGCAAGTAATATTGTACAGAGTATACATTCCTAGTTACAGTCCATGTGCAGAGTACAATGCATAGCAAGCATTTATTCCAGTGGAGCAAGGTTGGCTTTACTCCACCCAGCAAAGACGTTACATGGTTGCATAAGTCCAGCAAGCAAAAGTCAGAAGAAAAGAGTGAAGAGAGAGAACAGTCCTGCTCCTCTCTAAAATGGCTCCAGACAGAAAAACAAGTCAGTACGTCACCAGAAAGCATAAACCATGTGACAGGCTCATACTGTTTCCCACACACTCTAGTAACCCCTGCGAGAGCACGAGATTCTAGAAAGACACAACAAACTTGTTTACCGCCATTCTGTTCCTTCCATGTTGTCAACAATGTGCTCCAGCTTGTGAATGTGATACATATCACAACAATATGGAGAGCATTTGTAGATTTTGTTTTATTAAGGGGGAAAGGGTGCACAACTTCACAAGAGTCACTACAATTTTGGAAGGCTGAATAGTTGTGTAGTTAGTTGGTCCCGGTGTGTGTGTGTGTGCACTTATTATGATTATTATTTTTATGTGTGTGTTTGTATAATTTGTATGTTTATGTATTTTATATCTTATATGTTAAAATTTAAATATATTTTTTTAAAAAAAGAAATAGTTACTATAATTTTAATAAAAATACAATGCATCTCACTGTAGGGGAGAAGACACAGTGAGGTGACCAGCGTGCCTGTTGCTGTCCTGGTGCTTACTATTAGTGGGGAGCATCAAGGCCCCTGCTTCTCCTTCTTATAGTTCTTTATCATGACACCAGGATAGCCCTTCAGAGGATGCCTTCAAATTTCGGACTGTGTAAATTAGGATACATAGTCACACTTGACTGCTGCTGACACTGGAGAAGATAATCCCACCTCCCCTGAATGGAACAAATCCGCTTGAATGGTGGTCTTGCATGGGAGTGCCCATTCATTCCACTCTGCATTCGTTTCAGGTCAATGAAAACTGCACTGAATGGGATGTATTTGGTTAAGTTTCTGGTTGGTCCTAAAACAAAGGGACACCCCTAGGAAATTGCTGAGCCATTCTGAGGTGCTAAGGAATCGATGGCAGTGTACCATTTAATACATTTGATCAAGGAATTGTACAGAATATTTACAGTAGAAGGATTAACACCACACAAGATATTTTATTTTCCTTAAAAATAACTGTGACTGTGATAGCCTGTGCCTAAGTCTTCCTAGATCTGGTTGAGACATTCCCCGTTTGCAATCTCTTGCATAGGTATCTCAGGGTTCTCTCATTTTAGCCAACAAATCAAGGAGCTCATGCTTTCATGAGTAGCATTTGCCATTTTGACTAACTGAAACTTCGTTTTAGAGCACTTCACTTCATTCCACTTTCAAACAACATAGATGGCTCTCAAAAGGTTCATTGCTATTTGTTCTTTTGATAAATGTATATCGTTAGACTTAATATATATTAAGCTGGACAAACTCATATTCTTCACCAAGTAATTACAAACTTTAGTTACACTGCTAGAAGAAACTATGTGGTATCTGAAATACATTACAATACTTAAAAATGCTGTGTTTTTAACTGTGCATTAATTGATTTGTTTTAATGTTTTAATCAAAATTCTGTTTTCATCTATATTTTATTATTGTTGTGGATGGAAAGGAAAGGTATACGTATAAATTAAATACATACATACATACATACATACATTGTTGTTTTGCAACCCGCTGAGACTATATCTCCACCTGTGTCTCTTTGTCTGAAACAGTTTTCACTACTGGGTATTCTTTCACATTAACATCTCACAAATATTCCCTATTGTCTTTTAGGTGAGTGGTTAAGACATTTTTTCCCCCCTGCCAAGCTTTTAACATGTTTTAAAGCTATCTAGTTATTATTTACTTTATCTCTTTCATTTTAAATGCTCTTTGCAATTGTGTTGATATTTTATTGTTGTCTTGGGAGCCCTTTTTAGAGTTGAAAGAAGACATAGAAAAGTGTAATCAATTAATCAGTTTTAAATATCTATCTTTGAATGGGCAATCTAAATCCAGAAATTGGACAACAGAGATCTCTTTTGTCCTTTGTAAACACTACCAGTGTTTAAAGTCTATAACAGAATTCATCTGATTCTCTGCAGGAGAGGCCAATCAACATAGTTTATCTAGTGCACTATATACTACTATATTTAGGCTGCAAATAAGCCTATTGAACACAGTGGGACTTAATTATGGATAACCGTGCACAGGACTGAGCTGTTAGAGAAAGTGAAAAACCTTATCACAAAGGTTTCATGGCTGTATAGTGAGGACCAGCTTGCAAAAAACTCCTTTTCCATCTCTCACTCTGGTTTGTATTCCCATATTTGCTTTCCATTTTATTCCACTTTCTACAATCCGTCAAGTATTGTGATCTTCTAGAAAGCATATTTTTCCAGTAGCATCACTGAACAAAAGTGAAAAGGAGACTGTGAATTCCCAAATGATACCGGTAATTTATTGAAAATGGAAGTTGTATTCTTCATTATTGTAAAAACAGATGGTGCCCCCCCCCCCAGCGCAGAAGACGATGTCACCATGATCCCACTCCCCGTGCTCTCAGGAGAGAAACTGCATCTACCACACCCTTGATCTGTACATCTTCCATACATCTTAAACAAATGTTGCCTTATCCCAGGCCTAGGAAATGCTCTAACTTCTGCCAGAGAGCTTTGGCTGTTGGGTGGTATATAAATAAAATTAATAATAATAACAATAACAACAACAACAGCAGCAACAACGACATAGTTGTTTATGTGCATTCAGATTGTTCTCCACCAACTTCCCTCTTTGAGCATTTCAGGTTAACTGCTTCTGGTATGGAGCTTCAGTTCTGCCTCTCTTCCTTTGTCTTGACTTAGTACAATAATTATTCTCTTAGCTGTGGGGGTCCTCCCCCCCCCCCACAGCACTCTTCCCACATCATCTGTGGCTTTAGGGTCAATCCCACCAATGCACTTCTCGAATTACATTAATAATTAAATGGGAGTCCTGTAAATGAAAAAATAAATAAAAATGCCTAACCGGTGAGATATTCACTTAACTGTATACCCACTTGGCTGGCAGACAACATTTTAGAAGTATCTAGAACAGGGGTGAGCAACGTGCCTCCCCCCCATTGCCCTTAATGTACTTATTAAGAAAAACAGGAAAAAAGGGGAGAAGTTGCCGTTTGCCGCCCACGGTGGTATATATCTGTGAATTCCCCCCTCCCAGTGAATGGAAGTGCCAATCCAAATTGGGGCCATGCATACTTACTCTAGAGTAAAAAAGAAAATGATAAGCCTTGGCTGCACACTATGGAATTAATGTAACGTGTAGTTTGACTCCTACTCTCACTGAAAGTCTTGTAGTACTTTGCTGTGAATTACATGGCCAGACTGCTCGGCCAAGCAACACTTTGTGAGTATCTCTTCTGTTTGGCTCAATTTTTTCTTGCAATAAATAAATAAATGCTGTTGATGTGGCTGTTGCCCTACATCCACACATCTAAAACTCTTATATATTTGCTTTGGGAGGGTGGTAGTGATTGCATTTCCAAGCACGTCATGGCTGCTGCTAGGGACTGCGGTTCCCAAGGTGCAAGACAATAAGTTGCATGCATGCAATACCATCAGTGTACACACGCCAATGTTGTAAGCTGGGAAACAATTCTCAGAAGACAGATTATTGCTGAGAAAGCTTGGAACTACTTGGGCAATTCCATATCAAGCCAAGAGGAGTCTACTCATCAGTAGTTTCTTCTCCTATCTCTCAAGAGCAGGAAGAAAAAAGTGTGATATAAAATTGTATTTTTTTTTAAAAAAAAACTTCAAGCTGTGTCACATACCTAAAAAGAAATAGACCAAAAATGTATATGCCACGCATTTTAGGTTATTGCCTAATTTTATGCTTGAGATAAACTAAAATGATTTGCTTTTTAATCATTTTTCTTCATTACTAGCTGGCCTCAGTTTTTTATGCGTGAAAGAGGACTGGCTGTTCTCCCTCTGATCATTTATGGAGGCCAAGTTGGAAACATCTGGTCAGTATTATGAGGGCTTTTTGAATTTACTAGTTAGAGGTTCAGGCAGCTCAGAGAACTAGACAACAGTCAAGGAATAGTTTGCTGCTATCCTGATCGCACGCAGAGCCAAAAGGTACAGCCTTTTATTTAACCTATGGCTGTAAGCAAATATAGTCTTAAATTTAAAAACACACACAGAAGAGTGACATTCTAAAACCATCAACCTTTCATAATATTATTAAATTCAATAGGACTACACATAGACCTAAAGCAGGGGTGGTCAATTTCAGAGGGTCTGGGGGCCAATTTCCCACCCTCAGAACTCACTGGAGACTGCACACACACCCTGCTGGTGAAAATGCTGTTGCAGAATTGCCGCCAAGATTCAGCTAGCAATTCGGCTGCATCAAAACGCAACATTTTTACTTTAAAAACAAAGAGCACATGGAGTGTGCACCTTGTTTTAATGTATAATCATGCTTCCGGATGCTCTGGGCAGTAGGAATTTGCATGAAAAGAAGATGCGTGCTCACTGCATGCCATGTTGTAAAGTGAAAAGGCGGGGCTTTTCCTGTTGCCACCACGCCGATGAAATTCAGCGGCAACCCAGTGGCAGTGGGTGGCGACTTGGCTTTCAGCGGCCACAAAGGCCTGGGGGCTGCATGTGACCGATGGACTGCATTGCCCACTTCTGACCTAAAGGATAGCATTTTTCTTCTTCTCTTTATCATTTGGAACAAAACAGCATGTTGGCCAGAAAGTGGAGAGATGTAGGCAAGCATATTTGCCAGAAAACAAAAGCATCTAAGGGTGCAGTTCTATGGGTTGTATTCCAAATAGACGGAGATTCTAAGTTTGGAATCCTCCACCTATCCTATGCCATGCTGGAAAGAGACAGATAAGCCGAGAGGAGGAGGGAGGAGATTTTGCCTCCTTTCCTCCATTTAAAATACAAAAAGCAGCTAGACAGAGTCCATCTAGCTGACTTACTGTACCTTTCAGTGGGTGGGGAGGGGAATGAAGAGGCCGTGGGATACTGTGCATTCCCAGCCTCTTCTCCCCCCTCCACCAGCACGCCCCCTTTTCTCCTTCTCTGACTTCTTGTATGAGGTCACATTTGTGACCTCGTACGAGAAACTTTCCACAGTGGCTGGGAGGGGTTGGGGGGAGGGAACAGTGCTTTTTTTCTGGAGAAAAGGGTACCGGAACTCTTGGATTACATTTCCTCGGGAGTAGATGGCGATTAAATTGTAATGCAATTAATAGAAGAAAAGGTGCTGGAACTCAGTTCCGGTGAGTTCCACCAGAAAAAAGCCCTGGGAGGGAAGATCCATAATTGGATCTCCTCCCTCGTGCTTACAGTTCTGCCTATGGGTGTGGAGGAGGAGCTCTACAGTATCCTATTGTGTCCCAGATGCTGTCTAGGAGCCAGAGGATTGCTCTCTAAGTCTAACTATATTTTTACACTCCTGTTTTATCACAACTTATTCCTGCACTCAGGACACCATTTAAGGAGGAAGTGGGTTGTGGGGCGGCTGTCATCTTGTATCTCAGATCTTGTTAATTATTCCGCACGAGCATCAACATGATGGATTATTGGGAGGTATTAAAAAGTAATCAGAACAAACATGCTTAAGTTACATTGATATGTTTGCAATTGTAGTTTAATTCTTCTGCTGGATATTGATGGACGTGTATTGTATTTTAGTTCCATTTTATAACTGTGATTTTGTATGCTACCTTGGGTATGTTTAGGTATAGAAAGGCAGGATATGAATTGTGACATAAATAAAGAAATGCAAACATAACATCTTGAATTAAATATACTGAAGACTAGGCATTTGAGCCTTACTGGGGCCCTACTACACTGATGCCAAAAACCAAGAGGCAGTATATATCACATAATGTTATAGCATTTTAGAAGTACAGAGTTGTCATTTCATACAGTGTGCTGCAAAACTATCACTTGTGAAGATGCTAGGGAATCAGACTCAAAAACCTTTATTTCACCTTAATTTTGATACCTTGCTCTAGAACATCAAAAGGTTCAATGATAGAACTTTTGGTGTGTTACTATTGTTACACCCCAAAATTATAATTTGCCATAAATTGTATAGATGCAGGTGCCATGGTCCATGAGGAAGGTGCTTCAGGAGGCTGACCAGAGGCCATTTTGGAAAATGGCTTCCACAGATTTGCCAACCTGTTCATGTTGTCTACCCTTTATTATTTTTTTCATTCTAAACCATGTCTTTTATGTCACCTAAGTGGAAATTGTCATCAGTAATGACTTTCCTACAGAAATCTATAACAGAGAAAGGAATGAGAAAGTTAGAGAGCAGTCCTATGCTCGCTGAGAACAGCCTATGCTGGAAGTCAGGGGGAGGTGGGGCTTTAAGTACTTTTCCTCTGTCTGTGGATGGAGGAAAAATTGACCCCTCCCATTGCCGGCAATGGAACAAAAATATTTAGATGAGCTCTTGAGCTCATCTAAATGTTTCCTGGGGATGGGGTTTGGTTGGGGGCTGAGAGGGCATTGGCTCTATCAGATCCTCAGCATTTCCCTCCCCTCCCACCAGCACCCCTCCCAACATACCCATTCTCCTCCTTCCCAAGGCCATTCATTACCCATTCTGCAGTAGGCCAGAAAAGATGTACCACACAGTGCAATGTGATATCTGAGTTAAAGACTAAAATAGGGAAATGAACATTTATGTGAATATTCAATAGACCAATTGACATTTTTGGTATAGATTCTAATTTGCTCTCCCACATCATTTCCAAGGGTGGAGAAAAAAGGAATGTTATGCAACAGATTTTTGTGTGAATATCTAAAATTTCATTTTCATCTGAAGCAAGGCATCTCAAATTCTTGCTTTATTAGTGGTATTTATACTGACAGATGTTTCAACATTGCGTCAAAAGCTGAGAGGCAAGATCATCAAGAGCTGTTTCCATGAAGTTCAAAGCATTTCAGACCATCCAATATTGGCAACCCACTTTAGATAGAATGTCTGTAAAAGTGGAATAATAGATCATGCCACTCAACCTCAACTTGTAAAATTATTATACTTAATAAAGGAGTTGCATTTTATTCCTGATTTTTAAAATGGAAGATGTAGGTCTATAATTCTTTAAGGATTAAAAAGATAAAATGTTCAGTTGCTAAGGAAGAGTAGATTGAATTATCCTGTGTAGCACCGTTTAAAATGGATTAGTCACCTCTCTTTGTACTGACGACATGCATATCACAATAACAAGATGTTAGCCTACTACAAGAATATTAATTTCATTAATGTGATTGGAGAGTAGGTCCCTCAGCAATATAAATCACTACCTGAATGATTACAGAGATTTCTTTATTTACAAAAGACCAGCTCCTGATAGGAGTCAAACACAAAAAAGGTCATTCCTATATTACAAGGGGTGGCAAAGTCAAGTGGGAACGTAATTAGATTCATTTATATGACATTTCAGCTGAGAGATTAGACAGACTATTATTATGGTTCACAATGATTGCCCTGCTTCAGAATGCTGATGGAAGATAGGTCAAGCGCTGTAGAGTGTTGAGCGTAGCAATTTTTGGAAGTAGAAACAGAAGAATGCTAACAGGGAATAGAGGAAGAGAATAAGAAATGTACAGGGCAGCTAACCATTTATAGTGATAGATCAGTAACTGGAGTCTGTTCAGGAGTAGATGGGGGTTAATAAGCTGAAGCTATATCCAGACAAGATGGAGGTACTATTTATCAGGAACACTGGCAATTTAGGTCAGGTGGAATAATCTCTTCTGGATGGCATTGCCCCTTGAAGAAATGAGTATGTAGTTTAGGGGTCCTTCTTGATTAATCATTATCCATGGATACTCAGGTGGTTGTTGCTTGGAGTGCCTTTTATGAGTTTTAGTTGATCCTCCAGTTGCAGCCTTTCCTAGAGAAGTGAACTTGGTTTCAATTACCTCTAGACTGGGCAGCCCGCACTCTACATGGGGCTGCCTTTGAAGACAGTCCAGAAGCTTCAATTGGTCCAAAATGAGGTGACCAGACTTTTGTCTGGCACCCACAGGCCGAAGTATAGATCTCCAATCTTATGACAGCTTGATTGGCTTCCTATTTACTCAATTCAAACATCTGGTTCTAGCCTTTAAAGCCCTAAACAGTTTAGGACCAAGTTACTTAGAGAACACTTGCTCCCAATATAGGCCTGTCCAGGGATCAGAGTTAGAAGCCTTGCTCTTAGTGCCTTCTCAGGGGATTCAGCAAGTAACCATGAGAGAGGGGGCCTTTTCTGTGATGGCGCTGTAATTCTGGAATGTTCTCTCAATTGAAACTCGTCAGGCTCCTTCTTTGTGTCTCTTTCACCAGAAATTGAAGACAGTTGAATTGTTCGCTGAAATGTAAGTTCTTTATTATTGCTTTTAGAAATTGGTTATTAGTTGTACTGGTACATTTTATTGATTATATTATATGGTTTATGATCATGCTGTACACTGCTCTGGCTACCTTTAGTAGAAGAGTGTGATGATGATGATGATGATGATGATGATGATGACTACTTACTACTACATTACTATAATGATTAGTGGCATAAGCAAGGAGTAAATGCCTTGATGTAAAAGAAGGGGCAAGGCCAATAAATAAATCCAGGCTACAATCCTATGCATGTTTAGACAGAAAAAAGTTCTATAACTCCCAGAATTCTCTAGCCAACCATGCAGGCTGAAGAATGCTGCGAATTGTAGGATCGTTTTCTGTCTAAACATGCATAGTATTGTGACCTCAAGCAGTTATCTTTAGTCTCTGCATTCCTGTAGGTGGCTTTACTACCTGAGCTAGAAGCATTCCCCAGTGCTATGCTCATATGAAACAGACATACAGGATACCAGCAATCTTCCTGATATTTCTCCTATTTTATGGATCACTTAGGGGAAAAGAGAGAAATTAATACAGGCCCTGGAGACAATGGGCAAAATCCAACATGGTGCGAGCAGAAGTCTGCTCCTCTCCTCCCCAATCTGCTCTGGAGAGTCCCCCAACCCTCTGGAGCAGATTTTGTTTGAGAGTGTTCAGGGGACTGCAGAATGGAGGGGGAATGACCTCCTCCCCGTTCCACTGATGGAAACATTCCATCAGCAGGAGGACTCAGCTAGATCCAGCCCAATGGCTGCTTCCAGACAGGGAGCTCCTAGTGCTACTAGCCATTGGGATGGATCCAGATTTTACTCTCAGCAGGAGAAGCCCATGAATAGAGTTCTGCTCAAAACATTACCAGTGACAGGAGGGGAGATCATAGAATCATAGATCGTAGAATTGGAAGGAGCCTACAAGGCCATCGAGTCCAACCCCCTGCTCAATGCAGGAAACTAGAGGAGGGGTCTCCCATCCAAGTAATAACCAGGCCTGACCCTGCTTAGCTTTCCACGCTCAGACAAGCGGAGCCAGTGTGAGCCACAGGCCTGTATGATTTTCAATGGTTTCCACTATCTCTGCAACCACAGTTCTCACCTCCCCCACTATTCCAGAGAGGCCCCCCCATCATCTGAAGATTTTCTGGGGGGCATAGGGGACTGCAGGAGGAGGCGGGAATTGATGAAGATCACCTCCCACCCATCCACCAGCCAGATTCGTCTGCTAGATCAGAAGTCCCCTGTGCATGGAAAGAGCCCTTCCATCCATGGGAGTCTTATTCTGGATCCAACCCACTGTTCTTTTGCCATAAACTACAAAAGGGATTGCAATTAATTGTCCATGCTATCAGGGATGTTATGCCTTTTCTGTTTGTACACCCTTCTGTTTTCTGTCCACCCCAGTGGGGGTGGCATAGCTTCTGTGGGTGGGGAAGGTCCAATGTACTTATTCACACAGTGCATAGTTAAACTATGGAATTCGCTACCACAATAGGTAGTTATGGCCACCAATCTAAATGGCTTTAAAAGGGGATTGGACAAATCCATGGAGGAGAAGGCTATCAATGGCTACTAGTCTTGATGGCTATATGCTACCTCCAGTATCAGAGGCAGTATGGCTATGTATACCAGTTGCTGGGGAACATGGGTGGGAGGGTGCTATTGCACTCATGTCCTACTTGTGGGTTGTGGGTTTCCCATGGGCAGGTTGTCCACTGTGTGAACAGAATGCTGGACTAGATGAACCCTTGGTCTGATCCAGCATGGCTCTTCTTATGTTCTTAATGCACCCAAGTGGCCATTTTTTTAAAATTGAGCAGTTTATTTATTTATTATTTATTTACATTTATTAATTGGTTCCTAAGAAAAGAAAGAAAAGAATCTGCTGGTCTGACTTTCCCATGCCTAGAGCCTAATCCAGCTACTGGGGTGCAGAGAGAAAGAGGATGACCAGAAATCTTTGTAAACTGTCCAGAGAGTTTTGGCTATTGGGCAGCATACAAATGTAATAAGGAATGAAAATGAGTGAAATGGTTGGTGGTCATGGCAGGTAAAGAATGAAAAAAGCAGGTGCACTGAAAATACAAGGTTACAAAGTGGTGAGGATAAATGGGATTGTTGTGTGGCTAGTGGAGTGACTCATCACATTCTGCGAAGGCATCTGGGGAATATTAAGACTGCAATCCTATGTATGTTGCTGTCTCAGCATGCATACGATTGTGCTTTACGTTAATTCGGGTCTACTATTGGTGATTTGTGAAAAACCCAAGCTGTTATTTGTTCTGGTGATAGGTGGTGGGATTTATCTTTCATTTAAGGTAGTGGAGGGAGAGCAAGTGCTAGCAAATTTGTTGGTTTGCGGAAGGTCTGAAGAAGAAAACCCTCCACCGTATATTCAATACATATATTTAAAAAAACAATTCTATCGCTAGCCCCTTCTCACATGCACCAAACATGCAGAGGGGGTGTGCCTGTGGCTGCCAGGCACAGTGGGGGGCGGGCGGGCAGGATAGCCTACATGGCTCTTTGACTTCTTTCATGCTTTTCTTGAAGGCATGTGTGTGAGAGTGCGGGGGGGGGCATCCTTGCAAGCGTCTCGGTTGTCCAAAGTGAAGTCTACTCTTAATCTAAGAATGGAGCATTTTCAGTGGCAGCTCTAATATTACAAATCACCCTCCTGAGGGGATTTTATCAGGCCTGCTCTGTTGTTATTTTTAGGCAATTAGTGAAAACTAATCTCTTCCACCGAGCCTTTTTATGATCCTTCAAATTGCCAAATTATATCTCTGTGCGGCTGTTAGTAGTTTCACATTTTGTGGTTTTTGAACTGTTTACTGTATTGTTATGATTGATTGCATCATCTGTCATTTCTGGCAGTACGGATGCTTCCATATACATTTTAATATAAATAAAATATAAATAAAATAAAATAAATACAAATGTTCACATTTGTATCATACCGTTCCTTGGTTCAAATCTAACATTCCATCCACTGTACCACACTGCAGAACTAGCCTTGGATCAGGTGTAACCCTGGTGCTACACTTACCAAATATTCACACAGGTCAATGAATTTCTCATTCTCTGTCTTTTCCATGTTTGCAATTTATCTCAAAGAATAAAATAATCTAAACGGTGGATTTATTTTTGCGCTCATGGCAGCCAATGGAATTGTTCCAATTTCAACCAATAGAGTTTAAATGCAGCCCTCGATAGAGTTCAGTTTCTGTGTAGCCTTTGTCAAACTACAGGTTAGACAAGTGCGTCTACATTACAGAAACCAAACATCATAATACAATATAGTTGAGAAATCTGCAACTCTGCTTCAAAGCTGGTGATTTAAAACAGCAACACAAAAACAGTTCCTTGTACTTACGTCTTTTCCTGATGTTCTGTAAATAAAAATGCATTAGTATTATTTGAGTGTTGCCAAGTGCAATGTGTCCAGTTAATATCAGATAATTAAAGGAAGACACAGGGTTGGATCCAGACTTAGTTATGTTTAGAGTTGACCTTCTGAAATCAATGGGACTTGTTAGTCATGAATAACTTAAATCCCATCGATTTCAATGGGTCTCCTATAAGCATGACTAAGTCTGGATCCAGTCCAATGAATGTATTTAAAAATCCCACTACCCATAGCTAACATGAAGAAGAAATGTAGCAGTGAAATTTAGTGAAAACAAGGAGAGGAATTAGTTGATCCTTCCGTTCTTCTTTCAACAGATTAAATACATGCCATCCAAAAATAGCAAGTGCACATACATTGCCCAGGAAAATGAAATCAACTTCCAAAGGAGGACGTGTTGGCCAGGCATGAGATTGATACTGCCAAAGCAGTGGAGTCAATGGAATTGTACAATATTTTTTTTGTAAGAGAACTATTGCCAAAACAAATAGGGCTTTTCCCAATCATAAATAACATTTGAAAATTAGGTCATTTTGAATTCATAAAACACTGTTTGAGAACTTCATGTCCAAATCTTGGTAGCTTCATTCATCTTCATGCTATTTGCATTGGTATGTTTTGAGCTGTAATTCTGCATGATAGGTTGCAAACCTTCTTTTTTTTTTAATGCTTTGACTTCTTACAAATATCAGTTTCAACCGTACTATTCAGCTATTCTAATAGTATGCCCTATGCCACTTATCTACTATACGACTTATTTAATGGATTCTTGTTGTGTAACATCTCATTCTTTTTAGATTTATCATGTGAATTGCAGAAGCTATTGTTATAGGGTATCAAATTGATTAAGGCAGTAAGGAGTGAATACATATAAAAAAGAAGAACATACTGAAATAGTAAAAGTGCTCCTTAAATTTCATTTAGCTTTGAACAAAATTTGAACAAAATCCAAATGAAATATTTTGGCTTTTGGTTCAGTCAAATCCCACCGGTTCTTAAAAACCTTGAACCAGTTTGTCTTTCACAATTCCAAAAATACAGGTGGGGAAGGATGTGACTCCAGTAACTAAGAACTTAGTACACAGAGAAGCCTCTACTAGGGGCACAGAGAAGTACCAAATAGAGCACAAGGAAAATGAAGAAACAGCATTCCAGCAATAACATATGTAGGGCACTTATATCGGTACAGAAAAAATAAAGCTGAATTCTGAAAAGCAGAAACTTGCAACTTCTATAAATTAAGCTAAGTGTTTCCATGCCAGTAGTAGCATACACTGGGGATATAAGGTTGGATCCAGGGGAAGTCACATTTTCTTCCCATTGAAATCAATAGGTAATTGTTTTCAATAGGGCTAAAGTGTGACAAAAAAGCATGACTTCCCTGGATCCAACCCAAGGTGTGCAGATTCTCTATACAACTGGGCTAATCTAGTAGAACGATTGTCACATAAAAACATATATAGTGTATAACAATGTGTAACAAGGTAAAGTTTTGATATGATATGTGTGTGTGTGAGATATATCTATATATGTGTGGGTGAGAGTGTGAAAGATAGACTAACAACAGAGCAGGGATGGGGACTCGGACTCGGGGACTCGACTCGTGAGTCCGACTGAGTCCCCCCTCTGACTCGAGTCTCACTCGAGTCCCACTAATTTATGTGGGACTCGAGACTCGACTCGGGACTCGAGCCCAAGGACTCCTCCGCCTCCGCCTCCGCTCACGCCTCTGCCGCCGCCGCCGCCGCCCTCACCTCCTCCTCCTCCGACCTCGTCGCCATCGCCGTCGCCATCGCACGCCGCGTCACGCCGCCAGCGCCGTCGCTCTGTTTTTGGCGGGGTTGCTGTGGTTCAAAAACAGAGCGACGGCGCTGGCGGCGTGACACGGCATGCTACATCACGCCGCCAGCACCGTCGCTCTGTTTTTGAACCACAGCAACCCCGCCAAAAACAGAGCGACGGCGCTGGCGGTGTGACACGGTGTGCTGTGTGCTACGGCGATGGCGACGAGGTCGGCGGCGGAGGAGGAGGAGGAGGAGGAGGTGAGGGTGGCGGCGGCGGCGGCAGAGGCGAGGGCGGCGGCGAGGGCAGCGGTTGCGGAGGTGGTGAGGGAGGTGGAGGTGAGGGCGGCGGCGGCGGCGGCGGTGGCGAGGTGAGGGCGGCGGCGGTGGCGAGCTGAGGGCGGCGGCAGCGGTGAGGTGAGGGCGGCGGAGGTGGAGGTGAGGGCAGCAGCGGCAGCGGCCCATGGAGGGAGCAGGAGGGTCTCCGTGGGAGGAAGGGCAGCTCTTCTTCCTCTCGCGGAGACCCTCCTGCTCCCTCCATGGGCCGCCGCTTTGGGAGGGACTCAGGACTCGGGACTCGACTCGAGTCACCATTTTGGACCTCGGACTCTAGACTCAACTCTAGACTCGGGTCCAAAGACTCGGGACTCGACTCGGGACTCGGGACCAAGGACTCTTCAACATCCCTGCAACAGAGTAATTTCAAAATATGTTTAGAGCTAAATGTTTTGGCTTCCTCCATCATCAGTAGCTGTGATGTTAAATAGAAACCAAGAGTGACAATTTGGGAGATGCTGGGAGATGAAAATTCCTAAGAAGAAAAAAAACAGAGGTATGAGTGGCATAAAACTTATGGATTGTCCTCCAGATTAAGGCATATGGACTAAGAGTTCTGAGTGTGTAGATCCAGAAGTTTTCCTTTCTGTGAAGCATGTCAATGTCTTTTTGTTCAACCGGAAGCGATTTTAAATCTGAGAGACAATTGGTAGGTGAGTTTAAATGTTTTGCAACAGGCTGCTCTAGTTTTTTGGTAAGAATTACAGATTTGTGGTTACGGAATCATGTTCTTAGACCATTGTAGTTTTTCCTATATATTGCATACAACATCCTTTTTTTTTTTTTTTTTACATTCACTTAAATAAATCACATTAGTGGAAGTACATGTTACTGATTGTCTAATGCAGTAAGTTTTGTTAGTAACTGTGCTCCTAAAAGAAGTGGTTTCTTGGAGGTACGTACAGGTAATGCAACACGCTGATTTAAATTAGTGTGATCCTGGGTTGCAAATATCTTGTTTAAGTGCTGCTTTAACTAACAATTCTTGTTGGAGATGTTCTTTAAGTTAGTTACAGTCATGCCTTGGATTGAGAGCATAATTGGTTCCGGAAACCAATTTTGTAATCCAAAACACTCTTATATCAAAACAACATCCCCCCAAAAAAATTTGTACAGAGATTTTTAATTTAAGCCGTACTACAGTACTTGTATTGCAAGACGTCGCTTGTATATCAAGTAAAATAAATAAATAAATAAATATTTAAAATTTTGCTTGTCTTGCAAAATGCTCTCAAACCAAGTTACTTGCAATCCAAGGTATTACTGTACATCTTGAGAAGTTTTCTTCATTATTGCAAATTCATTTTATCCTAAGTGCCAAACTACCTATAATGTTCTTTAGATGGTTTGGATGACATGCCATGTAGTTAAGCTACAGGTGGAAATCTGTAGGTTTACAATATAAGTCTGTGACACTTTGATGGTTTTCAATGATTAAGAGGACATCCAGGAAGAGTAATTTTGGGTTTTCAATGGTGGTGTTACTGGTAAACTTTATTGTTAGGTGGATAGTATTGATAAACCTAGTAAAATTCTCCAAGCTATCCCTTCCATAGTCCCAGATGACAAAGATGTCATCTATGTAACTCCACTATATGCTGGGCTTGTAGGTGGATGTTCTGCCGATATTTTCTTTGAATTTTCCCATAAATAGATTGGCATATAATGGGGCCATACATGTTTCCATTGCTGTACCTTGGAGTTGTAAATAGTGATTGCCATTGAACATGAAATTGTTGCAAGTGAGTACCAACTTAGCCAGGGAGGTTAATACTCCAGTACTGGGTTCATTAAGGTTTTGCTGTTTAGGAAGTATGTTAGGGCTGAGAGGCCATGGCCATCTTTGGAGGGTATGTTAGAGTATAAAGAAGTAACATCAAAGGTTGTGATAGTGGCATTATTGTTTAAACAAAGTTCCTGATTTAGTCTTTCAATCTTCATAAGGAAATCTGTGGTGTCCTTAATATATGAAGGAAGTTTATAGACTAATGGTTGAATCATGGAGTCAATGTATAGTGTTGCCTCTCTCTCTCTCTCTCTCTCTCTCTCTCTCACACACACACACACACACACACACACACACGAGAAATTAGTTCAGTTAATTTTTTAATGTAAACTCACTTAATTTTGTAGTTTTGAACCACTATGTGAACCGAAACTCAGTTATCCTTCGAAATTCACACTTCTCTGAATTTTGCAATGGAGTTCTCCAGTAAAAAAAAAGAGATGCAAACAAAAATGCATATATTAGGGGAAATAATATTAAAATGCACTATATTAGGAAAATTGCTTGCAAAATATTCTGCGAAGATGAATACAAAAATACATGCATTCGCAGAAATATGCAAAAAAAAAAATGCTTATTCATGTTCATACAAATCTCAAAGTTCGATGAGCCAAATGTAAGACTGGAAAAATAAGAAACTGAAAGAAACTTAAATTGACAGATTTGTCCATCTCTACCACACACATACACTCACTTGTGTTGGAGTACAGTAATACCTTGGATTGCAAGTAACTTGGTTTGAGAGCGTTTTGCAAGACAAGCAATTTTTAAAATATTTATTTTAAAAAATTTGACTTGATATACAAGCGATGTCTTGCAATACAAGTACTGTAGTACGGCTTAAATGAAAAATCTCTATACAATTTTTTTGGGGGGAATTTTGTTTTGATAAGAGTGTTTTGGATTACAAGCACGTTTCCGGAACGAATTATGCTCTCAATCCAAGGCATGACTGTATGGTGAAGTATGATGTTGACAAGGTGAGAAATAGACTTGGGCTGGGGTGATTCATTACTGTATGCATGCCCCATCCAGATATGCTTCTAAAAGTTCCCCTCAGTATTTCTTCTCAGAAGATGTCCACAAAGAATATCCCAGCTGCTCTTTAAATGGGGGGGGGATACGGTATGCGCACTAGCAACATTTCTCCTTTTAGAATAAAAGCAATTTTGTAAAAATTCCTAATCATCTTTTTGAATTTGGGGGAAATCTACTTTAGGGGTTCTATGACACCATCTTCTCGGGGGGGGAGGAGGAGAGAAACACACATGGCTGATGTGCAAAAACACATTGGGTTAACAGCATAAATAGGAATACAAGGCACACTCATTTTCAGTCAGACTATACAAGTCTGGTCTTCCACATTTGATTTAATTACTATGCTTGAAAATTAGATTGCAGATAGCTATAGAACCACAGAGATGGCACATCATTGCCACTACTGCATATTGTATAGAATGCATATTAAGTCTCCAATCCTATGGTCCCTAGGAGGGTGTCCCATGGGTGATAGGATTCAGCAGATCTCCTTTTCTGCTCTCCCAGGCCTCCCTATTTTGGGCACAGATACCTCCACCACCTTTCCCACTCTGCCATCAGTGCTCTTTAGGGATGTGGAAAGAATCCATTTGGGGGGTAAAGTAAAAATCCAATGGATTATCCTGACTAGGCCCTCTGGATTCCATTCTGTTTCCCCTACATTGGCGCTGACTCAATCTGACATGAGTCGGCGGGCCAGCACGCATATTTCCACTTTTAAAATGGGCTGCAATTTGCAAATGTTTTTTTTTAAAAACCTCAGGAAATTTGGGCAAATTGTGGAGCCCAAAATTTGCACACATCTCAAAGTTGTGCAAATTCGAGCCTTTCACAGGGCCGACCTGACTTGTGCTGGCTACTCCGTCACCGGGACCTACCATGTTGCTAAAGAAACAACAATCCACCAGCAGTATAACCATAAACAAGTGAATGCAATAAACATTTGTTGGAACAAATACATTACCGAAAGAAATCAGATATTGTATGCATAATGTTGGTGGGAAGAATAAGGGGGGAAGAGACTAAAAAACCACAACCCTATTTGCAGAAATCATGGGAGCCGAAAAATAAATAACTGAAAATAATAATTTAAAAATGTGTCTATTTGATATGCGCAAATCATGTAACCCTAGTGGAAAACCATAGTGCTGATGCCAGACTAGATGAAATTGGCAATGATAAGTTCTTTGTGAAGAAGGGAATATCATGAACTAACAATGAAGCAGTGAGAAGATGAAACTGACAAGAATATTTAACAAAGGAATATGCTACACCCAGGGTTATATAACAAACTTGTGAATGCGAGAAAATATTTTATAAAGTGGCAAACCCATTCATGCATTTTCAAGATTCAGACCCCATTTGCGCAAAAGACCCAATTTGTGCAAATCATCATTTGCGCAAATGGTGCTACAAATATGCAAATCTCAGTTCTCAATGTGTGCAACTATTTTGCACACATTTTCAGAACCTGGAAAAAAAATTGGGCATGGTCCATTTCTGATTGCTGGATTGCAAATGCTGTGAAAGTCCGTTAGGCTCAAACAAAATGGATTTCCCAGTGTCGCACATCCCTAGTTCTGATGGTGATGGTACCAGCAAAATGGGGGTGTTGCAGTGGCATGCTGGGGGCAGATCGGGGGAGGCTTTGGATCTGCTGCTGCTGGATTCAAAGCCCTCCCAATCCTAAGGAATGGTGAAAAGCATGCCAGCCCTGGAGCAGGCATACTTATTTACCCCTAGCTTCCCTCCAGGTTCTGCTCTGCTTGCATGAGCCCAGCAGGGCTTTGGATTTGGTGGTTCCTCCAGCTTGGTTTCTCCTTTCCCCACTGCCTTTGGAATGCTGTGCCCACAACCCTAGTGATTTGAATGGCCTTTGCTGGACAACCACACATCTATAGGAAAGGTAGATATTGTCAGCCTTCAGCCTATTCCAGATTTTACAGTGACATCTATGAATCTAAACTGAGTCAGTGCTTGATATCATAGACCAAATAAGCAACCAAAGGGAAGTGTCTTCTCTGTTTAAATGGGTAAATATAGAGAAGGAAAATAAATTAATGATAGAGTTAATTAATATACCCTATATATCAGATCTGGAACAAATTCCTACCTTAGAGTTAGGTTATGTGGAACATAGGAAGCTGCCTTATATTGCATCAGACCAATAGACTATGTAGCTCATTATTGTCGAAACTGGCAGCAGCTCTCTAAGTTTTCAGACAGGATCCCTTCTCCTAACTGCAGATATGCAGCTACATTTCTGTTTGAGAAGCAGAGAGGGGTTGTCCCCTTTACCTTTTTTCAACAGCCCCTTTAGCTATAGCTTTTAGAATGTTATGGAGGGGTCATCATTTGGTTAAACTGAGGAGTCAGAAGATGGGGCTTGTGGATTATGTTAAGGGCCCTCGCTCGTACCTTACCCACATAATTCAAGCATTGTGTTACATACAAATATAACTACATCGGTTAAGCTTGCACAAATATAAACTGTAAACATTCTTCTTCTCCTCTGTTGGATTTCTTTTTCTGAGTACATCTCTCTGATAGAAACAGAAGAGTAGATCCACCTCTTTATTTATGTATTTGCTTTTGAGGACCAACCAATAATAAGACTTTTGTAGACCAACTTCACACATTAGATGTAGGAAACATGTGTGGTTCTTGGCATAGCATTGTTTGTGGAGTTTTCACAGTGTTAAAAAAGAAGCAGGAATATGCTTTGGGTACATATTCTATTTTTTAAATGTAAAATATTTATATTGTATCCCATCTCACTAAATATTTGTAGCTAATTCAGCTAGACTGCTCTCATTTGTAATTTGTTTTACATTGCCTAGTGTTTTTAGGTGTTGTTGTTGTGATGATGATGATGATGAGGAGGAGGAGGAGGAGGAGGAGAAAATATTGCTGTTATTAGTAATGCTACTTCAGTAACTCCCTAAATGAATTATAAGCACAATCCACATCCACTGAAGTCAGTATGTTTTATTTTACTGGCGTGCCAAATGTTCATTACATGCAAAAACCTTTTCCATAAGACAGGCTATTTTAAATTTAGTATAAATAAGATCTTTCTGGGATTTAAAAAAAAGTCTGACAAATTGTGGCTTCAGTCCCTTGAACTTGGTAAGTAGATGCCATTTCCTGAAAGTACTAGGCTAAAGAGGAAGTAACTATATGCCAAGTGATCATTTGATTTTTTGAACAACAAAGAATGTCTATTTTTTAAAAAAATTGCTACTGGCTCTGACTGAAAGAATGGCAGGTGGTTAACAACATATACAGGTACAGTCATGCCTTGGATTGAGAGCATAATTCGTTCCGGAAACGTGCTTGTAATCCAAAACACTTGTATATCAAAACGAAATCCCCCCAAAAAAATTTGTATAGAGATTTTTAATTTAAGCTGTGCTACAGTACTTGTATTGCAAGATGTTGCTTGTATATCAAGTAAAAAAATAAAATAAAAAATTTGCTTGTCTTGCAAAATGCTCTCAAACCAAGTTACTTGCAATCCAAGGTATTACTGTATTTTTTTTAATGGTTCTTCATTTGACTTCAGACTTGATTAAAAAAATAATAATAGGCAGAGTGTGAACCTGAAGAAATGAAGTTCATTGACAGATCTGACATAGAGAGACAAATGAAGGATATAGTGGAATAGACAGAAGATGGGAGACAGAGGAAAGGGGCGAAGCCTACAAAAATCACGTAAGAGAGGTAGGGGATAAAAGAGAGCTGGAGATTAAGTGGAAGTACAGCAGGAGTTGGTGAAGAAGATGGGAGCAAGGGGAATGGATCCCATAGATAAAGGCAACAACCAGGTCAATTGGGGGAAGAAAAGCCCCATTCACCCCAGAGAAGGGGGTGGCTGAATAAGACCCTAGCCAGCATTCTTAAGGGGACCGAGGAAGAAGCTCAAGAGAGGAAAATAAACTGGCAAGAAGAGAGAGCCAGGGTAGATCAGAGCTGGAGCCAAGAACATAAAGTCTGGTGCTCAGAGGTTAGTGAAGCGAGACCTCCTCAGTATAAAACTTACCAAAGAATCATAGTAGCTTATCTTGCAGAGCTAGGAGGGGGTACTAACAGGAACTTCCTATTGCCTTGGGAGATTTCTGCAGAGACCAACCTAAGCCAGAAGTAGTTTCAATAGTAAAAAGATACTTATGTGAGATCAGGTTAATTTAGCCAGACTATGTCTCATGCAAGCCAAAGGATTCCTCCAGTAGAACAACGTCTTTACATTAATTAAAATATAATAGTCTTAATTGTACTTGCAAGAGTACAATGCATTGGAGTGTTGTTAGCTGGCCAATGTGTAAATAAAAGCTAGGTTCACTTAGTTCAGAAAGAGTGAAACATGTGTTTTCTATCATGGAGATGATGGATCAAAGTGGGTTTGAGGTGCCCCTCCCTCCCAAAGAGCTCACAGTTAGCCTGCACAGTTATCCATCTATCTGTAGGGACTTGTGTACTCCTTTTGTTTGAATCTCTGCTTTCAGTTTGTGTGCTTTCATTTTTTAATCCCAGTTCCCTCTCCTTCATTAGATCCAGATCTATCTATATTTATATCCATTTCAGTATATACTGTCAGCATCTACTTCTTACTTCACACATATGATAAAGCTGGCTATTGCCCAAGAAAGCTCATGCCACAATCTGTTTGTTAGTCTTTAAGGTGCTAACGCAAGACTCTTTGTTGTCTTAAATATTAAAGGACTAGACCAGTCATCTTCATTCCATACAGCTGGTCTGCGCATACCAAATGCCTGCCTTCAGAGGCGCATTTGGTGGCAACCTGAGAGGGCCTTTTTGGTGGCTGGCCCCAGACTGTGGAACTCCCTCCCAAGGGAGCCTAGTTTCTTTCCCTCTTTGCTGTCCTTCCGCCAGCAGGCAAAGACCACTTTATTCAAGGCCTTTGGCCTGTAAGTGGGTCTATTGGGTTGGTGGCGGCGGCGGCTGCTACTGCTGCTACTACTACTATTATTATTATTATTATTATTATTATTATTATTATTATTATTTCTGTAATTGTTATGTTTTATTGTATTTTAATGTATTTTATTGTTTTAATCAGTTTTAAGTAGGCCTGTAAGCTACCCTGAGTGCCATTTTTTGGTAGGCTGGCTGGGTACAAATCAAATCACAAAATAAATAATGTGGGTTTCTATATTCCAACTAAACTGGTACTTGTATTTTTTTGAAAAATCAGTTCAAAAATTAAAATGGTATGACTGCTAACAAAATGGCATCATCGCAGTAAAAATATTTTTTTAAAAAGGCAAAGAAAGCAGCTTGCATGGTTTACAATTCAAGTTGTTATGCAGCTAAGTCGAGCTAAATTCAATTTCACTGTGTTAGGCTGAATCATGTTGCCTGCCATAGCAATGAAAAGAAACAGGATGTGATTGATTGTGTTGAGCTAACTGGCTTGAGACGAGATAGGAAGATGAAAGTGAGCAGTATCTAGTTTGAATTCATCATGCCAGTGCTGGCCACGGTGTTCCTAATGCAGCTCCCTTTCAGTGTATTTGAAGATGCAAGATGCATAGGATGATTTAATATATTGAGCTTCTTAAATCTAAAAAAACAACACCACCATTTTTGGAAGGTTGTAGTGATATGATGTTAGAGGTTGCTTAAATGTCAAAATTAGTATGCATTCTTGTTTTTCTTCACAAGCTGGCTTGTTCACGTGTCTGCCAAAAGCAGCTCTCCAGACAGCATCCTGAGGCATTGCAGAGTGATTCATTCTATACTTGATTGAGCTATAATTGTGCCGGCCTCATTATAACTTTCACTTGTGCATGGAGACACTTGACTTAACCCTATCAGCATGGGGCTTTTTGACTGTGGTAGATGTTGGCCTTAGTGGAACACAGAACCTTCTAAGCTGCTTTTAAGAGCACTTCAGTAATAAAAAAGGGCAATTTTCCAGTTGTGTGGGAAAGGGAATGCTAAGTTGCTAACACACCCAGACCCACATTACATTTTCCGCATCCAAGATTGAAAATATTATATAAGGATGGACAAGAGCCTTCAGTAATATCCTAGAGCTTAGCAGTATTGTTCTGTGAGCACCACCAATATTTAACAGCTTTATACTGGCATAATAGGTAATCAGGCTGCAACCCTATACACACTTACCTGGGATTAAACGGGATTTACTTCTTAGTATCACTGGAATGAGGATTGCTGAAACTTAACATTTGGGCAATCCCCATTGGGTTGGGGGAGCAAATTCAGGCCCCTGAACAGAGGTGTGTGTATTTTCTTTTCTTTTTTTCAGTGGGGGTGCATACTGACATTTCTGGGGCCCTTACCTTTATCAGTGAGGACAGGGGCAGTGTCTTCTATTTTCTTGTTAACAATTACAATTTACTGTGGCAGCAGTGCCAACTACAGAGCTCTGTTCTTGGCAGCCTAGCCACCAAAAACAGATTTCGCCTGGTTCTACTGCTTTTGCCACAGTAATAAACTTAAAAAAGTTAAAAATAAAAATAGCAGAAGCCACCCTGCTCCCATAGATAAAGATAAGGGGCAAATTTCAGTATGCCCTACTCTAAAAAATGGGAGAAATTGGTCCCCAAATTCACAGCCCATGAACAGGACTGAAATATGTGGGGGAGGGGCATTTAGACCCACTTTACTTCTGAGTAAACATGTATAGGTTTGAGCTGCCAAATCTCTTTTTCAACCTGGTCTTGAGCAGGCTTATGGAGAAATAAGTCCCACTGAGTTCAATAATACATACACCCTATTAAGTATGCTTTGAAAAAGAAGATGCAAATCATCAAAAAAGAGAAGATGAGTTAATATAAAGTTACTTTATTATTATGGATGTTTGAAGATGTTTTAACAAAGAATGCTGACTGGATTACTTTCCTAGATCTTAACAATTCTCTTGTTCTCTTTCCCAAGGCTGGTCTGGCAGAGTGCTTTGTGAATCATCATATTTATTATTTTCTAATGTCACCTATCATCCTACTCAGGGTGAAGGGTGGAACAACATTTAAGGTAGGCCTGGCTGCTATGAACTGAAAGCTCCATGAACAGTGGGTTGCGGTGCCAATTTATGCCCCCTGTCATGGCTTTTTATGTCATCTGAACCTGGTGAGGGGTGGCTTGTTGGGGTGGTGAACAAACCACCCAGATCCCATGGCCTGGTGTAAGGTTGTTGGGTGGCTTGTTAACCACCTTAACAAGCCACCCTCGCCATATTTGGATGACACGGAAGCCATGCCTGGCGAGGATAATCAGGGAAATGAACTGGCATGTGTGGGAGTGGTTAACAAGGCATGTGAACTGGTCCACTGATTGGCAGGAGCTCTCCAGGGTTTCCAGCAGACGTTTTTCCACCCCTACCTGGAGATGCCGGGGATTGAACCTGGGACATTCTGCATGCAAAGGAGGTGCTCTACCACTGAGCCACAGCCCCTCCCAGATCGTTTCACATGGTGGACTCTCCACAACCTAATCTAACTCTGAAGGGTTGTCTATGAAATCTATGAAATCCTGAGCCTAAAAGGCTGAGCTGAGACCCTTAAACGGAGACAGAAATGTAGGAATTAAATCTTATGTGGAAATGTGATGGATGCTGTTTAGTGACTGCAAATTATCCAGGAACATTTCTGACCGCTAGTCTAGCACTGCCCCCCCTCCTTATCTACAACACAATTTGTAGGCAATGTATACTGGTACCAATATATAAAACAAACACTAGGAAATATGATGGTTACATATCTCACACTCACAGCAAAACATGCAGTGGTCATCGTACTACTTCAACTACTGTAATTCCTTTTTGCTTTCTTTTTTTTGAAGCCACCTTTAGTCATCCAGAAGCCACAGCTGGGTTCAATAGATAACAGCTTACTACATACTATAAATCTCCTTTTGATTGATTCTTAACAGAAGAGAAGAAGCTAAGGGGAACACAAAATGTGCACTCACCAATTCTTTTTCAATAGTCAAGCAAATCAAGACAATGGATCAGTTAGCTTTTTGTCTTCCCTCTCTTTTAGAACCAGCTGGAGGATGGAGAAGGCTGGTCACCAGCAAATGGCTCCTCTTGGGAGGAGACGGGGAGGAGAAAAACAAGCTCTCCCTGGAGATATACAATTGGACAGTCAAGAATCATAGACTGTCTTAAACTGTCATTGGGTCTTAAATCATAGCCTTGAAGACACAATGACAGTTCCACTCCAAAAGCTTTCGAACTGATAAATGGCTATAGCATTTCCTAAAAATGATCAATAACTGTTTGTGGGTGAAAGGAAGTGGATCTCCCACAGGAATTGCTTCAAACAATGGAAATACTGAAACTATATCTTTCTGAAGGAAAGGTATTGAAAAATATATTAACACTTGACATTAGCAAAAAAATATTTGACAGCAGGACTGTCTAACCTGTGATCCACAAAGTCAAGTCAGCCTGCAAATAAAGACAAAATGAAAAAGTTCATGTCAGCCCATTTCCCTCTTCCCATAATGCGGGGAGTTAGAATAATGTAAAGCATATCTAGGAATGATTTCCTAGTAAGTATGAGAACAGGAGTCACATGGTATGCTGCAGACATCTGCTTATTTTAAAATCTGAAAAATAAAGCACCACACTTTTTGGAATACTAAAGTGTACTTCTCCTAGCCATACAAACACACTAGATCTGAAATGTGTGTGTGTATAATTTCAAAATTCGATATCTTTTTCACATTTTGAAATATGAATATTGATGCCAAACCTTGGGCATCCAACCGAGTCATTCTGCTAGTGCAAATGATGTTCCACTCGCAGAAACTAGGTTCTGAAATATGTGCAAGAGGAGAAAGCAACTAAAGTTACATTTGCCAAGCACAGTTTTGCAAGCAGTTTCACAAGCAGTTGCATTACTGGTTGTGCAAGCAGACCACTTTGCATAACCAGCTGAGGAAGTGTAATGCCCAAGCTTGCACAATAGAAAGATTTGATGGAGCTCTGCTAGCGCTATTTCAGTTTGTGGAATGACATTGTTGGATACTTCCCCTTGACCACACAATTTCAATTTTGGGATTGAAATAAACAACCAAAATTAGGTTGTTTTGATTGGCTAAATGAAGGAGTGAAGTCAATATAAATTTTACTGATGGCACAATCCAATGCATGTTTAGACAGAAAAAAGGCCCACAATTCCCAGCGTGCCCCAGCATGGCTGGCGGGCATGCTGGGAGTTGTACGCCTTTTTTCTGTCTAAACATGAATTGGATTGTACCCTGAATTCTATTGCAAGTCAATGTTTGGTACTGTCAAATGTTAATGGAGATATTTTTCCTAACTCTCAGATTTCAGTATCAGTCCTATAATTGCATATTAAAGAGGCAGAGAAACAAGAATAATCTTTTCAGCTATTGTACTTTTTTTTTTTTTTAAAGTACTTTAAAGTTAGCCTAGCAACAGAGATTGAAAACAACCCCCCCCCCATTGGCTGGCTTGATTATGACATCAGAGCTCTGCATCCCCAACAACTGTGTGTAGCTTGCTCTATTGGGTGGGTTATCAGTCTTTTCTACCTTTATTTTTGTTGACTCTGCTGTCACCTGTCAGGTATCCGAATCCTGCCAGACTCTTAAGATGAGCAAATTGGAGACTTTTAGAGGGGAGGAAGATGGGAGTTCTGTTCCTCCAGCTATTGCTCATGAGTGTCTCCAGCCTTCACTGATCAATCCATTGTCCCTTTTTGCAGGCCACAAAAATCTTGTCTTTGACACAGCAGGCCTTTGGAGGAGGAGGAGGAGGAGGAGGAGGAGGAGGAGGAGGAGGAGGAGCTTTTGGTTCTTACACTGCTGGGAGATTGGAGAGGGGCACTGAGGAACTCTCTCCCCACCTCCATCCCTAGAGACCTTAGTGTGCGCGGGGGAAGGGGTAGAGTGGTGGTGAGCAGAAGGCAGGGAATAGCCTCTAGGGAGAGAGATTACTAGATCTGAGTGAAACAAGAAGAGACCATGTTGCAGGGGCTGCAACATGGGCTGGGCTGTCTATGCTCTGTAGGGAGGCAGAGGTGAAGAGTGGAGTGAAGTTCCTTTCACTTGCTGGCATAATCCTTGCAGGGAGCGGGACAATTCTCATCTGAATCCCTAAACGTAGCCTGTCCCCACACAGGATTAAGGAGCAGGAATTCCAAAGCAATTAAGTGACTCAGGGCATGTCACTTCGTGCCCCAAAGAGGATGCTGTCCAATGACTGCGATTTCTCAGATACTATCGAATAGTGACTGCTCTGTATGTCATCCATAGAATGGGGTAAAATGCTGACTGCTAAATGCTAGATACTGTCATATATTGGCTGCTACTGCGAAAACATTGTCAAATATTTATTTATTTATCTAATTAATTTATTTGTGCTCCACCTTTCCTAAAAAAAAAAAATGGCACTCAAGGAGGTGTAGAGGCACAATTAAAATTGATTAAAACAATAAAACAATACATTGTGAAGATACAACATGACAATGACAAAATAAAAAATAAAACAGCACCTAACAGACCCACTTACCGGCCAAAGCCCTTCTTGAATAAAGTGGTCTTTGTCTGCTGGCAGAGAGGGAGTGAACCTAGCCTTCCTTGGGAGGGAGTTCCACAGCCTGGGAAGGGCCACTGAAAAGGCCCTCTCTGATACCCATGCTGAACACAAACCATCTACCCATATTCAGAGAGTATTAGAATATTCACCGGTGGAATATCACAGAGAATTTCAGTTTCATCTTTAAAACATGCCACCCCCACAACTACCGATACTTCCCTTTTAGTGGGTTCCCAGCTTTTTATGCAAACTCAAGAACCCTTTCCCCAGAACATTTACTGTCTTTTAGAAAACTTAATTTAGTCAGTGCAACAGTGATATGCCAGAATCAAATGGTTGGAACATTTGCAGACCATCCATTTTTATTTGTGGAGCAATCCTGCTAGAAAGTGCTTTACTCTTTTAGTCAACCAGCTCTGAATTACACCATATGTTTTTACAACTCTAAGTCTACCGTCCCACAGTCCCTGGCATCCCAGGGGCTATAGGATTTGTGGGATCTCCCTCTCTGACATGGGACCAGGCAAAGAGGAGGCATTCCAGTGGGTGCCAGGAGAGGCTGTGGTTCTGTAGGACCCAAAGGCCTCCAGTTCCCCTGACAAGCCCCCAGAATGGGAGAAAATTATGCCAGCCCAGGAATCAGTGGGAGGAAAATGGGTAAAGAAAGAAAAATCCTGCAATAGAAAAATATATATAAAAGGGCCCTCCATACACACCTTCCATCCTGCTGGCATGATCCCAGTAGAGCAAAGAAAAAGGTGGTTCCTCTGCCTTGGATTCTTCCACTCTTGCCCCATAGGATTGCTTTGCCCAGCTGCAAACCTATACTCAATTCCCAAGTCTCACTGAACTCAAGGCGACCTCCTTCTGGCTGCAAACACTTATAGGCTTCTGCTGAAAAGGCTCCATCTTATGAGTAAGGCTCACTGAACATAGTAGGACTTACTTCTGAGTAAAAATGCACGGAACCAGGCCACATGACTCTAACCTTATGTATGTTCAGTTGGGCATAAGTCACATTAAACACTGTGGAATTTACTTGTCCAATTCCGTGGTGGAGTCCATATTGTCCCCACAAGCAAGGAGACACGGGTGGCTGGAGGCTGAAGTGGTTGTCTGCAGCGCAGCAGATTCAGTACCCTGGACAGAACTGCAGGTGCTGAAGCAGAGATGGTGAGGTCAGATTCAGGACCGTGGAGAGCAATCCTGCAGCCCGGCAAGACACGTACTGGCTTAGAGCAACTGGCAGGATTTTAGAGGCAGGCCAGGCAGGAGAGTCCTTCTGGTTGCTCCACCTCCTCACATGCTGCATCTGTTTGTTTGTTTTTAAAGAGCCAGTGCCCTTTCCCACAGTTGTTGTCTTGTTCTGGATGGTGTGGGTCTGGGGAGTGAGAAGCTGGGTGGGAAATGCTCAGTGGGGGGGGGGGTTGAAGCCCACTCCTTCGAATCAGAGGGAAGTGGTGCCTCCTGGAGATCAAGAGGACAGGGTGCAGGATCCAAGGTAGACACCCCACTTGTGAAGGTCCAGGAACTGGTTCTTCTGCCTCCTTGGTTTTGCTGCCACTAGAAACCTCAGTCTTAGAGGGTGCTCAGTCCTGAGTCAAGATACCTCTGAGTGAATATGCATGGGGTTGAGAACTAAGAATCCCTTTTAAAGCATTTCCAGATGGAAATTTTTCACATGTCAGAAATGAATTCAATTTGCCCAACTCTTACAAGCCACGTAAGGATGGTATTAATTCCTATGCTGACTGTGGCTAGTGCACTGATCCATGGGCCCTCCAAACACAGGCAATTAACAATTTAATTTCACTTGCCATGAACAAATGTAAGGCAGAAATTCATACAAGCAGCTCCTGCACCCTGGAGGGAAAAATAAACCTACTAACATTGAAGGTAAAATTGTAAATGTGTGCACTAAAAACTCAAGGATGTCAGAAAAATCAGTTTGTGGTTCCGTTGAAGGCAACATAACTTTACTGTTAATATTTTCACCTGTTATCCATCAGCCACCATCACTATATTGTGATATGAAACAAATAAAAGGCAGCAAAATAAAAGAAACACCTCAGTTGCATAAAAGTCCGGAAGGGAACTATATCACTGAAAAGTTACCAAATTTTCAGATGAGCTAGGTTAGCTGAAATTAAGTCTTTGGCTTCTTAATAATTATGTTAAAATCTCCTCACAAACTGACTTTGCAAAAATGGTCAGGCAAGCACAAAGTTTAATATTCACTCCCTTTCTGAGCTGATTAGTTAAAAAGTCTCTTTAATGATTAGCCTTCAATTTGCATCATTACAGAAATGAAATACATCCTGTGTAATGGCTGCATTGATTTTCCCCAAATGCTACTCCTGTAATGATGCAAGAAATTATACTCTCCTAAAATAAAATTTAAATGAATTGGTCATTTTGGGATGGTTTTCAGGCTATATTAAAATTCTTGTAAAACTGACTTTCCCAGGGTCTTAGCTAATAAAAAAAGGAGAAAGAAAAAGAAAACATGTTGTCAATACTCAGCTAATGGAAAGCATAGGCCAAGCAATCATACCCACTTGCATTTGTAGCATACATCTGCACTAAGAAACAGATAAAACATCTTCCCATAAAATGATAATTGAAGGAAAGAAAAATGTTGGGTTGACCAGATCACACCAAAGTAGTTACTAGGAAGTACTGACTATGGGGGGTGGGTGGCAGGGTGGCACAAGCTCTGCTTGTTGGAGATGTGGAACATTAGGGGTTACTGTTCCACACACATATTAGAAAGGTAAAATAACTTGTGTTTTTCGGAAAGATGTCAAACAAAAGGCAGAATCCAATGGGGCTCTTACACCTCTGTCAATTCTCTTGCACCCCACTTATGCTGTTGTGCAAGCAGTGGGTCCTGCCGATTCTGTTGCGCGAGTGGGACCCACTGCTTGTGCATTAGAGATTTAGCACTTCCCAGAGGAGGCCCTGAAATGAGCTCTGCCAACCTGCCCTGTTCCAGAAATGAGCATTTTCACTTCATTCCTCGAGCAGTGGGTTCCGCCTGTGGGCGGGAATTAGCAGGGGCGTATGGGAATCGGTGGCATCGTAAGTGCCGTGTTGGATTCCACCCAAAGAATCAACCTCAAACTAGGTACAGTGAATATTAATTTGTTCACTTGGTGTTTGGGCTATATTCTGGCCCAATGGGCCCAAAATAAGATGCAAGTGGCATAAACTTGATGTGCTTCCTTACATACTTACAAAGGAATAGCTTACATAAATTTAATAACATATGGGATGCCTCTCTAGAGTGCTTTGAGTACAGCAATCTTGCTCCACAACAGTAACTGTTGTGATCTGATAATTTGACTCCTTGCTCAGCTGACATATAAAAAAAACCTTATCTTCCCATCCCTTTTATCTTCTGTTGATCTGAAAAGTTTTGCACCACATTGTGGGTTGGGGGATGCACATGCAAGTCCTGCCTCCAATGTCGCACATTTATCTGAAGAGGGTTTCTAGGCACATTTGGATGAATATACTTAGAAGCCTCTGCACTCTGTCACACCAAACCTCTGCTATTGCCACAGTCACTGGCAGTATGGGAAAAAACTGTAGGCCACGATGCATGTGGTCGCTTTTCTTCATCATCAGTTGTCACATACACAGTAGCCCTATTCAGATGTTCTGGAAGTGGTTAAAGTAAACGCATGAGGAAAGGGAGGAGTGTGCTAGCCCCACTCCCTCCTTATGTGTTTCTGTTGCCCTGTATTCTTGGAGGGTGACTTGCTGAAGAGGACAGCCTCCTGCATCCATAGAGGCTCTCCACAGGGTTGAGAATGCTGGAAAATCGGGAGTTTAGAACACCTGACTAGGGCTAGTCACAGTACTGAAATATTTCATCTTGTTTTTGTTCATCCAATTCCCTAGTAGTTAGTGTATCGCCTGAGCCAGATTGTGGAAAGGCTTCGTTTGTTTTGAAAAACTGGAGGATTGATTGGTGACCTTTAGCTTCTTTTAGTTCCCTGTGTTTCACCTCCTTACATTTCTGCTTGCCTGATTTGTATTTATAACCAGACATGTTGGCATTGTGTGTATAATGTCTGGTAAACTAGACATTTACTTCCATATATTTTGGGCCTCTAAATACTACCAGCAGCACTGGTTTCCACTGTTCCTGGGATCAATGACTCTGATTATTATGGTGCTTTGTCCTTCCCTCCTGACTATGTGCAAGGAGGAACTCTGGAACTGCTAGTTCTAGCGAGAAGGTGTCACCCAGGGAAGCACAAACCCCTCTGCCTCTCAAACTACAAGGCCTAGTCTAATTGCCCAAACAGCACACGCACATTCTGTCCTAGAGAAGGGCCTGGGCAGTAATTCAGTGCTCAGAATGTTGCTTGTTCTGCTCGAATGTTGCTTCTGTGTAACTCCAGTAACTCTCTCAAGATATGGGCAGCAGATGATTTATTATTATTATTATTATTATTATTATTATTATTATTATTATTATTATTTCTATACCGCCCTATAGCTGAAGCTCTCTGGGCGGTTTACAACAATAAATTTAAAATATGCAATACGATATAAAATATACACAATAAAAAATATTTTAAAAAATCTAAAACCAAATTTAAAATGACACAAATAGCTAGAACAATGTGACCAGTAAAAAAGTTTAAAAAATGACCACCCCACCATGCACTACATAGATACAGGGAAATAGTTTCAATAAATATCCTCAAGCATGGTCTACAATTTAGGCCCATCCCCTCCCCGCCTCATGTAGACAGGGTTGCAGCCTGGGCCAGCCCCCCCCCTGGATCTCCAGCCTCTGGTAAAGTGTCCCCCCCCCTATACTTGGGCCCTGCAGAGAGGAGCTGCTTGCTGAGAAAAGAGCTCTGGACGTCTGAGGCAAGCAAGTGATCTAACTTACATGCTACAGAAGAAAGACCCAGCCTGGGACACTACCTAATGTGATTTGGAAGAACACTCCTTTCCCATTAAATTTAGAACTCAGTCCCCCATGACTCCCCTTTCCATTAGTCCCAGACACATGCATCACTTTTAACAATGGAGCCACAGCTTCTCTAGACTGATGCTAAGAACAAGGTATAAGCTCAGGAAAAAAGTTGCCAGCTGAGCCTAGGGAAAATCGGTGGGCTAGCTTTAGATTGCATGTATGTCTATACTAAATCTATCTGTACAGTCTGCAGTATGCTGCAGGTTCATTCAGCACTTGATGCATGCTTCTTCTGGTGTAATCTGTCCCATGGAAGGGTATGATTCCTCCAGGGATTGCTGTGTGGCTGCCTATTTACTAATAGGACCAGGATCAGCACCTGGAGGTTCCACACTATAGTAACCCCATGGTTCCTTATATATTAAGTACAATGTGGTTTGCAAGACTTTCTGTGCTTTTTGCCACACCAAATCTGGATTTTGAAAACACAACTAAATGCCTAAGTGCTTTTCCTCTGCTAAGTTTCCTCTACAAAGCCAACATTTCTTTTACAACTTGTCATGGTCTTTGCTCACACAAAGAAGAGGTCCTCTGTGGACATCACATGGATGGTACAGTGGTTTGGTTAAGGTGCTAGACTAGGTCTGGGGAGACCCAGGTTCAGACATGAAGCTCAGTGGGTGACCTTGGGCCAGTCTAATCTAACTCTCAGCCTAATCTACCTCACAAGGTTGTTGTGAGGATAACATGGAAAGGGGAGAACCATGTATGCTGTAAACATCTTTGGAATCAATTTTGATGAAGGGTGGTAAAAAACATTTTAAATAAATATTTTGTTTTCATGGATTCCCCACATGATAGGAGTTGCATGTGCAGCTAGGGATGTCTGTTCATATTTTCACTCTAGTAGCCCTGTTCTCTGTTCTGAATAGACAAATCACATTTAAACTCTCCTATAAGAATGGCAAGATGAATGGTTCATTTAGGATCATGAGCTTCTCAGCTAATGTATCTCTCTGTGGATAAATGAAGAAGGTTCTGGACTGCTAGCTCAGAGGGCCACCATTCATGTAAAACCACACCTGAAGGGATTTGTCTCCTCAAAAGAATGTGAAGCTCAAATCATGCCCACCCATTCTGCAGAGTGTTTTTCCTGACATGAACACAAAACATTGTCATGTTGTTTTGGAATTGCACTAAAAAAAAGAAAAGAAAGAAAAAGAAATGTTTCATTCATTCATTTTAAAGTAAACTGGACAGGAATTAAGTAATACCAAGTTCCATGGGTTTGCCTGAGAAGAAAGTTAGCACTGATATTTTTTGTTTCATACCTACCTGCGTAATATTAGCCCACAACATGGAAAAGGTGGCAAAAGATACAACTCATTAAAAAAAGACGACAACAACAAACAGCCTACACCAAATCTGCTAAACACCCTGAAAATTCTTTTAAAATGTGTATTTACCATTAAAAGAGAAAGCATAACAAAGCTATTAAGCATTACCTTAGCAACAATTTTATACACTCCTTTGATTCAGACTCATTTTTGCAGTTCATCTCTAGGGAGTCTGGATAGAAAGACATGTCCTTAAAGAATGCACTCTTTTAGTTGCTTTATGTGGCTTTGAGATCTTGATGGTATGCCACCTCCTTACATGTTCAGCAAGCAACAGATTGGTTTCAAAACCAACTGTTCCAAAATGGTTTTAACAATGGGTATAAGCTAAGTTTGGCACTTGAGCTGAACAGTTGCTGCACAGGCAGCAGTATAGTTAATGGCATAAACACTTCTAGATGAAAACAAAGAACAGGACACATACCACGCTTGCTCTGAGGCCACGAAGCCGCATCATTCTTGCACCTTCTCAGAGATGAGAAAAACAACTGCTGGGCTGAAATGGGTCCTCCAGTTTAGGAAACCTTTCACGCCTCACTAAAAAGCCTATAGACACTTTGGCAGGCTTGGGCAGGATGCAAATAAGGACAACAGTATTTGCCATATTTAATAGCATTGTGCTGAACTTATGGAGCTATGTATTTTTGACCATTCATGGGGGGGAGGGGGCAAGAAGAAATTGCACCTGAAAAATGTGGGAAGGGGTGAGAAAATTTCGGAGAAATTTCTCAGCGTGCAGGACTTCAGTGCTTACCTTACCGTAAGGTAAGGGGTGTATGAGGGCGTGCACGCACTCTTTATTTTACTGGTTTTATCCCATTTTGTCCTTGCAGCCTCCAAAGCTGCTTGAATTTTCTGAAAAGCCGCCTAGAGCAGTGTTCTCCAACCTTGGGTCCCCAGATGTTTTTGGCCTACAACTCCCAGCATGCCCCAGCCAGCTACGCTGGCTGAGGCATGCTGGGAGTTGTAGGCCACAAACATCTGGGGACCCAAGGTTGGAGAACACTGGCCTAGAGGACTTAACCAGGACTTCCTCCCTTGGGGATTTTCAGTGCTGCTGCCTGCTGAGTGCCTGAAAGCTGAGCAGCTGCTGTCTTCTTCTTCTTCTTCTTCTTCTTCTTCTTCTTCTTCTTCTTCTTCTTCTTCTTCTTCTTCTTCTTCTTCTTCTTCTTCTTCTTCTTCTTCTTCTCCTCCTCCTCCTCCTCCTCCCCCCCTTCTCCTCCTCCCCCCCCTCCTCCCCCCCTCCCATGGAAAGCCCCAAGGGAGGAAGTCCTGGTTTGGTCCTCCAGGGGGATTTTCAGAAAGCTCAAGCAGCCAGAGAGGCTGCAGGGGCAGAACAGGATAAAAATGGTAGAATAAAGAGTTCCTCGCCCCCAGAACCTCCTTAGAGTGAAATAACTTAGCACTGAAGCCCTGCACTCTGAGAAATTTCTCTGAAATTCTCAACATTCCTGCCGAAAGAGGCAGAAAAACGACTGCCTTTGAAAAGAAAGTGTTGTCTAGAGAACTTATAGAAGGGAATGTTTCTTCCAGAGGGTTAACAAAGGAGATATATTAATTGTTTCAAAAAATTGAAGTGCAAAAAGATAATTTTAAGATGATATGGGATATGGAATTTGAGGAGGAGATATCGAACGCAGCGTGGAAAAATATTTGGGGCAGACGTATATTAAGAAATATGTCAGTAAGGATAAAATAGATTTTTTAAATAACTATTTGGAGATGGTATCTGACTCCAGTAAGATTAAATAAAATAGACAGCTCCATTGTGTTGGAGAGGTTGTCAGGAACCTGGTACTTATGCTCATATGTGGTGGAGTTGTAAAAGCGTATTAGATTTTTGGAATAATATTTTTGCAGAAATTTCAGAAATTATTGGCATTAATTTGGAGGTCTGTCCAAAATTAGCATTGTTATCAATAAGGAGAAACTTCTGTAAGTTTCTTAATGGCAGGGAGATTACTGATAGCAAGGAAATGGAAAGTTCAACATCAGTATTTAATTATAGATTGGTATAAAGAGGTGTGGGATATTGCTTTAAATGATAAATTAACATGTAGTATTAAATGTAAAAAGGGACAATTAAAGAAAAATAATTTTAAGGATATATGGGGACCATTTTTAGATTATGTTTTAGTAAAGGGAAAAGGGAGTAAGCCATGTCAAGATATGATGTATTTTTGGAATATAGATTAATAATGGATTATGTGGATAGAATTATTTTTTTGGCCCCGTGTTGACAGGTGCACTTTGGAGTTTATGATTTGTGGGTTTATGTTCTTTTGTATGTGTGTTCATTTAAAAATAAATAAATAAAATTGTAATAAATAAATAAATAAATGCTTGGGGGGGGGAAACGACTGCCACTTTCAGAGACACAATGAGGTTGCAAAAGGACAGGTGGATTTCAGCACAGCACTAATCTTTAACATGGCATCTGCCATGTTAAAACAGGTGATTGGCATTATGGTGCCTATTGTGTTTATTCATTATTGTTTTTAATTTGTTTTTATTATCATATTATTTAGGTGACTTGAAGTTCCTTCAAATATTTGGGAGTTGAGGTTGAAATGTTTTAAATAGATAGACCTGTCTGGATCAGATCAAGCATCTGTCTAGCCCAGCACCCTATTTACAATAATGGCTAGACAGGTACCTCTGCGAAATCTTCTCACCCTTTTATGGCTTCCTTAATTCTGGTCATTAACCATGCTGGCATTGTCTGGGACTTTTACAATCTGTTGTATGCATTCTGACTGAGAGTCTGTTATAGTTTTAAATAACTAGTACATACTGAATACATTCAATCCTTCTTATACTGCCTTCCAAATTACTTATAATGAATTCTCCCATTTTTAAGATATTTCCTCTTTTTTTTAAATCAAATGAGACCAGGTTGGACATTCTGGGCAACTCTCCATGTATTCCCTATGTTGGATTTGATAGCATTGTGGTCATATTTTGTGATCAGGTTTGACAACACTTACATGATCTCACACTAGATCCTGGAAACCACTCAGGGTTAAAAATCAAGATTCACATTGCTTCTAGTTGGCTGCAAGACAGGTAACTGTTTTAAATGACAGTCATTTATTGTATCTAGACATTTTGTTTCTTTGTCACTATCTGAACATACTTTACTCACTCAATGTGAGGGTAACGATTAATTATAGCAAGGGTGACTTGAGGGATCATAATTCATGAATGTACTATATCCTTGCCTTCAAAATTTCAAGAAAAGTACGTTGATCAAAGCAGGAATTGTAGAAATATAATTACCCCAAACTTAGCATTTACTGACAGAGCTAAATCATGTCATAGAATGCATGGGTGAATGTGTGTATTTATGCAAATGCAGATGTGTGGTCCACAGGGAAATAAAGCGAGCTGCATGATGATATGTCTCCTAAAAAAAAAAAAACATTCAAAAACACATATGTGCTAATGCTATATTTTGTAAGGTTGGTTGTAATGTTCCTGTTTTCTTGTAAGTGGAAATTAATTTCCAGTGACAGAGTAAACAACCAGGTTAGACCGAAATGAGAATGTGGGGAAGAATTATGCACCAGTAATGGATAAACTAGGGTCTTTAGAAATGTATTTGGAAGTAGTATTCTTCCAATTAGTGTTGTTATAAATTGGAACTTTAGAAGCCTGACATATATTCTTATTCTTCGCAAGTTTCTTAAGCGTCACTTAGATTTGTGTCTCAGTCTCAGTTTTCCAGAGATGGTATTTTGATCAAGCCAACATGGTATCCCTGCAAAAGTCTTCTTGAAATGGAGGATTATACCAGCAGTAATGCTGGATAGATCACTCCGAAAATCTATAATCCTTGAGTGGGATTACATGAAATGGGGGGAAATCTTATGAAATCTTTAAATGAGCGAACTATGTTGGATAGGCCATAATATATAGGACAAGGCATGAATTCTTATCTAGTCCTTTTACACTCATGCAGCTTTAGGCCACGTAGACCAACAAAAAAGCTAAAGGAACAAATTCAGCTGACAAAAGAAGTACCTTTACCTGCTTAGTCTAACCTGAAGAGCAAGATTCTCTGCTGAATTTCAAGCTCTCACTGTCATGTACTAGTCTTTCAAGTTAGATACCTGAGTCGTTTGCTCCATGACCTTATGGAAACTCAGTGGAGGGAACAACCACAAGGAGTGGTGAGAAAAGTTATCAGGAGGCAAATACAATTCGCCCCATTGCTAAATCGGGAGCAGCTCAGAGAATTAGCTTTTGCCTCCATTTAATAAACATATATAATTGTGAAATGCACAAATATCCTATTGTTAGAATTGTATTATAGTGGAGTAGCCTTCTCCAACCTGATGCCCTCCAGACGTTTTGGATTACAACTTCCGGCAGCCCTAGCCATCATGATAGGAGGTGCAGTCCAAAACATTTGGAGGGCACCAGATTGGGAAAGGTTGCAACAGAGGGTTAGATGAGGGGAAGAGGAATTGTATAAGGAAATGGTTAGAACTTCTCCTGTCAACTGTATAGATATGTAATGTGTTACTGATAACAACTATTCTCCAACAGTTTCAGCATGTGTCGAGACAACCAAGTCTTGAGCAGTCAATGGGCCATCCACAGTTATGGAACTGTAAACACATCCATGACAAGTGAGAAGATAATCAGCCTTAACCTCTCTCATTATTCCTCGTATAGAACTTAGGTGACTCTAGCACTTCTCTCTACTAGGTTGGAATCAGTTAGGTTGGACGGATCTTATTCCATCTAGCGTATTTTAAGTTATGGTCCCTTGAAATCTATGCAGCTATTCTGGAAACCTAAACTGAAAACCAAGATAATCTTTATAGCAGTTTATTATGGGATACAGCATGGATTGAAAATGGAAACTCACCCTGCCACAGGGGAGTAGAAAACAGATATCCATATGGACCAATCCACAGACAGTCCTTATGAAGGCATTCAAAAGAACATGTGAGCACACACATGAGGGTGTAGGGGTGATGGGGGTGCATGTGTTGGCCTCACCCCCAATGTTCCCACATGTGCTAGCCCGTCCCACCTCCAACCTTCCTGTGTTTAACAGGATGTGGGTTACGAAGAGCTGTGAATCTGACCCAATAAAATTTCCCTTTGGATGATTTCAGGCGCAATCCTATACATGTTTAGACAGAAAATAGGCCTACAACTCCCAACATGCCCCAGCCAGCCTGGGAGTTGTAAGCCTTTTTGCTGTCTAAACATGCATAGGATTCCACCCTTAGTCATTTATTTATTTTTGCTCATGCCTTGAGCAATAATGGTTTTTACACTGCACAAGAAATCCTGCTCGCCCCCATCCCTGGGCATAGTGGCTAATGATCTTGAGGGTTGTTGTTATAGTTATTCTTATTATTTTGCCTTCCTCTGCTTTTATTATTTATTGTAGGCCATGCTAGCTGGGGCATGCTGGGAGTTATAGGCCTGTTTTCTGTTTAAACACGCTGCAATAGGATTGTGCCTGAAATCATCCAAAAGGAAATTTTATTGGGTCAGATTCCCAGCTCTTCGCAACCCACATCCTGTTAAATTGCAATAAACTAAGGCTGTAAATAATATAACATTTTGAGATACTTCCCTCAACTGATATAAATGTACTCAAAGTGGCGTACAGTTAAAAATTACATAGTCTATAGAATCCATTAAAACAATAAAGCATTGAAATTGCTGGGCAGCAAATTAAAATTACATTCCTCAGCCAAAAACTTTAAAAACAGGGAGTCAGCAATAACCAGTAAAGGCTTATGAAAATAAAAATAATATAAGCTGCCAACAAAAGAACTGCATAAAGAGGAGGCCAGCTGGGGTTCCCTAAGCAAAGAATTCAAAAGGGAGGATGCCACAGCAGGGAAAAACCCACCCAAAGCCCTGCCCTATGCCTGTGCAGATTTTACCATTGTAAACAATGGGACACAGACAGGACATCAATTGCTGGTCTTAGGAGGAATGGAAGTATACCTGGTGCTCCTGAAGGTATACTGTACCCAGACCAATAAGAGCATTAAAAGTCAACACCAGCATTTAAAACGGGGGGGGGGGGGAATTAGAAGTGAGTGCAGATAGATTCAGCGCTGGTGTGATATTTAGAAGACACCTGCCAGTGGTTCTGCATCATCTTCTAGTGCAGTCCTAAGTAAAACATATTACAGTAGTCTAATGAGAATTTACTGTTGCATGTATGGCCAGGGGAGGCTGGTGGCCAGTCTGAGTGGTGGGGTGGAGGGCAGTGGTCAGCAGAGGCGGAGCGAATTCCCAACAGTCAGCAACCCATACTGCAGAAAGAGAAAACTGAGGCATAAAACATGCAAAGGGGTGGGAAAATCACACAGTCACAGAAAAGTACTCCTTTGGACTCACATTCTCCTGTTCCAGAAACAATGCCCATTCCACAGGGAATCAAGTGACTCTAGGATGATGAGTGGGAGGGGAGAATCCACACAGCCATCATAAGAATGGCAAAAGTCACACAGAAAAGCAGCCTTTGGAACAAAGGAACAAGTTCTGAAAGCATGCAAAAATCCAGGCCTTTGTAAATCCTTCGCAAAGAATCCATCACAGCAGGCCTACTCAGAAGCAGCAGAGTACAACATTCCAGATTATGTGTATTTAAGAAGGACTGAATTGCTCAGGAGAAAGTATGGGCAACCCTTTGCATGTAATGATGATGATGATGATGATGATGATGATGAGTATCTCCCTTGGGAAGCCAGCAGGAACCCTTTGCAAAACACACAGACCCTCCTTTCACTCACACAGGCACCCCCTCATTCACTCCCCCCAACCATACACACACATAAACCACACACCATAACAATTATAATGATAATAATTAAAATTAGACAGGATATTCTCAGAGGCACACAGAAAAGAAGCCTTTCAAACACACACACTGTCAAACGCCAGAGCATACACACACACACACACACACACACACACACACTCAAACCCCAGACTATAAACACAGACCAGACCATACACACATACCACAGAGTATACACACGAACCTCAGACTAGACCACACACACCCCAGACCATACACACAAGCCCCAGAATAAAAAATACATACATACATATACATGCACACACATGAACCCCTTCAGACATTAAATAGCAACACACCTCCATACGCATTGGAGCTGGAGGAGCTGCTGCCGCCGCTGCTGCCGCTGGAGCTGCTGCCCTGACCAGCTCCTTCAGGAACGGCAGGCTGGGCCTGCAATGGCTGATGGGTGCCTCCCTGTCGCCCAGAATCCCCCCTCCATTGCAGAGGGAAGGGCTCATCTCTGAGCCAATTTTTTGCTGTACCGTAATACCTTGGATTGCAAGTAACTTGGTCTGAGAGTGTTTTGCAAGACAAGCAATTTTTTAAAATAAATTTTGACTTGATAAACAAGCGACGTCTTGCAAGACAAGTGGTCAGTAGGGATGTAACCGCTCACCTCGAGCGGGCCGAAATCAGCCCCGCTCACGCCCGCCAGAGACTCGCTTTGATATAAGAGTGTTTTGGATTACAAGCATGGTTCCGGAATGAATTATGCTTGCAATCCAAGGTATTACTGTACTTCCATCCCGAGGATCAGTGCTAGCACTATCTGGTGCTGGGCACCAGACAGACTCCACGGCAGGCCCTTTCCACTCCAAGAGCAGCAGGAGCAGCCCTGGAGCAGCAGGAACGCTCTGAGCATGTCCAGGAGCTCACACATGCTCAGTTGCGTAACTGAAGCTGATGAACCATCAAGAGCTCTGGAGCAGCAGCAGCCGGCCGTTGCAGTGGCTTGGCAAAGAATACTTTTTTTCTTTTAAAAGGTAAGGAGGGTTGAAGCCCAGAGCAGCCTATTGCTAGAGCCACCTCTGTGTATGGCATGATCATGCTCTAAAAGAGGAAACTCAGTCAATTGGAGAAGGTAAGAATTGCTACTGGTGGCCAGCCACTGTTACCACCTCAGATTCAAGCAGCCAGGCGGAACACCTGATTTCTCAGGGGGATTGTATCAAGAACAGGCAACACTCTCATCTCCATATCCTTTGAATTGCCAACCATCAGGTTACTTCCCCCTGTTGCATGGCAGGGCCAGCCTGTCAGCATCCATGTAGTCAGTGAAGAACATGAGGCTGAGCATGTGCTCTGGTGGTGACTGACTGGGAAGATGTCACGATGGCCATGAAGTTGGATTCAGCATGGATGTAGAGAAGGTGGACTCAGCATGGATACTAAAGTTCCCCCCCCCCGCCCCAACCAATAACCTTGGAACCCATCACCAAGCCCATGACAACCTCAGCAAACTCAGTCTGCTGAGCAGCGGAGTGGCCTGGCACACAAGTAGAATCCCAAGTTTTCTTCTGGTCCCCACACCCAGGAACATTCACTACCCTTCGGTACATCCACTGTATACCAGGTGCAAGAGGTGGAACCCTTTCTACCTAGGATGGTACAAAGCTGAGTAGCTAGTTGGAGTCAGCTGACTGAGACCTGAGATACACCCACATGCTTCATCCAGCTTGGTCTCAGTGATACAGAGCAGAGCATCCTCCTCCTAAGAACATAAGAAGAGCCCTGCTGGATCAGACCAAGGGTCCATCTAGTCCAGCATTCTGTTCACACAGTGGCCAACCAGCTGCCCACAGGATCCCACAAGCAGAACATGAGTGCAACAGCACCCTCCCATCCATGTTCCCCAGCAACTGGTGTACGTAGGCATACTGCCTCTGATACCAGAGGTAGTATATAGCCATCAGGACTAGTAGCCATTGATAGCCTTTCCTCCATGAATTTGTCCAATCCCCTTTTAAAGCCATCCAAATTGGATGGCAGCTGTTTTATTTGCCATTAGCTTGGTATTCATAAGCACCAACCCCATAGGGAGGAAAAACAGCTGTTTCCACTTCCTGTATTGCTCACGTAGTATCCTGGTGAGATGTAATGATAGCCTGCAAATGTCTATGGCTACATCTCTACATTGGGCAGGACCCAAAATCATATTTCTGCCTCTTCATTGCTACACTAATTGTGGCTCCTATTCCAGGTTCCACCTGATAAGTGGCAAAACACATCTTCTAACCTCTCACTCAGCAAATTTCAATGTTAAAAAAAATCTGGACAGCTTAAAAGGCACTCCTGGTCTTAAAATTCAACAGATATCTAAATAAAGGTTCTTTCCTTATTCTCTGCTTTTGATTGTATGGGTTGCTTTGCACTGGTTGTGGTAGGGATAGTTTGTTGAACGAGAAGCCCTGTGATCCCATCCAGCTGTATTATTCTGTGAACTGAGAAGTGGATTCCTATAACCAGACATGTCAAGCAGTTGCATGATTTTTTATTTATTTTTAAATACGTCACTACTGTGATCAGTCAGATGTAAAGTTTATGTTCAAACAAAGGGTCAGAGATTATGCCAGCCTCATTAAGCCACTTATACAAATATTGATCCATTGACTTCAGTGCAACTACTTTAGAGTAAGTGAATTCATATTGCACCTCTGCTTTACAGCAATTGTTTTACGAGTGCTCTGCTGGAACTGGAACCACCCTGCTTGGGAATAAGGAATTTGAAGATTGGAATCCTTGTAGGATTTAAAATATAGCTTTCCCAAAAATATTTTCATTTTTTCACACCTATTCTAGTGCTTCCCCAAACAAAATCCTGCACACACACCCATATTATGTGGATAGCAAACATCAGAATTAGTCACTATGAGAATCTAGCAGAGAATCATGCAATTCAATGGGATTTAACAAGTTATGATTAAGTGAGCTTTAATACAACCCTGTTAATCCTCTGCCTGTTAAATTCCATTGAATAACATGGTCTCTACTAAGCCAATGAACAGAAAAGTCTGCAGTCAAAGCAAGCAGATTTTGTAACGGGATATTTCCTAAGTTTAAAAAGGAGAGAATGGTGTAGATGATTGCTATTAGTAAAATTGCTGCCTTAAGTATGATGAGACACAGATATTGCTTTCTGGTGGGGGGGAAATGTAATTTTGCTGGTCATTATTTTAAAAAGAAATGTGGGGAAGCCAAGATTTTTGTGCACAGAGACCATCTGCCTAGCAAGCAAGGGCAGAATGCTTAATGATCAATGTCCTCCAGCTGTAGTTTATGAACTGTGTTTACACTGGTCTAGGGAAAAACATCACACATCTGATTGGACCATGAATCTATCTGAGCAATCAGCATTGGGAAAACATAACCCCAAAGTTCAATTTCTATGCAAGGAGGATGCATCTATCAATGGCTCTGACACAGGACCATTGGGGAAAGGAAGTAGGTACCTTTGTTGTTCTGTAGAATTATAAACTCAGGAAACATTATTCTGCTACAGAGTTATCGAATATTACAAGCCGAGTCGGTCATTGCATTTGTGTAGTCAGGAATACAAAGGAAATCCTAGTGCTTCTTAACCCATTTTTGACCAAGTTCACCTTCCCCATGTCTGTAGTGTTTGAAGCTCCTTCTTCCAAATACTAAAAAGGAATATACATCTGAAGTACAGACTTCAGAGATTCCCTAACTATGAGAATATATACTCTAAACAACTTGAACCCTGGAACATTCCTTTCTCCCATGGACATATTGGGTCCTATGCTGAGTGCTCAGAATAGGAAGTTCTCATACTTTATATGTAGGGAGCTGAACTAGACAAACAGTTCATCATGTGATAAAACTATTCCCAGAATATTCTTCAGACTGTGGATGGATGATCCCTTAAAAGAAATCCCTGCACGTATTCAAGTTGTCTATGTGCAGGAAGAGGATAACGGCGATGCTTGGTGAGTGTTCAGTCATTTGATCTTCTAGCTGCAGTATGGTTTGATACAATCCAGAAACGATTTAACAACATAATAAGCTGTTTGTCTAGTCTGGGCCTAAGCCTGAGGGTACGGCAAGTTTCTACTCCCTAAATACACATCTTAGGGTGTAAGTCCGGTTGAACAATGAGACTTACTTCTGAGTAAACAACATGATTGGGCTGTACATCAAACAGATAAAGACAGGTTATTTTGGACTGGTAGCACAGCACTTGTTCTTGTCCTTATGATGCTAGGGATGGGAAAAGCAGGGATGCTTGAGGTCACCGAAATTCTCCAAACATCACTTCAAAGCTTGGTTCAGCTTGCTCCCATTTCTTGTTTGCAACCTGTTTTTGTTTTGCTTTTTTTCATTCAAAAACAGGAAATGTGTGTATTCCAAATGGGAAAACTGCACATTTTTCAAAAGTACGCACTCCCCCACCATTGACTAAAGTGCGAAAATGTGAATTTCTTAAAGTGCACACTTTTAAAAGTGCATTTAAAAAAAATACAAATGCAAGTTTGGGAATTTGTGAACATTTTCTGAGAACATGTGCTCCCGTTCATGTTCATGTTTGTAAAAGGGGCATTTCTGAGTGATTTGCAAAATGAAATGAAATCTTTTTATATCCCTAATTATCCTTTTCCCGGAGAATAAGCAGGTAAAGAGGAAAGGGAGGAAGCAGGGTGCGTGGCGGACAAGGAAAGCAAAAAGCTTGCCAAATAACAGAGCAGGAAAATCTAACACTTTGAAATATTGCCAGAGGCCTGTGGTAATCACATTACTTTTTGATGTGCTAAATACATTTACCCCAAGGGTGATCTTTGCCACAGACATTTATTGTGAACATTTCTTTTGAATGTCACTTTGACCTTATGAGAACTGGGATCTCTCACATCACAGTCAAATTATGCTCCTTCTCACGGAAAATACTGGGCCGTCTTAAGGTATTTTGGCATCCTAGGTGAGGTGCAATTTTGGCGCTCCCCCATGCCAATGCTGTTAAGTTCCTGGGCAGCAAAAAAGTTACTCTTACGCCCAGGTAAACATGTATAGGATTACAGCCTAAATATATTTACAGGAAATAAATTGTCATTAATTTCATTGGTGCTTACTTCAGAGTAACCCTGTACTAAATTGAAATTTAACATTGCAAGCCTATACATGACTGCACAGAAATAAGTCCCATCAAATTCAAATGAACTTACTCCCAGGTAAGTGTGTGTCCAGTTTTTCTCGGGATGATGTGGGCAGGGAGGATCTGCTAAGCCTGTTTGCGTGCATCCCCTTGCAGAAAATCCTGCAAATTCCTGCAAGTTCTACCCACCAGAATTCCCAAACTGGAGGGAAGTGTTACTCGCAGCCCCTGTACTCACTAGAGCAACCAGAGACTGCAAGAAGAGACCCCCATCCCCCCACTGAAGCTTGAAACCTCATTTTTCTTCTTTTTTCTTTTGCATCCAGAATCAGCTTCTGCTCTGGGCTGGCATATTTCTTAACATTCAAATTTCTTCATATTTCAAGAGCTTGGATGGTGGTATCAAGAAGATGTCTTTCCTGAGCTGGGCTGGCTGAAAGGGAGAATATTTGGCCAATAGGGGAAATATGCTCCAGGGATGCTGGGATCACCTGATCCAGGTAACAGGGGGAGCAGGGCGGCAAGTGGCACCCTGGTTCTTTTGGCCCACAAGGCCACTGCCCCTTTTGCCTAGTCCTCACAGCAGACCTGGGAAAAGACCAACTCTCACTCTCTTACTGATAGAGGGTGCATTCAAATGAAACAGTTCACCAAGTGATAAAAATATCATAGTAAAATCAGCACACGATCATTTTACCATGTCAAATAGCAAGTATTGCGCCTTAGACACATGGCCAAAAGTACATCCTCTGAAACGGAGATTATAAATTAAGCATGGGATATGTGAAATATATTTGCTTTCAGAGCCTTTCCACTTCATGGGAGGGTTTCTCACCTCTGAGCTCACCTTAGGACAGCTGCAATGTAGGGTGGCCATGTGTCCTCTTTTACAGAGGACAGTCCTCTATTTGAAGGACTGCCAGAGGAATATCCTCTATTTGAAGGCATCCTTTATTTGAAGGACTGTCCAGTCCAAGTCAGGTTGAAAGATAAAGAACCATATGAATGGGTAGCAGGAGCCTTGAAATTGCTCATCGCCAGCACCTGGGCAGCCGTCTTAGCAGGCACACGGGTTGTCTTGTCACAGCTTCCCCCACTATGCTGAGGTATTTCTATTTAAACTTCATGTATTTTTAAATGTGCATTTATACATGTCGATTAGGATGTGCAAATTTTATGCAAATCTGTTTCCTCTCTTGCCCTCTTTTTTGGTGATACGTAAGTGACACCCCCCCCCAACTGCAATATGGCTTGATAGGTGCCCACCCAAAGCTACCCCCTCCCCCAACAGTTTGAAAACCTCTAGTCCTTTATATATGAACACAATTTGATTATGTATGCCCCCAGACGTGTATTCAGTGGACAGGACTGCCCTTGTAGCAATGTAGCCTACATACATACAGCATTTACTATTCATGGGCCACAGAATGGACTAGGAGTCGAAAATTACCTTCCATAGTATTAGTATTAAGTCTGTATAGAACATGTTCTTCGTGAGAAAAGTAGGCTTTAATATAGACTTCCAAAAATGGCAACTTTCCCTAGGATGGCTAAAGGTTGAAAGGGGCACGATGTCATGTTACAAAGCTGGTAAGGAAACTTGTTAAAAATAAAATTGGCAGTGTTTTAGGAAGTGCCTAGAAATAACTTCATTCTGTTTATGAAGGCTTCCCAGCTCAATTCCTGCCTGTCTAGCCAACTACCTGATCTGTAAATCACTTCAACCACATACCATTTTAAACTCATTTCTTCAGTGGAATATTTTCAGTCACTTTAATAGCTATATTGCTCTTACAGTAAAGTGGGAATGAGGTCATGACAACTGAGCACCTATCCCTGCAAACCACAAGATACACGGCTAGGGTCCAACACCTGGCATCCTTAGGCAACTGAAGGCCCCAGCACCCTGGCAAGGCCCACCACTAAAAATTTGTCCTGGACCCTCCTTTATTTTTATTTATTTATTTTGGTAGCCCAGCAGCACGCCAAGCTAGGCAGTGCTACAATGCCCCAGATCCTACAATGCCCCAGATCTAGTGTTGTTCCAGGGCATTGTGGGAAATTAAAATGTTGCCGCCCACATCACCCGGCCGGTGCTGCTCGGAGTGCTCTTGCTTCAGATAAATCCACCATGGACCACCAATAGAGGGGGAGGCCCACCAAAATTGTGCGAGAATCTCATTTGCGCTCACAAAACCGTCAAGCATGCCCCATTCACAACCTCGAACATTAGTGCAAGCAGGAGAACGTGTTCCCCAGAAATGTTTGCAAATTCTCGAACATGTGCTCGGGTTTGAAAATTGCACAAATGTCAGAGAAAAAGCAGTTCAAAATTACCATACTATTACACATCAGCTGCTGATAATGTCAAATACTAAACTATCAACTAACATCAACTAACAACTGCTGCAAAGTGTCCAATACTGAAATCCAATTTCATGGTGTGTCAGTCACAGATGCCCAACAACTATTGAGAGCATATTTGAGAAACCAGAGAAGAGCTCTTCAGGCATTCTAATCGCCTGTAAACTCTAGGTGCGAGGTGGGGGTGTGGGAGCAAGCACGCTTGTTCTGCCCCTTCCATCATCATTATTCTTGCCCTCTACACAAGGGCTGTTTGCAGCAGGAGCTTGCTCTATCTATGGAGGTATTCCCTAAGACTCAGAACCCTGATTTTCCAGGGCTTTTTGTTTAAATGAGAAAAATGTTTCTTTTCTCTACTATGCCCACCATCCTAACATCTGGCTATTGTAAGTCTAGGCCAGCCTAGTGCTCTCCAGACATGTTGGGACTGCAACTCCCATAATTCCCAGCCAGCATGGCCTGGCTGGGAATTATGGGAGTTGTGGTCCCAACATATCTGGAGTGTGCCAGGTTGAGGAAGGTTGGTCTAAGCTGTCCTTCATGTCTAAGATCTAAACATGCAGACAGAGCACTAGACTATTATTAATAGCTTCCAATTCTATCCATGCAAAGGTGAGATGCCTTTTCACATGCAGGAGCACATGTACAAATGAACCACTGTCGTGCCACAACACTTTTTCATTGGCCTCCACATGGGACCTCCACTACTACTTTATTTTAAGAATGTATATTCTGTTTTTCCAAATGTATTGCCCAAAGTGGTTAACAATTCAAATGAAAATGGAACAATATTAAAACAATGCAATAAAATATAAAAGTCTGACTCTCAGAGGCATACAAGGGGACACCTTATTAAGCAAGTGCAGAGAACTATACTCAGGATCAATGTCCGTGTGTGTGTGTGTGTGTGTGTGTGTAAGAACACACATGTCTGAATATCTAATAAAGCTTTAACTGCTGTTATTTTGCGGATCTAGTTTCCTCCTTTTTCATGCTCTTCAAAACCTTTTATACATAGCAATTCTATTTATCCAAACACCTGATTTTCTTAATTATATGTTTGGGATGTTTTAAAAAATAATGATATTAACATATGAGGCTGCAGCAATCTCTCAAGTGCTAAATATAAAATCTGCAGCAAACGTTTGCTTTATAGAATTCCTTCTACATAGTATTTGCATAGTGTTTGTGAATTATGCAAAGTTTACCATGCAATAAACAATTTTACAGAATACTGGTAAGCATAGCTTGCAATTTTCAAGCATAAATACATTTTGGGATGCCACTTGGAAGAAGTAATTTTACAGAATATAAGTATGCACGCTCAGACTGCATTTCTCAAGCATAAATACATTGGGGCTGTCTCCCTCAATCTGAGGATTTTTAAAGTTTGTGAAGGGGTGCTCTAATGCCCAGTTTATCCCTTGCTGTATTTCAAGTTGACAGGCCTGTGGCTCACGCTGGCTCAGCTTGTCTGAGCGTGGAAAGCTAAGCAGGGTCAGGCCTAGTTATTACTTGGATGAGAGACCCTTCCTCTAGTTTCCTGCATTGAGCAGGCGGTTGGACTCGATGGCCTTGTAGGCCCCTTCCGACTCTATGATCTATGAATCTAAGTCTGTTTTGGGGAGGGGAAAAAGCAGGTGAGGTGAGGTGATATGATGTTAGACATGCTTTAAAACAGAAGCATTCATTGCATGGCTGCTGTTTTTTCTTGGTTAGTTATTTTAACCTTTTAAGAATTTGCTCCAGTTTTAGATTCCTTGCCCAGCTGCTGCAGTCTCTCCCAACCAACCAAAGAAGGCCACACATCTCTATAATTGACTATTTTGTTCCAGATGGGTGGTTATTGGGAGGATGGGCTTGCTGATGAACTCCTTTCACTGGGACCTAGTCTCAAGACCAAACTAGATGGGATGATGGCTAGCGTGGCATCACCAAATAAGAGGACATTGAGTTGCATAAAATTGCATATACTAATTATTATAGAAGAGACAGACAGTGGGAGAGATGGAAGTTTAGAAATAATTAGTATAATTTAAATAGAAATACAGTACATCTCACCCTAGTGTGGAAGAAATTGGCTAAGTGTTTTGCAGAGTGAGATGAGTGTGGAGGCGACCTTTTCCTCCACTCTCCTCCTGCCCTGCATAGGATGCCCATAACCCTCCTAGTTTGGATGGTTATGGGCATCCCCATAGTACTGCAGCAACCTAAATGCTTTCCCATACAATAAATAAGTATGCTTCCAAGCCCGATTCAAGGTACTGGTTTTAACCTATAATGCCTTACATGGCTTGGGACCGCAATACCTGTCGGAGCGCCTCTCCTAACCTAAATCTACCCAGTCACTACACTTAACATATGAGGTCTTCCTCTGAGTGCCATCTCTGAGGGACGCTTGGTTGGTGGCAAGAAGGAAGAGGGCCTTCTCAGTGGTGGCCCCTGGATTCTAGAATGCTCTCCCCACTGAGGACCTCATGGCGCCAACTTTGCTATCTTTTCAGCACCAGGTTAAGACTGTCCTTTTCTCCAAGGCATTCAATAGCATTTAGTGGTGTGTGTGTGTGTGTGTGTGGGGGGGTTATGTCAGTCTATTTGTATTGGAAAAACTGTTTTAGCTGCTTAAATTGTTTTAAATTCTGTATATTGGAAATTTTATGCTGCTTTTATTGTATTGTGTTTTTTGTGTTTTTATGAATTGTTGTGAACCACTCAGAGAACTTTGGCTATTAGGCAGTATAGAAATGAAATAAATAATGATGAATAATAAATAATAAGTAAATCCCTTCACACAGATATCCGTTCTAGATGGATTCTAGTCTAGACTTCTCTCTGACAAGCAGATGTTTATATCATCATCATCATCATCATCATCATCATCATCACCATCATCATCATCGGATGCATGGAGGACAGTGTTCAAAGTGGGAGAAAAAACAACAAACTAGGATGGTTTCCTCTAAAATTAGGTAACACTCCCTTATGTCCTCTGAAAAGGTGAGATGGTTTTAGCCTGAAAAGAAGTGGTATGGCAAATTGCACTCCACATCCAATTCCAAATTGCACCCCACTACAAGCACTGATGGAAGGGCATAAAATCATATGAGCCCATACCTGCATTCACATGCGGGACAACACAGACACGTTTGCTGTCACAGTGGGGACCAAACTGTAAATGATGCAGATTTCTTTCATTAAAAGCAGGTATGTGTGGGGCAAATTTGGATGGGGGTGAAGGCACAAGGAAGGGGGCATTAACGCTAGGGATGAACAAAACTGTCAATTTCAGTTTCTCTCAGTTTCTCAATTTTACAATCCTAACTTAGGTTCAATTTTCCAATCTTAACGTGTTTTTTTAAAAAGTTTGCATGAAAATTCATATGTATTCCCCTGCACATTTCTCCTAGTGCTTGCATTTTTGCCTATTATACACATTTTTAAAGCAATTTTCCTAATACAATGCATTTTTTAATGTCATTTCCCATAATATATGCATTTCTGTATACATTTTTTTGACTGGAGAACTCCATTACAAAATTCAGAGAAGTGCAAATTTTGAAGGGGAGCTGAGTTTCAGTTTGTGTATTGATCTGGAAATGGTGAAGTTAGGTAAGTTCACATTAAAAAGCAAAACAAATGAATTTCTCACCCATGCCTAGTTAGCACTTCCCTTCTGCAGCATTTCCCTGACTTAAATCACTCCTAACTAAGCTGCTATTAGCTGCTGCATCAGAGGTGTGGTGCAAATGGACATGAGTTTATTTATTTATTATATTTAAACCCCGCCTTTTTTCCTGCAAGAAACCCAAGATGGCTTACATAATCCTCCTCCTCCTCTCCATTTTATCCTCACAACAGCCCTGTGAGGTAGGTTAGGCTGAGAGTCAGTGACTGGCCCAAAGCCACCCAGTGAGTTTCAGTGGCCGAGCGGGGACTAGAACCCGGATCTCCCGAGTCCCAGTCCAAAACGCTCACCACTACACCACACTGGCTGTAGTTAAACATCTCCTCTCCCAGTGTAGTGGCAGCAATCCAAATTGGGGCCCCAATTGGACTCCTTTTAATGAAAGAAGACTTTGGGATATCTGATCACACATTTCCCATGTCACATGTGTATTTTGGCACTGAGAAGTGAATATTTCTGGATGGGAGTGGTTGCCTTTGAGCACACCTTTGTAGTACTCTTTTGTTTTGCTTGCATCAATTTATCTACACTTAAAACTCTGTTGCACGTCTTGGTACTAAACTGCTGCTTTCACATCTCCAGGGCAGGGAGTTGGAGGGGGTGCTAACTCGGATGTTGTCACAACTATTTGCCTTTTCTTTATGCATTTCCCTGTGAACACAGATGTGACAGATTCTTTTCAACCCAGATTTGTGATTGTTTGAGTGGCTTGAGGACCTTGGTATCTGTTCTCAGAGTAATCATACTCTGATAAACTGGTGCCCATACAGGCCTGTATTTACATGCAAATTATTGACTAAAATGGCTTTCAAACATTTTGTCCTGCTATATGAAATCTGTAGGCATTTTTATCCCAATAATCAATATTGTTGCCCTGCACTCTTTGCGCGGGTAAAGGGGGGAAATGAAGAGACGAGACAGCAGTTATGGTATAAAATCAGGGCCACATTTATTAATTCAAAGGTCTGCGAAGGGAGAAGTGCAGGATTAACTAAGGCCGGCCCAAAGGCCAGTGGAGCATGTCTGGGCGAAAGCATCCCAAACCCCGAGGGCGGCGCAGTGACTCGCCACCCTCGAATTCCGCACACGGGGTGCTGGGGGATCTTATCCAGGGTCACCGCCCACAGCGCCACGGGACAACCGAGGAGGGTGAGATGGGTAGACCCCAAAGGCGACCCTACCTCTCACAAATTGAGCCACAAGGCATCGACATTTGTGAGGTTCGGGTTCTCGCCCATCACCTTCAAAGGTGCCATGGGATGCACACCGAAACCCTAACCCCCACTGCCTATTCACCGCACTTACCGCCTAACCTAAGGCCAATGTGACCGAAATAGCAGGTAACCCAAAACAACAAACCCACCACCGATTCCACAGTATGGAGTAGGCGAAACTCGCACATTGCCCCGAGCCAATTAGGGCAATGAGCCAAAATTCCTACTCGGCCCCATAAAAGGCGACCAGAGGAGCTCACACTGCTTCATCGGGAGTGGAGGGAGGGAGCTGCAAAGAAAGAGGCACTGGGTGGGGTCTCCTGTGCATAAATACTGCCTCAGGGCCCCACCCTTTATGCCCATCCCCATTGGGCAAACAATTTGCCCGAGCCCTGATTGGGGGTGAAATCACCTCATGAAATAGCCTCATTCAAGTCCTCGTTCTCCACTCCCCCCCTTTCTCTTTGGGAAGCTGTAAATATTTGTTTATGAAACCATTTTATCACATCTGTGTTAAGATATGCAACTGATTGCTCAAAAACTCTTATTTCAGCTAGCTCTGTTTGTTGGTGGTAGGAGTCAACATTGGTGGGAATGTTGACATTAGAACCACTTAGTAACAGAGCTGGCATCAGTGTTTCTTTCCTGCAGGCCCAAAGTGCATTTCTACCACCCCCAACCACATAAATATAAATGCTTTTACAGAAAGAGGTCCTAAATTCGAACCTGTTCTGATTGCGCAACACCGGTAACTTTCTGAGGCTACAATCAGATGCAGTTGCACCTTTACTTGAGGGTAAGTCTCATGGAATCTGGTGGGATTTGCTTCAGAGAAAACAGGCTATATCCCTATTCCCTTCCATTTTTCTTTTAGATTCTGTCAAGCATAGTTTAAATAAATCAACACTTTTCAAAAAGAAAGCTGGTAGAACTAGTTGCACATCCCCAAAGAGGGTGTTTTTAATTATTATTTTTAGGGTGGAACTATCGTGATTCTTTTTTGTGCATGGACACACACACACACACTGCAATCACCATGGCTACAGTCTGAAGTGGAAAACTGCTGTGTGGTGGGAGACGGGCTTCTTAACCCTTTCACCCTGTGCTGTTTTTCCACTGAAAACACCCCCCCTAAGCTGCAGGTACCTGTACCTTTTCCCCAGTGAAGGTAAAGCTAATGGTGGGGGAAGATGATTTTTCAACAGCGAAATGGCATGAGGGTTAAGAAACTAGTCTCTCTTCCTTTACTGATTTTTCAACTTCAAATTGCAGCCTCATAGGCTGAACTGAACAGAGGCTGAGGAAAGAAATACAGGCTGAGGAAAGAAATACATATCTTAGGCGCAGTCTGTGGCACTTCACGTCTCCTGTAGCAGGGCAGGGAAAAAAGGGGGCTCCAACCCTTGGAGAGTCACTGCTATTTCTGCTACTTATGTGGCAACTTATGCATCACCCAAAAAGAAGAAATCCATCACCACCAAAACAAAACAAAACAAAACAAAAAGTCGTCAGAAAAGGGTGCACATAAAATTTGCATACCTTAATTTATATATATAGATGCATATTTAGAAATAATTACTCTAATTTACACAGAAATACAATGGGGGAAACTGTGACCAGGTGCTGTCGATGGGCAACTTCAAGGCCTGTGGCTCATGCTGGCTCAGCTTGTCTGAGTGTGGAAAGCTAAGCAGGGTCAGGCCTGGTTATTACTTGGATGGGAGACCCCTCCTCTAGTTTCCTGCATTGAGCAGGGGGTTGGACTCGATAGCCTTGTAGGTTCCTTCCAACTCTATGATCTATGAAATCTATGAAAGAAGGAAGGAAGGAAAGGTGATAAAAACCAGGACCAGCCCAAGACATTTTGCTGCCTGAGACAAAGAACAAGATGGCACCCCTCCCATTCTATGTACAAAAGCAGCCAGGCCTGGCCATTGAAGATTTCTTCAACACTAGTAATTGGGCAGTGTCTTCCACTGCACCTGAATTAAGCAGGTAGCTTAGGGAGCAGAGGGCAGGCTGCATGGCACACATCTTTCTCCTCCAACACCTTGCTGCCGCCACCCAGCATCTGCCGCCTGAAGTGAGTGCCTCACTCTGTCTCATGGTAGGCCCAGCCCTGGTAAAAACAAATGAATGTAAATTGTAGTTCTGTTCTTAGACACCATTATAAAAGCTAGTGTAACTGCTGGGTATCAAAAGCAACAACCATTTCACTGTCTTCTCTAAGGAGCTATATGAGGGCAAAAAATAGTTTTATCAATCCTGTTGTACTGGGCTTAGATTATGTAAAATATGTTAATATATTTCACAGAAAAAACAATTGATGCTGCTCAAAATGACCTTGCAGGGTTGATGCTATAGATAAAATGTAGTCCTTAAAAGAACTAGGTGTGAAGAGAAGGAGCACAGAATCTAGAGCCGTGTAGAAGATTTTCTGTCATAATAAGCACTCTTCCTCGGGAATCAATCTGATAAATCCAAGTTAGAATCAGTAAGAGCGTTATTACCATTTGCCTCTCCCATCTCAAATTTGTGTCTTAATGTTGTCCTTCACACATAATAAAACTGAGTCATTTGTCTTAAACATTTTCCTAGCGTTGCCATCTTCTTTTTACTGGTCCTGTTCCTTTGCCATTGGCAGCAGCCGGGGGGGGGGACGGGGACGGGGGGACGGGGGACTTATGCATTGCCAAAAAAAGAGGACACAGATTTGTATAAAAAGTAGATATGCTGATTTACATGTATAGATGCAAAATTAGAAATAAAGACTATATGTTAAATAGAAATACAGCACATCTCACCATTGTGGGAAAGACTGTGACCGGTGTGCCTGCTTGCTCAGTCTGTTGTTCAGCTGCTAACTGTTGATGGGTAACTTCAAGGCCCAGCTCTCCCTTCTTATGCTTCATTATCTTTAAACCAGACTTGGAATAGACAGCCCCTAAAATAGAGGTCTGTCCTCAAACAGCCTTTCAAATAATGTGCTGATCTCTGTAAAGTAGGACACATGTCCACCCTAGCAACCCGACCTGCAGAAATTACGCAGTCCATGCTTTCCCTTGCATGGAGATTTAGACATTTGAAGAGGAAAAGGTGGACCTCCTTAATTTCTTTGTGATGCTGTTGATAAAGGCACAGGAGCAGACTCCCCTCACCCAGCCACCACCTCAAAAGATGGCTACCTTAACCTTTGGAGAGATTATGCAGGCAGACCTGCATAATTTGGCCCCTCTCCCATAAAATGCAACCAACCAGCCATATACAATAGCTGACTAGATGATCGATACCTTCTAGCCCTATGGAGGTGCTCGCCTGCTTGCGCGTAGGGCAAAAGGGATTTGGGTGCGCACATGTGCCCCATCCACAACATCCCTGCACGCCTGACTGTTGGTCAGACTCAGACCTTCACGCATTGAGCACGCAGGTCTGCATAGGGCTCTGTAAGCGGGTTCAGAGGTTCAGTGATCGGAAATCCTGATAAGGCTCGCCCACGCCCTGACACCCTTTCCTCCTACATGCCCGAGGTGAATGCCTGCATAGGCCTTCTGCTTTTGCTGCATGCTCAGAGCTGCAAACACTGACACTGCAAGCACCTGACAGGCCAGAACACATGGCTGTTAGGCCTCATTCAGCTTGGTGGGTCACCTGATGTACAAGTCTGGAGCAGCAAGTGAAGGAAGCATAGCGGATGTTTCTAAAAAGGGGTTCCTGTCCCCTTTAGAGGATTCAGACTTGTTCTGGATGTATTTTGGATCCGTTTGTATAATCATTCGTATTCATTCCAAAACTTGTTTATTTCTAATTGAGTTTCTTGCTTTTGTTTTTTGTTTTTCTGAATACGTAATCACAACACCTGCTGGACTTACATACCTGCATTTTTTAGAATCAGGGCTATTTGTTCTGCCCAGAACTACTAGAAACAAACCCACTAACCTGTGTTTTGCATTAGGCATAGTAGTATGCAAAATAAGCTCCAGTCCTCTCACACACAAATGGAATGAGTTAGCAGAACTACATTTTATGATAGGTGTTTAGGACCTCTTGTGCAAGGAACTTTGGTTTAACTACTGCTTGTAATGGTTTTACAAGTTTAGTTCAGTATCTGTGATAGGAAATATTGACTTTGTGGTCACATTATTTGTGTGGTTGCTGATTCCAGCAAAATGTCAAGGCCATTATATACTGGCAAGGTTAAAGTAAAACCTTTCCTTCATGCATATCTTAAAGCTCTGCTTTAAAAATGTAAAAACACTGCTGCGTGGAGCACCACTGTAGAATGCAAGATGGGTGGGGGGTAAGGGAAATTTATGAATCAGTCTCCGCACCCTGGGGCTGTCCAGACTCCAGATGTTTTGAACTTCAACTCCCAGCATTCCTGCCTTTTGGCTATGCTGGCTGGGGCTGATAGAAGTTGAAGTGAAACACCTTTGGAGGGCACCAGGTTGGGAAGGCTGCTGTCAATAATAAACTAGTGTTTCAGGAACTGTTTGTCGGCATGTTTTTTTGTTTTGTTTTTGTTTTAACCAAAGATAAAATACAGTGAACAGTTTGGAGAGAATTCTAGAATGATTGCCAGGATGGAAGAATCTAAAGTCAGTTTTGTTTACATTCAAATTTTGCAAAACTCAAGTGCTTTCCATCCCTTGTATGGAGAAACGTGCAAATTTTCCTAAGTTCTTATAAAAAAAAGAAAAGAAAAAAGAACTAAATGAAATTCTCACCCATCCCTGTGGGGTGGGTTCAATCTCAACAAGGGTTGTTCTGCATGCCAGAAAGTAACACCAGAGTAATATTAAAGTGAGAGAAGCTCTATGCATATGCAGAATGTATTTCCCTCACCGATGAATAAGGACAGATTTATTGTAGGGCATTTCCTAGGGCAGGGGTCAGCAATGGTGTCAGCAGAAAAAGGGCAATTTCCCTGTTTTTACCGTCACCATGCCACAGATTTTCAGTGGCAAAACTGGTGGTACAGCACCAGTAATTGTGGCAATGGCAGGGAGGGGTGAGGCCCTCAGTGGGTTCCAAGGCAGGAATTCATCCCCGGAATTGCTGAAGTTGCCCACCCGTGTCCTAGGGTTAGAGGACAGGGCTCCTAAGTCAACGGGCATGAGTTCTAGCAGTCTCGGTCTCCAGTTTTTTAAATTATGCACGGAGAGGTGGATGCATCTATTTCTTGGCATCTTTCTGAACTTCTCTTCATACTTCCTTCACAGAGACACATATTCTGGAGAGTTGTAACACTCTGAAATCTGGACTCCTGTAAGAGCCCATTGTGTTACCTAGGACAGGTCTGGCAGGAGGGCTTTGCATCACGACAAAAACATCCAGCATGACATTTATCAGGAAATCCAATTTTCAATTGGACCCATTAATTGGGCCTGTGCATTTCTTTACCACTACTGGCACTGATTAGCATAGCATAGCTAGATAGGGTGACCGCTATTGTGAATGGGTCACTGTCATGGGCTCCTGTGTTAGGGGTATATTGAAGCCAATGTCTTCTAGCACAAAACTGAAAGAAACTGGCAAAAAGAGATGGATATTCAACAGGTAAGTCTCTATTGCCTCCCCCTAGTTGTGTCATTAGAGGTAAACATACATCCATGGGGCTATTGCACCTATACCTACAGTAAGGAATCCTTTCTGCCCCTGGGGCTTTGAGTCTCGGTTCACCCACTGGCCCCTCAGAGGGCTATACCATTTACTGTCAAGTGGAGTGCTTTCTCACTGAGCTTATGCTTCTCCTGAGAGGAACCGGTACAGTCACTGAGCCTCGGCTTCCCTAGTCCCAGAGGTCCCCTCTGCCAAGGAGAAACAGGAGCAAGAGAGACCAGCCGACTCTCACTCTCTTCTGGGGTCAACATTGGGCCTATTAAGGCAGGTTTACTGCTAGCTCTGAAGTTGAGGATAATACCGGGCTGTACCCCATGGGCTTCTATTGGGTTAGGATAGTTGTCCCACTTCCAACTTCCCCATGATTCATAGATTCATAGATTATAGAGTTGGAAGGAGCCTACAAGGCTATCGAGTCCAACCCCCTGCTCCATGCAGGAAACTAGAGGAGGGGTCTCCCATCCAAGTAATAGCCAGGCCTGACCCTGCTTAGCTTTCCACGCTCAGACAAGCTGAGCCAGCGTGAGCCACAGGCCTGTGATCATGGTGTCTCCCCTGCCAGGTAAGTACTGTATGGGTCAATTGAATGGCCTCTAATAAATTATCACCATCCAAGTTCCCCAGCTGCCACTCTCAGACCTCCACTGGGGTCCCAAAGTCCCTAGGTCTTCTGGGGGTTTGGAGTGGGGTCCTCCTCACATCCCCTGTGCTTGCCTGCCTGGAGAGAAGCTCCCAAGCCCTTTTGGGCAGCATTTGCCCTCCTTCTCACTGCCGTGGCACCACCTCAGGTTGCCCCACCATCATCCCACTTCCAGCCCCCCCTTCTCTCCCCTTGTTTCTAGGATAGACACAAATTGATTAAAAAAAAAAAAGGAAATGCATCACCCCCAAAGAGGACAAAATATGCTGCTGATTTGTATAAAATGTGCATATGCTTATTTAGATGTATAGATGCAAATTTATAAATTATTATTAAAATTTAAATAGAAATACAGTAAATCTCACCATGGTGCGGAAGACGGTGACCTGTGTGCTGTTGATGGGCAACATCAAGGCCCAGCTCTTCCTTCTCATGGTTCATTATTTTAAATTGGATTTTATTATTAATTAATTTATTATTTTTATACCCCGCCTTTTTTCCTGCAAGGAACCCAAGGCGGCTTACATAATCCTCCTCCTCCTCTCCATTTTATCCTCACAACAACCCTGTGAGGTAGGTTAGGCTGAGAGTCAGTGACTGGCCCAAAGTCACCCAGTGAGTTTCATGGCCGAGCGGGGACTAGAATTCGGATCTCCCAAGTCCCAGTCCAACACTCTCACCACTACGCCACACTGGCTTAATTGGACAGCCCTTCAAATAGAGGACACCTTCAAAACAGAGGACAGTCCTCTGGCAGCCCTTCAGATAGAGGACTATCCTCTGTAAAAGAGGACACATGGCCACCCTAACAGCTGCTCGCTGAACCATTTACATGGTTTGGCATTGGTAATACACTCTGCCTCCCTGTTTCTGGAAACGGGCGGCCAGAGGAGCCTACACTGCTCAGAGGGCGGGAGTGGAGGGAGCTGGAAAAACACAGGAGCAAAGAGGCTGAAGGCGGGAACCCAGGAGCTTAAATAAGCTCTTACCTGGGTCCCCGTCCTTCTGAGCCATTGGCTCTTCCCGTGACCCACCAGACCAGGTGCTTGCCTCCTCTCTCCTCCCCCACGCGCCTTCTCCCTGTTTCCACATAGGGGCCATTGGAAGTTCTTTGCGCATGTAAGGGCGAGATAAAGAAGAGGCAGACACAGGGTATATGGTTTCAAATCAGGGCCACATTTATTGAATTGAAGATCTGTGAAGGGTGAAGTGTGGTTCTAACCTAGCCCGGCCCTTGGCCGGGAAAAAAGACCAATATTTGGCGAATGCATCCTAACTGAACCGGAGGCGGGATTGCCCGCCACCGGCCAGTTGCCCTCCATGTGGAGCTGGAGGGCCTTACCATCGTCACCTTACTTTGGCGCCTCCAGGCTCCTAAAATAGGTGAGAAAGGTAAAACCCCAAAGGCGTCCCAATCTCCCTCGTGCCAAGCCTCCTGGCGTTGGCGAGGGCAGCCTTGGGTAAACGTCAGTCACCTTGAAAGGTGCCACTGGAGGAAGGGAAGCCTCAGCAAGCCCTGGTGGGCATCTCCAGTCACTCTGATTTTATCAGGCCTGTGGCTTATGCTGGCTCAGCTTGTCTGAGTGTGGAAAGCTAAGCAGGGTCAGGCCTGGTTGTTACTTGGATGGGAGACCCCTCCTCTAGTTTCCTGCACTGAGCAGGGGGTTGGACTCGATAGCCTTGTAGGCTCCTTCCAACTCTATGATCTATGAAATCTATGAAATCTTGTATACATTTCAACTCTGCATAGTATTGTCACAGACCACTGCTATCCATTGCATTTCATGGCCATTTGGCTCAGCTGTTTATAACCGCCCCCCCTTTGTACCCATGCCTGTCTGTCTGTCTGTCTGTCTGTCTGCCAACTGAGGATAACACTTCCCGGATCTGCCAAAAAGTGGGCTCTAGTTCAAGAAAGATTATGCTACAATAAAATATTAGCTTTAAGGTGCCACAGGCCTCTTTGTTGTTTTTGCTGCAACATACTGATATGGCAATCCCTCTGGAACGTTAGGTGTAACTCTAATGGGTTTTGGTTGTGTGTACTCCCTTATTATTCCCTGTTCTCTTACTTTCAATGCTATAACACTTTCCATTTTAGTGTTTAGTTGTGTATATGCCCCTAGTATGCTAGCAACATTAATAATATATCACCAGTGTTGTTGTTTTAAAACGTTTCTTTTGTATGAGGCCTGCCTTTTGCGTTCAAAGACTTGGCTAAAGGATGGAAAGAAATAAGAGTCTGGAAATTGCTGAAGTTGCATCTGTTCCCCACCCCCCTGTTGCCGCCCCAGAGAGTGGGATCAGAATGTCTTAAGAAAAAACTGAAGATTTTAAAGAATGGAAGAAGCACAAAGTAAAACTTACGATGGAAAAAATGCTAGTGTTGTAATCATATCCATGGTTTGCATTCACACAGAGACAAATTTGGTTTGAATAACATACCCTACTGGAAAGACTGTGGCTCCTTGACATATGTAAAGTGACATTTCTCTAAAATTCCATTCTCGGGGAAGCTCAGTGAGGCTATAATGAAATCCTGAGTCTGGCAGAGAGAAAGTGATATGTCACTGGGAATTAATCAATGAAGAGTAAGCATGTTCCGTATTCATCAATAGACTTTAAAGGAGCTATCATCTGATGAACTCCAGCAATATTTGCCATCTCCACTGCTGGACTCTTTCATCTCAACTGCACAGATCTTTTTCCCTTATAAGGTATCTTTGGGCTCAACTTCAAGAAAGAAAAGTAATTTTAAAGTTGAGAATAATTTACAGTGACTCAAACATCTAACTTAAAACGACTGTACACAGAAATAAGCGTTGAATTCTTATTTTAAAAATGTGAATATCAGAGACATTGTGGACACGGTCCATCCACGCCTGTGCCCTATGGAGCTCATTGGAGTCCTTTAATTATAGCCTCTCCTACCAGCCCTCAGGTGGGCATGCATATGTCTCGTGCACTCCAATGTCCATGTCCATTACCGGCAATAGGGGTTCCATAAAGGTCTAGTGCAGGGGGAGTAGGGGGATGCTGTAGCCAGCAGTGCAGGACTAGGTGGGCAGGGGGGGGGTCCACTTGATGTGGGTTGTACATGCCTTGAGTCTGCTTGCAGGCTTTCAGACAGGTGCATCATGCATGCCTGGCTGAGCATCCCTGCTTCCCTGAGCACCCCATCCCTACTTGGCTAATGCCTTCAGCAGGGATGTTGAAGAGTCCTTGGTCTCGAGTCACGAGTCGAGTCACGAGTCTTTGGACCCAAGTCTCGAGTCCGAGTCCTTGGTCCAAAATGGTGACTCACGAGTCACGAGTCACGAGTCACTCCCAAAGCTGACTCCACGAGTCCCTATTAAAATCAATGGGGGTTTCCCCCAACAAAATAAGGCTACTTCAGATGTGTGGCTTAAAATAGGCACAAGTGTGCCTTTTTATTTCAAAACTCTGCAACTGATTTTGGCAAGAACAGACCAGGCAGAAAAACCTAAAATAACCAGGCAGGCAGAGGAGGCAGGGAACCCCAAAGCAGGCAGGCAGAGGCCTTTGTCTTGGACAGTTCAACTGTTGAACTGGTCAAGAAGAGACCAGGCAGGCAGAGGAGGCTGGGAACCCCATTTTAGAAAAATGATTTTAAAAAATAAACTTGCTGTACTTCCTAAAACTTATCCATGTTGCATTTGAGGAACATGATTTTTTCTAAATGTTTGGCCCCCATTCTGGAACGGTGAGATCTCATCACAATTCCACCCTCACTGAACACCCGCTCCACTGGTGATGAACTTGCTGGAACCAGAAACACACTCAGAGCAGCCACACAGAGTAATCTCAGGTCCTTCTTCTGCCTCTCCCAAGTACGCAACACATCAATCAAAATAAATCTTGACACACTGTTGGGGCTGCACTCCTGGTAGCCGTCCATAGTGGCCGAGCAGTGGCACACCTCGCTTCCATGCTCTCTTCGCCGGCAATCACGCTCCTCTCCACTCCTTCTGGCACAGCCCAGGGATGTTGAAGAGTCCTTGGTCTCGAGTCCCGAGTCAAGTCTCGAGTCCCATTAAAAATATTGGGACTTGAATCCGAGTTGAGTCAGAGGGGGGACTCAGTCCGACTCACGAGTCGAGTCCTCGAGTCCGAGTCCCCATCCATGGCCTTCGGTAATTGTATATCAGCTGGGTCTATCTATCTATCTATCTATCTATCTATCTATCTATCCATCTATCTATCCATTGCTATAGAAGGAATACTTTCAGCAGAAGCTCTAGTTGATTCTCTTGTTTCCACACACAAAATTGTGCAATCACACAGCAAATGCTTTCATATCCTAGGGCATATGCTCCCAGACTTGGGCCTCTAATCTGTCACATCCATTTGCAATAATCCAAATGCCACATTTAAAGTCTTCTGTGACTAGCTCATGTGTGTGACGTCTTTGTGGTGCAATTTAATGATCTTTTCAGATGTGTAAATCCATGCTGAATCTTCACATGACTTACCAGAGAGATAGCCATATAGCACAGTCTGAGTTTTAAAATTCTTAAAACCTTATAGATCGGACCTCACATGACAGATATTTTCTGTTGTTCTTAATATAGTATTCCCTATAAGGCTAGTAAACAAGAGGAGCCCTGGCAGAAAACGAGTATCTCCCAACCCATAGTTCTAAAGCATTTCCTATTTGATTCAGACACCAAACACAGGAAATGTTGGCCAATTTTTCATTTCAGCATTGTAAAAATGGGTATGTTTAGCCTGGAGGAGAGAAGAATGAGGAGGGGCATGATAGTAGTCTTGAAATATTTGAGGGGATGACATGAAAAAGATGGAGCAGAGAGAGACTTGTTCTCTGTGGTTCCAGAGGGCAGGACTAGAACCAATGGGTGGACATGACAGGGAACTAGATGTCATCAGAAGAAATGTCCTAGTGCAGTGTTCTCCAACCTTGGGAGAAGTGTGGATATGTGAGAAATAGCCTAGTGGAGGAGGAAGGAAAGAAGATGGCTCAATAGATGACTGTGAGAAGCCTCTCAGTTAGGATGTGCAGGCATGGGGAGTTGGGGGAAGGATGATGGAATGACACTAGTGCAGTGTTCTCCAACCTTGGGTCCCCAGATGTTTTTGGCCTACAACTCCCAGCATGCCCCAGTCAGGAGTTGTAGGCCAAAAACATCTGGGGACCCAAGGTTGGAGAACACTGTCCTAGTGGTCTAGAAACATCTAGAAATGTCCTGTTTGGAGGTAGAACAGACTGCTGAGAGAGTTGATGGGCTCTCCTTTGCTGGAGGCGGTTGTATGGCCATCTGTCGGGGATGCTGTACTACTGGCACCTGCATTGGAGATCCTGCATTGAGCAGGGAGTTGGACAAGAGAGCCTCCAAGTTTCCTTCCAGCTTTAAAATTCTATGACAGTATGCATCCAAGCAAGTAGGACACCGAATAAAGAAATCAGTTATTTGTGAATATGCCATATAAAGCAGTGGACAGAGTGACAGGCTTGGACCTGTGACACCCAGCTCCAAATCTCCAATCATCTATGAAGTTCATTTTATGGCCTTTGGTAAGTCAATTATCCCCTAGTTTAAATGAGCCACTGCAGAAAAAATAAAACCATTAAAGGTGCTGTCCAACGCATGTTTAGACAGAAAAAAGTCCTACAGCTCCCAGCATGCCCCAGCCAGCCATGCTGGTTGGGGCATGCTGAGAGTAGTACTAGGACTTTTTTCTGTCTAAACCTGCCTAGGATTGCATCCTAAAGAAGGTCTTAACTTGATTGTGCCCTTCATTCTTTAAGACATTGGCACAGCTCCTAAATGACTTATTGAAAACATCAGGATGACAGAGAATTGATGCTCTGAAAGAGATTATACTGGATACAACAAGAATTCATTTGTTGACAATTTTAATGTGTATTTTCACATCTATTGAAAGGTAAGGAGGCAAAGAGGGGCGTAGCATCAATGTATGTGACAGTGAAGCAAAGAGGAAGGCAAAAATCTAGGTGGCGTAAAAAATGCGATGTTCTGGCCAGGATCTAGCATGGCTGGGCAACCTGCAGCCCCCAGATGTTGTTCGACTCCAGTTCCCATCAGCCAGAACCAGCATAGCCAGTGGTCAGGGATGATGGGAGTTGTAATTCAGCAACATCTGGAGGGCCGCAGGCTGTCCACCCATGATCTAAAGCAGGGGTATAGAACCTCTTTCAGCCCTGGGGCCTAATTCAATTTTGGAGAAGCTCTCAGGGACCACAATCCAGTGGTGGGAAGGGCTGAAGGCAAAAGGGGGTGGGGCCAAAATACCAGCATATTTTAGCTTAAAGCTCTTACTGTCAGTTACTGTGAGCTTTTTTAACAAGGTTATTCAACCCAGTTTCTACTTTCAATTTTGTAGCAGAACTAAGATTGGAGCTCTACAGGGTTTACTTTCTTTTCCTGCCTTTCCATACTTTCCACTACATAACCTTCGGGGGCGGGGGATCTACACGAGGGATTTTTTACCAACATTGGCTTATTGGCATGTCGCATGACACACACCCCAAATCAACCTGCTCATGCTATTTCTGCCATTTTATCCCAGATTTCTTTAGACCAGTTATAGAGCAACTTTTTAATACAGTAATACCTTGGATTGCAAGTAACTTGGCCTGAGGTTTTGCAAGACAAGCAATTTTTTTAAATTTTTTTTGACTTGATAAACGAGCAAGGTCTTGCAATACAAGTAGTCGTAGGGATGTAACCGCTTGCCTCAAGCGGGCGTAGCGGGCCGAAATCGGCCCCGCTCACGCCTGCCAGAGACTCGCTTTGATATAAGAGTGTTTTGGATTACAAGCACGGTTCCGGAATGAATTATGCTTGCAATCCAAGGTATTACTGTATGTTGCATTCCGCCTCCCCCGCAGTATATATTTCAATGTGTGCTAAACTTGTGGTACTGTTCTGGGGAGAGGAGTGGCTTCAGCAGAGTGGTGGCGCGACACTGTGAGGAGGAAGTGTCTTGCATGGCTGTTCTCAGGCAACAGGAGCATGATCGGGCTTTTCTTTTCTTTCTTTTTAACAGTATTTGCTATGGTGCACCTACAGAGGTGTGAATCTGTGAATAACACAAACCTCTCACATCTCTCCAAGCGCTGGGTGAGGAAGGCCGCTTGCGGTTCTGCTCAGCGTGGGCAGCCTTGGCAAAATGGCAGCAGCTTTGAAGAGGAGATAAGCCTGATCAGCCTTCAATTGTTTTCCCACCTCCCTCTCAGTCCCCAAGGGTCTCTCTCTCTCTCTCTCTCTCTCTCTCTCTCTGCCTTGCCCAGTGACCTGGAGAAGGAACGTAATGCTGCTTCCCCTCTCCACTCCCCCTGCCTTTGAAAAAAAAATAAAAATTTGGAAATGTCTTTTCAAGCCTTCCCAATCGCCTCCTTTGTCCATTTTATTTCCTTGCCTCGAGGAAACTCACCAGTACACATGTCTGCTCAGAAGTAAATCACATTGTCTTCAGTGGTGCTTACTCCTAGGAAAGGGGGCACGGGAGAGCGGGGTGCATTCACTTTCCGGAATTGCTTTTGGGCGGAGGGGAAGAGGAGGAGCAGGCCTCACTGGCTTCATTCCATGGGAGGTGGGAGGACCGCAACAGGCAGCAGCACCACACAGCCTCCCCCTCTTTTCTCCACACCCCTTCTCTTCCTCCATGACTTTCTGTAGGGCACAGAAAGAGCTGCAAATTACTTTATATATATATATATATATATATATATATATATATATATCCACTCCTTTGTACCATCAAAGGTATGCATAAGCTTAATGGATGTAAAAAAAGAAGAAAGAAGTAAACTTAAAGGGCCATTTCTCCTGCACACATCACCTTTCCAACTCCTCCTACTTCTCCTACAATTGCAGTTGTGTCGTGTGTGACACCAGATCACGTTTTCAACACACAGCCGATACTGCGCTGTATTCATTAGCATGAGCCCCAACAGTGGTAAACACATTTTGCATAATAAATACCACGACAGTGCTCCCGGATACATGGAAGGGGCTCTCTCACGTAGATTAGCCGAGGTGACACTGTGGTAGGTAAAGTGTAAAACGCAACTACGCTAGTGGGGACTAGCGCATTGTTTCAGTTTCACAGAAATACTGGGTTTTCCCAGCTCCAAAACCCACCACAAAATTGCTTTTTTAAACATCGGAAGTGAAAGTAGATGGTAATGACCTCTAAGGCGCCCATGAACAATTGTGAGTGAGGAATGATGAGCACACAATAAAAGCCTTGTTTAGAAACACTCTAGGTCTGAAGAGGGACATTTCAACCTTTTAGAATGGGAGAAAAAACTATGCAAAAGCTGGGAAGCCACAAAGCCAGTGTTCTCCAACCTTGGGTCCCCAGATGTTTTTGGCCTACAACTCCCAGCATGCTGGGAGTTGTAGCATGCTGGGAGCATGCCGGGAGTTGTAGGCCAAAAACCAGGGATGTTGAAGAGTCCTTGGTCTCGAGTCACGAGTCGAGTCACAAGTCTTTGGACCCGAGTCTCGAGTCCGAGTCCGAGTCCTTGGTCCAAAATGGTGACTCACGAGTCACGAGTCACTCCCAAAGCTGACTCCACGAGTCCCTATTAAAATCAATGGGGGGTTTTCCCAACAAAATAAGGCTACTTCAGATGTGTGGCTTAAATAAATTCTAGGCACAAGTGTGCCTTTTTATTTCAAAACTCTGCAACTGATTTTGGCAAGAACAGACCAGGCAGAAAAACCCAAAATAACCAGGCAGGCAGAGGAGGCAGGGAACCCCAAAGCAGGCAGGCAGAGGCCTTTGTCTTGGACAATTCAACTGTTGAACTGGTCAAGAAGAGACCAGGCAGGCAGAGGAGGCTGGGAACCCCAGACAGGCAGGCAGAGGCAGCCAAACCCAAAATGTCTGAAAGGTTGCATTTTAGAAAAATGATTTTAAAAAATAAACTTGAGTCCCCCCTCTGACTCGACTCGGACTCGAGTCCCAATATTTTTAATGGGACTCGAGACTCGACTCGGGACTCGAGACCAAGGACTCTTCTCCAACATCCCTGGGCTGTGCCAGAAGGAGTGGAGAGGAGCGTGATTGCTGGCGAAGAGCACATGGAAGCAAGATGTGCCACTGCTCGACCACTATGGACGGCTACCAGGAGTGCAGCCCCAACAGTGTGTCAAGATTTATTTTGATTGATGTGTTCCGTACTTGGGAGAGGCAGAAGAAGGACCTGAGATTACTCTGTGTGGCTGCTCTGAGTGTGTTTCTGGTCCAGCAAGTTCATCACCAGTGGAGCGGGTATTCAGTGAGGTGGAATTGTGATGAGATCTCACCGTTCCAGAATGGGGGCCAAACATTTAGAAAAAATCATGTTCCTCAAATGCAACATGGATAAGTTTTAGGAAGTACAGCAAGTTTATTTTTTAAAATCATTTTCCTAAAATGCAACCGTTCAGACATTTTGGGTTTGGCTGCCTCTGCCTGCCTGTCTGGGGTTCCCAGCCTCCTCTGCCTGCCTGGTCTCTTCTTGACCAGTTCAACAGTTGAATTGTCCAAGACAAAGGCCTCTGCCTGCCTGCTTTGGGGTTCCCTGCCTCCTCTGCCTGCCTGGTTATTTTGGGTTTTTCTGCCTGGTCTGTTCTTGCCAAAATCAGTTGCAGAGTTTTGAAATAAAAAGGCACACTTGTGCCTAGAATTTATTTAAGCCACACATCTGAAGTAGCCTTATTTTGTTGGGGGAAAACCCCATTGATTTTAATAGGGACTCGTGGAGTCAGCTTTGGGAGTGACTCGTGACTCGTGAGTCACCATTTTGGACCAATGACTCGGACTCGGACTCGAGACTCGGGTCCAAAGACTCGTGACTCGAGTCGTGACTCGAGACCAAGGACTCTTCAACCTCCCTGCCTTCGTGTACTACCTAAAGTCCCTCCTGAAGTGAAGGGGATCCCTCACAGTAGTAAGGGTCTATAATGGGTAAGGAGGGGAGCTATATAAATAGATGGAAGCTCTTTACATGCGTGCGCAGGGCCCTTTGGAACCCAGCCAGGGGTTTTTAGGTTGCACTTAACTCTTGAGGAAAGAATGTCTGAGTTCAGCTCATTGTAAAGCCCCCTCTCCACACCTTCTTAAATATCATCTCTTCTTTACGGACAGTTATAGGGAATGATCCCTTACAATAATGGATCATATTTTAAAAACTCTGATATATCTTCATAACTGAGGCAGACAACATTGATTTTTCCTGTCTGTGTCCCCCCCCCCCAACAAATTAGAACAGGACTTCACAGAAACTAATGCAGAATAGGATAAAACCACATCTGAATCCATATTGTGATGGTATGGATTATTCTCTTTTTGAAGGGCTTCATTTAAGGAAGGATCAGAGCCAGAATTCTCATGAATAAAATGTTTTAAAAGGCTGAATGCTGAGATGGGGAGGGGGGGGGGAAGAAAAAAGATCTTTGTGCATAATGTCAAACAGTTGGATATGAGTGCTGGAGAATGCAGGCTTTGTTCATTCTGATGTCAAATTGGCTGTATCCCCGGTCCTTGAAATTATCTAATTGCAGAATATTTTTAGTTACTTGTCTAGGGCTAGGAGATCTTTAACCCCATCCCTCCTTTTTAACTTTAAAATGTGGTTGCCTATCGATAGGAATAAACTGAAAAGTTAAAACGATCTAAACTCCATAGTTCAGTTCAGATAATGTACTGGAAAAGCACTTGCAGAGTTAAACTTAAGCATCTATTTTTGTTGAGGCCATTACAAGAATGAAGTCATACTGCACTGCCATTCACATCACGCTTCCCGCTACGCACAAGGCATGTATCAGCTCCAACTAGCTCTCCTTTTATTAAAATGAATTAATCGTAGGTCTATGCATTTGTGAGTTTTTCCTTTCACTGTTTTCATCCTCCACCGCTTGCTACACTCAGTTTTGGATAATCTCCCCAACCCTGGACAGTATTAGAGATTAGAAACCTGTAACAGACTGATGGAATAAAATTACTGTGCTATCACTGCAGCCAATATTTTAAGGCTGTGGTCTAATAAGCATGGCACAGGATGATCTATAACAAGGGAGAGTCCTGTGCAGGAACGGTTTTGCCTCTTCCTAATTTTGTGGTCTCCAGTTTGGTGTCCATGGGCACCAAGGTGGTGCAGATACCTCTCTTGGTGTCTGCCAGGTTCTCTTCCCTTCTTCATTTTTATTTTATTTCTTAACATATTTTTTTTTAAAAAATAACTTTAAAAAAACAACAACCTGGGAGGCTGGCATTATGCAAAGTGAAGGGCTCCCCTCCAGCACCATCTTTATTTGGGTTCATAAGAGTGGTTTTGTGTTTTGGGGCTCAGAACCCACCTCTACTTTGTACTTAGATTATTGGGAATGTTTCCTTCCTTTTAGTCTCACCAGTTTGCCTCCTGGGAAATGAGTGTTTTGGCCTGCCATGGAAGCCATTTTGTGAATGGGCAACCCCCAATGGCAGCCATTTTGTGAGAGCACCCACAATACTCTCTCAACATTCCAAATGTGCCCACCAACCCAAAAAGATTGGGGAGCCCTGTCCTAAGTCATCTGTATCTCCGGTTGCTTCTTCAGTACAGCAAGAATGCAAGCAAAGGTCCTGAGGTAGTTTATACATGATATAACATGTGGAGTGCCACCCGTTGGCCTTGTTTTACTCCCTTAACACAGTGCTCATATTAGTTGGGTTGCATTACTGGACTGTGCTACTCAGCATACTCTAGTTCAGTGACATGCGAAAATCAATCAGGGATAGTTTCACATCAACCCAACTTCTTTTTCTCAAAATACCTCCCACACAAACTGTGCTGAGGAATGACATTAAGCATAGAGTTACATCATTGGGTGGATCTAATCCCATGATGCAGCACTACTGCTAATGTCAATGAAGTTGCAATCCTGGAAGCTAAGCAGGAACCAAAGGAAACTTGGTGTACGAATCTAAAGTAGTCAATATGGGAAGAATTAGTATTGTTTTAAAATCATGAGGAAGCTTGTTGGAGCCAGCCATCAAGGTATTATTCAACAACTACTCTATAAACTTTTTTTTTTTTTTAAGGGTTGGAAACCGATATAGGAATAGCTAAACCAGAATGTAAAATCACTAACAGGAAATCTCATCAGTTAGCTGCATTCCATTTATGTTATCAGGAATACTTAACATATAAATTTTTCATGGTCCTTCTAAATTTCAGAGCTTAGCATTCTCTCTCTCTCTTTCACATATTGGCACATTTATTTAATCAATACTCTTGCTAAAGGTTTCATGCTCTCAGTCTGTGTGTGACTCCATTCACTTTTCACTTGGAATCTTTGAGCCATATTAACAGAAGCAACATACAATTTTATTTCAGTGCTTTGAAGCATAGCAACTCATCGTATTTTGTTGTCTGACATACATTAAGCATTGCAATCTAAAGAAATGCTTAAAAAACAGAGGCGGGTTTAGAGATGGGGTGTGTGATGTGTTTGTTTTTAAATCTTGCTAATTTTTCCTGTTCTTCAGGCAAGTAGCTATTAGAATGGTTTTTCTTCCCTTTATCTTGATTGCTGAATTAGGCGATCTGCCAAAACTAGAGCAAGACTACAATCCTGTACTCACTTCCCTGGGAGTAAGCCCCTTTTAACTAAATGGGACTTACTTCTGAGTAGACATATATAGGGTTGCACTGTAGTGCGAGAACCACATTAGGACATTCCCAGAATCGTGTTCATTCCCAGAATACGACATAAGTTAACTCTGCCCCGAATATCAGAATGTCAGTTGTTCATATTGAAAGACTGTCCCTTCATTGCTCCTGCCTTAAAAAGAAATGAGAAAACTATGCATCAGATGTGGCTAATTTGCACACTGAAGAGATTCTCCAATGGATTTGTGGTCACCAATGCTGAAATAGAAATTTATCCCCAAACATACGTTACACAATGATAAAAATGTCAGTGGAGGCTGGTGCCTCCAATCCCAGTGGGGCAGTGCATCCATTCTGGGTTTCAGTCTAAACTTTTAAAGAGCTATCCATGGTGCTGGAACACCCCCCCAAAAAAAAAATTAGGCTCAGCACCATGGATAGCTCCTTAAAAGTTCAGACTGAAACCTGGAGTGGATATACCACTCCACTGACATTGGAGTATGTGATTTTGGCATAGGCTTGTAGCCTCAAGAATCCGTACATGATAAAAAATGTACTATAGTCTTTGGGCAGATCTACATCACACTATATATCGTCAAGTTAGCAGAACGGCACTGCTATATTCACGTTCGTTCTGCAGTCACTATTCACAGGGCACACTCTCATTAAATGTACTGCAGTCAGCCCAGTTTGCCACCCCACACCTAACTCTGTAGCGGTAGAACTGGGTGTTGCCTTGAACAGGGCTTTTTTTTTTTAATTGCTTTGTTGTCTCTGCACAAGTGCAACCAAGCGCAGGAGCAAACTTTAAAGAAAGAAAGGAAAAAGCTCTTCCAGCCCCTCACTAAAAAGGAGAAGAAGGATGCTGCTGCTGCTGCTGCCACCTCCCACAAGGATGAATCCAGCAGGATCAGTGCGCCCCTCCCCCAGTGGCGTAGCGTGGGTTGTCGGCACCCGGGGCAAGGCAAGTAATTTGCGCCCCCTAACCCGTGGATTTTAGCACTCGAGTCTCTTCCACTAGATTAGTTAAAGAAACCCTTACCCCCTAAGCACATGTATTGTTTGTTATGAAAATACTGATGTAATTAAAGTAAAATGCATCTAAATACAAGTTTATTTTCAAACACTTTATTGAGTGCGAACATGCATTACACATTCTCCACATTTTCAGCAGGTCTATGAATACAAATCTACAAATGTAGTAACCTAGCATGGGCCATGCTATTATATGTCGTCTCACAACCATCGTAAATGACAAAAATATCAAGAACAAAAACTAAACATCAAAATGGAACCATACCCTGGAGATGATCCAAGACTGGGCTAGATGGAGCCAACTTCCTCAATCCTGTACCTCTAATTGTAATTCTTTAATAGAAGTGCAAGATATCAATCTGTATATAATATACAGATTAATTTAAATTCGGGGAGGTCACACAGAGGTCTAGAAAGAGGGAGAAGCAATAAGGGAGACTCCCCAAGAGGAGGAGGAGGAGGAGGAGGAGAAGAAGAAGAAGAAGACACACCCCGCGCTGCTCTGCTCTGCTCGGGCCTCCTCCCGCTTTCCACCTGTCCCTTCAACAAGTTCAACTCAACTTCCTGTCTCCTCCATTTCTTCATTCATCCGTCCCCCGATCCCATTTCCCCACACGCCCCTTTCCCTTCTTTTTCTAGCCCATTTCCTTTCTCCCTCCTCCTTTCCTGGCTTTTTAAAAATGTACCTCTTCTTTCTTTGCCCTCCTCTTTCCTTTCTCCCCCCCTTTTCTCCCCTCCTCCCTTCACCCTCCCACCCTCTCCCATTTCTCTCTCTCCTCCTTTTCTCTCGCCATCCTTTTTCCCTTTCCTCTTTTCTCCTTTCCCCCATTTTCCTTTCTCTCTCCTTTGCTGTTCTCCGCTTTGTCCTTCCTTTTTCTCTCTCTCTTCTCTTCTTCCTTCCTTCCTTCCCTTTCTCTCCTTTCCCCTCACTCTTTTCCTCTCCTTCCTCATCTTCCTTTCCTGCCTCCCTCCCTTTCTCTTTCTTTCTATCTGCCTTCCATCCTTCCTTTTCTCGTCTCCCCCCAACTTTCTTACCCCTTTCTCATTCCCATCTTTCCTCTTTCCCTTCATTCTCTCTCTCTCTCTTTTCCTCTCTTCCTCTTTCTTTCCTTTCTTTCTCTCTTCCTCCCTCCCCCTTCTCCTTCCTTCCTTCCCTTCTTTCTCTCTCTCCTCTCTTTTCCTCCCTCCCTCCCCTTTTCTCTCTCTCTCTCTCTCTTCTCCTCCCTTTCTTTCTTCCTCTCTCTCCTCGCTCTTGTCCACGCTCCGGGCGCAGCCCACCACCTTCATGCCGTGCTGCACCAGGGCGCGGGCCACGGCCGCCCCGATGCCCACCGAGGCGCCGGTCACCAGCGCCACGCGCCCCTTCCAGCGCTCCATGGCCCACGCGCCACGCGCGGCTGCCCTCCGCCTGCCCGGCCCGCGACGCACCGGCCGGCGCCTCCTTCCTCGCCTCCCGCCCCGCCCGCGCGCTCTCCGAGGCGCACGACCCGGCAGGCGCGGCGGCGGCGGCGGCAGCAGCGAGGGGGGGGGCGGCAGCTGATCCGCCCCTTTCTCCAAGGGCAGCCGCCTCTGGGGGGGGAGCAGGAGAAGGAAGAGCTGGGGCAGAGAGCTGTGAGTGCGCCCCCCCAGATGTTGCGCCCGGTGCGGCCAGCCCCCCCTGCACCCCCCACGCTACGCCTCTGCCCTCCCCTCCCCCCAAATGCAATTTCCCAAAGCAGTGTTCCTCTCGTTCTGAGTTTCCCAAGCACAAGGCTCCTGTTGAATCAATGTGATCCACTTGGTTGTAAGGGCATTGGAGAGAATGTGATTTACTTCTGAGCAGACATGCCGTTTGGCTATTGTACCGCTCCCTGCTCTTTGAGCAATGGGGTGAATGTGGCTGTTTAAAAAAGGGGGGGAAATTTCCCGCTCCTGTCCCCTCTCAAACTCCATGGCGGTTATACTAGGGGCACTGCCTTTCACATACAGGGGAAATGACCATTTCATAAGAGGATTTATTTTTTTTCTGGTCTGCCATCTATGCGGAGGTGCACACGTGTGCAGGAGGGATGTATTTATTTTTTTAAGCACTCAAACGTGATTTCCCAGAGCAGACTGCTTGGAAGTGTGGGGGTGTGCAGGCACAGTTAGAAACAAAACAAAACAAAACAAAAATTAAGAAGCTTCTGGGGTGCTCACACAGTTCCCAGGGGCCCTTGGTGGCTGTACCACTGGATCCTTTCCCAAAGTCACATGGCTTCCCACATATTCAGTGTCCATGATGCGGGCGTCCGTATGCTTCCCCAGGATGTGGAACCCTGATTGTATAGGATTCCAGTTGCTGGGAAAACGGATGTATGTAGAGATCTACATGCACAGGCTTTCCCCCTGCAGATGTCAACATCTAATGCAGTGTTCTCCAACCTTGGGTCCCCAGATGTTTTTGGCCTACAACTCCCAGCATGCCCCAGCCAGCCAAACACTGATCTAATGCTTGAATGCCAGGGGCAGGACCAGTCATGAGACCTCAGGGCCCAGGCCAGCAGCACGGCCCTGCTTCCTGATCATCGTGCAAGCACCCCGTCACTCATACAGTGCATGACAGGGACTGTAATTTGCTCCTTATTGTAACTGAGTATTTGGGGTATCTTTATCTGACAATACATTCTTCCTATTGTTGGTGGATTAACATTTCCATAATATTAATATGGGGTGGAGCTTTAATTCTTTAGTCTAACTGCAACAAACTCATAATCAGAGCTACTGTAATCTATGAAATTAGCCTGCTCATATATATGTTTCCAGGCACTTAGTTCCACTACTGTATGTGGAAAGTGCTCTGATTTGTCATTAATCATTTATTAAATTTCTTCTGCATTTATGGATAAACAGATCAATGTGGAAAATGATTTATGCATGGCCTTCAGAGTGCCACATATAAAGCATGGCAGTGAAATACTAGTTTAATTTCTTTCAGAATATCTAGCAACCACTCATCATGCACAATATAGGCATATATTTCCAATGTGTATATAGTTTTTTTGTTTCTGACAGCACCTTTTCCCACCATGCTGTCAGCCTATTAAATTTTTTCTATGCTGCCCATGAGGCTTCATTTCTTCTGTTCACTGTGGCAGCAAAGAAGGGTTTCTGGGCTTCCAATGAATTATTTTGATGATTCATAAAAACAACAACTCACTTATGGTATGAGTGAATTTGAGGGGAGAGAAAAAAATGGTAAATGCATCTATACTGTTTTCTCTATATACATTTAGAAGGAGAAAAATATGTAACATATAACTTTTATTTCAAAATGTTATAATTAGTCTTTATGGCTCTCAATAGAAATATCCATATATATTTTTTTTAAAGATACAGCAACCAGAAAGAAACTTAATTAAGTTGTAGCAGTGAAACTGAATGAATTCCTTGAGTTGTCTTTAACTGCAGAAGATGCTGGATATATACCCATGTTTAGACCTCTTTTTTGGGGGGAAAGGCATCTGAAGAACTAAGTGAAGAAGAGATGATGAAATGATGTTCTATGACAGGGGTGCAAAAAGTGCAGCCCAGGCCCACATGCAGCCCCCACAAGGTGTTTGTTGTGCCCCCCCCGAACCCCCAGTGTATGTGTGTGTATGTGTATGTATATATATATATATATATATTTAGAGAAGCATGCTTATGAGATGCAATTGTGCAAACAATAAAAAGGGACCTTCCTTTCTTCAACTCCCCCCCCCAGCACCGCTGCTGCTCCAACCACCAGTATTAATGTTTCCCTTCTCATTCTGAGCATTTTTAATCCTCTCCAGAGCTCCGAGAAGATAACGCTTCCTCATTATTTCTTTGTTTACTTCTGGTGGCATTCTGGAAAACGGCATCAGTGGCAGAAACTATAGAGTCCAGGAGAAGTGTCCGCCAGAGTGTCACTTCAGTACTCATTGCTTCTGTTGCTGGTGCTGCCACCGAGAGGGCTTTATTATCATTGAAAGCATGGAGATGCTTACTAAAAATGAGTGGAGTAGAATGGAATAAAATGGGTATGAATGAAGGGGGATAAAATATAATCTCTGGACACATCCCTTTTTCTCTGGACATGCTCCCTTTTCTCATGCAGCCCCCAATAGGATTCCCGACAACCAATGCGGCCCCCAACACAAAAAAGGTTGTGTGCCCGTGTTCTAGGGCCTATCAACAGATTAAGAATTAAGAAGGCATGGGTTCTATATGGTATATCCTTAGTTCCTAAAAATCTCAGTTGTGAAACTGTTGATGTCCAAAAAATATGCAACATCATTAAAATCCATCTCCTTATTGGAAGGTAGCCACCAACACCAATATTAAAAAAGGGATCCAGAAAATAATTGGCCTGTTAGCCTACTGTCTGCTTCATGTAAATTGGTGAAAAGCACGATTAAAGCTAAAATGATTAAATGTATCAGCCCTATTCGGGCATTCAGCTTCCAATGTGTAGGTTCACCACACAATATGAAACCCTGATTGTGTAGGGTTCTAAATAGTGCAGGGAGCTTCCACATGTAGAGCAGGCTCCCCACTTCAAAAGTTCCTCTCCAGTGTACACTGCATGGAAGGAGGTGACAGAGACATGATGGAAGAGATGGGGCAGCAAGTGTGTCCTGCACTGCTTCTCACATGATTGGAATCACTTGAAACTTACTGAATTCCTGAATAGGGCTATTGAAGAACAAGCGTTGCTGAAGAAGAACCAGCATGGCCTCTCCAAAGGGAAGTCCTGCCTCACTAATTTTTTGGAGTTATTTGTGAGTATTAACAATCATGTACATAGTAATAGTTTTCATGGTAAACATGATATATTTGGACTTCCGAAAGGGCTTTTAACAACATAACAGAAACTACAGCCTCCTGAGTAAACCTAGTGGTCATGACTCATGAGATAGAAGGAAATGTTCTTTTATGGATTTGCAACTGGTTGAAGATCAGGAAGCAGATGGTAAGAACAAACAGACAGTTACAATGAAGGGAAATAAGCGGACAAGTTCCAAAGATTGATATTGGGACAGTGTGCTATTCCAGGTATCCATTTGCTGAGGGAAGAAAAAAAAGAGGTGGACATCAATACATGGGATTAAACAGGCCACAAATTTATTGAAGGAACAAGCAGGGATGGGGACTCGGACTCGAGGACTCGAGGACTCGACTCGTGAGTCGGACTGAGTCCCCCCTCTGACTCGACTCGGACTCAAGTCCCAATATTTTTAATGGGACTCGAGACTCGACTCGGGACTCGAGACCAAGGACTCTTCAACATCCCTGGGCTGTGCCAGAAGGAGTGGAGAGGAGTGTGATTGCCGGCGAAGAGCACATGGAAGCGAGGTGTGCCGCTGCTCGGCCACTATGGATGGCTACCAGGAGTGCAGCCCCAACAGTGTGTCCAGATTTATTTTGATTGATGTGTTGCGTACTTGGGAGAGGCAGAAGAATGACCTGAGATTACTCTGTGTGGCTACTCTGAGTGTGTTTCTGGTTCCAGCAAGTTCATCACCAGTGGAGCGGGTGTTCAGTGAGGGTGGAATTGTGATGAGATCTCACCGTTCCAGAATGGGGGCCAAACATTTAGAAAAAATCATGTTCCTCAAATGCAACATGGATAAGTTTTAGGAAGTACAGCAAGTTTATTTTTTAACATCATTTTTCTAAAATGCAACCTTTCAGACATTTTGTGTTTGGCTGCCTCTGCCTGCCTGTCTGGGGTTCCCAGCCTCCTCTGTCTGCCTGGTCTCTTCTTGACCAGTTCAACAGTTGAATTGTCCAAGAGAAAGGCCTCTGCCTGCCTGCTTTGGGGTTCCCTACCTCTTCTGCCGGCCTGGTTATTTTGGGTTTTTCTGCCTGTTCTGTTCTTGCCAAAATCATTTGCAGAGTTTTGAAATAAAAAGGCACACCTGTGCCTAGAATTTATTTAAACCGCACATCTGAAGTAGTTTTATTTTGTTGGGGAAAAAACCCATTGGTTTTAATAGGGACTCATGGAGTCAGCTTTGGGAGTGACTCGTGACTCATGACTCGTGAGTCACCATTTTGGACCAATGACTCGGACTCGGACTCGAGACTCAGGTCCAAAGACTCGTGACTCGACTCGTGACTCGAGACCAAGGACTCTTCAACATCCCTGGGAACAAGGTATATAGAAATCTGCTGGGACCTGTGTGAAGGGGGTAGTCCTAACCTTCCCTATAAGATGCTCAGGGAGATGGGTATGGGTAGTGAGCTGTAGTTTCCCCCTGGCACCTCTAAGATCAAGCATTAGGTATACCTGGTTAGTGGTAACATATTCCTCTTGTAGGAAGAGGCAGGACATCCATCTTAGGTGCCTATAGCTCTGGTAAGTGTAGCCTAACTTTACCATCCTGGGCAGCAGCCTACTCCCAGAGGTGCTCCAGCCTTGTGAAAAGACACACTTAGTACCATGCGAGTGGAAGACCGCCAACCCAAAATAACCAGGCCGGCAGAAGAGGTAGGGAACCCCAAAGCAGGCAGGCAGAGGCCTTTCTCGCCTAGAACAAAGGGATAACTTATAGCCACAAAAGTATCTTTTATAAAACAAGTTTATTTACAAAATGACCTTCACAAACCCAGACACACGCCAGCAATACAGCTTATCAGTACAGCACAAAGTAGCAAGCAAGAAGTCTCAAGGACACCGTGATTTCAGGGCTCTCAGCTAGTTAGTTCAGCTCGGGCTCCAGCAGAGGCCCGGTCAACCGCATGCTGCTAGCTGGGTTCCCGGCGGAGGTCCGGACTACCCAAGCGGCTAGCTGGGTTCCCGGCGGAGGTCCGGTCTACCCAGCGGCTAGCTGGGTTCCCGGCGGAGGTCCGGTCTACCCAAGCGGCTTGTGAGTGATTTCAGCTTGGTTTCCCGGGGGTCCGGTCAACCCAAGCGGCCAGTGATTTCAGCTTGGTTGCCCGGGGGTCCGGTCAACCCAAGCGGCCAGTGATTTCAGCTAGCTGGAGCACGCCGGGTGCTGCTACCCGGGGTTGCCGATCCCTTCGTTCCCTTACCCCAAGCATGGGGCAAGGTTGCTGATCAGGTCCAACAACTCAGTTCCCTTGCGCAGGGTGTTTTATACCTTGGGTTTCAGGTAGCCCCTCCCTCTGCAATCAGGTGGGTGGCCAATCAGGTGGTTTGCCACCCTCCTCAGGTGGGCGGCCAATCAGGTGGGTTGCCACCCTCCTCAGGTGGGTGGCCAATCAGGTGGGTTGCCACCCTCCTCAGGTGGGCGGCCAATCAGGTGGGTTGCCACCCTCCTCAGGTGGGTGGGGTCCCTTTGAAGCCACCTGCTTAATGGTCCCATCCTGTGGTGTTGAATGGCCCTTTCTTATGGGTGCCGCAATGTCTGCTCTGGCAAGGTATTCAAGTCTTATGTAGATGGGGCTGATATACGAGAGCATTGACGAACCTGGGGATGCTTCCTGCCTTCCCCCCTGGGGTGATTCTATGCAGATGTTGTTTGTCCCCGTTGGTCTCTGTGGAGACTGGCTGTCTCTCCCCCCTGGGTCTCCTTCCCCCCTCCTTGGTGAGTGTGTGTGTGTCAGAAAGGGGTTTTAGGTTGGCTTTCTCCACATCTCCCCCCCGGGGAAAAGATGGCATTGGGGTCCCACACCCCAATTTCCCATCGACTTGCCCATCACCTGAGAAAGCCCGGGAGAGTGCATCAGCCAAGACATTGTCCTTACCCTTGATGTGCTCAATTTCGAAGTCAAAGTCTTGCAACGCCAGACTCCACCGTAGGAGTTTTTGGTTGTTGCCCTTGACTCTATCTAACCAGCACAGGGGGGAATGGTCAGTCTGCAGGCGGAACCGTCTCCCCCAGAGGTAGGGGCGCAACTTGGTGATGGCCCACACCACGGCCAGGCACTCCTTCTCAATGGTGGCAAGACTACGTTCTCTGGGCAGGAGCTTCTTGCTCAGGTATGCAACGGGGCGCAGCCCTTCTCCCACCTTCTCCTGTAACAACACCGCCCCCATCCCGGCCTCAGAGGCATCCGTCTGTAGAACGAAGGGGGATTCGAAGTCTGGGGCTTGCAGAATGGGAGCTGCCGTGAGGCAGGCTTTTAACCCATCGAAAGCGGTCTGGCAAGCCGCGGTCCACTGGACCCTGTTCGGGTGGCGCTTCTTACAAAGATCAGTCAGAGGGGCTGCTAGCTGACTGAAGTGTGGCACAAACTTCCGATAGTACCCTGCAAGTCCCAGAAAAGCCTGCACCTGTTTTTTGGTTGCGGGTTGGGGCCATTTCTGAACCGACTCGATCTTAGCTTCCATGGGTTTGATGCTCCCCCCTCCGACGCGATGTCCAAGGTACTCAACCTCCCCTAGCCCCACCTGGCACTTCTTTGCTTTCACCGTCAACCCAGCGTCCCGGATCCGCTGGAAGACCCGCCGGACATGCTGCAGATGCTGCTCCCAAGTGGAGCTAAAGATAGCTATGTCGTCCAGATAGGCACAGGCAAATTCTCCCAACCCGTTCAGCATTCCATTCACCAGCCTCTGAAAGGTTGCCGGACCATTCCGGACTCCGAAGGGAAGAGTGGTGAACTGGAATAAACCCAGGTGTGTGACAAAGGCGGACTTGAGCGCAGCATCCGCGTCCAGCGGAACTTGCCAATAGCCCTTGGTGAGGTCTAGGGTGGTAATGTACTTGGCCCTCCCTAGCTTCTCCAGCAAGACATCCATGTTGGGGATGGGGTAGGGGTCAGGGACGGTCACCTTGTTGATTTTCCGATAGTCCACACAGAACCGAACCCCCCCCATCCTTTTTGGCCACCAGGACAATCGGGGAGGACCATGGGCTAGAACTAGGGACGATCACCCCTAGGTCTAGCATGGCTTTGACCTCCTCAGCAATGACTTGAGCATGGGGTCCCACCGCCCGGTATGGCAGAGATTGCAGAGGGGGGCTGTCACCCGTTTGAATGGTGTGCTGGATGAGTGGGGTCCGCCCGGGGCGGTCTGAGAACATGGTCCCAAATTCATCCAGCACCCGCTTCATTTGCTCCCGCTGAGCCTCGGACAGGGCGGGTGACAGTGAGATTTCTTCCATTCCCCCACCATCCCCCCATTCTCCCAACAGATCCCCATCAGCGAAATCCTTATCATTATGTTCCTTCACACAGCCCACTCCCGCACCCCGGTCCACATACAATTTCAACATGTTCACATGAAACACTTTACATTTTCCAGGAGTCCCAGCAAAGAGTATTTTGTAGTTGACTGGTCCAAGTTTCTCAACTACAGTCCCCGGACCCTCCCACTTAAGGCACAGCTTGTCCGTTTTGAGGGTACGCAGAACCAACACTTTATCACCCACCTCAAAAGTCCGGGCTACTGCGGTTCTATCATACAGCTCCTTTTGCCGCTGCTGGGCTGCCTTCAGATGCTGTTGGGCGGCTTCTCGAACGCTGTGGAGGGTGTCCTGTAGCCGCCGCAGAAAAGTGTGAACCGGCATGGGCGAACTGCCGGCAGCCCCCTCCCATTCTTCCCGCAACAAAGCCAAGGGCCCCCGTAGTTCTCTGCCAAACATCAGTTCATTCGGGGAAAACCTGAGGCTTTCCTGCGGAGCATCTCGGTAGGCAAAGAGGAGGTAGGGTAGGGCTTGGTCCCAAGTTCCCGGGTGACGGCTAGCGTACGCCCGGATCATTTCCCCCAAAGTCTGGTTGAAGCGTTCAACCAGTCCATTGGTCTCGTGGTGGTAAGGCACCGAAGTTACATGGTCAACCCCCCCCAGGTCCCACATCTTCTGGAACAGTTTAGACATGAACCCGGTGCCGCAGTCCGACACGACCGTGCGGGGCATTCCTAAGCGGGCAAAGAGAGAGAGCAGAGTCTTAGCCAGGCTGGCTGCAGAGATGGAGGCGAGCGCAAAAGCCTCCGCGTAGTGGGTGGCAAAGTCCACTACCGTCAGTACAAACTTTTTCCCCGTCTTGGTGGGCGGGTTCAGGGGACCCACTATGTCCATAGCAATCCGTTCAAAAGGGATCCCCACCACCGGAAAAGGCTGAAGGGGAGCTCTTGGGTGATCGCGATTGTGTCCCACTCGCTGGCACACATCGCAGGACCGACAGTAAGCCTTAATGTCGGAGGCGATCATGGGCCAGTAGAACCCCTCTGTAATTTGAGCTTGGGTCCGCTTTTGCCCCAGGTGTCCTCCACATGCCACGTCGTGGGCGAGGTGCAACACGGCGCGGCGGTACCATTGGGGAACCACCAGTTGCCTCTGTTTGCGCCCCGGTGCCACTTCCCCCTTTGGCTCGAACTCCCGGTACAAAGTTCCATCGTCCCAGATAAATCTTTCCGTGGCAAGGGATACCCCGGGGTCTTGGTTGGCCAGGGCGCGACACTCTCGCAAGGACGGGTCCAGCCGCTGGGCTTCCTTGAATTGGGCTTGTGTCCCAAAGTCTTTAGCCATCTGAGCAAACCCTTCGTTCTTCGGGGGCTCCGCTATGGCCTGGTTTTCCCCGGGGTGCCCCGCAGGGGATGGGGTCACCCCGGGTGGTGGAGGGGGCACGGGCTTAGGCTTTGGGACCGGTGCGGTTACGGGCGGCCCCCCTCGCCTTGCCTGTCCCCGGGTGACGACCCCCATCTTAGCTTTGGCCACCCGGAACGCGAGGTCGTTCCCGATGATGATGCCCCACTCCTTTTGGCGATGGATGATTACGTCCATCTCTCCTTCCCACCCCTGGTACTTGATCCGGACCCGGGCAATGGGGACGGTGATGTCGGGGGAGTTATAGGGTTTGATCGTACACGTACGTCCTGACAAAAGTTGGGACCTCTCTACGCGGTCCCGGGGCAGAGCCGTTACATCTGCCCCAGTGTCCCTATACCCAACCCGGGGAACATTATTGATATAGATGGACTCACAGAATTGCTTGCGGCTCCATCTCAGCTGGTCCGGGGAGGCGATGCGATACAGCGATGCACGGGGTTCAGGACGGTAGGAATCCCATTCCTGGAGGTCCTCCTCGGCACCGCGGTCCTCGGGGATGCTTGCATGGAGGGAGAGGACCGACCGTCGCTCGTCGTCGCTGTTGTCGTCCTGAGCGGCTGCAGCACCCGCGACGTGTCCTACTTTCCTCGGTGAGGGACGGGCATCCCGGTTCTTGGGTTGGAGCTTGGGGCAATCCCGCCGCAGGTGTCCCATCTCGTTACAGTGGAAGCAGGCCCCAGACCGAGGGTTTTGGTTCCCCTTGGTCCGAGGGGCTTCCCCGCGCCGTCGGGGCAGGCCCTTTTCCGGCTCCAGGTTCTTCTCGGCCACGGCCGCGGAACTTCCCTTGGTGGATGGGGCCGTCCGGTATAGTCCCATCTCGTCGGCCATGATCCCCGCCGCCTCACAGGTACGGGGCTTCTGATCCCTCACGACAGCGGCCAGCTCCTTCGGGATGGTGGTGAAGAACTGCTCCATGGCGAACAGCTCGACAACTTCCTTCAGGGTGGAGGCCCGGGAAGCCTCCACCCAGGACTCGCAGACGTGCATTACCTGGGCTGCCCATGCCACGTGGGTGGTCCCAGGGGAAGGTTTACCCTCTCGAAATCTTCGCCGGCAATGTTCGGCGGAGAGGGCGAAGTGTTGTCTGACCGCTGCCTTGAACGCCTCGTAGCTTGCCGGGGTCTTCCGCAGATGAGCCCCGAGGAGGTCAGCCAGGTCCCCACTGACCTGGGTTCGCAGGGCGGACAACCGCAAGTTGTCGGGGACCCGCTGTTCCTGGCACGCCATTTCAAAAATGTGCAAAAACATCAGGACATCCTGCCCTGGCTTGTAGTAGGGGAATGCCTTGCGGTCCCACGACGGAGGGGGAGGAGCGGAGGGGACAATCGGGGGAGTTTTCCCCGCCTCAAGCTGCATCTTGGCCAGTTCCATCTGCATCCGGATCATTTCGCGCTCATGGGCCATCCTCTCCCGCTCATGTGCCATCCAGTCCGAGGGAAGCTCGAGGGGCTCCAGGGGCTCCAGGGGAGCGGGGTCCTCGGTCCACACATCCTCTCTCCCATCTGTCGGAACTGGGATAGGGCGGCCCCTGGGTCGGGCACCCGGCCCCAGACTTGCCAGCAGCTCCCTCTGCCGCTCCGTCTGCCGGATCAGCGCCGCCAACCCCGGGGTGATGGGGGTTGCGGGCAGGGGCCGCCATGGCTCGGCTCCCCCAGTTGCTCCGTCAGGCTCTGGGTCGCCCATGGTGATCCTTAGGCTCTTGCTACTTTGGGTCTGGGAGATATTCTGGGCTAATAAGTTATCCCACCGCTGCAACCAAGTGGAAGACCGCCAACCTGGTCTTCTGCGCGGGTTCAATACTAAGGGGGTAGCGAGTCCTGGGGGCGGGCCTTCTCCGAGGTCCCCCAGCGACTATCACCCTTAGCCTAGAACAAAGGGATAACTTATAGCCACAAAAGTATCTTTTATAAAACAAGTTTATTTACAAAATGACCTTCACAAACCCAGACACACGCCAGCAATACAGCTTATCAGTACAGCACAAAGTAGCAAGCAAGAAGTCTCAAGGACACCGTGATTTCAGGGCTCTCAGCTAGTTAGTTCAGCTCGGGCTCCAGCAGAGGCCCGGTCAACCGCATGCTGCTAGCTGGGTTCCCGGCGGAGGTCCGGTCTACCCAAGCGGCTAGCTGGGTTCCCGGCGGAGGTCCGGTCTACCCAGCGGCTTGTGAGTGATTTCAGCTTGGTTGCCCGGGGGTCCGGTCAACCCAAGCGGCCAGTGATTTCAGCTAGCTGGAGCACGCCGGGTGCTGCTACCCGGGGTTGCCGATCCCTTCGTTCCCTTACCCCAAGCATGGGGCAAGGTTGCTGATCAGGTCCAACAACTCAGTTCCCTTGCGCAGGGTGTTTTATACCTTGGGTTTCAGGTAGCCCCTCCCTCTGCAATCAGGTGGGTGGCCAATCAGGTGGGTTGCCACCCTCCTCAGGTGGGCGGCCAATCAGGTGGGTTGCCACCCTCCTCAGGTGGGTGGCCAATCAGGTGGGTTGCCACCCTCCTCAGGTGGGCGGCCAATCAGGTGGGTTGCCACCCTCCTCAGGTGGGTGGGGTCCCTTTGAAGCCACCTGCTTAATGGTCCCATCCTGTGGTGTTGAATGGCCCTTTCTTATGGGTGCCGCAATGTCTGCTCTGGCAAGGTATTCAAGTCTTATGTAGATGGGGCTGATATACGAGAGCATTGACGAACCTGGGGATGCTTCCTGCCTTCCCCCCTGGGGTGATTCTATGCAGATTTTGTTTGTCCCCATTGGTCTCTGTGGAGACTGGCTGTCTCTCCCCCCTGGGTCTCCTTCCCCCCTCCTTGGTGAGTGTGTGTGTGTCAGAAAGGGGTTTTAGGTTGGCTTTCTCCACAATGCGTAATTCAGTTATGGAATTTGCTGCTGTCAGATTTGGTTATGGCCACTGGTTTAGTTGGCTTTAGACAAATTCCTGGAGGGTACGTCTATCACTGGCTATTAAGCTAGATAGCTACATGGTACCTTCCCATTCAGATCAGAGGCATTATTATGCCTCTGAATAAGAGTTGTGGGCGGGGATGGTGGCAATCAACAGAAAGGGCTGTCGCTTTCACACCTGCTTATGAGCTTGACTATCATTTAATGCAGTGATGATAGACTCTGTATTGCCACAAGGATTCACGCATCCAGAGTTAATAGGAATACAGGGACCTTGATATCCATTTTACAAATACCGATGTAGTTTTCTTCCTGACAAACAATGATGCAGGTTAATGGGCACTACGGTGATCACGAAGGATATACTGAAGAGCACTTTGAGCCTTTTGTCAGTCCCTAATTTGAACTCCAGCTCCATCATTCTTTCCCTTCTAGGACTATATTTTCCCAGCAACCTTTCAAAGAGATGGCATCGCATCATGGCTGAGATGATGAGCTATGAGGCAGGAAGTCCCCAGTCTTGTTTTTTTAAAAATTGATTTGAAATTATTTTTAGGCTGCCTTTAAGGGGAAAACCCTCTCAAAGTTTAAAGTTAACTACCTTACAGGGTGGTTGTAAGGATTACTGAGAGACTGTACTGTGACACTCTGTAGTGCTTTGAGCATATATATATCTATATATACACACACACTAATTGTTCAAATCAATAGTATACTGGGGACCGCCAGTATACTGGTAGTAGAAGGAGCTGGGAGAGTGTAGAGAGAAAGGGAAGAAATTCAACAAAGGGATCTTAGAATCATAGAATAGTAGAGTTGGAAGGGGCCTATAACGCCATCGAGCCCAACCCCCTGCTCCATGCAGGACTCCAAGTCAAAGTATCCCTGACAGATGGCTGTCCAGCTGCACCTTGAATGCCTCCAGTGTGGGAGAGCTAACAGCCAGGAAATTTTTCCTGATGTCCCGGCAGAATCTGACCTCCTGTAACTTGAGCTCATTATTCCGTGTCCTGCAATCTGGGATGATCCAACCAATCAATCTTTATTGTGCGGTCACAGACCCAACAAAACTCATGTAAACATATAAAAACAGTTTAACCAATTTGTAAGGTTACATAAACATATCTTAAAAGCAATTTTAAAATTTTAAATCAGAAGCAGGAATCGACCTATGCATTCTCTGTGCAGAAAAAAGGAACTTGGTCACTAGCTCCATGATGGGCTTGTCTGTGTCAGCTAAAAAATATTTTAAATACCATCCCAAGGACCTGCCAGGAAATTTTCTCATTACTGGGCAAAGAAATCTGGTACGCTCATCCCTGTAGAAATTACATTCAAAAAGGATATGCTCCAAAGTTTCAATTTCTTCTTGTTGTTCATTACAGGGACATGATCAGTTTTCATATGACACGCCATAATAGCGCACATCTAAAACCGCAGATGGCAAGCAATTAAATCTGGATCTCGAGAAGACCTGCCGGTATTTTGAGATGGACGGATTTCTCAGATACCTGGCACTTTTGGGAAATTCAAAATTCAGACCAAGATGCAAGGGTGAGCAAGTTTTATGGACATTTGATATAGAATATTGAAGGTCAAGATCCTTAATCTGATTTGCTACCCTGAAATCATAAGCATTAAGAAAATCCATAGACAGACCCAGTAAGTGCAATTTGATGGGAAAGGATTTAGCCCAGGAGCTGGTGTAAACATCTTTCTGAAGAAGGTGTAAATATCCTACAGAAGAATCCGCATATAGCACTTTAGTCCAATATCTAAAAGCATATCACCAGGAGGTGCATTCTAATGATTCAATGCCTACCTCAAGCCTGCTGCAGGAACACATCTTGGCATTCCAAGAATGGATCTTAAAAAATTGGGGAGAACACTCTCAATACTTGGGTGGAATCCTTGGATCCAAATTGGGATTCCATTCAGCAATTGAGGTAAGATCTTAAGCTTAAATGCCTGGACAGCAGCAGGTATAAATTGACCCATGCAACGACATGGTCCATACACTTTAGGACCAGACGCATAAACCCTTCTCAGGCTAAGCATCAACACTTAAAAACCTGAGGGGAGAGTCAAATGAAACCTTTCCCCTACCAATGAGGGAAAAGATTAATACAAGTTAGTAAGGATCTATTTTAAATTTATGATACTGTGGGTACAAAGGTGTGTGTGTGTGTGTGTGTGTGTGTATGTAGATTTAAGTAGTGGTGGGGCCGAACCTTGAGTCGGCTCGTGGCTCGCTCCTGGCTCGGCCCTCCGCGGCGGCCCAATCTCGCTCTTCAGAGTGGCGCGGAGCGTTCTCCGCACCGCTTGAGCCGCTGCCGCCGCTGCCGGAGGACCCCCCCTGCCACCGCCACCGCTGAAGCCGCTGCTGGACCCCCCGCCACCCCCCCGCAGCCTACCCCCTGCCGCTGGAGCTGCCGCCGGCCACCCCCCCACAGCCTATCTTGTCCACGCCGCCTCTGCTGCCTCCGCCGCCGCCGGAGCCACTGCTCCGTCGCGCTGGACCCCTGTCCGCGCTCTGTTTTGGCAGGAGGAACCAGGGCAACAGGGCTTAAACAGCCCTGTTGCCCTGGTTTCCCGCGCCAAAAACAGAGCGCGGGGGTCCAGCGCGACGGAGCAGGGTCCCGTCACGTCACTTCCTCCGTGCCGGAAGTGACGCGATGGGACCAGCGGACGGGGAGGCAGGCTCGCCGGAGAGCCTGCAGGTAAGCTCGCGCGGGTGGCCGAGTAGCCCGGCAGACACGAGCAGGCCCAGTTCAGGCCTTGCTCCTGTCTGCCGGGCTACTCAGGTACATCCCTATGACGGTAATGCAGGTTAATAATGCCAAGCTGACACATAGGATTTGGGTAGCAAACAAACAAACAAAAAAGTTTATTTTAATTCTCAAAATCTTAATTCCAGAAAATAACTTAAAGCCTGCCTACACCAAACACTTTGTAATTAACCTAAGTCCTTATAACTCTAAATACTTTCACTCTTCAGACAAGCACTGATTTCTCTCAAAACTCCTGACAGACAAGACACGAATAATCCAACTAACCTAACTCCCCAACTCCCAACTCTCCCCACACTCCAAACACACTACTCCCAACACACTAACTCTGACATCGCTCAAACACTCCTTATATACTCCTCCCCCCACCCTTTCTAAGACATCACAAACCACACCCACTCAGTTCAACATTCTATACTCACTAAACATACTAATGCAGACATACACCAGGGAACTGAATTGTGGGGTTATGCCACAACCCCCTTTGGTAAAAAAAGAAGAAGCGAGAAATGGCCTTAGTGGGCAACCCAAGACAGATTGTAATGGAACATAATACCCAAGTATTTTAACTGTTTAACTTGGTCAATGTACTGGCCATTGATTTTCCACTTAATTTTCCACTGGCCATTGATTTTCCACTTAATGATGCATGCTGAGCAAAGACCATGATTTTTGTTTTACCAAAGTTTGTGGTCAGCTGATTGCTCTTACAATAAGACATAAATGCACGCATTAGGCATTTAAGGCCTACCTTTGATAAAGACAGCATCTTTATCATCTTTACAGATGATGCTGTACTGTCACAAAGATTCACTCATCTAGAGTTAATAGTAGTACAGGGATCTTGATAGCCATTAATAATGGGTACCAATTAGCAAGACTCTCACCAATGGTGCTACTCCCTACCTTTATATGTGAAAAAAACAAACAAACCTTTTGCTATATACTTCTACCAAGATCTTAGTCTAAAAACAGCTTCCAGTGACCCAGCGCAGGGAGACATCTGATTCAAACGCCTTGTCTGAAATGAATTACGCTGTACTGGAAAAGATGCCTCCCCCACACACACATTCAAAGGAGCTGGACAAAATGGATTATATTAAATTGAAATATATTTCAATCAGCCTGTTGAAAATTCATTACACTTTTACATGTGACCTTTTGTTCTTAAATCATAATCTGTCATTATGCATTATTAATCCAGACACACTCCTCTTTAAAAGGTTGTTGCTGCGAAGGTGCTGCTGAATTCAGCAAAGTTTATGGAGAGAAGGTGATGTCTCTTCTGGGGTGGGCAGGAAGATAAGGAGACTGACAAACTGATTAGAATGTTCTACCTTGCATTACCAGAATTATTGTCAGAAAAAGAAAGCAATGTGTTTGACCTTTTGTCTGACTTCCTTCCAACAGTCTAATTATAGGTTTTGCTAATGGTTTAAATACACTTCTCCCCCCACCCCAACAAGTGAAATGAGGTATTGATTTCATTTTTAACCTTTCCTTTATCCCTACTAATATTCATTTAGCTTTTAAAATTTTCATTTCACAAGAATATTAAAGTCTATTCCGTACAATGCATCAAAAACACAGCAAAGCAAGCAAATGTGAGTACTGAGATCTCAGCTCAAGTTGACCTTCAGTTTTGCACTGATAAATAATTGTGTTCACGGCTTGCTGAGGTTTTTATATGTGGAGTGACATCATGCTCTCCCAATAGATCACACAGACGTCCATCACAGAGGGCAGGCAAGGTGTTTAGAAAGAACTGCTAAGGAGCAGCAATGTGCCAATGCCAGTGTCTGAGGGACAGAAAGGTTTGGGAAATGGGATGTTTCTACATCTTTCCAACAAAACAGGAAGACATGAAGAGTCTTATCTCCTGGGAAGCAAGGTAGAAATCCAAATAATATCTCCAAATTCATTTTGGAATAAGCTTTCATGGACTACATTCCACTCCATCAGATGAAGTCCACGGAAGCTTTTTCCAGAATAAATTTGTTATAATTTATTTATTTATTTATTACATTTATACCCCACCTTTTTTCCTACAAGGAACCCAAGGCGGCTTACACAATCCTCCTCCTTCTCTCCATTTTATATGTCAGGGGTAGGGAACCTATTTCCTATGAAGGGCTTTTGGCTTATGGGAGGTCAATTGAAGGCCGCAGCTGATGGCGGATAGAGCCAGAGCTGAAAATGAGCTGAATTTGCAGCAATGCAGCATTGCGTCGCTCCCCCTCGCTCTCCCCCTTCCTTCTCTACTTCTCACAGACGTGCATGATGTGGAACAGGAAGTGATTCCCAAGGGGCAGTCGAGAGAGCAGGGTGGATCCACATTGCCTGGAGAGCCTGATGATGTTGAGGGTCATATGAAATTAAACAGAGGGCTAATTTCACCCTCAGTGCAGGCTCCAGGTTTCGGAGGGCCCTTGGGCAAGACACCCTCAATGGGCCCCCTCCCTTGGTGAGTCTACTTTCTCACCACCATTGTCACCAGCTGCTATTGGTCCTCGTCCTCTTTCTCATCATTGCCACCACTCGCTTGCTTGACAGGCAGAGAGCCAGGGAGTGAGCAGGCAGTGGCATCTCCTGCACCTCCTGCTCCTGCTCCTGCTCCTCCTCACCATTCTCTGGGTCAGAGTGAGAGGCACGTGGACAAGCAGGTTGCAAATATGATGAAGAAGAGGAGCAACTCCGGGGGGGGGGGTCTTGTCAGCGGGCCCCTGCTGGGGTGTGGGCCTTCAGTAGGTGCCCAACCATGCCTACTGTTGATGCCAGCCCTGACCACCCTAGCTTTACATCAGTCAAAATGTAGGACATGAAATGTATCTCATAATGGAGGTCTGACTGTCAGTCCATCCCAGAGCAAGCCAAGCAGCACATGGGACAGAATACTGGGCTGTGGAAGTTTTCTTTCTTTCTTACCAGACTCTTAAAAAAAGGCATAGATGGCTGGAAAGGGATTTCCAGTAGCAACCAGGAATGTGCATTTGTGTTTGTAGAATGCAAGCTTCAGTGACAAGCTTCTATATAAAAAGATGCCCACGTTTCACTAACTTGCATTATGAAAACTGTTAAAGGATTTCCACAGCAGATGGCTTAATTTTTTTTACACAGAGTCGAAGGTACACTAGTTGGTTGTATGAAAAAACAGAGCACTGTTTCATACCCTCCAGCATTTCACAGAATGAAAATAGGGACACACATGTGAATTTGTAAGGTGTAATCAAGAGGGCGTGGCCAGGCAACATAAGGGCGTGGCCAAGGGTATGGCCAGGCAACCAAAGGGCATGGTCCAAGTACAAAAGTTATTAGAGGAAACACACAAAATCTTATATATTATAATTATTACATTATTATATATTATTTTATAAGTGGCTTTTGTAATATTTGTTTTACCTTACTTAAACCCTTAATTGTTGATATCTGGTGTTTTTCATGGGATGTGTGTCAGTGCTTGCAGGGCAATCTCTTTCTTTTTGTTTTAAAATGGTCAGGATTGGCACAAATTCTACAGGTGAAGCTTACCCTACCACCCCACACCCCCAAACATGGAGCTTCAGAGAGAAGGGGAAGTTTCTTGCATTTCTTTCTGACACTGTAAACTCACCTGTTAGAGGCAAAGAGTCAGCTCTGTTAGGAAATAAAATATTTGGCAACATAAAGATAGGAATCATGTGATAAATTCCCTCATTCACCTCTCCTTCGGTCCAGGCTTTCACCAAGTTAATCCTTTCCCCACAGCAACATGCAGCAGAGGCAACAGGTAGAGCATGCACGCGTGCGCGCACACGCATACAACTTCGCCTGGCCCAGCCTCTGTTCCCTCCCTGCTTACTGCGGCTGTTTGAGCCTAAGCAGAGCTATCTTAACCGGGCCATGGGCTTAGCTGCAATTTTGCCCATGGCCACTTTAAGTAGCTTGCAATTGCGGGAGGTAGTGGAATTCGGGACTCTGCATGACAAAGTGAGAAGCGAGGATGGCTTAAGGGTTTTTGTGAGGGTCCCGGCATTTTGGGGGCAATTGGAGACTATTGCTGTTTATGCCTCTTACTTGAAAGCTAGGAACATGACTTCTATCTCATAATAAGGCAAGCATGCCAAGCTACACATGTGACGGAATGGGGTGTGGGGGGGGGGAGAGAAGGCTCCCATCATACACTTTAATAATCTTTGAATGGTGGGAATTTCTAGTGGCCGTTCAGAATGTACTGATTTTTTGAATGTATAATGTAAGCTGTATTTAGTATTTCTATATACATGACTTCACTGAGATTAAATCCTTACCTTCTATTGCAGAAAAAGTGACTACTATTGTTCTTTGACCTCAGATTCTTTCTGCCTTTTCCTGCTCATGGAATCATGAATGATGTCTTCCTCCCCACTCTCCACCCCCACCCCCCCACCGCCACCACCATAGGATCATCATGTCTGCTAATGATCAGTTCAATGACAGAGGAATTTTTCTTATCAGGTACAATATGAGACTGACAAATGCTGTGGATTCTCTGTAGACACTAGACCGGATTATATAGTAGGCTGATATAGTGTGGGAAGCCGTTGAGTAGATTGCCCTGTTTTATGTGGACAACTGGATTAGATTAATGGATGATTCTCTACTTCTGAGGCTATGGCCCAATCGTTTTTCTGTCTGCTGGTAACTGTCATGTTCCCTGGGCTTGATCTCCCTTCAAGCTGAAGGGAAGGCATGGATAGGGAGCCATCAATGTATTGTTAATGCATCTCTCCAGGGAGGGAATTTTCCATCATGTCTGAAAGAAGCGGTGGTACGGACGCTTCTAAAAAAGCCTTCCCTGGATCCCTTGGACCATAACAATTACAGACCAGTGTCAAATCTTCCATTTTTGGGCAAGGTGATCGAGAGGGCAGTTGCCTTCCAACTCCAAGCAGTTTTGGATGACACTGATTTTCTAGACCCATTTCAAACTGGCTTCAGAGCAGGATACGGAGTTGAGACTGCTATGGTCGCCTTAGCAGATGATCTACGCCTGAGTACCGACAGGGGGAGTGTGTCCCTGTTGGTGCTTTTGGACCTCTCAGCGGCTTTCGATACCATCGACCATGGTATCCTTCTGGAACGCCTGAGGGGACTGGGAATCGGGGGCACTGTGCTTCAGTGGTTCCGGTCCTACCTCTCGGGTAGGTTCCAGATGGTGATGCTTGGGGATAGCTGCTCCACCAAAAAGGAGCTGCTATGTGGCGTGCCACAAGGAGCTATTCTTTCCCCAATGCTATTTAATATCTACATGAAACCGCTGGGAGAGATCATCCGGGGGCATGGGGCAGGGTGCTATCAGTATGCTGATGACACCCAAATATATTTCTCTATGCCTTCGGCAACAGCGTCAACTAAGGATAGTGTGTCTCCTCTGAATGAATGCCTGGAGGCAGTAATGGGCTGGATGAGGAAAAATAAACTGAAACTAAATCCAGACAAGACGGAGGTGCTTGCTGTCAAAGGCCACAATCTGGGTTTGGAGGTATGTCAACCAGTTCTGGATGGGGTTACACTCCCCCTGAAAGACTGTGTTCGCAGCTTGGGGTGCTTCTAGATCCGTCGCTCCAAATGACATCTCAGATAGATGCGACGGCTAGGAGTGCCTATTATCAGCTTCGGCTGATACGCCAGCTGCGCCCCTTCCTAGAACCGGAGGACCTAAAGACAGTAGTGCACGCGCTGGTAACTTCGAGGCTCGACTTCTGCAATGCGCTGTACATAGGGCTACCTTTGTACCTAGTCCGGAAACTTCAACTAGTGCAAAATATGGCCGCCAGACTGGTTACTGGTACACCTAGGGGTGCTCACATCACACCAGTTTTAAAAGCACTCCACTGGCTGCCAATCAGTTTCCGGGCGAAGTATAAAGTGTTGGTTATTACCTTTAAAGCCCTACATGGTTTGGGTCCAGGCTACCTACGGGATCGCCTTCTCCCATACAATCCACCCCGCACACTCAGGTCCTCTGGGAAGAATTTACTTCAGTCAGCCAAAACTAGGCTGACGGGTACTACCCAGAGGACCTTTTCTTCTGCTGCTCCCAGATTATGGAATGGCCTGCCGGAGGAGATTCGTCAGCTCACCAGTCTTTTGGAATTTAAAAAAGCCATAAAGACTGATCTCTTCCGGCAGGCCTATCCGGCGGAATTTTAGGTTGCCTTTAAGATGTTTTTACGATATTTTAATGATGTTTTAATGATGTTGTTTATGATGTTTTTAATATGTTTTAAGATGTTTTAATAGTATGTATTGTGTATTTTATATTTTTGTTGTTCCCCGCCTCAATCTAGACGGAGAGGCGGGTAAGAAATAAAATCTATTATTATTATTATTATTATTATTATTATTATTATTATTATCAGCCTCCATTCCAGAACTTTCCAGGCTTGAAGATGTGGACTTGCCTGACTCCTTGAAGTCAGAAGATGCATTCCCAATAGAGAGCCCACCACCCCCATGATGTAGGAGTAAAAAAGCTACAGAATCATGCAATGACTCTTTAAGAAGACTGACAACTCCTCAGAGGGGATGGGACCTTCAGAAGGCCTCAGAAGGCTTTTGTGCTCTGCTGAGACAACAGCTTTCTTTTGTGGGTGCACCTTCTGCAGTGTGCTTGACAAGGTCCTGACAGGCCTTGCCTTGCCTGTTGGGACCCTGCCTTGCTTTGCCTTACCTTATCTGATGTGACTCAGTGTTACCTGGCATGATTTGGACCAACCAGTAAGTGCTTCTCTTGCAGTCTACTTCCCCTAAGCCTTGGGCCTAGACAGGACCGTAGCCATCACAGCAAGTCATAGCTCCCTCAGTTGTCAACCGTTTGGCTATCCTGGGCCTATATTTTTAACTATGGACAAATAAGTATTTTCCTTCTGATATAGATTCAGATTTGTTAAAAATGATAATAATCTCTTCACATATGTGTGGTATTCTGAGACACATTTAATTTAAGGCAAATGGGAGTATATGTCCTTAACTGTTTACAGTGACACAACATCCCAGTTCAGTGAAAAAGGACAGACATGCATGTTATGAAATACTTATTGGTGTTGAACTGGAACATAGAGAAGTCAGGGGTAGAGGGGGGAAAGCCAGAGTGTGTATCTGCTTCTTCCTTCCATGAATTTTGAATGCCTGAAGAGACCTAAACTCTTCACCTAATCCACCTCACAAGATTGTTGTGAGGCTATAAAATGCTGCCTTCACCTTCTTGGTGGAATGTAAAAAATAACAAGTAAAATAGCACTATAACAAAAGAAATCATTGGACTTTTGTCTAATACTCTAGCCTTTTTACAAAAAATAAAATAAAAATCACACTATAAAAATAATATAACAGTAAAAATGGATTTCTTTAGGCATTCACATTTGAATGAAGAACATGCCAATGAATAAAAGTATTTGTGAGCAATGTTACATATATATTATTTACGCTATTTATAGTGTCCATAGGCATTTGCTCAAGGAGAGAATGAAAAATCAACAAGTGAATTAATTTTATTACTAAGTAGCTAAGAAGAATAGAAGTGACATACCCCAGTAAGTTAATTACAATTTTGCTATTTTGCTTTGCTTTCTCAAATACTTTGATCATAGCTAAACAACGTAATTAGCTAATTAAAATCAAAGCCAATTATATCTGAGGATCTGATTGTCTGAAATAAATGCCATCTCCCCAGAAAATCAACTTTAATATGTAAAATATAGCCTTTCTAATTTATTAACATAGCAACAGAACATAAACATGACTAACAAAAGATGCTGGCTAAGAATTGGAAAGGTATGGGTTGTCATTCTTCTGCTCTAGACACATGCCATTCGACAGCATCATATTGTCACTTGATTCAGAATTCAGTACCTCATGTTAGAACGAAACTGATTGTTGTAATATACTGCATTACGCTGTTATTTTAAAATGACAGCATAATTAATGTGTTGCGCAACCCCTATAATTTTATAATCATAGCAGACTTGCTCATCTGAATTTTGCCCTAGAGATAACTTTCGATGTCTAACTGAGGGCTCAGCAGCTCCTTCAGATGTTATTTGTATTGGTTCTCCTGTGCATTGAAAAGCTCGTAGGAGTGGTCTGCTTGAAACACTGGCAGAAAGAGGCACAGTGTACTGTACTTCATCTTCCATGAGCATGGAGCACTCCAGAACAGGAAATCTCCGGGACCGGTCACGGAATCAGTGCAGTTCAGGTGAGTTGCTTCTTTTTATGTTATATTGCTCATGCAACTAGATCACTTGCAAGAGCAGTTAAATGTGAAAGTGGTCCAGCAGCAAAAAATATCATCTGAATGCTTCCTAGGGCCAACTAGATCCTAGGGACAACTAGTTGTTCCTAGAGCCAACTATTGGATCATATTTCTTTTCTCTTTTTTTTCAAGCAACCATCCTCCTCCCCCTTCACACACACATTGGATTCAGACCATAGGGCTGGGTGTATAGTGTTTCACCAGATGTATATCATCTCCCCAAAGTGCTATTTTCCCTGTTTAGAGTAAACTTATGTTTAGAGTAAACATACCCATATGTTTCTGAAGGATCTCGTAGTGCCTGCTATTCTTGGGATTCTTGCAAAGAATGCTGGACTAGGTGGACCATGGCATGATCTAGCCAGCAAGGCACTTCTAATGTTCTTAAGCAAGAATGCTGAGAATCACTTAACCCAGATTAGTTATGCTTTAACTGTTAAAAGAACCTCTGAGTATGCACCTTTGCTTTGTAAATTTAAAACACATTGATGGATGACTGGGATTTGTTAGTTTTATAAAAGTAGACCTTGCAAGATTGAAGTTAGACACAAAGCAAGGGATTAAGGCAACTCCTTCCTCCATTAACATCTGGAATGGGATCTAGCGCCATTGTTCCACCAGCAGAAGGTTACCGCTTCTGGAATGGGACATCTATGACGTTTCCTCTCCCCTGGAGTCCCCATGGGTGCCCTCCAAATCCACTCCAGAGGGTCCCCCAACCCTACAGAACAATTTTGGAGGGTGTGCAGGGGGCTATAGGGGGAGAAGAGGATGCGGATGTCCTGCCCTGGAAGTGGTACCCTTCCACTGGCAGAATTACAGATCGGAATCCAACCCCTGGTATTTAGAGGTGCTCTACTTCTCAAAACGAAGTATAATAACTATTAGCTGTTGATAGAGATAGACTGTTGGCAGACTGTCATCGTCATCCTGCTAGGGGGCAAGTGGCCAAAGATTTTTTGAGCCAGCCATGGCCTGGACAGCCCTTCAAACAGAAGATGCCTTTAAACAGAGCACTGTCCTCTGCCAGCTCCTCAACCAGAGGACTGTGAAGGAGGACACATGGTCACCCTCCCCCTGCCCTCTCCGTTTGAGGCCTTGGGAGGCTGGGTGGACATTGACCTGAGGGGGGAGGGCAGGGCCCAGACCTTTGCTCCATGAATTATTCTCATTTTTAAGAGCCACACAATGGCCCTCAGTGCTTCTTGTGGCAGTTAATTCCATAAGATGTGTGAAGAAGTACTTTCTTCTGTCTGTCCTGACAAATTGGTTTCCGTCGGTTATGAAAAAGTCTCTCTATCCATTTGCTTCACACCAGTCATAATTTCTCTCCATGCCAATTCATGAAGACGCTCCTCACTTTGACCCTTTTAAAAGCCCTCCAGTCTTCAATGAGTCACAGAAAGTGACATCAAAGTCAAACTTCTAGGAAATGCCTTTACATATTCAAAGAAATTCTTGCTGGCACATTATTTTATTAGTTTTAAGGTGCTGAATTTGTTAAATTAAAAAGTATCATCCTCACCTGATACATTGAAAATGAGGTAGTGACCTTTCAATAAACTCCATCTAATATAAATGAATAAACATAGCTAGAAGATGAATTGAGAGAGTCTTTCCAAGTGCTGGCTAGAGTACAACTTGTATGTCTCACCGTCATTACAGTCATATGTATTCCGTTCATAAATTAAAAGGTCATTTTCAAGGTTGGTAGACCTGAAAATTACCTTGTCTTGACAAGTGCTTCTGTTTTAGAGAACTTACTGAACTAGGTATTTAGTTAGGGCTGGTTCACTCCGCTTCCTTCTGGTGCCTGTTTCTTTCTTACTTCTTTTTCTTCCTTCGCTGGACATTCTTGAGCAAAAGCATCCAGGCTTGCATGCATAAAGTGTTGATGAGGCCACTGGGTGTGCCTTGCTCGGGTTCTTCCTCATCCTACCTGCATCAAAGGGGCATGTACTTTTGCTCTTCGCTTGGATTGCCCTTACTAGAATCTTACTCTCATTGCATAATTAACTAATGGAGATGTCAAAGGTTCTGCTTTAGGAACATTATTGAATTAAATGGTTTTCTGGTAGTGTTCAAATTAGTGGGAGGGGAAGGCAGAGTGGCCTGACCCTCTTCGCTTTTTTCTTAGGTCCACTCAGCTACTTTTTAAGGAAGGATAGAAGGGAGGGGGAGGTGATTTGGAAAAAATTGGGGAGAGTAAGGGGGTGGGGTTTGTTGATCTCAATAAGCCCCAGTTTCCTTTATCCCCCTTAATCTGAGCACTGTTTTCTGGTTTTTATCACCCTCCAATTCTGTACCACACATTCAGTCATTACATTACATTATCATTACATAAGAACATAAGAAGAGCCATGCTGGATCAAACCAAGGGTCTGTCTAGTCTAGCATTATGTTCACACAGTGGCCAACCAGCTGCCCACAGGAAACCCACAAGCAGGACATGAGTGCAATAGCACCCTCCCACCCATGGTTCCCCATCACCTGGTGTACATAGGCATGCTGCCTCTGATACTGAAGGTAGCACATAGCCATCAGGACTAGTAGCCATTGATAGCCTTATCCTCCAAGAATTTGTCCAATCCAAATTGGTGGCCAGCACTACCTCTTGTAGAAGTGAATTCCATAGTTTAACTATGTGCTGTGTGAAGAAGTACTTCCTTTTATCTGTCCTGAAACTCCCACTAACCAGCTTCATGATGGGATGACTCTCATTGAGGGAGAATCCAGCTGCAAAAGAGACCACTTGTTCCCTACAATCACCAAGCCCACCCTATGTTATAAATTACAAGCTTGAAGTGAAATAGGAATATTAACCAATAAGACTAAAAAATGCTTCAGCTTTTCCCATGTTACGTGCCACAAGCAGCAAGACGGAGGATCCATGCTACCTCAGTGCTTGAAGAACTTAATTTGGTAAAACGTAACTAAATGTTAAGTGGGTTTTCAGAAAATGGCCTCAAACTTCTCATTCAAATCAATGGTTAAAACGTGAATATTGTAATGGAAATAGAAATGTATTGTGGTTGTGGTTGTGTGTGGGTTTTTTTGTTTTTTGTTTTAGCTTTTTACACTCTGAACTGAAGTCTAGAGCTTCTTCTAATTTCTCTCTGCTATTCACACAGTGCATTTTTTCATGTCCAGGGCTGGAAATGTCCTGTTTATATTACACTGTAAAGGTCATGGGAAGGGTCACCACTTACGTACTGCCAAAAAAGAGGAATAGATAGTGTCACCAAAAAAAGGACAAAAGAGGACACTAATTTGCATAATGTGCATAAGTAAATTTATATCTATAGATGTAAAATTAGAAATAATTACTATAATTTAAATAGAAAGACAATACAGATCTCACCCTACTGGGGAAGACTGCAACTAGGTGATTTATGAGCCTGGTTCTTTGACTTTAAACCAGACTTGGACTGGACAGCTCATCAAATAGAGGACACCTCCAAATGGACTGCCTAGCCACTCTAGTCTTGGAAGGAGAGGGTAGGGAAAACACGTGTTTGGGTCATGGCAGGTTGGAAATGTAGCAAAGGTACAGTTGGAGCCTTGGTTCTCACAATGTGAGTTGCACCTTCCTTATGGAGGCATGGGCTTCTGCCAAGATGAGCAAACATCCTTCTGCCTCCCACTCCTGGCAGTGTGCAGATCTAAATATCAGAGCAATTAAACATCGCAACTGGTGGCAAGTTCTCATTTGATTGATCCTACAGCAAGCCAAGGAGTTTCTAGCGAGCTTTGTTTTTATAACACATCACATGCATAGTTTGCCCCTAATGTGCTCTCTCTCCCTCTCTCCCTCTCTCCCTCTCTCCTAAAGAGCCTTCTTCTAATTTGAAAAGGCAGAACTTGCAGTGAAATGGGAAAAGAAAGAAAAAAAACAGGGGCACAGTGGCTGGATTGGAGCCAAAAGAAGAGATGAGGTTTCAGGGATCTTTTAATGTAGTGGGCAATACATGGTAGCCAGTTAGGTACATGAGTTGGTGAAGAGGATTGAAAAAGAGGAAACACCTATCAAAGGGCAAGCAATGCAGAGGAGAAAAAGGTTGAACTAAGAAAGTTGATGAGAAGGGGATACATGGTGTGTGGGAGAAAAGAAAAAGCTAGAATAGTGGAAACCTCCAAAGAAAATTGAGGAAAGACATAAAGGCAAATATGGAACAGAGGACGACATTTTAATGAATGTCATAATGACAGAATAAGACAGTGATGGCGAACCTTTTTGAGCCCGAGTGCCCAAACTGCAACACAAAACCAACTTATTTATTTCAAAGTGCCAACACTGCAATTAAACCTGAATACCGAGGTTTTAGTTTTAGAAAAACAACTCATACAGGTTGTCCGAACTAATTAACATCTTTTGTCTTAAAAGAAAAACACAATAACAGAGTTTTCAATGATACAAACAGTTTTTTGTTGAAAAAAAAATCAACTCAAAAAATTATTATAGTACTACATTATACACATAGCCTGAAGGGAATTTATACAAACTTTTTAAATAATTAGGCACATGTATTTTTGGATAAGGGATTCTCAACTTGTAATATGATTATATGCCAGACTGAAATTGTATGGGGCAAGCTTTAGCCCGGGTCCTTTCCCTGCTTCTACAGGTGTCGGATTAGTAAAAGTAAAAGTCAACCTGTACTAGAATGAGCAAGATAAACAAGAAAACTAAACATGCTTAACACATTTTAAACACTTTATGTCTTGGACTGCAAACACTGCATTAGGTAAAAGTTTGCATTGGGCATGCTTTTGCACAATTAATGTGATTTTTGCTGTTGCATGCATGCTGATAATTTGTCAAACCTTGGCTCATACTCCGTTAGTTTGAGAGCAACATATGCAGCACTCAGGTCAACTGTTAGGGCTTTACATCCAAGCCATGCTCTGTGCATCATTCTTCAAAATCTTTTAAATGTGATAACAATGTAGAAAAGCATTGTGTAACAGGAATTCTAGAATAAAATCATTCTGTTCCACGCTGAGAAAGAACAAAATCATTAGTGTTTTGCAGACGGGGACGGTCTTTTCGCGATCTGGTGACCAATGGCTCAAGTGCCCACAGAGAGGTCCCTGCGTGCCAGCTGTGGCACCCGTGCCATAGGTTCGCCATCACTGGAATAAGAGCTTGAGGCTCAAACAGTTTTTGCTTTGCTTTTGTAAGGCTCATTCTGATGATGTTTGACAACTGCTGACTGAGAGCAGAGCTTCCCAGAGGCGGTCTTATCCAGCCTCCCTAAAGCAGAAAGGGTTGACCTTCTCAAGTACAGGAGTCCCCATGGGAAGTGCCATGTCCAACACCTGGATCCAAGGTCAAGGTTTCTGCCATGTTGCTGCTCTAAAGCGTAAGAGATTCCTGGTCCTGATTTGAGGGGAGGCAGTGAAATGGCAAAAGCAAAAATGATGGGTGGATCCAGATTTTTGCAGGGTCAACTGCACTGGCGGAAGTGCACTTGCCTGCCCCCTTCTTCCCAGGGCAGCCCCTCCAGCCCCCTGAAAATGCTACACCTAGAGTCAGGAGACCCTGCTGAATGGTGTGTGTGTGTGTGTGTGTGTGTGATCTTCTGCAAGCAGAGCCCTTTGTCTCACAGACAGTCCCTTCTTTCATGGAAGGCAGATCCAGGATTCAACCCCTTGTCACCAGATTCGGAATGGACGGAGAACATATGAATTGTTGATGGGATGGGACACATTATATAGATATGGTAAGTGGGGCTTCACCTGGTAACCGCCTATACCTCTTTAGGGGAATGTGGTCACCCATTTTGAGAACAATGAATCTGGAGGAACTGGAGAGCATACTGGAATGTTTCGCCACTGCCTCTTTCTTTTCTTTGCAGTTTTCAATGAGTCTTTTTTTAAATATGATGCAATTTTATATTTCTTCCCTTGGTCACAGAAATAAAAATGAGAGATAAGATCTCACAAGCTCAAAATTACTTAATGGTGCACTTTAAACTTTAAAGCATTCCTCATCTTGCAAATGCTAAAGGGAAAGAGAGTACCTATTTTATACGTAGGAACTATCAGGCACATTCTAGCCCACTGCTATCATGGGAGAGATTTAAGTGTATCTGTATGTATCCCATTGAAATCAAGGGGACTTGGTGGTGCTTCATTCTGGCTGGATTACACCCACTGTATTTTAAATCATCACTTTTTGCATCCCTCTCTTAGCCTTGACATGATGGCTCTATATATAGAAATCTTCCCAAAATCTGCCCTCAAGGAAACATCAAGCATCATCACACAATTCAGATTAGATATTCTCTTAGAGCACTCTACAATGATTGTATTGTTTTAGTATAGATTAGAACCAGACTTAAGTAAGTAATATTTTTTTTCCATTGTCTCTTCCATGTCTCTAAATGACTTAAAGTTTCCTGAAACTATCTACTAGTGCTTCTGCTAGTAAGGCCACCAAGAAGGGCTGTGTGGGGTGCTTCTCAGAAGTTATCAGTTACGTCCTAGGCCTAGGATCAATTATCGGCATGATCAGGTGTCCGCCAAGGCCCAGGCGCAGGCAGAAGGCCACTGCCAATTGAAGATCCTGGGGCAATATCCCATTTCAGAATCCTTATGAGAGAAGTGTGTGGCAGAAATAAAGAAAGCAAAGCATTTGCACTCCATTCCCTTCATAGAATCATACAGTTGGAAGGGGCAGCGTGGGTCATCTAGTCCAACCCCCTGCTCAATGCAGGAAATCCAGAGCTAAAGCATTCCCAACAGATGGCTTTCCAGCCTCTGTTTGAAGACCTTCAGTAAGGTTTTCAACCACTCCTCCACCACTCCTCTATGCAATAAATTCCATTGTCTAACTGCCTTTACCAACAGTGTTCAGGATGTTCTGGACGTTCAGGAAATGGGAGACTGTTCCAGGGGTGCTTCCTCATTATGAAATGACGTGATCTTCCATTTCCTGGTGGGAAGAGCACTCAAAGGAATGGACCCACAGTGCTTTCATGCTCCTTTTAGCCCTGCAGGCACCTATCGGGTATGGTTATAGTGGTGTCTCAAAGTTGTTACATAAAACTGAAACAGATGAAAAATATCACGAACCGATCATTTTGGGTGGGGGACTGAAGGTGACTCACCACCTACGCCTTTTACCTAGATTATAAATCTGAAAGTGGTGACCATGTCTTTTACTTTGTTCTCTGCATATAGTATAGTTTCTACAGGCACTCTAGAAATAATAAAGAAAGAATAGTCTCCAATAAATGAGAAATTCTTGATTCAAGACCATGGGCTGGATCTTGCACTCAGTCCTAACCATTGGTTCCTGTTTGCAGGCAGACACACCCTGCTCCACTATACACATAATGCACATAACGTTGTATGAACCACGGGCTCCATCCATGCCATTGTACGTACAAAGGCCCAATTCACTTATGGATGTGCCACGAACTTGTGGGGGGGCTCGCCTCTCTGCCGGCTTGCCTCTCCGTGGGGGTGCCCCCCCGTCTAGATCTTCTGAGCGGCGCGGAGCAGTTCTCTGCGCCGCTCGAGCCTCCGACCCCGTCGCATCACATCTGGCCCTGGAAGTGACGCGATGGGGACCCTGTGCAGGCGCAATAGGTCATGCGGGGGTCCAGCGCGCCTGCGCAGGGTCCCATCGGGTCACTTCCGGGGCCGGATGTTGTTGGAAATCTGAGCCGCTGGGGGGAAAACAAAGTTAAACAACCTTGTTCCAGCAGCTGCAGAAGTTTCAGCGGAGAGAGATTGTGGCGTGAGAAGGGAGTGCTAGGCCAGTAGGTAAAAAGCAAAACAACAAGTCTGTTTCTTTAAACACAAAGGTTTACTAAACTAAGACTTGCAAAATATGAACAGAACATACACAGAGTGCTACTTATACAAAAGTGAAAGAGAACAGTATGTCAGACAAAAACAGATACAGTCTAGACACACATAAACTATCTCTTTACTTACAGAATGCTTTCCTATCAATAACTCCTAATCCAATTAACTCCTTATTCCCCCAACAAGAACACAAAGACTTTGTACACCTTTTATACAATTCTGTACAGTCACATGAATAGATGATGCAATGCCAGCTGCACCCATAGCATGAAGTCATCCCAGCTGAAAGCAATCTATCATGACCCCTGCTCCAGATTCCCTGAAGACAAAAAACTGTACACCCACTACACTGGGCCAAAGGTGACATTTAGCTCAGGCATGACCTTGATCATGTCTGCCGGTTCTGTTGCTTCTTTGCCCGAAGGCAAACCTGAATATGAGAACTCCATATTCCAACAGATGTGACGCAACAGGACCAGCGCGGGTGACGCGGGCTGCTCGCTGTGGAGAGGCTATCCGCCGCTGGACAAGGTAGGCCCGTAGTCCCGCACGAGCCCCGCGCAGACGTGAGTGGGGCCGATTTCGCCCGCTACACCCGCGTGGGGCGAATGGTTACATCCCTAATTTTCCCCCTCCTCTTTTGGGGAGGGTGGGAACAACTCAATTTGGTTTATATGTGAACGATGGTACAGGCAGTCCCCGGGTTATGAACGAGATCCATTTGTAAGTCTGTCTTTAAGTTGAATGTGTGCGTAAGTCAGAACAGAAGCCACACAATGTTTTCAAAGTGTTGCAAAGTGTCACAGTGTCACAAAGTATAGTGTGTGTGTTGGTAAGTACGAACCATTGTATTTAACTCAGATTTTCACATATATGGCGGTCCGTTCTTAAGTATGAGTTGTCTGTAAGTCGGGACGTTCGTAACCCAGGGACTGCCTGTATCTGCAAAGCTTCACATTTATTTATTTATTTATTTATTCAAAGCATTTTAATCCTGCTCTTCAGCCAAGGCTCCCGATACAACTTACAAATACCAGAAATCAGTCTCTGCCTGCAGGCATACAATTTAAAAGACACGACAAAAAAGGCAAGGGGAGTGAGAAGCGGGGCAGGGGGGGGGGGAGAAGAAGCAATTCAAGCACTAGATCCTTAGTGACCAAATTCAGCCAGTCCTGGAGCTGGATTGAAACTCTCTACTGGTGGAGGTAGGGGATGTGCCACAACTGACTGCAGGAAGCCTGCTTTGCAGGCAGAATATCTTAGGCTCAGTCTGTGGCACTTAACGCCTCCTGTAGCAGGGCAGGGAAAAAGGGGGCTCCAACCCTTGGAGAGTCACTGCTATTTATGCTACTTATGTGGCAACTTATGCATCACCAAAAAAGAGGAAATCCATCACCACCAAAACAAAACAAAACAAAAAGTGGTCAGAAAAGGGTGCACATAAAATTTGCATACCTTAATTTATATATATAGATGCATATTTAGAAATAATTACTCTAATTTACACAGAAATACAATGGGGGAAACTGTGACCAGGTGCTGTCGATGGGCAACTTCAAGGCCTGTGGCTCACGCTGGCTCAGCTTGTCTGAGTGTGGAAAGCTAAGCAGGGTCAGGCCTGGTTATTACTTGGATGGGAGACCCCTCCTCTAGTTTTCTGCACTGAGCAGGGGGTTGGACTCGATGGCCTTGTAGGCCCCTTCCAACTCTATAAACTATGAATCTATAAGGCCCCTGCTGTCCCTTCTTATGTTTTTTTTAAAAAAATCTTTAAACTGGTCTCGAACTGGAAAGCCCTTCAAATAGAGGATGCTGCAAATGCCTCTCCTTTGACAGTCCTTCAAATAGAGAACTGTCCTCTGTAAAGTAGACACATGACCACCCCTGCTAAGAGTAAACAGTGTCTAACCGATGGTCTAACTTAGAATAAAACAGCTTCACATGCTTACACAAACAGCCCTATATTTGTTAGTGTGTAGGAGAAAGAGCGTGGCATACTCTGGGAATACTGTATGGCAAACACATCTGATCAGTTTAACTACAGTATTGGCACCTGAGGTATTAAGAACCCGGAAGTGAAACGAAAGCTACACCCTCCTCTTGGGAATGCATGGCTTTCCCACCAGGTTACATGATACAGTGATGTTAAGTATATCAGCACCCCAGAGTTAAATCCCTGCCTGCATTTCAAACCATTTGAATTGAATCTCCCTGACAATGTAATGGTATGCCGATTTCCAGGATAGGATTGCAGACCCTAACAATGAAGAGCAATTTGAAAGAACTGAATAAGGAGAAGAATAAATAGGACAAACTACAATGATTATCCAAAGTATAGCACGTACATGGTGGGTAAGGGGTAGGGCTCAGCATGTGATACATGATAGGCAATGGAATTAATGACGAAGGGGGGACGACCAAAATAAGATGTAGGAATATCTTCTCATTTTTCTTGGATTACAGTGTTTCTTCCACTTTTGCCTTTCAAGAGAGAGGAGAACAAGGAACAAAACTGAATGAAGGTTGCAAGTTCTGGCATGCTGGCAGTGTGATTTTCTTATAAATCTAAATGGTAAATAGTTTGGCTAGAGTTTTCAAAAATCACCATAAAGTTTGTCAGTGGAAGTTTGATACATTGGTTTCCCATACTAAAGCTCATTGCAACTCTATGGTGAGCTCAGAGAGCCCCACCCAGTTGTTTAACTTTCTGTACAGAAATGTGTTGGAAGTGGAAATGGTAGGACTCATCCAATCAGCATTCTCAGGAGCATACCCACCTCAGTATTGCTCTAAAAAGGAAGGAAGCAAAAGGAAGCAAGAAAAGAAGAAAGATATCTGAAATTTCTCCTTCCTTCCTTAGGCCTACGTATCCAGGAAAGGCCCATAAATAGACAACATTGGTTACATCTGAGATTCAGATTCTGTGATTCACTTTGATTCAGTTAAATTTCTTACTCAATGTATCTGTTTGTAATTTTAAGGATAGTTGGATCATACTTTCCAAATTGTTGCAGATAAAACTGCATGTCTAACATCACAGTCGGAAAAATACTTTTGTATAAAGTCCTAGGGTTGGATCAGGAGAGAGAATGGAGTGCTCTCAACTCCCGTGAATGGAATGAAATTTTCACCTATTTCTCCTTCCCCCCAAAAAAATCTGCTTAAAATCTACCCTCCAGAACAGCGTTAGATGTGCAGGGGGGATGGCTCTTCCATCTGCAGAAGTTTCTGCTGGATCTATGCCCTTCAATGAAGCAAAGGACTCCTTCCATGAAAGGAAGGTCTCTGCTGAATCCAAGCTCTAGATTAGGTAATTGAAACAATCAGCCATAAATCAGTTAAAATCTCTGTGGCTGGAATAATTTCATTTAGGATCCATCTACACTTAATGATCACTATGGGAGGCCACTTGAAACAGCTTTCATGTAACAGCTGCTGTCTTTGGCTGTTATGGTGCACAGCATGCCAGGTGGATTCACCCCTTCACACGGAGAGTCTATGTTTTCAATGGCACTCATAATGTATAGACTGGTGCTTAGACGGGGTTGGCTCAAGTAGGGCTAAATCATAGCTAATCCAAGGAATGTTGGCTTCCAAATAACACAGGGCCCAGCCATTTCCTCTGAGCTGCTGTTGATACTCAGTTGAACGGTTTTGTGGGCTGCTAGCAGAGACTTGGAATGGAGAGACTTACTGGTTGGAAACAACTTCCATTGGAACACTGAACTTGGCCATATCAGAATAATGACAACCTACATGGTAGTGATGGTAACCAGCCACACCTCCTAGGTCCGAGCTGGTCTTGAGTGCAGCTTCAGACATTTTCATAAGAGATCTGAAGCCACAGGCATATGCATAGCATGGAAGGAAATGCCTGTGAAAATTGGGGGGGGGGGGGGTCTCAAGGGCTCCTAGAGCGAAACAAGCATGATTTGTGGGATGGGGGTGGATTGAGACAGTTACTAGAGTGACCAGGACGCACACTCCTTCCACACTTTGGCCTGGGCAGAGAGAAGACTGAAAACACTATTGCCATGGCAACAGGATAAGCCCTGAAAATTTCACAGACCATGGAAAAATCTCAGGAGATCCAGAAGGAGGATGCAGACAGGCATGTAAAAGTAGGCCATTGACTACATTGACTGGCCAAGGAGGATAGTTTCCCACAGAGCTTGCCAGTGAGCCCACGAGAAGAGAAGAAGGATGCCCGGGGTGCAGGGGCATAAACTCCTTATCTCCATTTGGGGCCTGTATGCATACAATATGAGGGAGAGAAGCATTGTGACACTTGTATATACAAATGCTCTAAATTGGCCACATTTTCCAGTTTCTCTATGCAATGTTTGAATGAGAAATTTCAAATTCAAATCTTGCATTTCCATTCTGAATGTTTTTCATCTCAATATTCCAGTCCGAATTATTTAGCCTTATGGTTTGGCCTCTTGATTCTTTTTATTTTGGCAGGATTTGATATGAAATATATTAGGGTGCTATCCTCTGCATGTTTAGACAGAAAAAAGTCCCACAGCTCCCAGACATGGCTGGCATGCCCCAGCCAGCCATATCTAAACATGTAAAGGACTGACTGAGCCCTTAAGCTATTAAGTTAACTGTAAAATGCAAATTACCATTGCATGTGTAATGCTGAGAGATACTAAATACCATTACAGATAAACTGTAAATAGTATTTCCAAAAGTACTGGATTTCAAAACACGCATTTAAAATGTATTTAGATATGGTTTTTTTCAGCCAAGAACTGTATTGGATGTGGGAAACCAGGGCATAACTGAGTTCCATTCAGCACGTTAGTCCAGGAGTTGCAGATCAGGTCAGTTGGTATCAGGATGTGTAAAGGTGGAATTCTTCAAGCATCCCTATAAGTGTAACTTAAGTGAAGCACCCTGACACTTGTATATGCAAATGCTCTAAACTGGCCAGGTTTTTCAGTTTCTCTATGCAACTGAAGCTGGACAACATATTCAGGCATGTGTTTTCTAATGGCTTATATAATTAAGAAATATTGTCAAACAATCTTTTTTGTGTGGATCCTATGGATATTTGCTTGGGCAAGAAGACATATTTTAGTTCTTTCCACACAATGTTTGAAGATGGTAGGCTGACCTTTTAACTTGTTTAGTCCCACTGACTTCAAAATACGTAAATAAATTTAGTGAAAGCATAATGTCTTACATTGTTCATGGATCTTACTTACAGTTTAATCTTTGAGCTTAAATTTATTAACTAGAGGGGAAAGAGGGAGAGAGAAAGAGAGAGAATTAATTAATGTGGATTAACTTTAGCAAGCAGATCAGACTAATGGTGCATACTTGATTTCTTATCTTGAATGAAATAGTCAAAGTGATGGGAGAGCGATTCTGTGGCCCATAGACATCATTGGGGGGCGGGGCGGGGCATAGGATAATTTGGATTCCCAGATCCAAGGTTGGAGACAGCACTCTGATCTTGGAGCTGGGAATCTGCACCCTGACCCTGCTCCCCGCTCCACAGCTGGTCTGGAAAGAACCGTGCCAGCTGCCTCTGCAAGGTCAGAAAATCAACCTTGCAGAAGGGGTAAAGGGGGCGTTCCACAGGGTGAGGAGGAGACTGGAGCCACCAGAATACGAGGTATCCTGACGGCGCTCCAGCCTCCTTGTCTCCTCCTCCGAAGCACCCCAGCTAGACGTCTGAAAACAGCCATCCTGCTAAAATGCAGAGTGGAAGGAGCAGGGAGGCAGAGATCGCCTCTGCCACTCCTCCCACTCTGCAGTGATGCTTGTAAGCCTCCAAGTTTACAATATTTATATGCTGCCCAGTGACCACTAACAAAAAAATTGGGGCAAATTACAGTGAAAGAGTGCTGATATATAAAGGATAAAAGTATGAAACCATCACATCTAGTTTCAGCATAAAAACCAGCAACAGAGGAGGATAAAATAAATATCATAAAACTCACAGCCGCATCAGAAATTTCACAAATTTTAAACTGTAGAAATGTCACAAAATTTATAGATCACTAAAAGTATTTAAGATTAAAAGTTAAAGTCCTGTGGTGGTGGTGGTGGGGGAGTTCTTCACCAGGTTCTAAAACCCCCCAGCATGCATGCATGAGGTGAGCATCTCTGGGGAGGGTATTCCATAATGGAGGTGCCACCAATAGCTACTCACCTCACCTTGTTTAGCAGGGCCTGCCGGTGAAGAGCCTCCTAAGATCTTAGTGTCTTGGTAGGTATATGTGGGAGGAGGCACTCCTTTAGATAACCTGGCCCCAGGGATGTTGAAGAGTCCTTGGTCTCGAGTCACGAGTCGAGTCACGAGTCTTTGGACCCGAGTCTCGAGTCCGAGTCCGAGTTCTTGGTCCAAAATGGTGACTCACGAGTCCAAAATGGTGACTCCCAAAGCTGACTCCACGAGTCCCTATTAAAATCAATGGGGGTTTTTCCCAACAAAATAAGGCTACTTCAGATGTGTGGCTTAAATAAATTCTAGGCACAAGTGTGCCTTTTTTTAAAAATATAATTATTTTATTTATTTTTCAAAACAAATTATAACAAAAAATATATAACAAAATACAAGATTATCACACAAATATAACATAATCAACATACAAATTCTAGGCACAAGTGTGCCTTTTTATCTCAAAACTCTGCCACTGATTTTGACAAGAACAGACCAAGCAGACAAACCCAAAATAACCAGGCAGGCAGAGGAGGCAGGGGACCCCAAAGCAGGCAGGCAGAGGCCTTTGTCTTGGACAATTCAAACTGTGGAACTGGTTAAGAAGAGACCAGGCAGGCAGAGGAGGCTGGGAACCCCAGACAGGCAGGCAGAGGCAGCCAAACCCAAAATGTCTGAAAGGTTGCATTAGGAAAATGATTTTAAAAAATAAACTTGGATTGTTACTGCAACTAGGTCCAGACAGCCCCTGCAGGTGGCATCAAGCAGGGATGTTGATGAGTCCTTGGTCTCGAGTCCCGAGTCGAGTCCCGAGTCCCATTAAAAATATTGGGACTCGAGTGTGACTCGAGTCAGAGGGGGGACTCAGTCCGACTCACGAGTCGAGTCCTCGAGTCCGAGTCCCCATCCCTGCCTGGCCCCAAGCCATTTAGGCAGGGCCAGCCCGAACATCACGCAGGCTGATTTGCCCACATCAGACGGCAGAGCAAGATGAGCAGTGTATTGCGTCACTCTACCCCCTCTCCCGCCTTCTAGAGCGATCTTGTGGGTGTGCTGCCACCCGCCGCTTCTTCTTACGGTGGGCAGCTGCTCCTGCTTTGTGCCCCAGCCGCATGGCTCCCACAAGAGGTCAGCCAGCATATAGTTTGGCCAGCCTGTCACGGGAGCCCTGCAGCTAGGGTACAAGGCGGGAGCAGCCAGGCAGGCAGGAGTGAGTGGCTAGCTAGCCAGCTGGCTCAGGAAGTGAACAAGTGGCTGGCTGTGCAGGCAGGCTGGCCAGTTGAGCAGGTGGGCCAGCCAGCCGAGTGGGTGAGTGGCAGCACTGCCGCCTTGCTTGAGGCAGCAAGATGCATTGAGCCAGGCCTGCATTTCGGACTGTAAAGTTTAAAACCAGTATACTTTGAATTGGGCCTAGAAATGGAGTGGAAGCCAGTGCAGATGAAAAAAATCACTGGCATGATATGATCATACCATCCGGTTAAGGTGGCCACTTGTGAAACACCAAAAAAGAGGACAGCAATTTTGTATAAAATGTGTATATGCTAATTTATATGTACAGATGCAAATTTAGAAACCATTGTTATAATTTAAGTAGAAATACTTTGCACCTCATCGCAGTGTGACTGTGACTGGGAAGACTGTGACTGGGTGACCCGTGTGCCTTGCGCAGCATGCTCCCCACATGCTAACTGTTGATGGGCAACTTCCAGGCCCAGCCCTTCCTTCTGGGGGGTCTATCTATCCAGACTTGGATAGGACAGCCCTTCCAATAGAGCAGGGCTCTCCAAGCTTGGGTCCCCAGATGTTGCTGGACTACAGCTCCCAGAATCCCTTGCCATTAGCCATGCTGGCTGGGTATGCTGGAAGCTGTAGACCAGCAACATCTGGGGACCCAAGGCTGGAGAGCCCTGCAATAGAGGACGTCTCCAAAATAGAGGACAGCCCTTCACACAGAGGATTGTATCACCATCCAGTCCCTGTTAGCAATCTTGCTGCTCTGTTTTGGACTAAGTTTCCAGATTGTTTTCAAAGGCATCCCCATGTACAACATATATAATCCAGCAAGAATTTAAACATAAACGACACCATCTTAAAATATTTTCAAATTATGTTTTGTCTAACAACCTTGTGAAGGCAGAAACAGCATTACCCATCTCTCTCTCTCTCTCTCTCTCTCTCTCTGTGTGTGTGAGAGAGGGGGGGGGATGGCTAATTTACTAGCACGAGGGGCTTGTCCCTTTTAAAATATAGTCAGGTTTACGTTTTTGCCACATATCCTCATTTGACCAAAGCTTCCTAAAACGTATTTAATCAAATTATCCCATAGAATATAATATTAAAGTCATAAAACAGGAGCGATAAAGTTAGTCACTAGGCTCAGAGGAAATCAGCAGGATTTTTAAATGCAAAACACACACAAAAAAGGACTTGCTGTAAAGAGATGCCACATGAGAACGGTTATGTCAGTGATTCTGAAATATTGGAAACCACTTGCTGGGTCAGTCCAGCCATTTTCATGAGGCAAAACATGTCACCGGTTCTCAAAGGGGAGCATGTCCAGCTAGACTACTGAATATATGGTAAAAGTGTTATCCTTACCCTATTCCTGTGATTTCCAGTTTGGTACCTGTGGGCACCAATGTGCCCTCAAACACCTCTCTTGGTGCCTGTCAGGCTCCTTGTCCCTCCTGATCTTTTATTTCTTAACATTTTAAAAAATAATAATAATAAAAAAATTACTTGAATGTTGGCATTCTGCAAACTGAAGTGCTGTCCTCCAGCGCCATGATTATTTGGGTTCAAAACAGTGGTTTTGAATTCTGCAGCTCAGAAGACCCCACCCCTACCTTGTACTTAGGCAAGTTACTTTTCTTTTAGTCTCACCAGTTTGCCTTCTGGGGAAAGAGTGTTTTGTGACCCATGTCCACCATTTAAAAAATGGGCAACCCTCCCCCATGGCAGCCATTTTGTAAAAATGCCCATGACACTCCCTCAAAATTCCAAATGTGCCCACTACCCAATGTCTCCCAAACATTGATCCCAGAAGACATATCCTTTTTCTTATGCTACTGAGGAAATACTGGCCAGGGATGTTGAAGAGTCCTTGGTCTCGAGTCACGAGTCGAGTCACGAGTCTTTGGACCCGAGTCTCGAGTCCGAGTCCGAGTCCTTGGTCCAAAATGGTGACTCACGAGTCACGAGTCCTGAGTCACTCCCAAAACTGACTCCACGAGTCCCTATTAAAATCAATGGGGTTTCCCCCCAACAAAATAAGGCTACTTCAGATGTGTGGCTTAAATAAATTCTAGGCACAAGTGTGCCTTTTTATTTCAAAACTCTGCAACTGATTTTGGCAAGAACAGACCAGGCAGACAAACCCAAAATAACCAGGCAGGCAGAGGAGGCAGGGAACCCCAAACAGGCAGGCAGAGGCAGCCAAACCCAAAATGTTTGACTCTAACTCAAACCCCCCACAACAACACATCAATCAAAATAAATCTCAACACATCGTTGGGGCTGCGCTCCTGGTAGCTGTCCATAGTGGCCGAGCAGTGGCGCGCCTCGCTTCCATGCGCTCTTCACCGGTGATCGCGCTCCTTCTGGCACAGCCAGAAGACTCGTCAACAGCCCAGGGATGTTGACGAATCCTTGGTCTCGAGTCCCGAGTCGAGTCTCGAGTCCCATTAAAAATATTGGGACTTGAGTCCGAGTCGAGTCAGAGGGGGGACTCAGTCCGACTCACGAGTCGAGTCCTCGTCCGAGTCCCCATCCCTGATACTTGCTGGCACTGATTTCCGATACATTATTTATTTCATGTTTAGCCAGTTCCATTTCTGTGGAACTCCCTGCCTCTGGAGCTTAGGCAGGCTCCGACATCGTATTGCTTTCAGTGCCTGCTGAAGACATCCTTGTTCTGGGAAGCTTTCCTTGCTGACCAGCCACGGTTTTAATGTTATGCTGTTTTTAATCCATTGTTTTTATTCTTTTATCTGTTTTATCCTTTGTTGCTGCAAGAGGTGTTGATCTTGTCAGTGAAAGCCAATGCAAAAAACTGAGTCTTTTCTTTTTCTTTTTCTTTTTCAGACAGTGAGGCTAGTAGGATTCACTGGCAACATTTTTAGAAGGCTCACCAGGACATTCTCTTGGTGGTTCCACATGGACCTATGGCCCGATTGGAGTCCGCCCGGAGAACAGCCTTCAGTGTGGCGGCTCCATTTCTGTGGAACTCCCTGCCTCTGGAGCTTAGGCAGGCTCCGACATCGTATTGCTTTCAGTGCCTGCTGAAGACATCCTTGTTCTGGGAAGCTTTCCTTGCTGACCAGCCACGGTTTTAATGTTATGCTGTTTTTAATCCATTGTTTTTATTCTTTTATCTGTTTTATCCTTTTACTGTTCACTGCACCGGAATCTGCCTAGACATGGAGTGGTATACAAATACTGTAAATAAATAAATAAAGAAATAAGAAATCAGAGTGCCAAGAGCTATTCGAATAATGGCCTTCCACCGGCCCCGCCTTCTGGGGTCGGGGAGAGGTTTGTGCCTGGGGGAGGGGAGTCAGACCAAAATCAGGCCACGCCGGCTAAGCGGATGGGCATTAGCGGAGCGGGAGCTGGGAGTCTCATTTAAGACCCAGTCGCCTCACCCTCTTTCGTTTTTTGTCTCCCTCCTGTCCTGCCCTGTCAACAGTGTAAGCTCCTCTGGTCACTCATTTGGGGGCCGAGTAGGAATTTTGGCCCCTTGTCTTAATTGGCCGAGGCAATGGGCGTGTTTTGCCTACTCTACACTGTGAGGCAGGGTGGGAGAATTTTTGGATTTGGACTTCTTGATTTGTTTAATTGGATCGTAGCTAAATTGGTTGCATTTTGTGGGAAGTGTGGAGTTAGGCAGTGGGGCTTAGGGTTCCAGTGATCGTCCAGTGGCACCTTTCAAGGTGACTGGCGGTTACCTGAGGCTTCTCTCGCTAATGTCTTGCGGCTTGGCAGGAGGGAGATTGGGCCACCTTTGGGGTTCTACCTTTCTCACCTACATTGGCTGTCTTGCGGCACCAATGGGAGGCGACACCAGTAAGGCCCTCCAGCTCCACACGGAGTGCAACTGGACGGTGGCGGGGCATACTGCCGCCGCTCCGGTTAGGATGCTTTCGCCCAAATCTTGGTTTTTTCCCGGCTAATGGCCGGAGTAGATTAGCACCGCCCTTCGCCCTTCACAGATCTTTAATTCAATAAATGTGGCCCTGATTTGAAACCATATACCTGTGTCTGACTCTTCATTATCTCACCTATACACGCGCAAATCAAGAAGTACTACAAATTACCCAGTCCATACCAGGGCTCTGTACGATTGGCACGCAAGCATTTCCTTCCTGTACAAAGCTACACAACTGGTGGTATTACTCTGGTAGCCAGATCAGCCTTGGCTTTCTTGTGAAGCAGAACTCAATGGACAAGTTGGAGTGGTGAGACACTGATTCCTCCCCTCCCCTAGTACCCACCATTGAAATGTTTTACTGACAGGCTCCTGTCTAGACCAGCTCAATAATGCTGATTTACCTTACAGTAGTCTTCCAGTGCTGGCTAGGGAATGCTGGGAATTGTAGGACTTTTTCCATCTAAACATGGATAGGAGTGCGCCCTTAATAGCAGATCTATATCCTTTAATGGACTCACAATACAATTGATTGTATTGCATATGAAGAAAGGGGATGCATTCTAGGAATACCTTGATAAATTCTGTCTGTTGCTTTCAAGCCATTCCCAAACCCTTGTCTCCCATCTGAAAGAACCCTTCCCCTGTCTGTCATTTTCTCTTTGGTGTTTGCCTTGCTTTTTTGTCTCTTCTTTGCAAATCCAATTATGTCTCTTGTGTTGCCTACAAAATAAGAGAAACTCCGATCACACACTTTCTCTTCATTTTCTCAGCCTTTATTTTTCTCAGCTTTTCAGTTAAGAAAACAATACAGTATCAGCATTTTTCTGCTATGCTTTGACGCTGATATTTCCTTTCCGCCAAAGTATGTTGCTGAAGTAGTGACATATCAAAACTCATTCGACAATTAATTCCCCTCTACATTGTGGCGCTATAAAACTTGGCATAGTTAGGACATGGTGGGCGGGTTCGGACAACATGACGACCCACACTACGGAACAAGTCATGCAGTGTGGACTGATCGCCTGACAGAGAAGCTCAGAGCTTCATTTTTAAAGTGGGACTTGGAAAGAGTTAAAAATTTCTGTTTTGGCAGGAATGTGTTCAGGGATATAGGTTCTATATACCTGCACACTGGCCTGGCAAAAAAGGAATTGCTAAGCCCTTCCAAACCCCACTTCATAAATGGAGCTCTGATTTTGACATAAGTTTGACACATGTCAAACTCAGCCCTCCTGTCAGTGGGAATCCGCCCTAGTTTTGAATGTCCCCCCAATGCTGGCACCAGTAGGGACATCTGATCTCCCCCAAAGAAACCCAATGATCATGCTGTGAAAAGGGGGAAATGAGCCCCTTTTCGCAGATCACCATCTTCTGGGTCTTTGCAAGGTTCTGAAAGGTCGGGATCCGTCAGACCTGCAGAGGTTTGCAAAGGGGGGAAATCCTTACCTGCAGGCTGGGCTTGGGTACCTGCTGGAGTTGGCCAGCAGGCACACACACCCCGGCCGGTACCTACCCCTGGGAACCCGTGCGTTAACCCGCCCTGCTAGATTTGCCCAAATCCAGCATGGCAGGTTTTTTAAAAAATGAGCACAATTATTTGCGCACGTTCTCGGAACATATTTTTTTAATAACGGGGGGCATCTACAGGCAGCCCCTCCAAGGTACCACAGGGGGATCGCGAAAGTTGGCTTGAGAGCTGGCTTCCACGATCTCCCCCCAGAAAAAAAATTAAAATGAAAAGTCAAGCCGCAGCAAGCCCGAAATGGCTCGTGGCAGCAGCAGGGGGGGGGGAGCCATTGCCACCTGCCACCCACTAGTCACTCGACAAGAGCAGCAAGGTTTTTTTTTGCCACTCTTGACAAGTGGCTTGCTTGTAGTTGGGCTTGACCCGCAATGGGTTGTGTCATTCGGGTTCAGATGACACGACAACCCATCATGGGCCAGACAGACCCTACTACAAGCCATGAGTTGTCATGGTGTCTTATAACCCCCAAATAAGCTCCCCTGAAAAACCCATCCCAGGTTTGCACATGACAACCCAGTCAATGTCTCCCTCTTCCCCTGACAAACTGGGACATAATTGTTGTTCCTTCAAATCTGTAGTTTATTTTCCTGTTTATGTGTAGAAATTTGTCCCTTTAGCGTTTCTGTACTCTTAATCCTCGGGACTAGACTTCCCACCATGCTCAGAGAAAAAGGGGAGGAGTATCACCCAGAAAAAGATGGAGGAAGGAAATAGGCAGGGTCTGTTGGAAAGGACATAATAGACTAAGTTTTTGTGTTTCAAATCCTGCTTAGTGTATTCACCTTGCCAAAATATATACTACGAAAATAATATAACAAAATATAGCCTGCTTAGCTAATACAATTATATCTACCTTGTAATCTGAAAGTGCTGGCATTCAGTCTTGCTCCCAGCTGGTGAGACTGAATGGCTGCCTTCATGCTAATCTAATTAAAAGGATGTTTGGAAATTAGCCTGTTAAACACAGGAAACATAGCTCATGTTCACTTCAAAGAGGGAACAACAATGTAGGCTTTGAATTTCAAAGCCACTCCCTCTTGTCTGTTTGACTTGCCCAAGACTCAGGGCTAAGACACACTTGAGCTGGTGGTGCAATTCAGATTCACAAAGATAGATGCAGCCTGTTCGAACTGTCTGGGCCTTACAAATGACTCAGACTGATGAGCTAAAGATGAGTAGGTTTAACAAATGGATTTTTAATGTCTTTATTATCTGGATTACTTACATACAAAGGAACCATTGTGCCCCCTTTCATGCACACCAGCAATCCAGTGTGACTGCAGCATGTGTGTGACACATGGGCAGGGGAGATGGATGGTGTGGGTCTTCTTCCCTACCCAAATGACACCCCGCCTGCGTGAACCCATATGATCAGTGCCGCCGATGTTGTTAATGTTTTCACACAAATCCTGCAGCCACTTGTGGTATTACCATGTTGGAGTGGCATTCACCTTGCTGCATGCATGTGTTGAAGGATCCATTACAGTAAAGACACTGCTTGGACTTTTTATTCATCTTCCTACTGCATCCATGTATTTCTTCTTCTGGATATACACTTGGCTTCGTGGTTTGGGATGGTTCCCTAAACTCATATTTTTGAATAATAAAAACCCTAATTGCTCTGTTGAGGTGTGACGACTCTGAGTGTGAGGCAAAATCCGCCAAGGAAACAAGATGACTGTATACCTGTAAGTATCTGAGGTACGGCGAGTGGCTATAGGGGAAAGGGTCTACTCAGTGGTGGCACCCTCGCTTGGAATGCTCTCCCTGATGTCATTTTGGTGCCAAAGATCTTTTTTTTTATTTCCCCGGACTTTTCAGTCCTCTGTACGTTGCTTTTGTAGTGTTTGGCCTTTTCTTAAATTCTGCTGACTACTTTAAGAGCCAGTGTGGATAGTGGTTAGTGTTGGACTGGAACTTGGGAGCCGTGGGTTCTAGTCCCCACTTGGCCATGAAGCTCACTGGGTAACTTTGGGCCAGTTTCTGACTCTCAGCCTAACCTACCTCACAGGGTCGTTGTGAGGATGCTAATGTATATGTATAGGTACATGTTTAGAAATAATTACTATCATGTAAAGAGAAATGCAATGCATCTCGCTATAATGAGGAAGACTGTGACCTGGTGACCTACGCGCCTGCTCAGTCTTCTGTCCAGGTGCTAACTGATGGGAAACATCCAGGCCCCTCCCCTCTCTCCTTATGGTTATCTTTGAACCAGCCATGGCCTGGACAGCCCTTCAAATTAGAGGGCTGTTTTCTGTAAAACAGGACACAGGACCATCCTACTTGGTTCCCCCTTGATTCTCATTCCTTACCCCTGCTTTAATAAGGAGGATTCCAAATATATGGCACAGGAAGTGGGTGAGGAAGGTGTATGACAGGGGTGGGGCACCTCTTGCCTGGGAACCAAATCCGGCCTTCCGGGCTTCCCAATCTGGCCCTCCAGAGTTTCCCAGATGGCAACACACCCTTTCCCCGGCCCCACCTCCTTTCCCCAAGCACCGATCCTTGGGTGGTTTCCCGGCTTTTGTGCAGTTTTTTCCTCATTCTAAAAGGTTGACTTGCCTCTCTGTCTCCTAAGGCTTCGTTGCTGGCAGTCAGAGCTTTACGTTACACTATGCTGGCTGCTGGCATTTTATGTATTTTTGGCCTCAGACCCTTTTGCTTCTGGCCCCGCCCACCACTGGAATGCGACCCCCCCTCCCGAGAGCTTCTCCAAAACGGAATTTGGCCCTTGGGCTGAAACAGGTTCCCCACACCTGGTGTATGATGTGACTGGGGGAAAGGCCGGCAGGGAAATGAGTGATGATCGCCTCATCTCCTGATTCAGCAGTCGCAGATTAAAAGGTAAAGGGGGATGTCTGGGTTGCCACCTACTAGGTCACCCGTCATTGATCTGATCTATTATTTCCACACAAGAATGAAAGGCATATGGATTTCCCTCTCATTTAATTGTGGAGCTCTGATTAAACATCTATAAATGACTCTGTTTTGCCTAGAGATAAGGCTCAAACATTTTGGGTGGAATTCAAAAGGGCACCAATGTAAATAGCAAGCTGGACAGGCTGGCACTTTTTAAACTTCCATCTTTTACACAATTATTCCATATGCAGTCTGCATATGCAGGAAAAGACAATCGGTTACAAGCATTTTCCTAATTTTCATTTGAAATATTGGCACTTAAATACATTGGCACAAATGCAAAGTAGGTTAGTCACATTAAAGTCCCATTGAAACCAATCAGATATAAATTAGTCACAACTCACTAGTCCTATTGATTTCAATACAACTTAAGCATGACTAACTTTCTCTGGATTTGGGCCATTGTATGCTAAGTTTCTGGAGTTTCATTCTTTCTTAGTTTGAGGGAAAGGTTGTAACACCTGCTATCTTGGTTCACTTTCAGAAAATACATTTAAATTAGCTACAGTCATGCCTTGGATTGAGAGCATAATTCGTTCCGGAAACGTGCTTGTAATCCAAAACACTCTTATACCAAAACGAAATCCCCCCCCAAAAAATTGTACAGAGATTTTTAATTTAAGCCGTACTACAGTACTTGTATTGCAGGACGTCGCTTGTATATCAAGTAAAAAAAAATTAAATATTTAAAAATTTGCTTGTCTTGCAAAACGCTCTCAAACCAAGTTACTTGCAATCCAAGGTATTACTGTATTCTGTTTTTTGCAACTGCATTTGTGCATATTCAAATGTTAATATATTTGCATTCTTAGAAATACCATGTTTATTATGGTTCCTACTAGCGTGGGTGATGCTCTCAGGAACAGAGTCCAGAACCAACATTTCCTTAGGGCAAAAATGGCAGTGACTGGCAGTTCCCATCTTTAAGGCTGATTCATACATGAACATTCATCATTTGATGACTTGCAGATGTCAGTTTCCAGAGGGTAGCTGTGTTTGTCTATTGCAGCAAAACCAACAAAGAGTCTCATGGCACCTTAAAGACTTAACAAATATGTTCTCATTTACTAAGCTTTTCTGGATCTGATGAAGTGAGCTATAGTCCACGAAAGCTTATGCCAGAATAAATGTATTAGTCTTTAAGGTGCCACAAGAGGTGTTTTTTTTTTAAAAAATTATAGAGTAAAAATTAGTCATCACAATACAGAATAATACTAAAAGCAGGCAAAGTAATACATATTGCAGTCTAATAGGACAGCAAATCTTCCATTTAAGACCAGCGTATGTTAATTGACCCTCACCAATCTAATACCACCGATAAAACATCCATATCACAGAGTGCCTAATACACCATGCTTTTCAGTGGAGTAAGTTTGAAGTCAACCGCAGTATATAATAATCAAATTTAACAAAATCAAGTGATGAACATGTGTGTGTGAACCAGTCCTACATCTTTTTATGTTTACAGGACATATGCATTTACTACGTTATTTAAATCAAATACTTACATTTCTAACTGCTAGAGCTTTGAGTGAAAAATGATTGTTTTCCCCTTAACATGCTGAATTAACCACATTCACAAATGCAAAAGCCAGTATTGTGTTAGAAACAGAGACATTTGTTTGAATCATTTGTGAAAGTAGTCTACCTGAAGTCAGTGGGTTTATCCTAGGAGTATGTGATTTGATCAGGATTACTATTTCAGAAAGCTTTCTTGCACAGAATAAAGTCATGCAACATTTGGTAGATGGTGGCTCTCATGAAGGATGCCCTGTTTAATCCGAAGGATCACACACCACTGGCTCGGAAATCCAGGCTATCCAGTAAAGCCAGTTATGTATGATCACCATCATCATCATCATCAGGCGATCACTCGTGACCGAGTAAGATTGTCTTCCAGGATAAAAGGAGGACATTCTAAAGATTGTTTGGGTTGGGTTGGGTTGGATGGGTTGGGTTGGAAGACGCCTGTGCGTGAAACTGTTTTATGTGGGGAGATCGGTGCACAACGAATCACCACACAAACTTGACAGAGTACGGCAGAGATCAATGGCACGGTTTACCCTGACGATTGGAAAACCATTCTCTGCTGCAGCCTTCATCCGCCTTCACAGCCGTTGTAATTTAGGTTTAATTATCTTCTGCCTGTTCTGCATACACATACGTTGGCAAAATGATCAGACCTAAGATGAGAAAGTACCAGTATACTGAGGGTTAAAATTAGAAATGAGCTGTGAAATTGCTGCAGGTAGATGGCAGACCAGTTAGATCATTGCCAGTAAAATGCAGACTCTGCACAGTTGTCAGGTTACTCCCAATGACATCCAGCTACTGAATCCTCACCTGACCCTGTTGTTAAGAAATAGTTTCATGAGCAGCTTGCTGTAGAAAATCTTTGGGGGGGGGGGAGACATTTCTCTTTAAAAAATAAAACAAAACCCCTTATGGCAAGGCGGACCCCCCAGGTGATTTTAAACTTCCTGGCAATATAGCCTTGTTAAACTTTATTGTGTTATTTTTCACACACGCTTAAAATAAATATTAATCCAGTCTCTCCTGGTCAATTTAACTTTTAGGGCTTGAAAGACACAGCGCTATCTCGTGGGCGCTTCTAAATCTTGACCTAGATTTTTGCAATCTTATATTACTATGAGTGGCTTCTTCTAACTGACCATGTGACAGCTCAGTGTAACAGCAGGTAGCAATATATTCTCTTTTAACATGTGTCCCAGAATGGATCAGAACCTTGGATGGTGGAGTCTATTCCTGAGTTACATCCTGTTTCAGATGATGCCCATGTCCAGCCTTAGATATATATTTGGGATGATGCTTCCCTGTGCAGTATCTCTGTAGGGACGGGTCACCCGAAGGCTCAAGGGACCCAAGGTTTTCCTCTTCCGTAGAGGAGTGCACGTATGTTGCACATGAAGGCATCTTGAGGAATGGGAGGTTTGCACAAATCACCCATATCCCCATCCAACCTCTCCTCTCTGTACAATATTAAGCACAATCCTACGCATGTTTGGACAGAAAGAAGTCCTACAACTCCCACCATTCCGTAGCCAGGAGCGCTGGCTAGGGAATGCCGGGATTTATAGGACTTTTTTTTTTTTTGTCTAAACATGTATAGGATTGCGCCTTAAGTAAGTTACTTATGTTCCAGAAAGGGAGAGCTGAATGGAGGACATATGAGGAGCAGACAGATCTCCCATTCCTTGAAATACCTAGTATGCTCCCTGCACGTCTGCTGAGTGGGAAGAGAAACAGGATCCTGTTGTGTACAGTGCTGCATCCACATTAGGAAGGATCATCCTCTTCAGATTTATGTAGTGTGCATTGAAAGCACTTTTCAGTTATCCGTAGAACAAACCTGTAGGGTAGATCAGTATTTTTATCTCCATGTTACAGACACAGGTCTGATGAGACTGGGAGATCGCAGTTCAGAGGCTATCTTTTGTTTTCAAACTGCGGAGGCAAGCTTTCAACAGGAGACTTCATGGGTCAGAGCTTGTAGTCAAACTAGACTTGGCATCAGAGGTGCTATCATCTCCTGGTAAAGAAAAGCCATTGGGAGCCCAATTTGGATGAGAACCGTGGCATGGGGGGAGGTTTTAAGTCCCAATCCTGATTTCCCAGTACAAATCCCTCCCCACCCCCTACAAGCTGCTATTCACTGCAGAGGGGGAAACATGCAGGCACCCGTTCTATCTTTATGTTTGTTTTCTCCTTGGCAGCTGAGAGCATTTGCATCTGGGAATCAGCACAGAGATGAGAGGGTTAAGCCACCTCTTCCCTCCTGCCATGCTTGTCAGCCAAATTGGTGAGAAAAAGAGACCCAGTTGCTTGTTAACCACCCTGTGCATGCCATTGCATGTTGGCCTGATTTACATAATTACCCTGGCTGGGCTTGATTTATTGTGACCTCAGAACCCAGCAAGGCTGGTTGGTTGCGATGATTAACAAACCAGCCAGCAACCCTACAACAGGCCATGGGTTCAGGGTGGTTTGTTAACCACCCCAACCAACCACTTGCCAGGTTCAGACGTCACGACAAGCCACGCCCGGTGAGGGTTATTATGTATATCAGACTGGCATGCTCAGGTTGGTTAACAAGCACCATGGCTTATTAACCAGCCTTGTGTTTTGTGAACCGGCCCAGAGAGAGAGAGAGAGAGAGAGAGAGAGAGAGATGGAGATGTATTCTCACCTTGATGTCATATCCAGTTTGGTGCTCACTGCTCAGCTATGTCAGTTTACTACACTAGTGCTAATATTCCTTCTTAGCGCCAATTGGGCTAAAATAGTTCCCCCTTAGTTTCCTGTGTTGGCTTGCCATGTGCCATGGTGTTTCGCCATTATCTCCTGACTCTACCAGTCATTGCCTAACAACATTTTTGCTGTTCTTTCTGAGGTCGTCTTCCATCTCCAGAGCCAGCCAGCACATCCATACTCCCTGGGAACTCTAAGGATGGGTGAAACATTTGTTTCAGTTTGTTTTTGACCAAAATTTATCCAATTTGCCCATTCTTGAACCAAATGCGGACTTGAACATAATCTGCAGTCTGCAGTCTGTATGTTTCCATGTTCGCAATGTGATTCGAGCAACAAAAAAAATGTGTTTGAAAAATGCGTCCCTTTGGGGGGAAATGCACAAAAATATGCAAGAATTTTTGTTCAAAATGTTTTTTAACAAAGCTTCCAATCCGATATGGACATGAGTTGGAATGAGGTTTGAAGTGCAAATCAGAGAACTTCGGTGCGCTTGAGTTTTGCTGAGTGGCACATCCCTAGGAAGACCATCTTGTGTTCTCCTTCAGTATCTGGACCTGTCTGTGTTTTGGTTGTGTTGCATCCCTTCCTTCTCTGATGTAACACGGCTTCAACTTCCAGTTTACATCATGGATATTTGTAAAATCCGTTCAGTGTAATATCTGCTATGAGAAATAATTTAAATTCCAAGTACTGTTGTAAACCACCAAGAGAGCTTCGGCTATTGGGCGGTATAAAAAATTATTAATAAATAAATAAATAAATAAATACTATGTTCTACTTCAAAAAAACATCATTATGAGAGATGAGAATGAAGAGCAGCTGAATAATCTGACCTCAGTTCATCAAGGGAGCTTTGATTACAGCAGTTTGAAAAATAAGGAAATAGTCGAATGTGTACTTCAGATATTAAAAATACTAGCATCTGCATTGTATTTATTCTATAAATAATGTATTTATTTTATGCAAATTGCATATCCATACATCAAGGCTTTGACACGGGCTAATGGATGCTAAGAAATATGTGGTGGGATATTTTATTAAAAGGTTAATTAAGAAGAGCATGAAAAATATCTCCACCTTTTATGTTCTGAGCGGAGAGAGCCAGTAGCTATTAACTCTGTAGGCGGAGGCTCTGTAGCTTGACTCGTTTAGCCTGTCTTTAAATATAACTCATCTGATTTCTTCAAGTATAATTTCACTTTATTAAAGTGAAAGAAAACCAATCTTGACTTTTCTTGACTCATATTTTTTTTTATTCCGAGTTACCTAGGAGTAAAGGAACAGATAAGGACACATTTTTTAATTATTGTTCATTGCCCAGGATTTTTCCCCCCAGCTGTAGAGTGTTTTATAAATGTTGTAAATACATACATGCATACATTCAAGCCCTGCAGTATCAGACCAAAGACCTATCTACTTCCAGCATTCTGTTCTCACAGTGGCCAAGCAGATTCCTATGGAAAGCCCACAAGCAGGAGATGAGGGCAGAATCACCCACTTGCACATGTTCCCCAGCAACTGGTGAACATAGGCATACTGCCTCTGTTATGGGATGTGTAATATATAGCCATCGTTACTAGTAGCCACTGACAGCCTTATCCTCCATGAATTTGTCTAATCCCCTTTTAAAGCTGGTGGCCATCACTACATCTTGTGGTAGCAAAATGCAGAGTTTATGCACTGTGTGAAGAAGTGCTTCATTCATCTTCACAGGATGATCCCGGGTTCTAGTATGATCGATGAGGACTCACATCACACATAATTTTATATACCTCTATCCTGTCCTAGCTTTTCTTCTAAGCTGAAAAGCCCTGAACGTTGTCGCCTTTCCTCACAGGGGCATTGCTCCATCCCCTTGATCCTTTTGGTTCCCCTTTTATGCACCTTCTCCAGCTTTACAACAGCCTTTTTGAGGTGCAGTAGCCAGAACTCTATACAGTATTCCAAGTGTAGTTGCACCATAGATTTAGATAAACACATTATGCCATTGCCAGTTTTCAATTATTTTCCTAACGATCCCCCAACAGGGAATTTGCCTTTTTCACAGCAGCCATACCAGGCCCAGCTTCAAGGGTCAGCAAAGGCGGGCAGCTGAGGGCCCAGAGGTTCAGAAGGACCCATCCCTGCCCCTGAGCCTACCTTAGTAGCAGCTGCTGCCATTCTCCTCATTTGCCCACCCAGCCAGCAAAAGGAAGCAGCAGGGCTGAGCCCCCATTCTAAAATATTTTTTTAAGTTACATTTTGGGTAGCAGTGACCTGAACCAATCGGGTGCTGTCTTGGGAGGGACATGGCTAATGAGGGCACAGGAGCAATGTAAAGTCCACCCTGTGCCCTTATTGGCCATGTCCCCCCAAAAGGCAATGCCTGATTGGTTCAGGTTGCTGCTACTCAAAATGTAACTTTTAAAAATATTTATTTTAAAATTGCATACTGTGTGGGGCCTGCAGGCTAGGCCACCTGGGTCCTGTGGCACTGTGAAAGTGAGCAGGACCAACCAGAGAAGGTGTCACTGCCAAGGTAAAAACAACAACGGAAGGAATGTTGGCTGAATGGCGGGGGTAGGGTGGGGGTTTCAGTAGGTGGAAATGATGTGATCTGATCATGTGGCCTTGCTTCTACGGACACTTTGCAGGAAAATGCCCTAGAGGGAGCCATCTTTTTTCCATACAACAAGATTGTATCATGTAATCTTGGAAGATCATGTAATCTTGGAAGCAAGATTACATGATCACATAGCATCATTTCCAGGGACATTCTTCTGGTCCCATTTAGAAAGTGCACAGCAGGAGATGTGCTTTCTAGCCACTCAAAGTGGCTCTTACCTTTTCATGCGTTTTGTTAAAAGGTGAATTAGTGGAGAAAATGTCCTTGGAGCGCAAGTTCAATAAAGGCCCCCAAAAGTCTTTCTTTCCTCCACCTGAATGTCTCCCCATCTCTTTGATGGGTTTTGCCCCTCCCCACTCTTCTACGAAGCCAGTGAATACACTGCTATGGGGACGTTCAGTTCAGCCTTAATTTTTATCTCTAATATTGTTTTAATCTAACAGCAAACAATTTGTTTCTGGACTTGCTGTTCACAGTAGAGTCATTTGGACATAACACTAAATCAGGGGTACAGAACCCCAGGGACTGTACAGGCAGTCTCCAGGACCTCAATGGCTCCAGGGCCACCTTGCAGTGTCTTGCTTTGAGGAAGGACTCCTCAACGCATAGCATTTGAGCCTGAGTACCATCCCAGAGCTAGAAATTGAGCAGGTGAGCTCTTTGGAGAGGCTGATTGCCTGCCCAATCTCTCACTCTAGGAGAATCCTCAGAATGAGAGATCAGGTGGGTGGCCTCTCCAGAGAGCTCACCCACCCGATCTCTTGCTCTGAGGACTCTCCCAAAGTAAGAGATTAGGTGGATGGCCTCTCCTTGGAGCAGCTGCCCCCATCTCTGGTAGAGTATTTAGAGTGAGAGATGGGGGGGATGCTCCAAGGAGCCCTGCTAGCCATTCTCCCACCATGACATTTGCCACAGCGGGCGAGCGGGGCCGGTGTGGCAGCAGTGGCAGTGCTTAAAGAGCCCCTTCCAGTAAGGAGGGTGATTTGCTATCCTTCCTGATCCACGGCCTGCCTCATGGGAGGGCCAACCCTGGTTAGGGAAACAAGCCAACTTCAAACTATGGTTTTACAATCCTGGCTTATTTCCCAAAATATAGTCAAGATTAACCATAGTTTTGGGTTCAGAACTAATGATAGACTATGGTTAATTGGAAATGGAAGGAACCTCCTCCCCAAGGCCGAGCTGGAGGAGGGGAATGTGAGCACATGAGCCTGAGTCTCATGCACATAATGCTAATTGGATTCAATGGGACTTACATTCAAGTATGGGTGCACAGAATTGCAGCCTTAGTATCTGATGTTAAGCCAACAGCGGCATGGTATGACTCAAGAAAGTAAATCAAAGTGCCATCTTAAATATGCCAACATACAAATACTTTTGTTTTAGCTGAATATAGATGCATAATCCATGTAATATGTGGAGGAAAAGAGGGATGAGCAGTCTGTTACTTATGCTGTTGCAGACAGTATTAAATATTAAATGATGCAGACAGTATTAAATTATAAGCCGCCGTGGCTTAGTATGTCATGTGAACCAGGTCATTGACTGGGTTCAGACAACACAATAATCCACCCTCAAGGCTTGAGTTGAACTGTGGGTTGTTGTTGAAATGTGGGTTATTGTGTTGTCTGAACCCAGCCGAGATAACAAACCATGGTGAACAACCCACAGTTCACAACTCAACAACAAACCATGGGTTCTCTTCATGGGTTGTTCGTGGTTAACAAGCCATGGCTTGTTAGTGTGGCTGGGGTCAGACAACATGATAACCCACATTTCAACAACAACCCACAGTTCAACGACAACCCACACTCAACCCATACTCAATCCCTGAGTGTGGGTTGAGTGTTGTCTGAACCCAGTCACTGTATTTCAAATTGCAAGGACATGCTAGGTTGATGGTGAAGAGACTAAAATTTTCCCGGTGCAAACATTGAGTGCTGGAAAAATGTGATAACTCCATAGAAGAGCTGCTAATATGAAGAAAGAAATCTCAATCCTCAACAATAAACGAATCCTTGATTTTTTGCAGTAATTGTAATGGGACCCAAGAGAGAAGGCAATCTCTAAAGTGCGTTGGCATGATTAGTCCTCCAGTTTTTTTACACGTTCATGTAGAATTGTTTTCTTTGAACAGAATCATTCGCTTGTATATATCTTACAACTCTTGCACACAAAAAAGAGCTATTCATTATTCATGCCTGTGACATTTATTGTAATAATATTAATCATAATAATCTCATTTAACCTTCATGTAGTGAACACAGGATTTCTGTAACATTTCCACTGCATGTTTTAGATAGGCAATTACTTTTATTTATCTTTTTCAAAAGTTAACTTCATGTGTCTGAACAGCCTTGGATCTGAAAACTGAAAACTTCATGTTCCCTGCGAAACAAAAAAGGTATCACCTCCACGGAATGTAAATAAGTTTTAAATGTCTGAGAGGTCACTAGAATATGAGCTATCTAAAATAGATAAGCAATACATTCTTATCATGAGAAAAATAATAATTAAGAAGCGGGTATCAAGAAATGAAAGTCAAATAGGTACTAAAATATTTTAAAGAGAACTGTGTGTAAGAAGAGAATAATGCCACAAGATGTTTGCTTATTTATTATTAGTATTTATATGCCACCACAACACATTGAAAGTAATTTAAAAGGCTAGTTTAAAGAGACATCTCACCACCCTTTCTGAAAACCAAGCTGGTGGGAGCCAATTGTAATTCTGGCAGGAGTGAATTCCACAGCTTGGGAGTGACACGGAGGAAGCCTTTGCCTGCATGCCAGACAAATGGGACTCTGCAGGCTGTGGGGTCCTCAGGAAGGCCTCTCCTAGGCTGTAGATTTTAATAACTGGTCAGGTTCGTATTGAGATAGGTGGTTCCTTACATAGCCAGGCCCTAAGCTATTTAGGACATTAAAGGGCAACACCAATGAACTGAGCTCGGAAAACAATTGGCAAGCACTGAAGGTCTTTCAATACTGATGTAATATGACAGGGTTCCCAACCTTTTTGGACCCGTGGGTACATTTGTGAATTTGAGAAACTGCTGCGGGCACCACCACAAAATGGCTCCCATGGAGGATGTAGCTAGTCACATAATGGTTTCCATGAGGGCCTGGCTAGTCAAGAGGTGGTGGTGGGCAGGAGAGAAATAGTGAGGCTACAGGCAGGCAGGGAGGAGGAAATGGAAAAAGTTGCTTCCTGGCCTGCCCATTCTTCTTTCATCCACATAGACCTTTCCCCTTTGCTCTCTTTCCCCACTCCCAGCCTCTAGCCTTGCTATTTCTCTCCCCAACCCCTTTCCTCACTATTTCTCTCCCTTCCCCTTCCCTAGCCTTCTTCTTTCTCTCCCTTCCTAGTTCCAAACCTTGCTCTTTCTCTCCACTCTCAGCCTGTAGCCTTGCTCTTTCTTTCCTCTCTACCCCTTCGTCTGGCTTTCTCTTACTGCCTGCTGAGCAACTGATCAGCAGCAGGTTCAGGAAGAGGAAGGAGAACCTGGCACCCTAACATTTTTCTCCCCCCCCCCATTATTTTGGAAGGAGTCAGGGAGTGAAGAGCTTTGCAGGCACCATTGGAGGAGCCTGTGGGTGCCATGGCAGCCTGCGGACACTGTGTTGGGCCACTACTGCAATATGATCTTGTTGCCATGTGCCAGTTAGCACCCTAGCTGCTCCATTTTGCACCAATTGAAGCTTTCAGACACTCTTCAAGCATAGCCCTATGTAAGGCACGTTGCAGGAGTCTAAGCATAATGTAACAAAGACATGGAAAACTGTTGCTAAATCAGATCGATTCAGGAAAGGTAGCGGCTGGCTCACTAAATGCAAATGTGCAAAGGCACTCCTTGCCACTGCTGCTTCCTGAAGATCCAGGGAAAGTGTAGGATCAAGGAGCACTCCCAAGCCATGGACCTGATCTTTCAAGGGGAATGCAACCCCTTCCAGAAAAGGCTGAATCCCAATCCCTGAGTCAGGTTTCCTACTGACCTACAGCACCACCATCTTTTGGATTTAACCTGAGGTTGTTCACCCCCATCCATAAAAACTCAGGCAATGTTCAAGGGTATTACCTGCTTCCTTGGTATTAGATGACAAGGAGCAAGTAGAGCTGGGTATCATCAGCATATTGGTGGCACCGTACTCCAAAGCTCCACATGACCTCTCCCAGTGGTTTCATGTAGTTATTTTAAAAAGATGAGGGACAGGATAGAACCCTGTTGGACACCATAGGCCAGAGACCATGGAGATGAACAATAATCCCTCAGCAAAACCTTCTGAACACAACCTAGCAGAAAGGACTGGAACCACTACAAAACAGCACTGCTGAATGGTCCAGAAGGATACCATGGTCAATGGTATCAAAAGCTACTGAGAGGTCCAGGGGAACTAATAGGGCCATGCTCTCCCCATCTACATCTAGCTGCTGAAGTAGGGGCAACCAGAGCAGTCTCAGTACGATATCCCAGCTGAAGATCTGATTGAAATGGATCCAACTGATAATGAAACATCCGTGTCATAGACACAGCAGGAACCGGCCCATGTGTGGCACCTATTCTGACTCAGGGGAAGAGGTGGTAGACTGACTCGGGGCCAGCTGTGGCGAATCAGAGACGTGACAGTTCAGCTCTGCCAGGCCTCCCACCACCCAGTGAACAGGGGGAGGGAGAGGCGGTGGAAGCTGAGACAGCTAACTCTCCTCAGCTGGAAGGCTTGGCCTTGGAGGGAGCTTCTCTTTATCAGTCAGGGACATCGTCCCTGGCAATCAGGCAGCAGGAGGCAGACTCTCTGGGTGAGAGGGTATTTCTGGGATGGATCCTTTGGTAAGGCGCCAGCAGAAGAGGGCAGGACAGAAGCACCCAATCAGGAGGAGACATTGGTTGAGGGGCCAGTTTCCCTGCCAGGACCCAGTCTCCGAGAGTGGTTCCTAGTGGTACCCACTCATTGTATATAAACTCTGGTAGCTCCCCATATCCCTTGTAGGAGACAATGCTTCAGCAGCATCCTGATCCGCTTCCCACCTCCTTGGTCTTCATGCACGATTGATGGTTTTTGGTCGAGCTGAATCTGTAAGCCCGGGACATATTGGCTTTCTGTATTTGCCTGACATTTATTGCCTTTGGAAGAGCTGTTCACTCGTTAAGGAAATTGCGGCAAGAAAAGACTATTCACCGAGACTATTACCTTGTGTGTGGGAGGCCAGGGCAGGACACTGTACTGAGATCTTTGGAAGAGGTTCTCCTTCTGTATCTCAGCAATCTGTGAAGTGCTGCTGCTGGTGGGAACACAGGACAGGAGAAGGCCTTCGACCTCCAGCTTGATCTGTTTTAATCTAGGTATTTTAACTAACTTTAAACAGTAGTTCCCACCATCACGTCAAATGCTCTCTGTGCTCACCTTGCCCACAATGCCTAGCTCTGACAGAGGACCCCTTCTTCAGAGCATGGCATTGAGAGGCAAGATGGCCCTGGAAACCTAGAGACCTCCTGCTCTGCCACTGCTAATGCAGCAGCAAATGTATTTTTTTTTTTAATTTTTTTTTAAGCAAGCTGCAGGTGGGGGAAAGGAGCAGGAGGAAGCGGAACAATGGATTTCTTTTTAACGGTACACCAGCGGTGTGGAGCTGAGGATGAGGACATGGCAAAATGTAATAATTAACAGGCAAATTGGGGCAGGGGGGAGGAGGAGGCGGCGGCGGCAGTGGTGGGCTCCACCTCAGGTGGCACAATGTCTTGTGCCAGCCCTAGTTCTTATTTATTTATTTATTTATTTTGCAACATTTAGGATCTGTGATGCTTTTGTGTTTTGATTGTGGTGGTATGGCTGTTAGCTACCTTGGGGATTGAATATGGAAAGATAGCACACACACACACACACACACACACAATGAATGAATGAATGTGTTGGAAAGGCTGCCCTTCCTGCCCATTGTGTCATCAGTCATCCAGTCCACCTCTGCTCCCCCCTTTCTGCTTTGTGGTATAGCTGGAGTCATGCTTACTTCTACAGGTGAAGGATAGAGAAAGAATTGTTGGGAAAACAGGTAGGAGGAGCTGCAGCTGTCTCATCTTCCACTGCTTACTATCCCCCACTGTGTAATTCAAGGTTGGCACTGCAATCCCTGTTGGCCATGCTGGCTGGGAATTATGGGAGCTGCAGTCCCAACACACCCAGAGGGTGCTAGGTTGGGGAAGGCTGGCATATGGTGTGTCCTGGTTATTAACAAAAATACAACCTCAAATAAAAAGCAAACAACAAACTAACAAGCAAAACCAATAGCAGTTAAAAGCAGCAGCAGCAGCAGCAGCAGCAGCATAAAACAGCCAGCAGAATATACAATAAAAGCAAGATTCTAAAAAAGGCCATTTAAATAAAATAAAATTGCAACCCTATGGCCTTTTGTGTGTATGACAAAAACCATTTGCCTCACTCTACTGCAAAATTAGTTGAATCTATAGAACACAAAAATGATGCTATTTCTGTAGGTACAAATTTTAATCATCAAATGACATATCTATTCTAAATCTCCATCCATAATATTCAGGCCTTCAGAAGAAAAATATATACCACCAACATTAAGATAAACCCCATTTAATAGTATATCTTTATCTTTAAACTGTTTTACATTCTCTCACACACACCCTTCAGAGTTCCTGCATATACTGTTTGGTGTTTTAAAAATGTAATTACTTTAAATGAAAAATCCCAGCAGTATCTAATTAATTCCCTCTGAAGAGCTGAAGTCAGAAAATTCTACAATTTCCTTTTGTTCCATTTCTAGCAACAAGATGGATAACAGTTAGATAGTGGACCAATCAAGTATATTGCTTTGTTTTTCCCAGAATGTTTACTGGATCAGTTTCTTAAGGCAAGTACCGTAGGTATCACACAAAATGAGGTGTCTCGCAGGCTCGCAGCACAATCCTCTGCATGTCTGCTCAGAAGTAGGTCTTGTTAAATTCAGTGGGTTGCATCCTGACTTAGTCATACTTAAAGTAGACCCATTGAAATCAATGGGGTTTCGGTTAGACATGACTAACTTAAATCACATTGATTTCAATGGGTGTATTCTAAGCATAACTAAGTCTGGATCCAAATGAGTGAGACTTACTCCTACGTAAGTGTGTATAGGACCACAGCTTTAAGGTTACCCTGACACAAAAAGAATCCATATTCAATCATTCTTGTAATTCAGCTCTAATAAAGATGCAATCCATGATTGTATATGCAACACCAAATGTTACTATGCACCACTTTAAAAAAGTAATCAGAAAAGAGTTCCTCTCGGGTAGTACATAATAGAAAATCTGGAAACTTTCCCTGTTTGGGGCATATTTTAAGTCACAGTTAGTTTATAATGCCAAGCAAGACTATTTCTTTCTCCTTTTTAAAATCTTGGATTGTCACTAGATTAGAAGAAATATGAAGCTGTAATGTATTCAAAGTCTATACTTGGAGTGGAGACAATCACATGGAAAGATAAGGAAGAGAATGGAATTTTCAGTATGAGTATAATAATGCTACATCAGACAACAGAACTTGCAGGCAATGTTTACCATGGCTTCTAGAATATGCAACCTTACCAGTGGCTGTTCTTGGAGTCAGCCATGCACAAATAAAACCTGCTCTGCACATTACCTTATCCTCTTCCATAATCTACAACTCTGGGGGGGGGGGGGGACAGAACTTTCCAGTGTGATATATGGTAAATATAATAAAGCACCCACTTGGCAAAAGAAGGTACTCAAGGGCCAATATTGTAAGAAGGCAATCTATTCATGTTGTTAACCACATACTATTTCCTCTCTTCTTCTCTGGGAGGAGGAACATTGCTCAACAATTAATCAGTCATTTTTGTTTTGGCTTTCAAATACATTTGAAAAGCGCTGCCCAAAGTTATGTGCACTTATAACTTATGCTGAACTATGATCAGTCCAATACAAAGCCAATAAAACCGGTTTCTCTATGAGGTTAAAATATCAAGAGCATTTGCTTAGTACTTTCATTTGAATTTCAGTAGGGAATACTGTCAAGAAATCAACTACAACAGCATATGACTGTGCTGAACCAATGTAAAGGTTTGTGTCTAGAATGGAGAAAAATGCAAGGAAGAAGCGGTAAGAAAAAAGAGGTGACAGGAAAGGATTTGTTTGTTTTTTTCTATAGAAGATTTGTTCATTTTCCAACCTGCTACATCAAATGTGGGGATGATGTGAAAAGGGTAATAAATGCCCCCAACATATATTTCTTACAACTGCTTTAAATAGGGTCGCCACTTCTTACACCATACATGCATCTTTACATCTCCTAATGAAGTGGGAAGGAAGACAGTTGTGGCTCATCGCACCTATTAACTGCTCCATGCTTTCATCCACTGAATGATTCTAAGGCCCCTGGGATGCCCTCCCAGGGATTATGGTTGCAGCCTAAGTAGAATAGTTCTTTATTTATTATGATAACCAACAAACTCAGTGGTTTTTACTGCAAAATCTTAGGTTTTGAAATGGATCTCCATACCATTATAGCTCTCTTGAACTGAGATAAATATCTCTTTCTTTTGTGGATGCACTGCTTGAGATATAACTTCATCAATAGGTACGCCCTATGTATGCACTCTTCTGATGGGATGGAAGTGATACTATTTCAAAGTTAGATCAAGACACTACATTTTAGTTCTCAAATCACAGCATTTAAGTAACCATCCCCCTACTTGTGATTACTTAAATAATCAGAAGTATTATTTCTGATGTCAAGGACATGTAAATGCAGGAACACAAGATCTGTTTAATTTATTCCACCAAAGGGAGTTGGTTATTACAGACAAAATGTGAGTCACGCGGCAATATACGGTACATTCTATTATGTGATAATGAGTTGATTTAGATTAAAACATGCATAATTTTGTCTTTCAAGTGATAAGAATCTTGAGGGTAGGCTGACCATATGTTAATAAGAACAGGATTTTTGATCCCATTAAGATTTAACCTACACCAGTGAATTAATAAAGAAAAGAACAGAGGGAACTGACTAGTTATATAATAGCGACTGCTAGATCAGTTCATGCTAAATACTGGAAATGATCCAAAATACCTAATGTGAGAGAGCTAGTAGCAAAGTTGGGGCTCTGACCACAAGGCACCATCCCTCCACCCTCACAGCCAGCATGGTTCTTTCAGTGCCAGCTGCAGCTCCGAAGTTGCACTTAGTTGCGACTTCGGAGCTGGCACGGGGGGAGGGCATTCCGGAGGGCGGGGAGGATTGAGGCGCCACCAGGATACAACATATCCCGACGGGCCCGCAGCCCCTCCTCCTCACAAGCAGGATAGACAGCCGCAATCGTCTGTCTATGTCTTTTGCAGAGCGAAGAAAGCGCAGAGGCAATCCTTGCCTCTGTGCTCCTTCAGCGCTCGACTGGATGCCCGTAATCCTCCGAGTTTGGAGGGTTATGGGCAGCAACATTGGATGGTACTGCACAATGAATTAAGTTCATTTACTATAATTTCTAAGTTAGAGTATTTGTAAGGTTTTGCTTACCTTTATAATTGTTAATTTATGTAAATGTATAGACACCTTCTGTGAAGTGATAGATATGAAGCTACTTTTATTATTTCATAGATTTCATAGATCATAGAGTTGGGAGGAGCCTACAAGGCCATCGAGTCCAACCCCCTGCTCAATGCAGGAAACTAGAGGAGGGGTCTCCCATCCAAGTAATAACTAGGCTTGACCCTGCTTAGCTTTCCACGCTCAGACAAGCTGAGCCAGCATAAAACGCAGGCCTGTATTACATTTATGCGTTTTTTTAAAGCCATATTTTGAACTATGGTCACACAACTTAGAGTCCCACTTTGTAACATTTGATGTGAAAGATATAAGGCCTCAATATGTCATTCCTTAAAGTGAGCCCCAGTGGATGAAAAGTGGAAGATCCAAGTTCAAATTCCACTTAGTCATGAATCTCACAAGCTGTAGGTTTGCCAGGTCAAGGCCTTAAAAAGCCGTGTATCTTTAGGAGTTATGAAGGTAGCATTTCACTAGTTGTAGTTTTCTACTCAGAATGTTGTCCTAAAAACACTGGCTAGATATGGTGGATTTTTCCCTTTGGAGCCACTTGTAGGGGTCATGAGCTGGCTAGCCTAACTAGGAAGTGTTGGATAAGTTGTTGTCTATTAGTATAACCTATCTAATAGGCAAGTAGTGAGGATATTATTACTATATGAGATGAAATAAGAATATATTTGCTGGGATCCACACTGACAGACATGGGTGCTCCATTCACACATAGGCGCTTTTAAGCTCCCTCTTCATGTGCCTCTCCCAAAATCTCCTACCTACATAAGAGAGCCCTCCAGCGCAGTACCCCATAAGCCATGATGGGATGTGCTAAAAGAAAATGTTGCCCTTCCCCTGTTCATAAGTTATGAAAGTTTTCCGTAACACTATCAGTCAGTGTTGAGACTGTGACCTCTGGCTATAGACCCACAAGTTCAAAATACTAAACCAGCTTGGATTTCTTGCCTGCAAATCCAGTCCTGTCCTTTCTTTTTATATCAATAGCTGATGCCTTGCTCCTGGCTCTAGCAGTCTTATTCCAGCTCCTCATTTAATCATGGTTTCATATCTGTTTCTGCTCCATATCCTGTTCATTGCTTAAAACCCCCCTGCAATATCCAGGATTCTTGACTACAGTTGATGTAGTGATGGTCACCAACCTGGGCAGCTTTAAAAGGTGATTAGACAAATTCATGGAGGATGAGGATACCAGTTACGATAGCTATATTACCTCCAGTATCTGAGGCAGTATACCATTTGCTGGGGAACATAAGTAGGAATGTGCTACTGCACTCATGTCCTGATTGTGGGCCTCCCATAGGAATCTGGCTGACCACTGCAGGAACAGAATGCTGGAAGTAGGCCTTTAGTGATCCAGCAGGGATCTTCTTACAGTGCCTTGCAGAAGTATTTCACCCCCCTTTGATTTTTCCACATTTATTGTGTTACAACTTGGAATTTAAATGGATTCAGTTGGCGTTGTTACCACTTGATGTACACAAGATACTCAACACTATGAAGGTGCAAAATATTTTTATCATGGCACAAAAGTTCAGTAAACAAAAACAAACTGGCACTTGTTGGTTGCATAAGTATTCACCCCCTTTGCTGAGACATGCCTAAATAAGCTCTGGTGCAACCCACTGGCTCCAGAAGAGTTTGTCAGAGAGCATATCTAAACAAACAGCATCATAAGACCAAGGAGCTATGAAAACAACTCTGGGATAAAGTTGTGCAGAAGCACCAATCAGGGTTGGGCTATAAAAAATATATTCCAAACTAGGAACATCCCCTGGAGCACCATTCAGTCCATTATTACAGAATGGAAAGATGGCCTAACCAGGTGTGCTGTCTCCCTGGGGCACGGATTAAGGATGTGACAGAGCAGCTGCTGAGGCTCATGCAGCCCACCGACACATACCCCTTTCTTCTCTTCCACGTGGGTACAAATGATACTGCCAAGCGGAGTTACAAAGAAATCACGGCAGACTTTGAAGAGCTGAGAAGGGAACTCAAGAACTTCGGGGCCCAGATAGTTTTCTCATCCATCCTTCCAGTACTTGGAAGAGGCATAGAAAGGGAAAGAAAAATACTCCGAGTGAATGACTGGCTACGAAGGTGGAGCCGACGTGAGGGATTTGGATTCTGGGACCACGGGCTACACTTCCTGGAAGATGGACTGCTGGCAAAGGATGGGTTGCACCTCACAAGGACTGGGAAGAATGTGTTTGGCCACAGCATGAGGAACTTAATCAGGAGGGCTTTAAACTGAATCCAACAGGGGAGGGAGACATAAACTCGGGGGTACCAATGGAAGAAGGCCTCTATGCCACAATGGAGAGAACAGCTCCAGCAGTGCCCATTGATAGTCTACCACAAAATGTAGGGGGAAAGTCGGACTATAAAGCACATAGTCTTCAATGTCTCTATACTAATGCCCAGAGTATGGGCAATAAACAAGACGAACTTGAACTCTTGATACATGAGGGCAAGTACGACTTGATAGGGATAACTGAAACCTGGTGGGATGACTCCCATGACTGGAATACAGCAATTGAAGGGTATAACTTGTTCAAAAGGAACAGAAGCAACAGAAAGGGAGGTGGAGTTGCACTGTATGTTAAAAATACGTATCTCTGCACAGAGATACAGGAAGAGGAGCTTGGCAGCCCCATTGAGAGCATCTGGGTTAAAATAAAGGGGTCAAAGAATAAAACGAACATGGCGGTTGGAGTCTACTACCGACCACCCAATCAAGGAGAAGACGAGGATGGAACTTTTGAAAAGCAAATTGCCATTGTTTCAAGGAGGCACGATGTGGTAGTAATGGGAGACTTCAATTTCCCTGATATCTGTTGGGAGACTTATTCAGCCAAACATGGCCCCTCCAAGAAATTCCTGAGCTGTGCTGCTGATAACTTCCTCCTACAGAAAGTGGAGGAAGGAACTAGAGGATCGGCTATCCTTGACCTGATTCTAACCAACAGAGACGAGTTAGTGGATAAAGTGGCAGTTTCGGGAAAACCGGGGGGAAAGTGACCATGTTATACTTGAGTTCTTGATTCTAACAGAAGCAAAAGCTGAGTGTAGCCAAACACGTACCCTGGATTTTAGGAAAGCCAATTTTAACAAACTCAGAACAATGATTAGTAAGATCCCATGGCAAGTGACTCTCACGAGAAAGGGAGCCCAGGAGGGGTGGGAGTTTTTAAAAAAGGAAATTTTAAAGGCACAATTGCAAACAATTCCCACAAGGAGAAAAGGCAGAGGGCAACAGAAGAAGCCAATGTGGCTTCACAATAAACTCAAAGATGACCTGAAAACAAAAAAGGACACGTATAGGAAGTGGAAGGAAGGACAGGCTACAGGGGAAGAGTACAGGCAGGTAGCACAGAACTGCAGGAATAGTGTCAGGAAGGCTAAAGCTGAGAATGAGCTAAGGTTAGCGAGGAATGCTAAAAGCAACAAAAAAGCTTTCTTCAGATACATGTACAGTAAAAGACAGAAGAAAGAACTGGTGGTTCAACTACGCAATGAGGATGGCAAATTGATAACAGAAGACAAAGAAAAGGCAGAAGTGTTCAATTCCTACTTTGGCTCGGTCTTCTCCCAAAAGAGGGTCTATGACCCCCCTGGCAAACCTGAAGTGCAGACTGAAGGGGCAGAATTGCAGCTTGAGATTGATAGGCAAATGGTCAAGGAGCACCTGATCACTCTGAACAAGTTTAAATCTCCAGGGCCTGATGAGCTGCATCCTAGAGTAATAAAGGAACTGGCAGAAGAACTCTCAGAACCACTGTCTATTATCTTTGAGAAATCATGGAGGACAGGTGAAGTGCCAGACGACTGGAGGAGGGCAAATGTTGTTCCCATCTTCAAAAAGGGCAAGGAGGAACCTGGGAACTATAGGCCAGTCAGTCTGACATCAATCCCCGGGAAGATTTTTGAGCAGATTATAAAGAAGTCAGTCTGCAAGCACCTTGAAAACAATGCAGTGATTACTAGAAGCCAGCATGGATTTGTCAAGAACAAATCCTGTCAGACTAATCTGATCTCATTTTTTGATCGGGTAACCTCCCTTGTGGACTGTGGGAATGCTGTGGACATTATATACCTGGACTTCAGCAAAGCTTTCGACAAAGTGCCTCATGATATCCTGATTAGTAAGCTAGCTAAGAGTGGGCTAGATGGAACAACTATCAGGTGGATCCACAATTGGCTAAAGAATCGGACTCAAAGAGTGCTTATCAATGGTTCCTTCTCAAACTGGGGAGAGGTAACGAGCGGGGTACCACAGGGCTCGGTCCTGGGCCCGGTGCTCTTCAACATTTTTATTAATGACTTGGATGAGGAGGTACAGGGAATGCTTATCAAATTTGCAGATGACACAAAGTTGGGTGGAACAGCTAATACTCTGGAAGACAGAAACAAAATTCAAAGTGACCTCGATAGGCTGGAGCGCTGGGCCGAAAACAACAGAATGAAATTTAATAGGGATAAATGCCAAGTGCTGCACCTAGGGAGAGGAAACCAAATGCAGAGTTACAGAATGGGGGACACTTGGCTCAACAATACTACAAGTGAGAAGGATCTTGGAATTGTGGTAGATCACAAACTGAATATGAGCCAGCAATGCGATGTGGCTGCAAAGAAGGCAAATGCAATTTTGGGCTGTATTAATAGAAGTATAGCTTCCAAATCACGGGAAGTGATAATTCCCCTTTACTCGGCACTGGTTAGGCCTCATCTTGAGTACTGCGTCCAGTTCTGGGCACCTCACTTTAAGAAGGACATAGACAAACTGGAGAGGGTTCAGAGGAGGGCAACAAGGATGATAAAGGGACTGGAAACAAGGCCCTATGAGGAGAGACTGAAAGAACTGGGCATGTTTAGCCTTCAGAAGAGGAGACTGAGGGGAGATATGATCGCACTCTTCCAGTATTTGAAGGGATGTCACACAGAGGAGGGCAAAGATCTCTTCTCGTTCATCCCAGTTTGCAGGACACGGAATAATGGGCTCAAGTTACAGGAACCTAGATTCCACCTAAACATCAGAAAAAATTTCCTGACTGTCAGAGCAATAAGACAATGGAATCAACTACCTAGGGAGGTTGTGGGCTCTCCCACTCTGGAGGCATTCAAGGTGCAGCTGGACAGACATCTGTCAGAGATGCTTTGACCTAGATTCCTGCATTGAGCAGGGGGTTGGACTCGATGGCCTTGTAGGCCCCTTCCAACTCTACTTTTCTATGATTCTATGATTCTATGACTCTGCCTAGAGAAGGCCGTCCACCAAAACTCAGTGACGGGGTAAGGAAGGCATTAGTCAGGGAAGCAACCAAGAGGCCAATGGTAACTCTGAAGGAGCTGGAGAGATCCGCAGCTGAGATGGGAGAAATTGTCCATGGGGCAACTATCACCCAGACATTCCACAAAACTGGGCTTGATGGAAGAGAGGCAAGAAGAAAGCCATGGTTGAAACAAACCCATATCAAAGCCCGTTTGGAGTTTATAAAAAGGCATGTGGGAGACACAGCAAACATGTGGGAAAAGGTTCTCTGGTCTGAGGAGACCAAAATTGAACTTTATGGCCTTGCCACAAAATGCTATGTGTGGGGCAAAGCCAACAGTGCTCATTGCCCTGAGAACACCACCCCCACAGTGAAACGGTGGTGGCAGAATCATGTTGCGGGGATGCTTTTTCTTGGCAGAAACTGGGAAACTGGTTAGGATTGAGGGGAAGATGGATGGAGCCAAATACAGTGCAATTCTAGAGGAAAACCTGTTTCAGTCTGCAAGGGATCTGGGACTGGGGCAGAGGTTCACCTTCCAGCAGGACAATGACCCTAAACACACAGTCAAATAACATTGGGGTGGTTTAAAAACAAGAGCTTGAAAGTATTAGAATGGCCCAGTCAAAACACAGATCTCAATCCGATTGAGAATCTGTGGCAAGACTTGAAAGTTGCTGTTCACCAACGGTCCCCATCCAACCTGATAGAGCTGGAGCTATTTTGCCAGGCAGAAGTGGCAAACATTGCAGGATCGAGATGCGCAAAGCTGATTGAGACTTACCCAAGAAGACTTGCAGCTGTAATTGCTGCCAAAGGTGCTTCTACCCAGTATTGACTCAGACGAGTGAAGTACTTATGCAACCAACAAGTGCCAGTTTGTTTTTGTTTACTGAACTTTTGTGCCACAATAAAAATATTTTGCACCTTCATAGTGTTGAGTATCTTGTGTACATCAAGGGGTAACAACGCCAACTGAATCCATTTCAATTCCAGATTGTAACACAACAAAATGTGGAAAAGTGAAAGGGGTGTGTGTGTGAATACTTCTGCAAGGCGCTGCATGTTCTTATACCTGGGCCAGCATCCTACTTCCAACCTAAAATGGCTTTCCAGCATTATGTGATCACATCTTCCATGTTCATCCTTAGTGGAGGGTTAAACTATTTTTGGCTTGTATTATTCTTTGTAGAGGGTGGAACTGAGTAACACCTGAATATGCAGTGTGATTACAGAGTTCAAGCTAGGCAAATGTATGCAGATTGAGCAACAAAAACCTGAAGGTCAGAATGAGTTAAAGAACACCAATGTTCCACTGGTTTATTCACAAGTTCCCTGCGCTAAAAAAAAACAAAACCCTTCTGCCAAACAATGGCCTTAATTCACTGATCCAAGGAAACCTCATCAATCAACTGGCCGGAGCAAATCTAGCTGAAACCAATAAAGTCATGAAATACATATGCACTGGCCCCAATCCAGAGACTGCTTGTGCACCCCTGAATTCCACAGTGCACATGCAGAGCTTCTGTGCAATCAGGGGCTTCCCATTCATGTCAATGCTGCCTGCAGTTCTGTGCAGGAATCCCCAGGCTGGGCAAACTCTCTGCTATGAGATCATCGTTATCGAGTCCCTTCAAGTATATTTGAAGGGACCTGATAATGCTGATCTCATATACGGTATATATCTGCCCCTGCCATGCTTTTCCACACCCTTGGAGCCTTGTGAGCATATATTGGTGTTGTTGTTTCTATTAGTTATGCTAACAATATAAACAACGCTAATATGCTAAAGACATTGATATTTATAGCATGCACACATGCAATATTAAACCAATTCTCCTCTGATACTGTTTAACATAATAATGCAGATTTTATTGTACAAACGCACTACCAGATAGAGTGATTGCTAAACAACACACCGTCCCTGATTAGAGTAATCTTTTTACATTAATTTATTTTGCTTTTAATATCAATTATATATATCCTTGGCTTGGCACCTGACTGACTTCGCTTATTTCCCTTATATCTGTAGTTTATAAACCTTTGTAATTAGGATACAGCTGCATCAACATCTTTATCCCTCCAGGGGATCAGTTCATGTAAATGTAGCTACTATACATGACCATCCCCCCCCCCCAAGAAAATATGTAACGCAAAAGGCAAAGGAAGTAGGGAATGGGGTTTAAAAATAGGCCTGCATCTTTTAGAAGCAGCCACTGAAAATCAATATTTTCCACTGCTTCTGTTAGTGGTGCCGAAATATTCAGTGACATTTCAGCCTAATCTATACAAAAATGCAGCCTTTTGTGGCCCGTCTGCATCGATTCCTCCTTCTCCCCTCCTCCCTTTATTTAATATACGCACGGCACGAGTTCCTAAAGGTAAAGAGAATAAGTACCGCACAGCGGTATAAAGACACTACTCAGGAAACGAAGAATTTGACTCCAGTAAATGTATGGATGAACGATAATTGCAAGCATGTGCGTACTAGTTACCATCAGCTGCATAAATCTTCTTGTGGTCTATAAACTCAGCTCCATGGTTCCTTCAAGCCTAATGGCTTCAATACTGTTAATAACATCTTTCTCCCTAAGGCATGGGAAAGGGGGGTGCAGAAGAGCTCTCCTGCCTTTCTCACAGTAAGTGCTTTTAATGAGAAGGCAAGGGAAGGGTGGGAGCACTAGACAATTCCCCCCAATTCCTTTTAGAAACAAACCGCGGGGAGTGGAAATGGAATCGGATTTTACTTGTATGCTAACAACGTGAAAGGTTACCCAATTTTCCTATGTGTGCAGCAGCAGTGTCTTTTGACCATGATGATGATTTTATATAGTGCCATCAGTGTGCATGGTACTTTACAGAGTACATGAGCATACAGGACAGATCCCTGCCCCAAGGAGCATACCATCTAAAATTTGACACAGGGGAAAAAACAGAGGAAGAAAAGTGGAGGCAGGGATAATCAGGGAAGCAATATGTGGCTGTTTCAGTAGCATGTGCTTATGCTTAGCTTTGCCTCACATAGTTTAATACCGCTCAGTTTTTGAGCCAGAGCTTAGATGAATTTTCAGTTCCAGGAGTGACTCGTGGAGCATGAATACTTATAGACGACAGTGTGTGGCATGCACTGAGTTCCTAGCTCCTCGCCCACCTGTTACTTAAGTAACTATGACCAGTTCACACATAACAGTTTTAGATTTAGGGGCATCCAGGATAGACATACACAAAACTCCCAACAAATAGTGGACCCAGTTTCCTCTCATTCTTTCAAAGCTGATTGATCCACTCATGTAATTTGAATCAGTGTTATTGATACACATGTTATCATGGTTTTGGTACACATGTTATCACGGTTTTCTAAAAGGGGGGGGAACCCTAGCTGTTTATCTATAAGGGATATATTTCAATTTAACTTAAAAAAGAAAGAAAGAAAAGGTTTCCCAACTTATTTATTTATTTGATTTGTACCCCGCCTTTCTACCAAAAATGGCACTCAAGGCGACTTACAATCACTTGATAAAAACAATGATAAGCAAATACATTAAAAACAATTAAAACACAACAATAACAGAAAAAAACAGCATCCAGCTCAACAGACCAGCTTACATACCAAAGACCCACTTGAATAAAGTGGTCTTTGCCTGCCGGCGGAAGGGCAGCAGAGAGGGAGCGAACCTAGCCTCCCTCAGCAGGGAGTTCCACAGCCAGGGAGCAGCCACCGAGAAGGCCCTTTTCCACGTCGCCACCAAACTCACCTCTGAAGGCGATTAGCGTGACGTGTATTTCAGCTCTGAAATGATTGACCTTGGGCCAGTCATCACCGCCTTATTTGGGTATTCAAAGAATGCGTGTGTTCATCAAGTGTGCAGGGAGCTGTGCATACCAGCCCTGACCCCAACGTCCCTGCATGCGCTAGTTCCATCCTGTTCTTCCTGCCTTGAGAGTTTGAAAGGGGGGTGGATTCTAAGCATGTGGCTGAATGTGCACAGAATCCTCCCTTAGGCCAGGAGCCCTGAGAGGGCACTTCCCAGTTGTGGGGAGGAGTCCGAGTATGTTCAGCCGAAAGCAGCAGTGGCCGGCGGCTCCTATGTCAATGGGGTGGTGTCTCCACTGCAGGTTTCAATCTGAACTTTACAGGAACTAATCGTGGTGCTGAACCTATTTTGGGGATAGGGTTCAACACTATGGATAGCTCCTGAAAAGTTCAGACTAAAAGCTGGGGTCGATGAACCGCCCCACTGACTTTGAAACCGCCAGCCTCCACTGGCTGAAGGTGCTTAGGATCTCCCTTCACACCTGCCACACGCAGCACAGGAAGGTTGGGAGTGGAGCTCGGGGGTGGGTGGGAATATTGAGTGCAGGGCTGGCATCCCTGGCCCTGCACCCCCTCTGAACTTTATGCCCACACACATTCTTTGAAACCATGAATTTCAAAAACAGGGGGGGAAACAGAGCAGGCAGGCAGACAGGCAGGGTGGTGGTGGTGTGGAAGAAACATATATACTGCCCCGAGCCACTTGGAGTAGTGTTCTCCAACCTTGGGTCCCCAGATGTGTTTGGCCTACAACTCCCAGCATGCCCCAGCCAGCGTAGCTCAGTTGTAGGCCAAACACATCTGGGGACCCAAGGTTTCTTGGAGGAAGGACAGGATGTAATAATAACTGTAATAAATAAAATGCAACTGCAACTTACCCTAGACTGGAGCAGGAGGAGGTGTCAGCAGCGGGCAAGTGGGTACTGGGGGGCAAGTCTGGTGGCTTGAACCAGCGTTCAATTTGCCGTTATACTTGTCTGTCAGTTGAACTGTGAAGATGGGCTCTGTGAAACGCATATTTGTATCCCCTTTTAATATTAACTCTTTTGTCAGCTTTACCTGATCCTAATTTCTCTCTGCAAAATACTTCTGAATCACTAAAAAACACACACCACATTTTAATGATGAATGATCTCTGTCAAAAGGCAGCACAATTTCAGATAGCTGGTGAAAAGTTATGAGGTGTCATTCTGCGGGAATTCAAAGCAAACTGCTAAAACCTGTTATCCGCTTCCGGGATTACCATCTGTCACTAGGCTTTCAAAGTACATATGAAGACAAGTCCATCCTGGGTTGACCTAATCTTAGGCCAGCAAGGAGATTATCTACGTATTTATTTCATGCCTGGCATTCTATCACAACTGCTGGAACCCTGTAGATGCCTGCCCTGCCCGCCACCCCAGGCCTGCCAGCTGGGCCTCTGAGCCACCATTTAAATTTCCCACAATGCCCTGGAGTGACACTACTGGTTGCCTTCAGAGTGCTGCTGCCTGCCACTGACAGGTAAGCCCAAGGGGGGCTACCAATGTAAGAACAGGCCTACCAGAAGGCACTTTGTCCAGGGCTTCATATATAAATGTACAGGCATCTTTTCCACAATAAAAATGCCATAACAGCATTAAAAACAAATTTACAATAATGACAACAACAATATTAAAACAATAGCAGCACAGACATAATTCAGACTTTGGTGAACTGTGCTGGATTTAAGCTGATGAATGAAAAGCGTAAACTTTCCTGTTGCCTCTTCTAGTTCTTCTGTGTCACCAGTGGTGAGGCTGTTTAATAAAATGAAAGATTTGTCATTTGCCAAGGAGACATTATCTTCCCATGTTATTTGTCACTGGTTTTTGAAATGAGGAAGATTACAGGTTTCTGGAAGAACCTGACATAAACAGCGAGTAAGCTATTAAATTAGCCGTACCATCACCAAGGACATTTTATGCATTTCTTCTGAAAATGCGAAGCCAGATTAGATGCATTTAGGTGGTGGCAAGCTGAAGCAGAGGGTTGCAGAACCGGAAAAACAGTGTCCTTGAAAAGGCTGTGATTTATAACCCATCAAGTGTTGTATCAAATTCATACATGGAAAAATGATTTATGCTCCTTTGGCTACTGGTAGGTGCCCAGCCTTTTCACTTACTGCTGACACACCACAGCGTCTTTTTACTGAAGATCAGCAATTGGTGATCTGGTCACCCAGAACCACATCTGAGCCTTAATGCATAGTTTATACTTGGAACTAAACCTCAATGAAAGGGCCATGGGGAAGAACTCTGAGCACAAACCTGGAAAGTAGTGATGGGCAGAGTCTGGAAATGGGGGAGGGGTTGCTCAGACACTGCATCTCCCAGACTTATTTAGGATTAGCTTCAGACCCTCTGGGGTCTGGTCCAATCCTAAACACATCCTTCTGGGCTCTTATACCCCTCAGCCATCCCCACTGTCTGCTTCCCCATAGTCCCCAACTGCCCCGAAAATGCTGGGACAGTCCCGAAAACCCTTAAGCCATCACGGGTTCTCACTTTGTTATGCACAGTCCCAAATTCTCCCCAGCCTCCCACAAGCTGCTTTAAACTTTTAGCTTAGCTGCAATTTTGCCGATGGCCCCTTTAAGAAACAGTAAGCAGGGAGGGAACAGATGCTAGGATGTGTGTGTGCGTGCGTGCGCACGCGCGCGTGCCTGCCCAAAAGAAGAGGTGGAGGCCAGCACCAGCTGGCCTGGACTGACGGAGAGGTGAATGAGGGAATGTATCACATGATTCCTATCTTTATATTGCCACAGATTTTATTTCCTAATAGAGCTGACTCTTTGCCTCTAACAGGTGAGTTTACAGTGTCAGAAGAAAATGCAAGAAACTTTCCCTTCTCTCTGAAGCTCTGTGTTTGGGGGTGTGGGGTGTGTAAGCTTCACCTGTTGAATTTGTGCCAATCCTGACAATTTTAAAACAAAAAGGGATTGCCCTGCAAGCACTGACACCCCCCCCCATGTAAAACACCAGATATTAACCATTAAGGGTTTAAGTAAGGTAAAAAAATATTACAAAAGCTACTTATAAAATATTATAAAATAATATATAATATAATAATGTAATAATTATAATATATCATATATTATATAATAATATAATTCTGGAAAAGTCATCTAGCACTGGTGCTGCTGCTGCTGCTACCTCTTCTTCTAGCAAGGAGCAGCATTTCACAATTATCCCTCAGCTCAGTTACACGATACTTCTTCAATGCATAATCAATTTGCTGCCACAAGATGTGATGGTCAATGTTGTAGATTGCTTTAAAATATACACACTTTCCTGTGAGTAAGTCCCATTGAATGTAATAATACTTCTGAGTACACGTGCATAGGATTGCACTGTTACTCTGTTTTCAGAGCAGTGGTAAATTTTACTTGGTTCTACCTGTGTACCCCATGTGGAAGTCTTTTTCTAACACATGATGAAGTACAATGGAGAAAGCTATCTACAGTAATGATTAGGAGTATTCTGCAGGGATTTTGGATTGCTCTTTTTTAAATGCATTAGAAATTTTAAAAAATTAATTTTTAGCAGAAAACACACCCTCCTCAAGAGAAAGAAAGAAAAAATCCCAACTACCTCAAATAGCAGCAACAAACATCATCATTCCATTTTGGCATTATTGTTCAATCACAGTGTTGTTCTTTTTTTTTTTTTTTTTAAATAAAGTACAATAGAGCCCACATGTTTTTTTCCGAGTGGAGAAAATAGGGGCTTGCAAGGTGGGCCTGTGAACCACTTTGCACACTCAGAGATATCTAAATGTTAAAAATTATTATAAATTCAAAGATTTCTGTGCTTAAAATACTGCACAGTTTTGTGTGTTTCCTCTAATAACCTTTTGTACCTGACCATGCCCTTTGGTTGCCTGGCCATACCCTTGGCCACACCCTCATGTTGCCTGGCCACGCCCTCTTGATCACTCCTTCATGTTGCTTAACCATACCTCTTACAAGTTCACATGTGTGTCCCTATTTTCATCTGTGAAATGTTGGAGGGTATGCTTTCCTAGACTGACTTTGCAATGGGCAAAGGGACAGGGCTCTAGAGCTCCATTGTTGTGGGAGGGCCTCAGCATTTAGGCCCCAGACACTGCATGCACACAGCAGCATCTAGGGTTCCTTGGAACCATGGGGTTTGTAGTTCACATGTTTTCCAGTGCCTCTGTTGCTTTGAGTGTGTGCAGCAGTCATTCAACGATACTGGGAATGATAGTAACTACATTTCCCATGCTTCCCCAGAGGCTCTGTTCCGCTTGCTTCTGAGTCTGACAGCATTTAGATGCTACCTACCACCAGGACCTGCACTGTAGGAAACTAAGACCAAACAACAACACACAAACTCTACTCAGTTACCGCTATCCCTGAATTTAATCCCAATGCAGAATAGGGACTATCAGTAATGGGAAGGTACCATTTGGGGGATATTTCTTTCTTTCTTTCTTTTGGCTGTGTCACTTCTCGTGTTCTGGCATCCTTGTGCTCTAGCATTCTGCTGATAAGATTAAATTCCTTATCCCTAGATTTGACCGTGGCACATCATGATGGATTGCTATCCTCACTCCCATAACTCTATTCCCCAAAAGAAAACATTTTGTCTTCATCTTCGCTTTGTCATAACTCCTTCTGTCACATGTACATGGCCAAGACACATGGTCTCATTCTCTCCATCACTAGTGACAACTTAGACACTTTTGGCTATCTGTATAACCAACAGTATTTTTCTTTGATCACATGTTCTTCCATACGCATAGTAGGCTTCTCCTGGACTGTATTCCATATCGCTGTTTTTATTCTTTATTTTAATAATGTATACCCTGCTTGTCCAAGATTGTGGCTTACAATTCAAAACCATTCTTACTGACCTGGTCATTTTAATGTATATACTTTTGCATTATTTCTATGATGTTATTTGCTGCCTTTAATTATGTTATGATATTCATGCTATTGCTTTATTATACATTGCCCTGAAATTAAAATTTGATGCAGGGTGGCTGAAACATGTTTTAAAATGTTAAATACAAACATTGCAAAATTAAACATTCAAGCGGGGCCCCGCAATAAAATGTTGCATTGTATTCCTTTCCTGGCACGTGTGTTACCTGGGCCTGTGACTGAGGGGGTTGAAAAAACAAAAGCTAGCATCAAAGTCAGGAGTCCCTATGTTAACCTGGGTCTTGCGTCATGTGGATGATGATGATGATGATGATGATGATGATGATGATGATTTAGTTTTGGAACATTTAAAGGTGCAACCAGTCTGCATGCAAATCAAGGCAGCACAAGGCTTCTGCATACAACTGAGTGCTTGGTCTGAAGGGGGCAAATTAAGTATCCCTGCCTGTGGCCTGTAATTTTAACAATGAAGTTGTTAACAATGAAGTTGCCAGGTTGCTTTAGCTACTCTATCTCAGCACAGTCATCCAACCTGCAGAAGGGGTATAAGTGAACTCTTTTGGGGGATGGGGTGGACATACTGGTGGCCAATCCCAGCTATATTAACAGAGTTTTTCTCCATCTGTTTCTATTGGCAGGTCTTAGTTTCATCCCTGGGGATATTTAAAATTAGCCTCTCGGTGTGGCTGTTTCTAGGGTCTCTCCCCTCCCCTCTTGGGCAGTTTCTAGGTCCCACCCACCCTATATTTTTTCCCCTAAAGACAGGGCTTTTTTTCTGGTGGAACTCACCGGAACTGAGTTCCAGCACCTTTTCTTCTATTAATTGCATTACAATTTAATCACCATCTACTCCTGAGGAAATGTAATCCAAGAGTTCCGGTACCCTTTTCTCCAGAAAAAAAGCACTGCCTAAAGATATTATTTTGTAGTTCTGCAAACATTGGGGTTTCTCTGAGTCTGCCAATATCTCCATCTTGAGTGTAGCTATTGTTTCAAAGTTGGTGTACTGTACTTTATAGAATTAATTTATTTATTATATTTATACCCCGCCTTTTTTCCTGCAAGGAACCCAAGGCGGCTTACATAATCCTCCTCCTCCTCCTCTCCATTTTATCCTCACAACAACCCTGTGAGGTAGGTTAGGCTGAGAGTCAGTGACTAGAATCAGACACTGCTTTATAAAGAAACGTTTAAGTTTTATTTAAACAAGAGGCTTTTCTACAGAGCTCTCTCAGGCTGTGGCCTCTCTCTCCTCAGGCCAGAAGCAGTGGGTGTTGCCCTTAACTACTTCCTGGCTCCTCCCAGGAAGCACAACCCACTCAGGCTGAACCCAGTAGTTCCTTCATATTGTTTCAGCTGTTAGCTGTTACAGTTTGGCCTGCAGAATTGTATTTTATGGTTACCAGCTACACCAAATCCAAGATTTCCTTCAAGACAAAAATTCATTCAACGCTTGCAAGAAATTAGTCATGTTTCTAATGTAATCTGGTCATCGTGTATTCTGAAATGAAAAACAACATCTTTACTAATTCATGTAGTTTATACCTCCGCCCATCATAAAATATCTTCTGTCAGCCTCAGCATACACTCTATTCCTTTGGTATCCATGAAGATATTAAGCAGGGTTGTATCTTGGAGAAATCACCATAGTAGAACACCTCATTTACTTTTTACTTTAACTCAGTCAGTCAGTCAGGCGATCACTCGTGACCGAGTAAGATTGTCTTCCAGGATATATTTTTTTTTTTTTACAAAAAGGAGATTTTAAAAGGAGGAAAATTCTAAAGAAAATTGTGTAGACTCTAGCGATGGGTCCGTAAGTGACTGTGGAGGCCAATTCTAGATCCACACAGCTTCCCACAGTGAGGACACAGGTTACCAGATGGAAGATGGTCCTGTAAAGGATTCATTTGACGTGCTTTTCGCTTAGCACGTTTCTCCCTTTCACCTTGCACTCGGGCTTCTTCAAAGTCCATAGAACCTTTGTGAAAGGCCAACCTCCAGTTAGATCGTTCATGGGCCAGAGCTTCCCAGTTTTTGATGTTTATATTGCATTTTTTTAGATTAGCCTTACGAACATCTTTAAACCTCTTATATTGACCACCGATATTCCGCTTTCCATCCTTGAGTTGGGAGTAAAGTAACTGCTTTGGGAGACGGCAGTCAGGCATTCGAACAACATGACCGGTCCACTGAAGTTGGCGTTGAAGGATCATTTTTTCAATGCTAGTAGTCTTTGCTTCTTCCAGTACACTGACATTTGTTCGCCTATCTTCCCAAGTAATTCGCAGGATTTTCCGGAGGCAACGTTGATGAAATCTTTCAAGGAGTTGGAGGTGACGTTTATAGATAGTCCATGTTTCGCAGGCATACAATAAAGTTGGTAATACAATGGCTTCATAAACCAGTGTTTTGGTCTTCTTACAAATATCCCGATCCTCGAACACTCTATGTTTCTGTTGTAGTTTTTCAATTTATTGTGTATCCAATATGGCAGCACCTTTTAATTTCCCCCCAATTTACTAATGTGAATGTTATATGCTATTATGTGTGTGCGTTAAAGCACTTCGGTGAATTTACATTGTGCTCTTACAACCTCCTTATAAACCAAATTGTTGCTGTATCAAAGAAGGAAATTGTGGTGGTTTGACATTTTTTTGTTCTTAACAAATCGATGGTGATTACTAGTAATCACCTTGGCTATGCAGAAATATACAAATGGATGGTGTTATAATGTATGCTAACCATTTCCCAGCTCTCCATTTCTTCCTCCCTTGATTTCTGTTCCTGATTAATTTAGTGTTGTGTTTAGCATGCTAGAGAAAACTGACATGCCTAACTCAACCAGCTATTGTATAAGAGGATACTGTATTTAGTTGAACCCTTTCTCCCCATTTCATATATGGAAGTTGAAAATTCTAAGCGTTGGTTATTTGCTAGGGGGTCTTGTGATTTAATCATTTATAGCAATTATGAATTAAGGCTGCTGAATAAACATGACAGACAATTAATAGATTCTTTGTTGAATTCTCTTATGGAACCAGATGGTCTAGTGATGCATGCAAACAGATCATTTATTTCATTTGGAAAATTGAATGTTGAATAAAGAATTAGATATTTGTGATTAAGGAGCCTACCAAATGCTGAAGCAAATGCAGAATAGAATCAGGGGGATGTTGTTGGAGGGTTGTTGGATTATTATTATTATTATTATTATTTTGGCAGATAAGAACAAACTCAAGCATTTATCAAGAATTTGACTGCAATACATTGTAATACAAAGGAAAAAGATATTTTCAGTAATGATTGATATTATCATTGATTAATAGCAATAGATGTTTGTAAAATGTATTATTTGTGTCTTTAAAATATACAAGAACAATTGTCATAATATAGAGAAAAGGCTTCACAAAATATCTTTTTGGTCTATGAATTGATTCCAATAATTGACCAAAAAAGTTCCACTTCATAGGAAAGAATTCACAGAAACTACCCTGCCAAGCTCTTTTAAATTTTTTTAACTAGTTCTGCCATTTTCCACATTTTCAATATAATTTCTCATTTTGAAAAGACAAGTTGGGTTTTTTTTAATATTCATTTTAAAAATTTTATGCAATGTTATTTATTTATACTACTGAAATCTGATACTTGGTAAACATTTAGTCAGTTCACCCATGATTGCGGATTGGGCCTAATTTCATGTGGCCCTCCATACACTGTGAGCTCACTCTAGCTCTCAGAACCCTTCCACTGTGAATCACTTCTTCTTCTGATGTGTGGTGTGTGTGTGTGTGTGTGTGTGTGAGAGAGAGAGAGAGAGAGAGAGAGAGAGAGAGAGAGATTCAGTTACGGTGGCCGCTTACGAACTGGCAAAAAAGAGGACACGCATCACCAACAAAGAGGACAAAATGGGACATCAATTTGCATAAAATTTTCATGTGCTAGTTTATATGAATAGGTGCAAATTTAGAAATAATTATTTTAATGTAAATAGAAATACAGTACGTATATATCTCAGCATAGTGTAGAAGACTGACCAGGTGACCTGTGTGCCTGCATGTTCACCCTGCTGTTTAGATGCTAACTATTGATGGGCACATTTTTATGGGTTTTTAAAAAAATCTTTAAACTAGAAAGGGAGAGGACAGCTCTTCAAACAGAGGACAGTCCTCTGGCAGCCCTTCAAACAGAGGACTGTCCCCTGTAAAAGAGAACACATGGCCACATGGAATCCTCCATTTTGGCTCAGGCTTAAATGCACCTTATTGGTTATTGTTTCACAATAAATTATGGCTTTAAAATTACCCAAAAGAAAATGGAACAGAATATATCTCTCTACATCAAGACAAAGCTGCACTCATTCTCTGTCACACCACTAATGTGTTTGAGCTGAAAATAGAAAACCTTTAGCATGTGAAAGCAAGTGTCTAGGCCAAGGACAGTTGTGAAATGTTTGCAAATAATAACAGCAGCTACTGTTTCCATGATACCAATCCCTGTGGTTTAATGGCTCGATAACACATGCATATGCCTTTTAAGTCATTGATAAATAAGCCCCCAGATAAAGCCATGATGCCTGCTTGTGTGGGCATTCTAAAAAGTTATTTTGAGCAGACCAGTATTACACCTCACTGTAAGAAGGCCTGTAGATGCCTGATGATAGCAGCCCAGAGAAATTACTTATAGAAAGCCGTGGCACGAATCCTTTGTCTACTGAGAGCCAAAGGAACAATGGAAAGATATAATTGACAGCTGAGAGGCATTTTGGATACAGAAAAAAGAAGATGAACAATAGATGCTTGCCTTGCCCCAATGACTCCAAAAGGCACTGGGACATGCAAGGAGCAGCTGTGTGGGTAAGTAGTGGTTTCAGCATGAAAAAAAACGGCACCCCACCCCCTGCTATGGGCCCCAATATAGATTGCCCTCCGTGCCTGCAATTTCTATTGCAAAATAGTTATCCATAAAGCAAATGGATCAATATTTTGCAATAGAAATTATAGTTGCGGGCCCCCAATCTGGATTGGGCCCATAGAGGGGGATGGGTTAAAGGCCCCTGACACCCCCAACACTGGGGTTTTGATCTGGATCAGGCCCCTTGCAGCTGCTCTAGAGTAAACACGAGATAAAAGATATAACTGCTAGCTATGTCTTTAAAGTAACGTTGCTTTGGCCTTAAGATCCACTCCTGTTGGATAGATACTGGGAGTGATTTCGTAGTTCCATTGGTCCAGAATGCCCTCTGATTCTCCAGGTCCTGGCAGTTGCTGACTTCCATGCAGTTTCCTTTGTGTTACAGTTCTCATCCTCTTCCCTCAGGGCCAGATTAAGACCATTATGGGCCTGGTGCTGAGGATTTTGTCCCCACCCACCCCCGGCCAGCCTCCCCCAACCTGGCGCCCTCCAGGTGAACTGGACTGTAGCCCCCATCACCCCCAGCCAGCACGATGGGAGTTGTAGTCCAACACCGCTGGTGGGCACCCAGTTGGGGAAGGCTGACCCGGGGGAGTCCGTCGGCGCCCAGCCAGAGAGCCGCGCACTGCTGCTGCTTCCCCGCCGCCGGCGCGCCAGTCCTGCCACCACTGTGAGAACCGGGTCAGAGGCAGGCGCGCCGCGCCGCGCGTGCGCGGGCAACCCTTACCGGAGTCGCTGGCTGGCTCTCCGAGCCGGACGAGGCGAGGAGGAGCTTGCTGTCGGCGGAGGCGGGGAGCTTGCTGTCGGCGAAGGCGAGGCCCGGCAGGCCGAGGCGGGCGGGGCCGGGGGCGGGCTGGGAAGCAGCTGCCTGCTCCGCTCGAACTTCTTTTCCTTGAAGTTCCTTCCACTTCCAGAGATGTCCTCCTCGCTGGTGGGTGCGCTCGAGGCAAGGCTGGCAGTGGCGAGCGGTGGAAGTCCTTGCCCTGCCTGCGCCTTGCGCGGGTCGGCGTCGGCCCTTCTCCGGCGTCTGGGCCGCTCCGCTCTCTACAGCCCAGCGTGGTGGCAATGGGCGGCAACCTCTGCTCCTCGGCGTGCTCGCCTCCGGCAACGCCCCGCGCAGGTGAGCGACTGGACATCACCTCGCTCTGAGCGAGGTGACATCCTCATTTCCCCGGCACGGCGCCGCGCGTGCGGCGTCCCTATTTGTTGTGGGCCTATTTTGGGGTATCTTAATCCGGCCCTGTCTTCCCTGACAGTCACTTCCTGCTTTTGTCCTTGCTGTAGTGCCCCCTAGTGTGCCCTGTCTGAGAACTCCTTGTCTTCTCTAATGAGGTGGAGTGTGGAAACTTGTTCCTTCAATCCTCTTTGCCTTCTCTTCCAACAGAGAAACCAGCTTACACTTGCTGGAGGTGTGGTCTGTGGCGGTTTCAGGCAAGAAAATGAACAAGGCCACACACATTGTAGGTCACAACCACATAGCCCTCGCTGTTCATGTTTCATAGATCATAGAGTTGGAAGGAGCCTACAAGGCTATCGAGTCCAATCCCCTGCTCAATGCAGGAAACTAGAGGAGGGGTCTCCCATCCAAGCAATAACCAGGCCTGACCCTGCTTAGCTGAAGTCGTCTTTGCTTCTTCCTACCTTTACCCATTGCTCGAAGGCCCACCTGAGTTCCTGTGTGACGTGCTGTTGCTTAGGAGACAATCCACTGGTGGAGACAGCATGGGGCGGCCAAAAGCCCAATCCTCATTCCGCCCACAGTGATCTCCTGCATGATCATGGTGCGTCGGTAGTGCCAGCAGCTTGCGGATACAAATGCAACAGTGGCAGCGATTGTGGTGGCTAGGAAATGGCTGCAGCCATCATGGAAACTGCTTCTGGCAACAATATCTTCAGATAATAAAGCTGAGAACTTTTAGCCACAATTTAGCTGCATCTAGCCTAGCACACAAGACCCAAGCTAACAGCTGCTTGTTCTCTTGTTAACCTATGTAACGTCTTAAGTGAATGTCATCATGAAAGTGTAATAATAAATATAGGGATTTAGATATATCAGTGGCTTTAAAATCTTTACTTTCTTTTTCCCATGCAACAATTCTATTTCATTTCATTTATTTCATACCGCCCCACAGCCGAAGCTCTCTGGGCAGGTTCTCAATACTTTATACATAAAAACAACAATAAAAACATACAAAATAGTTTTAAAAATTAAAAACCAAATTTAAAAACACAGTTTAAAATAACAGTACAGAAGCCAATAAAACTGAGCCTCTGTGCTATTCCAAGCTCCTAACTAAATGCCTTGGCATAGAGGGAAGTCTTAACCTTGCGCCGAAAAGATAGTAAGGTTGGCGCCAGGCGGGTCTCAGTGGGGAGCTGATTCCATAATTGGGGGGCTACCACCGAGAAGGCCCTCCTCCTCGTTGCCACCAACCGAGCCTCTCTTGGAGGTGGCAATCAGAGGAGGGCCCCAGATGTTGAGCGTAGTGTCCGGGTAGATTGCGGTTGGGAGAGACGTTCCGTCAGGTATTGTGGTCCTAAGCCATGTAGGGCTTTATAGGTTAAACCCAGCACCTTCAATTCGGCTCGGAAGCATATTGGCAGCCAGTGCAAACGGGCCAGAACCGGTGTAATATGCTTGGACCTTCCGGTCCCCGCAATAAGCCTGGCTGCAGCATTTTGCACATGCTGCAGCTTCCGAACAGTCTTCAAAGGCAGCCCCACGTAGAGTGCATTGCAGTAGTCTAGTTTAGAGATCACCAGAGCGTAGATTACTGAGACCAGGCTATCCCTGTCCAGATAGGGGCGTAGCTGGGCCACCAGCCGAAGCTGGTAAAAGGCACTCCTTGCCACTGAGGCCACTTGAGCCTCAAGTGACAAGTGACTTGAGCCTCAAGTGACAAAGATGGCTCCAGGAGCACCCCCAAGCTACGAACCTTCTCCTTCAAGGGGAGTGCAACCTCATCCAGAACAGGTTGAACACCCTCCATCCGGTCAAAGGAACCACCCACTAACAGCATCTCAGTCTTGTCTGGATTGAGCCTCAGTTTGTTAGCCCTCATCCAGTCCATTGTCGCAGCCAGGCACCGGTTCAGCACATCCACAGCCTCACTTCAATTCTATGATGAAGGCCACTACTCTCCCCATTTTACAGATGCCGGAAACTGAGTCTGCCTTGCCTGAAGCCATCCTGCCTGCATATGGGATTTGAAGAACCTTTCCTATTCACTGGGTTGCACTGGCTCACAAGGTGCCATTGTAGTAGGAGCTCATGGGATTTTTCCTAAAGCAAAATGCAAAGTGAAAGGAGAAGGGCAGAAGAGTTTTTTCCTCATTTGAAATGTTTGAGTAATTTTGAAGGCAGCCAGAGGAGTTTTAATAAGACCAGCAGGATTCCTTAAGGGCAGGGTGGATGGGGGTGTTCTGTGCAGTCCAAGGTTGTCAACAGTTTTTGCCTAAAGCAATGCTGGAAATGGGATTTTGAAGTTGCTCCTTAGATGAAAACCCTGAAAAAAATAAATAAATAAATAAGGAAGTCAAATTAGTTTGGATGAAACTAGCAAAATCTCTTGGCCGGGTTTTATGCATCCCTAGGACTTACACAGGTGCATTTCCCTCAAAAGTATGGACACAGACACAACTGTGCATTGAGCGGGAGTACAAGGAGATTTGAACTGCTCAGCTGCGTGATTTACTTCTCATATCAGGGGAGCAGATACTCACACCACTGGCATACACGCTGTCCCCAGCGTGAAGAAATAAGGGGGGAAGCAAGTGGATGAGCGCGCCTTTCCTCCTGTTCCTCTATTTGCAGGGAAAGCACTACCCGGAGAACAGCCCGAATAGATTGTTTGCGGCTGAAATATTGCTCACCATCTCTGTGATGTGGTTAGCGAACAATACTGCCTCTGCGATTACTGGCCAGCTTTTGCGAATCACATTATATTGCCAGATCATTTCAGTGACGACAGCATCAAAGAACAGAACCAGATCTCCGAGAAGCTGCCGTCATATATCTAAGTCAGTGGTACCTCCTGAGGCAAGCATAGGCTTATTGAGCTCAGCAGGTGCACGGCTACTGAATGCCCAGTGCAGACCGCTGACATCATTGTATCCATCTTCTCTGCACGCTGCAAGCCGCTGAGCAGCGGCGTGCCTGCGTGGTGCTGAGCGAGCGGCCCCCACGCTTCCATTCTTGCACGGTGCTGTGCGAGCAGCCTCCTGAAACCCTCCGGCGAGACCCTGGGATCCCCCTTCCCCAGGCAGCAGTGGCAAAAGCTAGCAGCCCTCCCACAAAGCCCCTCACAATGAGCCGTTGCTGCAAACTGTTACACTGCAATGTAATCTATGCACGTAGAATGCCAGCGCTGTTAGTGGCATGGTAATGAGAGCGAACATCAATGCACCCGGAATGCTTTGCATTTGAAAACTGCAATGCAGTGTAACGTCACACAGAAGCAGGAAACCTGATGCTAAACTTCTAAAACAAAAGTAGGGGTTTTATAGAAGAGCGGCTGAGATCAATTTTCTTTTGCAGAGGTTTAAGTGCTCCCTCTAATGTTCGTATCCCTTGGAAATTGCCTCAAACCGGTGGGGGAAAGTGCGTGATTCCTTCTTCCTCTGTTGTAATAAGCCCAGGAGGTGATTCATGTTTATCAAATGGGTATGTTATCTTTCTTGGAATGTGCGTCATCATGTCAGGTTTATTGCACTGACCATGGCTCTACTACAGGCAGATATCTTGGGGGAAACTGAGTATGTTCTTTCTTGCAAACGTGGTGGTAATTTTCCTGTAATTCGTAAAGATCAGTGATTCATCAGTCTGATGCCTTTGATATTTTGCAGCATGAATAATATTTTAAAGTGTGTGTGTGTGTGTGTGTGTGTGTATCACACACACACACACACACACACACACACAGGGACCACTGATTTCATAGCAAGCGACTAGTGCAGAGGTGTAGCATAGCAACATACCACTAGACATAGTAAAGTGTCCTTACTGCATCTCCACTTTTTCAGAGATTGCAGTGAGAAAAACAGAATTCAACTGTCTCTAGTACTGATGTGGGGTAACACACCAACATCAAGAGAGCCAGTGTGGCGTAGTGGTGAGAGTGTTGGACTGGGACTCGGGAAATCCGGGTTCTAGTCCCCACTCGGCCATGAAACTCACTGGGTGACTTTGGGCCAGTCACTGACTCTCAGCCTAACCTACCTCACAGGGTTGTTGTGAAGATAAAATGGAGGACGAGGACGATTATGTAAGCCGCCTTGGGTTCCTTTCAGGAAAAAAGGTGGGGTATAAATATAATAAATAAATATAATAAATCAAACACAGTATGCTAATAATAGTAACAGGGCCGGTGCAAGGCAGTTTGGTGCCCTAGGCAAGATCAGATATTTAGTGCCCCCCCTTCCCACTTGAGCCCTCCCTCCCTCCAGCCCTATGCCCATTATGAAATAAAAGTCAATTGGCAAAACCTAAAAAAATATCATAAAGATATGTGCCTTAGTTTTTGTAAAAGCCTGCATTCTACACTACATCTTTAATTGAACCACCACCACAAACAGAATCCAAGGGCAAAAAGAGAAGCCAAATTAACAAGGTGCCAGCCCCTAGGACAAGAAAAGTCATTGTTTCAGACAACTGTTTACTTACAGTATGGATTTAATCACAACAAAACGTATGTTAGGACAACATCCTGCAAAACTGCAGCATTTTCCTATGCAACGGACCATATATATTACACACACACACACACACACACACACTTAAGAAACAACAGAATACCAAAAAATAAACATTTTTTTTTTAAAAAGAGGAGGGAGGCAGGGAGAAGTCACAACAGAACGAGGGCTGGCTGCCTTAAAAAGGCCCTCCTCAGACTGTTCTCCCGATTATCCCCACAGATGTGGGGCTATTTAACTCCCCCTCCTGTGTCCTGTCCAATTATTTCCTGGTGATCATTATAAAGAATTGGAAAACCTCAAAGTAGGCTAAAATATATGTATGTATACCAAAAGCGGAGGGAATCCTCCCTGCCCTCCTCAGGTGCTTCGCCCCCCCCAAGACCACGAGCTGAAGCCTGGAGGGGGAGGGGCGCCTCGCCCTCCTTGGCGGATAAGGGATGCCTTGCTTCGACCTAGGGGCGAGAGGGAGGCACCCTCAAGGCTGTCCCTCAGAGCGACCCCTGCCCGGCCGCCCCCCCCGTGGCTGCTTGACTCTCTGTGGGAGCCACAGAGATGAGGTCTGTGTGCCGGAGCCAGGTCGCGCTTCTCAAAAAGGCTCACCCAGGGCGCCAGAGCAGGGAACCAAGGCGGATGTCCTCGGTAGCTGCTGCTGCTGCTGCTGCTGGCAGTCCCAGGGGGCGTCTCTCTGGGAGCGCTAGGACCTGGTGAGACCGTGAGAGAGAGAAGAGTCTGGTCGGGCTTAGGGAGCGCCCAGCGCGGTGGAAGCAACACAGTTCTCTGCGAGAGAGGCGGAGGGAGCGGCAGAGCCAACGGCGCGGCTGGAGACCCAGCGCAGCAGTCCTGCAGCCTCCCGCCCGCATGTCAGCACGGGCGAGCGAAGTGCTTCGAGGCGGCTCCTGCATCCGACAGGGGTGGGGCGGAGGAGGTGGTGCCTGTGCCACCATTGGCTGTCCCGGACTCCAGCCAAATAGCTGATCTGGGGCAGAAAATTAAAGGGGCGCCGCGGAGCGTTTCTGCGCCCCCTTGAGCCAGGCGCTCTAGGCAGCTGCCTAGTTTGCCTAGTGATAGCGCCAGCCCTGATTATTAAGGATGCTCTTCTTGCTTCAAATTGGCCATGGGATGAAGAATGAACATTGGGACGTAGTGTTTCTTGAGAAAAGGGTTGTGCACTTGTTGAAACCTATGACCTCACTCCCTATAATAGCAAACTTAGGTGGCGAGTGCTGACAGAATGCCAAATTGGGGCCACCGGGAAGCATGAGGGAGGTATCAACATGCTTGGGGGCACCCCAAGGTTTGCAGAGGGACAATTTAAAAAAAGAAACTAAGGGGCAATCCCCCCCAGCAGCCCAATGAGGACTGTGCATGCTCAGTTAACCACGGAATACTGTTTGTCCGTTGGAAAAGAAGAAAACTGAGGCTATGGGGAGGAGACTGGAATGCCCAGCTTGGAGAGAATGACTGACTAGGCCCTTCAACAGGGGCACTCCTGTTACAATGCAACATTTTGCTGTGGTTCCGACTTCTACCAAGCGAATGGGAAGCACGGGCTTTAGGTAGGTTTGTGTCCTTCACATGAAGTGCTGTGGAGTAAGGACGGTACAGAGCAGATTGAAAGGCCCTATTTCCAGGGGGAAATCATAGCACATTTTATGAATATATTATCTTCCTTTATAGTATGCCTGCGAAACATGGACTATCTATAAACGTCACTTCCACCTCCTTGAAAGATTTCATCAATGTTGCCTCTGGAAAATCCTGCGAATTACTTGGGAAGATAGGCGAACAAATGTCAGTGTACTGGAAGAAGCAAAGACTACTAGCGTTGAAAAAAATGATCCTTCAACGCCAACTTCAGTGGACCGGTCATGTTGTTCGAATGCCTGACTGCCATCTCCCAAAGCAGTTACTTTATTCCCAACTCAAGGATGGAAAGCGGAATATCGGTGGTCAATATAAGAGGTTTAAAGATGTTCATAAGGCTAATCTAAAAAAATGCAATATAAACATCAAAAACTGGGAAGCTCTGGCCCATGAACGATCTAACTGGAGGTTGGCCTTTCACAAAGGTTCTATGGACTTTGAAGAAGCCCGAGTGCAAGGTGAAAGGGAGAAACGTGCTAAGCGAAAAGCACATCAAATGAATCCTTTACAGGACCATCTTCCATCTGGGAACCTGTGTCCTCATTGTGGGAAGCTGTGTGGATCTAGAATTGGCCTCCACAGTCACTTACGGACCCATCGCTAGAGTCTACACAATTTTCTTTAGAATTTCCTCCTTTTAAAATCTCCTTTTTGTAATTTTTTATCCTGGAAGACAATCTTACTCGGTCACGATTGATCGCCTGATGATGATGATCTTCCTTTGCCATCAGTTCCACCCCCCACCCAGGAATTCCCAGTGCTAGTTGCTAAATATGTCAAAAGTGCAAAGAATCTGCCATTAGCCGTGACTGTTCTTTTTCAATGTTTCCCCTTTAATTTTTAGAATATTGTCATTCATCATAAGACATTTAAGGTTCTAATGCTATAGCAGCTTACCTAGCAGTAAGTTCCCTTGGACTCAGTGAGATTTACTTCTGAGTAAATATGTTTAGGATTGTACTGTTTTATTTATTTATTATTTATTATTTACATTTATTTATCGCCCATCTGGCCGGCAACCGGCCACCCTGGGCGATGTACATAAGATAAAAACAGAATAAAATACATTTAAAACAGTATAAAATTTTAAAATCTTAGCCCACCCCATATTCCCGCCTGAATAGCCAAGTTTTTAGTAAGCAGCAGCAGCTCAGCAGAGAGGGGACATGGCGGAGGTCACTCGGGAGAGAGTTCCACAGTATGGGGGCCGCCACAGAAAAGGCCCTCTTCCTAGTCCCCACCAGTCTAGCTGCTCTGGCTGAAGGGAGCAAGAGAAGGCCGTCTGTGGCAGATCTTGTTGAGAGGCCTACTTGGTGTTGCTGGAGACAGCTCCTTGAGATAGACTGGACCGGAGCCGTATACGGTTTTAAAGGTCAAAACCAACACCTTGAATTCGGCTTGGCAAGCAACTGGTAGCCAGTGCAGCTCCTTGAGCACTGGCGTGATGTAATCCCGCCGGCGGCTGCCTTTAACTAGGCGAGCCTGCTGCGTTCTGTACCAGCTGTAGCTTCCGAACTGTCTTCAAGGGTAACCCCACGTAGAGCGCATTACAGTAGTCTAGGCGAGAGGAGACCAAGGCATGAACCACTGATGGGAGCAGGTGATTAGGAAGAGTTTTCCTCAGCTACTTTGTGTTAATTTCATCACAGTTGTATGAAAGGATTCCAGCATGGATAAGACCATCAATAGCTTTGTGCAACATTACAGACAAACAACACATGCAAAGGGAGCTTACAAAGTATGTTCTAATGCCTTGATGAAAGTTTCTTTTAATTTCCAAAAATAGGCAGAAAGATGGAAAAAGCAATCTGACCACCATAGCACTCCGTCTATGAATATATGACCCAGTTCGAACAATGAAACAACCCAGCTTTTGTTGACCATGGGTTGTGTGGGAGTGAGTGAGTGAGCATGTGCTCCTTCTTCAGTTGAATACAAATAGGGAATACAAAGAGCTGCCTTACACCTGGTCAGGCTATTTGTCCATCTTGCCCACCATTGTCTACTCCAGGGGTCCCCAACTTTTTTGGATCTGTGGGCACTTTTGGGAATTTGAGAAACTGCTGCGGGCACCACCACAAAATGGCTCCCATGGAGGATGTGGCTAGTCACATAACGGCTGCCATGGGGGCCTGGCTAGTCAAAATGAGATATAAAGGGGTGGGGTGGGGAGAGATATTTTCAGGTTAGGCAGGGCTCTCCAACCTTGGGTCCCCAGATGTTGCTGGCCTACAGCTCCCAGCATACCCAGCCAGCATGGCTCATGGCAAGGGATTCTGGGAACTGTAGTCCAGCAACTTCTGGGGACCCAAGGTTGGAGAGCCCTGGGTTAGAGGCTGGGCGGGAGGAGGAAATAGCAAGGCAAAGGGGTAGAGAAAGAGCAAGGGCCTAAAGGTGAAGTGGGGGGGAGAAACAGCGATCTAAAGAGGTGGGGGAGATAGCAAGACTAGAAGCTGGGAAGGAGGGGGGCATAGCAAGGTAGAGAGAAAGAACAAGGCTAGAAGCTAGAAAGGGAGAGAAAGAAGACTGTCCCTAACATTTTCCAAGATGTTTATTTAAAAGTTTCTGAAAGGGGCAGGGAGTGGAAAGCTTAGAAAGAAATCTCCCTTGGAGATCCCCGCGGGCTTCTCATTGGGGACCTCGGTCTACTCTGAGTGGCAGTAGCTCTCCAGAGTCTCGGGCAGAGGTCTTTCACATCACTTGCTACCTGACCTTTTTAGCTGGAGATGCTGGAAACTGAACCCTGGAACTCCTGCATACAAAGCAGGCCCACTGCCCCTGCGCTGTGGTCTTTTTATGCCAGCGGTCCAAGGGCTGGATTCCAATCTTTGCAGGATCTCGGGACCACATTCCATTTGTGGGCGGGGCCAAAGGTGGAGTGGGCTGGGCCAACACGTGATTCTTACCTATTTTAAGCCTACTCAGAAGTAAGCAGGACAAGCCTCTGCATGCCTACTCAGAAGCAGACACTGAGCCTGGAGTCTTCTGCATGCAAAGCACATGCATGCACTACCACTAAGCTATGATTCCTCTCCAAGGATTCACGCCCAGTAACTGTATTATAATCAAGCTTAGTACACGTTCGTTGCAAATGAGCTCAATGCGGAAACATTTCATTCTTCTGTGGGGTAAATCAGTGGTGTTTATTGTCTGTTTACTTGAGCTTTCTCTGCAAAGTCGGCTTTTGAATTCCACAGTCTCTATACTGACCAAACTGCATGTTATACATACTTGCCTGGAGCTTTGCTTCTACTTTTTTAGAAGTAAAAAGCATGCGATGAGAGCAGCCCTGTAGCCAGCCTTCCTTGTTAGGTGGGGCAGCTGCATTTCTAGATGGGGCATAGCACCAGCACCAGTCAATCCCCACCACCTCCTTGAGGGTCCCTCCTTCTTGTCTTGTTCCTGACCTTTAGATTTTCCTTCCTGTTGGACAATCAAGGGAAATCTTTTTAACTGGTTGCTAAGCGATTTTGCACCCTTCACAGTGCTGAGTCTCTTGTGTACATCAAGTGGCAACAATGCCAATGGAATCCATTTCAATTCCAGGTTGTAACACAACAAAATGTGGAAAAGTCACAGGGGGGTGAATACTTCTGCAAGGCACTGTGTATATGCAACTAGGATACTGATGATCCCCCCCCCCAAACTTTTATTTAGCTACCCAGCTCTGTGTGCTGTGATAATGATGATGATTTGGTGATGTTTCACACAAAAGAGTCAACCGTCGTTTATTTCAGGCTGTATTCTTTGCATATAATTCCTATTCACTGCCAATATTCAGAAGCATACAAGTACTTTTTTATATATATATCCCCCCAGCCCTCCCATCTTTGGGGGAATCATCTGATGCCTGCTACATCCTGCTACTTCCCCAATGCTACTTCTGATGCCTGCTACATCCTGCTACTTCCCCCCTCCCCTCTTGCAGAAGAGGTCAGGCAGCTCCTTTCAAGTATTTGAAGCACCTGCTCAGAATGTGCAGTTGATTTTCAGGGCCAGCAGGAAGCCGCTGGGCCATCTCTAGGGTTAATGCCAACCAACAGTCCAGCTCACACACTCTTCCTCACCTCCCCAAATCCACCTTTTGAAAACTTTATCCATTTGTGACAACTGTTCCGTACAGTACTGTGCAACGTGCCCCCCCAGCCCCCGCATCTGCATTGCCAAGGGACACATTCTGGTAATGGCAATGGAGGGCCTGCTTCTCCCTTAGTCACTACTCAGTGATGGTGGACAAGTGAGGGCTAACACACCTGCAACCCATATGCTCTGCCGCCCAATATGCCTGATATATGGTAGCATTGCAGTTGACCGGAAGGGATGGGCAGCTATTCCACCTCGGTCATACAGAATGCTGATGTGGTTTGTCCTAATCCAGGGGTGCATAACCTCAAGCCTGGGGGTGGGGTGTCCATGCCTCCTCTTTTACAAAGGACAGTCTTCTATGTGAAGGGCTGCCAGAGGACTGTCCTCTATTTTGAAAGCATCCTCTCTTTGAAGGGTTTCCAGTTCAAATCCGGTTTAGAGATAAGGAACCACCATAATGAAGAGCTGGGTCTTGAAGCCAGTGTGGCTTAGTGGTGAGAGTGTTGGACTGGGACTCGGGAGATCCTGGTTCTAGTCCCCGCTCGGCCATGAAACTCACTGGGTGACTTTGGGCCAGTCACTGACTCTCAGCCTAACCTAACTCACAGGGTTGTTGTGAGGATAAAATGGAGAAGAGGAGGATTATGTAAGCTGCCTTGGGTTCCTTGCAGGAAAAAAGGTGGGGTATAAATATAATTAAATAAATAAATAAAGTTGCCCATCAACAGCACCCGGACAGCAGCCTGAGCAAGGCACACGGGTCACCTGGTCAGTCTTCCACACTATGAAGTGCCTGCTCTTCACTGTATGGTGACATGCATTGTATTTCTATTTAACTTATAGTAACAATTCCTAAATTTGCATCTATACATATAGATATGCACATACACATTTTATGCAAATCAGTATCCACTTTTGTCCTTTTTTTTGGTGATGCGTTTACTCTTTTTCTTTCTTTCTTAGTGATTCATAAGGAGCCACCCGATCTGGGGGCCAAATCCAGCCCTCCTGGGGTCCTAGTCTGGGCCTTTGGAGTCCCACCGATGGCCACGCCTCCTTCCCCCGGCCCCTTCCCCTTGACCACTGATCATTTGGTGGTTTCTGGGCTTTTGTGCAGTTTTTCCCCATTCAAAAGAGGTTGACATGGCTCTCCTAAGACGTAGTTACTGGCAGTTGGAGCTTTAAGCTAGAATTTAAAAAGACGCTAAACCAAATTACTCTGTGCCTCATTGTATCACCTGTTTTTCACGGAGGACAGCATCCAGTGCCGTCAGCTTCATGAATAGAAGGAGATTCCACTCATGGAAGGGTCCCTTCTGTGAGTGCAACTTTTGTTCCATGAATAGAAGCTTCTTCCATTCATTGGATGCTTCCCAGTGTTGTCTCTATTTATACTAGAGTGTAGTGAACAATACTATGTCATTTCCTGGATACCATTTTGGGAATGATTTAAGCACCTAAGTAAATAATGGCATTCTGGTAAAAACAAATTCAGTTTGGCCATACTGTTAATTTTTTGGCTTGAGGATTTTTCACCTGATAACAACATCCTGCTGTGACCTCTGAGATCACTGAAAAAGGACTTTAAATAACAGTCAGTATTTTGGATTCTGGTGTGTCATTTGAAAAATGATTGCGTTAAAGGTACAGCATACTTAATATCATGTCTGCTCCTTTTTGAGTGAGGCTTAGAGAAACAGCATTTTTTACATTCATAAATCATATTAAATTGCATCTTGCCTTTGATAAATGCTGAAATTAGAATTTAGACCCCTTGAGAGCTTTAGCTTTTGTTAATTTTTATTTCAACCATTGACTTTGGTGACAATGACATCATCTGGCTTGCCTTAACAGCTTTGACAAAAACAAAAGAATATATTTTGAGTTGGATCCAGATCTAAGCTGGATCAACGGTTCTGGCAGAAGCGGACTTCCCTGCCCCCTCCTTCCCATGCTGGCCCCTCCAGCCCCCTGAAAATGCTACACAGAGAGTCATAGAATCATAGAAAAGTAGAGTTGGAAGGGGCCCACCAGGCCATCTAGTCCAACCCCCCGCTCAGTGCAGGAATCCAGGTCAAAGCATCCCTGACAGATGGCTGTCCAGCCACACCTTGAATGCCTCCAGAGTGGGAGAGCCCACCACCTCCCTAGGTAGTTGGTTCCATTGTCTTATTGCTCTGACAGTCAGAAATTTTTTTCTGATGTTTAGGTGGAATCTGGGTTCCTGTAACTTGAGCCCATTATTCCATGTCCTGCAAACTGGGATGATCGAGAAGAGATCCTGGCCCTCCTCTGTGTGACAACCCTTTAAGTACTGGAAGAGTGCTATCATATCTCCCCTCAGTCTCCTGTTCTAAGGCTAAACATGCCCAGTTTTTTCAGTCTCTCTCCTCATAGGGCCTTGTTTCCAGTCCCTTTATCATCCTTGTTGCCCTCCTCTGAACCCTCTCCATTTTGTCTACACCGAGCCGAAGTAGGAATTGAACACTTCTGCCTTTTCTTTGTCTTCTGTTATCAATTTGCCATCCTCATTGCGTAGTTGAACCACCATCTCTTTCCTCTGTCTTTTACTATGCATGTATCTGAAGAAAGCTTTCTTGTTGTTTTTAGCATCCCTCGCTAACCTTAGCTCATTCTCCGCTTTAGCCTTCCTGACACTATTCCTGCGGTTCTGTGCTACCTGCCTGTACTCTTCCCTTGTAGCCTGGCCTTCCTTCCACATCCTATACATGTCCTTTTTTGTTTTCAGGTCAACTTTGAGTTTATTGTGAAGTCACATTGGCTGCTTCTTCTGTTGCCCTCTGCCCTGCTGAAAGGGGTGATGTGTGGCGTGGAGCAGAGGGGGGATCCTGAAAAATTGGGCAGAGGGACCTTCCGCAAGCAGATCCCTTCATCTCACAGAAAGCAGATCCCAGATCCAACTCTGTGACCTGGTTTGCAAAATCTCCACAGAGCGGAGCGGTTGCAGCGCCCATGGGCTCCAGGTTGCTGATTTAAGCCCCTCCACTGTGGCTTCTCATGTCGCCCAAACCTGGCGAGGGTGGCTTGTTGGGGTGGTTATTAAACCACACCAAAAGCCTACAACAGGCCATGGGTTCTGGGTGGTTTGTTCACCACCCCAACAAGCCACCCTTGCTGGATTCGGACGACATGAGAAACTGCGCCTGGCGAGAGTTTTTACGTAAATCGGGCTGGCGTGAATCCAGGAGATGCAGCTGGTTAACAAGCCACCATGGCTTATTAAATAACCACCCTCACGTTGTGTGAACTGGCCCTATGTTTTCACTGATGCGGTATCCCTCACACACAGTAAACTGACACTGAGAGTTTTCACAATTATATTTGACTGGTTGCAAAACCAAAATACCAATGGCAAAAATACCAGCAGTGCAATCCAGGACATACTTCAGTAGTTCTGTTGATTTCAATAAGAGTGACAGCCAGATTCTAAGCATGTCTAGTCGGGGAGGTGAATGGGGCATCTTTAGCATTAGGATTGCAGCCTTCTTAGGGTATGTACGATTGCCACCATAAACTAGGCTGGAAATACAATTTTAGCAGGTAGCGGAGGCTAGGGTCACCCCCCAAGATCTAAAGGAATTTTTTCTTTGGGCATAATCCCTGTTTACAGACATGGAGGTCTCCCTGTGTACAATCGTCCCCTCCTGCTGGGCCAGGTGTGTGTGCTATGTACACCTGCATTCAGCCCCAGGGTCAGTGCAGAGGAAGTACAGAAGCTCCAGTACGGGCTCTGGGACATCCCTACCCTGCCCTTAAGATGACTCCCCCCAGTCTAGGTTGCACAGGGACTAGTGCATGCATGTAGGTGTAAAAGCTTGATTGATCCTTTCTTATAGACATGAAGATCTAATGAGTAAAATAACAAATAGAAATAATTTGTGTGTGAACCAAGTATGATCTCAAGAAATGCTGTTCCAAATGCTTGGATCTGAATAATGAATATCTATGAAATTATTATTTCAAAATCCCAGTAAACACAAAGCAAAGACAGCATTAAGCCCTGTGCTGTTGCAGTGAATCTCACTACAATACTAAACAAATCTAATGACATTTATACGTAATCCATTGTATACTTGCAACTCATAATACAGTAATACCTTGGATTGCAAGTAACTTGGTCTGAGAGTGTTTTGCAAGACAAGCAAATTTTTAAAAAGTGTTTGACTTGATAAACAAGCAAGGTCTTGCAAGGCAAGTAGTGTAGCATAGTGGTGAGAGTGTTGGACTGGAGCTCAGGAGATCCGGGTTCTAGTCCTCACTCAGCCATGAAACTCACTGGGTGACTTTGGGCCATTCACTGACTCTCAGCCTAACCTACCTCACAGGGTTGTTGTGAGGATAAAATGGAGAGGAGTAGTAGTAAGCCGCCTTGGGTTCCTTGCAGGAAGAAAGGCGGGGTATAAATATAATAAATAAATAAATAAATCGTAGGGATGTAACCGCTCACCTTGAGCGGGCGGAGCGGGCCGAAATTGGCCCTGCTCACGCCCGCCAGAGACTCGCTTTGATATAAGAGTGTTTTGGATTACAAGCACGGTTCCGGAACGAATTATGCTTGCAATCCAAGGTATTACTGTATTGCTTTTCCTGCCTTACAGCAAATGAATCATTTACACCAGTGAAATTGATCAATCTTGCCTGCTTGCTTTCATTTGAAAGACTTGCTGAGATCCCCTCCTCTCAATTGGCTTACTGTTCCATGCTGGAAGCTGTGTCACTGCGATCAAGTCATGTGTATCGTGTTCTGTGTCAGGGAAAGTGTAGGTGGTGTATACTAAACAGAAGGCCATCAGAAGTCATTTTGGTTGGTGAGGATTCATCACTTTCACTGCTTCTCTCTGTAAACCACCATCTAGGGCAGGGCTCTCCAACCTTGGGTCCCCAGATGTTGCTGGCCTACAGCTCCAGCATACCCAGCCAGCATGGCTAATGGCAAGCAATTCTGGGAGCTGGTTCAGGGGGCCCAAGGTTGGAGAGCCCTGATCTAGGATGTTCTGCAAATCAGAAAGTGCATTACAAATCACATACTGCAATTATTGCTATCTGCAGAAAATTATGAAGCCAGGAGAAGACAAATGTATGCATCATGTCACTGAGGAAAACACTAAATACCATGATGTAGGACATTTCACTGATTTATTTTCAATTCTTCATTAAACATTTCTTAATTAAATACTCTCTAGGATCTGTCAACTGGGGTGTGTGTGTTTTATCACTATTTCCATTGTCCAAAGAAACCTGATGAATATACAGATAAGGGATCACTGTAGCAACAGGGCGGAGGGTTTTATAATATTTTCTTGATTAGCTTTCCTCATAAGTCTGATTAATGGCAGGTGGAACTTCAGGCAGGAGAAGTGCATGAAAATGTCATCTGCAGTCAGAAACTGGCATTTATATGGATATTGAGTTACATTTTCTGTTGAAGCTGATTTAATGAGGGGATTGTTCAATGGTAAGAACATACATACATCCAGCATTCTCAGCTATTTGTAATAAATATATTATTTGTGATTGTAGTTCTTCTGCAAAGGCATAGCACGAGGTTGCAGAGAATGTGAAGCAAACATGCCTACAGGAAAAATAAGCATTTCCTCACAGTAAGCAGCACACTGAGGTGATCTTGCACCTTTTTCCTTGAAAAATGAGAAGTTTAATGCAACCTTTTCCATAACAACTTTCCTGGAAATGACTGGAGTCTTGGGGCCAAAACAGACACTGATTTAAATCTGTATCTAGCAGCTACATCTCCCCCCTCCCTTCATCTTCATTCAAAATAGGTGGAGGGCTTCTGAACTGAATTGAGATCCTCGTGTGGAGAGTACGGGGGGGGGGGGTCTTTAAGATCCAGATTGGGCTCCTTGCACCTGCTCTAGAGTAAAAATATTTTTTTTAAAGACATAAGTGCTAGAGATAGATTTAAAGTAGCCTCTGTTTTGGCCCGTAATAGAGTCTTTGTGAAAACTAGGGGGCGATAAGGGATGTATACATTCGTAGGATAAGAAAGAATGGATAGAAGGCAGCAGTCAGTACAAGGGAATGATATTTGATGAGCAGAATCAGTACAAGACCTTCTACCCAATAAGGTAGATCCTGCTCTGGTCCCAGCATGTCCCAGCCAAGCATGCTGGGAGTTCTAGGCCTTTTTTCTATCTAAACTTGCATAAGATTGCACCCTAAATTACAGAAATGTCATATAATCTGTAAGTCTGACCTTTGTTTTAGTTAGCTACCCAACCTGCATGTTGGTACTGTGTGCTGACTGAACTTTGTTTTACCCTAGCCCTATATTCTAGAGCAGTGTTCTCCAACCTTGGGTCCCCAGATGTTTTTGGCTGACAACTCCCAGCATGCCCCAGCCAGCATAGCTATGCTGGCTGGGGCATGCTGGGAGTTGTAGGCCAAAAACATCTGGGGACCCAAGGTTGCAGAACACTGTTCTAGAGCAGATGATGCCACTGCATACATTTTACAGGCAAGGTCCTATAAATATACAACCAAGTCTTTTGTTAATGTCTTGAGTTTGGAGTTAGCAGCAGCTATACTCCCTGTATTCCATGCTGCATCTTCTGCCGGGAGGGCAGAAATACACTTTTGATCAATTCTGGCTGTCTATGGCCTTTTGCTATGGCACCTCTGTAGCCCCGTATGGTTTTACCTAAGTGCCTTTTATATCAGCTAGGGCAAGCAGTGCCGGCTCCAGGTTTTGGAGGGTCCTTGGGCAAGACGCCCTCAATGGGGACGCCCCCTCCCTCAGTGAGTCTACCTACTCACCACCATTGCTCACCCTCCTCTTTCTCATCATTGCTCCCACTTGCTTGCTTGACTTGACAGGCAGAGAGCCAGGGAGCAAGTAGGCAGTGGCATCTGCTGCTGCTCCTTCTCACCACCTTCATTGTCTGGGCCAGAGTGAGATCCAAGTGAACAAGCAGGTTGCGACGGTGAAGAGGAGCAGCAAGTCCTGGGGGATGGAGTTGTGGGCCCTCGGCAGATGCCCAACCCTGCCTACCCTTGATGCCAGCCCTGTGGGCAAGTTTTAAACATTTTCTCTGTTTATTTACTTGACTGCGCTTCTGTGTTACATGTGTTTGTTAATGATCCTAACCTTTGGTTAATTAATCTGGTGTGTTCTGTGGCTCACGCTGGCTCAGCTTGTCTGTGCGTGGAAAGCTAAGCAGGGTCAGGCCTGGTTATTACTTGGATGGGAGACCCTGCATTGAGCAGGGGGTTGGACTCGATGGCCTTGTAGGCCCCTTCCAACTCTATGATCCTATGATCAAATATTCCTACTCCACATTGGTGCCTTGGTCCTCTCAGCCAAGTTACTGCAAAGGTATGTGCTTATCATGGGGGGAGGGGACTAGGGTGGTTAGAGATTGGATGATGGCAGACTGATAACTCAATAATCCAGTTTGATCTCCCCACCCTCAATAACACGTATGGACCCTCTTCTCTTTAACACAGTAGGTGGTGGCAGCTATTTTACGGGGGCATAATTTCATTACAAGGTCTCTTTTCTTTCCAGCAGTTATGTACCTGATAGTTATGTGCCAATCAAAGGGATGATATCTCTGCTTCCCCCCCCTTCAAATCTTTGTTTTTGTTCCAGTTTTAGCTATAACACTTCTCTGTTTCTATTATTATGTATTGTTATAGAAAATGACATTATAAAAAAAATATTTTTTAAAAAAAACAGCTCAGTAAGTAACGGCAGCTGGTGATTCTAGGTATTTGGAGATGAATTAAGTCCCAGTGGTAAAGCTGGAGAGCTGTGTAATTTGGCTTATCTAGTGGCACCCCTGGGATGTCAGCATAAGGAGAGGGGTAGGATGACTCTCCACATGGACTGCGGGATGTCACACTTATCTTAGTCAAATAGCCACTAACAGAGTGATCCCATGGTCCCAGGAGCCATAGAACATGGCAAACTTCCCCCTCCCCAAAGGCCTTAGACAGAGCTACAACCTCAGGAGGGGCATCTGAGCGGGATTTCCCAGCCCCACCCATCCATGGTGGCTTCAGTGCTGACCACAGAGGATGACTCGCAGCACACAAATCCTATATGAGCTTTGTACAAATGTGGTTTTGGAACCATGTGGGCAGCTTGGGCGTCTTCTCCAATTGGTGCTGCATCCCACATCTGAAGTGCCAGATTACCCTTCCTTTTAAAATGTGGCTTGTCTTTAGAGTTTATAATTCCTAAGAGGTGAACTGGTATTGAGATTTTCAGGAAGAGAAGGAGTGCCTACAACAAAGAACAGAAGTTCACAGGAAAAACAGCAGACCATGGGACCTGATATATAATCCACTATCAATGAAGCTGGTTTACTAAGCGAGATGAAGCTGCCTAGAAACATAAAATATGGCTGGAATCTTACATTATGTCACTTCCTAGCAAGTTTCCACAGCAAGGCAGGCATGGCTAAAGAAACACTATAGAAAGCTGCCATTTGAGAGAAAAGCCAGGACAGCTAGGGAACACATCTGCATTTGTGAGATTGCCATTGTGAAAAGAGCTATCAGAATCTCTCTCAGACAATGTCTTTTGTCCTGTGCCACAAGGAGGTAACATTATATTCCCACCAAGACTATTTGAATATCCATTTTTAATAAGCACCTAACCTTGAGTAGCCTTTCAATACTATTCATTAGCTTAAAGAAATCACAAAGACCATTGATTTTTATTTTTATTTTACTGTCAAAATAGCTCTTGCTGAATTAGAATCTAATCTCTGCATTAGCAGATGAAGTTGGCAGGAGGATATTTTTGAGGTATCTGAAAACTTTTAGAAGGATTATCTGAGGTGACATTGAGATGCAATAGCATCTTAGCACCATCTGTTCTCTGCTAAACTCTCCTAGGAGAGAGGGGGCGGGGCGGGAAGAGACATTAACTAGTTATTTCTTTCACCTCAATGCTTTATTGCTTTTGCAGCTGTCAGGAAGCATAGACTATTCATCCTGGTCTCTCCCCAGACTGGTTGACACCTTGGGCCAAATACCTTCCTTGGTTACGCATGAGCCCTCAGTTGGGTAGGGTGAAATGTATTTAAAGGCATAATCTATCAGGATATAGTTGCCAACCAGCTTTCTCCCCGCCGCCCCATTACAATTACATTGGATATAATTCTCTATTCAGCTTTCACCCTATTTATCTCCTTGGAAGTATGGAAACAAACTCCAGAGTTTTTCCTTCTCAAATCCCTAAATGGCCTTTAAGAACCAGTACAAATCTTAATAGCACTATGAAAGTAAACCCCTACCTCTTGGAAGTTCCTTCCAGTGTGTTAAAGAAATGTACCTTGGGGTAGGTGAAAGGAAAATCAGAGCCCCTGGTAGAGTGTATTTTCCCTCATAGGAGAACAATGAGGAGAAGGCCTCCAGGGGCTGGGAGTACCCAAAGCCACCCACTACCTTTGTATTTGCCTTTGCCTTCCCCAAGGAGGCAGGAGGGGAAGACATTTAGCCATTTTCCTGCTTGAGGCAGAACTATAAATGATGCCCCCACATGTCAAGGTGCATGGTACCCAAGGTGGGCCAAGTTCTTTTGGTGCCAGAGGCAAAAAATCTTACAAATGCCTCTCCCAGGGGGTAAAAATATAATAATATATTATTATAAAATATAATTTGCTGCCCTTTTGTGACACCCCAAATCAGCTGCCTGAGGTTGCTGCCTCACTCTGGTAGAGCCAGCCCATCATACTTTTGCTTTTCCTTAACAGATTTGTTAGGGTTTTGTATCGTTTCAAAAACCTGTTTTACCAAAGGTTCAGTGGGACAAAAATGTAGGTACACCTTAAGAATATGCAAGTATTCTGTCAGTGGCATTAAGAGTGTTGTTTGTCTCCAGCGTAAGCAGAGGTATGTATCATCAAGGTAGCTAAGAATGTAATTAAATAATGTTTGGATGTGCTTCAATATGACCATCACTGGAACATTCTAGAAAATTGTGTAAAATGAGAGGGAGAACTTAATTAAAGACAGGGTGTGGGTTAACCTGGCCTCTGGGAGCTAGAGTGAAATAATTAATTGACAGATTGCTTAATTCCTCAATTGCAAATTAATACAGGTTTGAAAAGAGATTATAATTCCACCCCTTTCTTGTTTGTTGGATCTTTCTTCTAAAAGGGTGTTGGTTGGTGATGGCATTGTGGGAAATAACCTTATGCAACCTCGGCTCACTATTAGATCAGGGCTTCTCAAAATGCCAATATGAGAGGCATTTCTTCACTTGGCTTCCTTTTCTAAACTATCTACTGTCATAATGTAAAAATGGCAAAATTTATTGCAGATGGAAGTTGGGTTTCAGTGGAAATTATTTGTTGACCTCATGGAGTCAGTTTGCATTCTGAGTGACTATGAATATTCAGGTAAATGTGTTTTGCTGAAGGATTACTCAAAACAGAACCTGCATGTACAAAATGTACTCCTCTCTCTTTTTAATTAACATTAAACCATCGCACTGGCTGAGACGAAATTTTGATGTGGAACAGATTTAATATTTCTCAGATACGTTGTCATTAAAGAACTTGGTGAACACTGTTAACTTTTCTTCAAGGGACATGTACACATAATGCAAGCATTTTTTTTAAAATGGTGCAATTGGAAGAATGGGTGATATACTCAAGTTTTGTTTGTTAAAATCCCTGTAGCTTTTACAAACTTTTAACCAATGTAGATAATGGCTTTACCAAAAGGGCATTAAAGACACCAAGTCACTTGTAAAAACTGATTTAAGATCTTTTAGAAATGCAAAAGGCAGATATGGAAAATACATTTCTGTAGTGCTTAAGAATATGCAAATAAGTCAACATTTTATTTTAATCCAATATGGAGTTGCTGACATATTATCAGGAATCATGCAAAACTAAATAATTACTGGAGTTATACTATTTTCACAGTATCCTTTAAATAAATAAATAAATCCTCTGCTGCATGTTCTGAAACAAGACCTGAATTTCAAATCTGAGGGCCAGAGTAGGCAAAGAAATGCATTACTTTTTTGAGTACATTTTCTACTAAATTCATATGACACACACCCCGCCCCCGTCTATGAAGTCCTAACAGGCAATCCATTTTGTTCATTTTGCTGCTGTACCACAGATAGGCTCTGACTGCTGTGGCCACAGAATTTCATGTGAGTGAAATCCAATATGAATTTGGAGGATCTTGCTCAAGCAAAATGTCTGTGGGAATTTTGAGAAAAGTTAAACAATGACTGGTTTCAGACTATGCAATAACCCACACTTAGGGGTTGAATATCAGTTGAGTGTGGGTTGTCATTGAACCGTGGGTTGTTGTTGAAATGTGGGTTATCGGGTTGGCTGAACCCAGCCAAGATAACAAGCCATGGCTTGTTAACCACAAACAACCTATGAAGAGAAGCCATGGTTTGTTGTTGGGTTGTGAACTGTGGGTTGTTCACTATGGTTTGTTATCTCAGCTGGGTTCAGACAACACAATAACCCACATTTCAACAACAACCCATGGTTCAATGACAACCCACACTCAACCCAAACCCAACCCTTGAGTGTGGGTTATCGTGTTGTCTGAAGCCAGTCAATGTTGATTGCACTAGCCACTGTACCTTGCCTAAGCACAAGCCATGATAAATTTTGAATGAAACATTTGTAGGAACTTCAAAGGAAGTTAAGAAGATTTTTATTTTTTTTAAAATTCCCAGGAGGTACAGGGGATGGAGAGGAGAGCAGATAGCACATCTCTAGCCTCGTCCATTTCTCACAACAGGAAGATTACTGTGCTCCTAGTAGGACTAAACTTATAGAGCTGTTGATATTTGTTTAATGCTTGCTTTGAGGATTTCTAAACTATGTAAACTCAAACACGTGAACAACTTTTAAAAGGGTATCTTAAGTGCTGAAAGTACATTAAAAGTTATAAAAGACAAATAATAAAACTGTTTGGTGGCGGTCCACCTTTCCTGAAAGCCAAACACGCACCCCTTTAAAAGAAGGAAAACTGAGGCAGAAAGGGCCGGGTAAGGGAAGAATGGACACCCAATCAGTTATCATACCATTATCTTTGTTCTAGATACTCTTCTAATTACTGGGAGTTTATTCTTATTTTAACTGAGGACTGACGTCTAGCCCCAAGACATTTTATGTGTTCTGTGAAAATATAGATCTCTATCGTCTTTATTCCCTAATCTAAATAAGTAACTTTTTATGTAGAGGATGTTCTTTGTGCTGCCACATATTTTCACTAGCTAAATAACACAGGCCAATTCATTTTGTATATCACCCACATTTCCTTCAAATATCTAGCCTTGAGGTGTTCAGAGCATCATATGAAGCTGGACAATAACAACAATAGATGAAAATAACCTTCAGATTTTACAGCATTTTTCTGTAATTACTAGTTTCATAGCAGCAACACCACTGAAATTGGAGGCCTATTACACTGTACCTTAAAGGCTACTGAACTACTGAGAACATTGAAATAGCTCTTTATTTCCTTTATCACATATTAATCATTTCTCCCCAGTAATGGATTTGTTCTATTATCTCTCTCTTTAATAGGCTTTGATCACAGGCTTTGATCTTAAAGACTTGCTATTCACTGAGGAATCGGTATTTGAAATGGATGTTCTCTATCAGGTTGAATTTAGAAATCTTTAGATATCTTTCTGGGTTTTATCCAACTGTGTCCGTCCGCCAGCAGAATGGACATCGCTGGTGGAATAGATTCCCCCTCCCGCTGCTCCACCTATACTCCCCATATGTGCCCTGGAGGGTTGGGGGACCCTTTGGAGCAGACTTCTGGGTGGGGGTTATGGGGGTGCAGAGTGGAGGAGAGGAAGGGAAAGTCCCTTTGCAGTATCGGCTCACATGACATTGGATGGAACCCTCTGTTTTTCTAAATTCTGAGGCAAATAGAGAGGAATTTGTGGGTATCAGCAAGCAATGACTCACTTTCTTGGGAGCACGTCCCATTGAACTTGCAATGCAATCCTAAACACACTCAACTAGGGAATAATCTCCATTGAATTCAATGGGACTTATTTCTGAGTAAACTTGATTAGGATTACACTGTAAGGCAGTTCCCTGTGCCTTTAAATGAGAAACAGTGCGCTCTTTGAAAATGCTCACCAGTTGCTCTCAGACATAGGAATTACTGAAAACTAAATGGATATAAATCCTTTGTAGATCTGGTATTAAGCTATTTGACTTGAGCAAATGTGCATGAAAAATGCACACCACCTCACAGGAATAATGGAATTCAGTGGAGAGTGTCAAGAAGCCACCATAAAACTAAGCAAATAACAACATGATGACCCACACTCAAGGGTTGAGTATGGGTTGAGTGTGGGTTGTTGTTGAACCGTGGGATACTGTTTTGTCTGAACCCAGCTGCACTAACAAGCCATGGCTTGTTAACAATGAACAACCCATGAAGAGAACCCATGGTTTGTTGTTGGGTTGTGAACTGTGGGTTGTTCACCATGGTTTGTTATCTTGGCTGGGTTCAGGCAACATGATAACCCATATTTCAACAGCAATCCATGGTTCAACAACAACCCAAACTCAACCCATACTCAACCATTGAGTGTGGTTTATTGTGTTGTCTGAACCCAGTCAATGACCTGGTTCCCATGACATGATAAGCCATGGTAGGTTAGTGTGTCATGCAAACCCAGCATGGTTTTTTCAGGGTGGCTTAAATGTGTGTTATAAGCCACCCTGACAAGCCATGGCATGTAGTAGGGTTTGTTTGACCCGCTTGGCCATGAAACTCACTGGGTGACTTTGGGCCAGTCACTGACTCTCAGCCTAACCTACCTCACAGGGTTGTTGTGAGGATAAAATGGAGAGGAGGAGGATTATGTAAGCTGCCTTGGGTTCCTTGCAGGAAAAAAGGTGGGGTATAAATATAATAAAATAAAAAATGTCATCTGAACCCAGATAACACAACCCATTGTGGGTTAACCCAAACTGCTAGCGAGTTGCTTGCAAGAGTGGCAAAAACCCTTGCTGCTCTTGGCAAGTGACTACCAGGCGAGCTCCAGTGCCAGCCACACCCAAAGTACCCCATTGTGAGATGTTTTGGGCTTGCCATGGGGGGGAAGATAAGGATCAGGCTGCAAAGGGAGTGTAAATCCCCCCAAACACCCCCTTCTTAGCAAAAGATCCCTTGCACCTTGGGTTTCTTTTGACAGCCTTCTGTGAGCAGTCAAGATGAATCAAAGCTGGGGAAGAACTTTTTTTAAAGGGTGGGTAACCATGGGCAGCCCCTCCAAGGTGCCACTGGGGCATCTTGGAGGGACTGCTCATAGCTGCCAAAATGAGGATCACTCATGAAAGGCGTCTTGACAGGTGTCATGATCTCCCGGGGAGAAAAAAATCAAAAGGGGGAAAAAAAGCCACAATGAGCCGGAAACAACTCATGGTCGTGGCAGGGACACGGGGACAACTTGGTGTTCCTGCGGTGTCCCCTGGAGTACCCACAGGAGGACTGAGGGGGAGGGAGGGGGCCCACTACCCACTATGTGCCAGATCATCTGTCGGGCACATCAGGGGTAGGGTGCCTTATAAGCCACACTGCATAGCTTGCTACGCAGTGTGGCTTATTGTGTTGTGAGAACCCACCCAGTGACTGAATTACTCAAATGCCATTGATTCTGAAGTTATAGACACACTTGCCATAATCCAGCAAGGAGTTAAGAGCAATGAAGGCCAAGCTCACCTAGGTCAAGCTAACCTTCCAGTGCAACAACCCTCCTGTCCTGTAGAGGGCTGGACACACTGGAAGAGCCAATGTGACCAAACAGGCAGTAGAGGTAAGCATTCTTGTGCACAGAAAGAATACACAGAGATGCATTACTTGTCACCCTATCAGCATTACCTTGGTGGCTGGGGGAGCTCAAGAAAATCAATCGCTTTCCATCACTATAGTGGTCTTAGATGCCCTGAGATACCCCATCTGCCATGGCACTTACCAAATAAATTCTGAAGCTCTTCTCCCTATGCTTGGGTCTCCTCATTACTGTTTTTGGCCACTCAACCACTGTACTGAATTTCATTAGCCTGCTCGCTTAACTATAAATGATTTTTATTTTTATTTTAGTGGGTTTTTTTTTAATTGTATAATGTAGTTTTAAACTTTTATATTGTATTTTATCACATTGATTTTTATAAGTTTAAATTTTTGTGAACTGCACAGAGAGCTTCAGCTATTGGGAGGTATACAAATGGAATAAATGAATGAATGTGCATTGGGGGCTCTCTGCCCTTCTTCCATAAAGCCCCTGTCCAATAACTACTGCTTCTACTGCTATATTAGCAATTGATTCTGAGGTGCTCCAGTTCACATTGTCTTGCCATGCATCTTTGCTATATCCACCAACTGCCCAATTTGTATTTTACTCAGTTTTAAAGCAGTGGTGACTAGTTAGACACAATAATAATTAAGATCACTACCATGACATAACAATAGGCATAGCCATTTCCCAGATCTTCAGCTGTTTTGCCTGTTTGCTTTCTTAGGTAGTCATTTTTTAAAAAAATTAAAGAAATGAAGGAACATTGTGCCTTAGAACTGCTTGCCTAGAGTACATGCCATTGCTCCTCCGAAACAAAGACAGCCTGCAGAGAAACGTGCTGCTGTTGGAAAGTCTGGTGGTGTGGCTTACAGCAGAGTTGCCTTATATAGAGAAAGCGTGGTAACACCACATTTAGTATAGAGGGAATAAACACAGACTCAAGTCAGCTTAGAAGAAGTTCAGTCAAATCAATTTACTTTATTAGCACTTTTATACACATTGTCAAAGAAGGCTATCTATCACTGTTTAACCACAAAGCACCCCTCTAAAGCTGGGTGTGTGAGCATAAGTAAGCGAAGGCATGAGATATGGTTACTTGTTCCGTCTGGGAGAGAGCACATGTTGCCTGCTGGCTGCTGCAGAGGTGAAGAGGAAGAGGAAGGGGAGAGAGTAGGAGAAAGGAACTGAGCGAGTTACAGGATAACAAGGGGGATGAACAAGACAAGCTGCTGTTGATACAGTGCATTCTCTGTCGCCCGCTAGTTCTGGAAGCATATGGAGTTGTGCCTATTATCCAATAAACTTCCCACTGGTGTGGGAATTATATATTGAACAGGTGGAAAACTTTTTAATCGCAGTAGGCTGAAAGCAAAAAGTAAGGTAATACAACCTCCGTTGTGGAACTTCAGTATGCTGATGATAATGTGGTCTCCGCACATTCAGAGGATGATCTCCAAACTATCCTAAATGCTTTTGCAGAAGCATACGGAAAAACTTGGTCTCTCACTTAACATCAAAAAAACCAAAGTGCTTCATCAGCAAGTGCAAGTTAACCCTTTGGTGATGCCATCTATCCAGCTTGGCGGGGCAATACTGGAAAATTTTGATCATTTTCTCTATCTTGGCAGCTATCTTTCTGTTACAGCTAACATTGACAGTGAAATCCAGCATCGTTTGAGCTCCGCAAGTGCCGCATTTTCTCGAATTTTCACTCTGTGAAACATAGAGTGTTCAAGGATCAGGATATCTGTAAGAAGACAAAAACGCTGGTTTATGAAGTCATTCTATTACCAACTTTATTGTATGCCTGCGAAACATGGACTATCTATAAACGTCATTTCCACCTCCTTGAAAGATTTCATCAACATTGCTTCTGGAAAATCCTGCAAATTACTTGGGGGAAGATAGGCGAACAAATGTCAGTGTACTGGAAGAAGCCAAGACTACTAGCGTTGAAAAAATGATCCTTCAACTCTGCGACGACACAGCCCTTACACTTTAGGACCACGCGCACAAACCCTTCTCAGGCCAAGCATCAGCACTTAAAAACCTGAGTGGAGCGTCAAATGAAACCTTTCCCCTACTAATGAAGGAAAAGATTAATGCTGGTTATTAAGGATCTAGCTTAAATTTATGATGCTGTGGGTACAAAGGTGTGTGTGTAGATTTAAAAGTAAAGCAGGTAATAATGCCAAGCTGACACGTAGGATTTGGGTAGCAAACAAAATAAAAATAAGTTTATTTTAATTCTCAAAATCTTAGTTCCAGAAAATAACTTAAAACCTGCCTACCCCAAACACTTTATAATTACCTAACTCACAAACTCCCAACTCTCCCCACACACTACAAACAGTCTCCCATATCACACTAACTCCAACCACCTAAAACTCTCTAACCCAACTCCACACTCCCATAACACTCAACTCACTACCTCTGACATCACTCAAACACTCCTTATATACTCCTCCCCCACCCTTTCTAAGACATCACAAACCACACCCACTCAGTTCAACATTCTAGACACACTACTAAACATAGTAAAGCAGACATACACCAGGGAACTGAATTGTGGGGTTACACCACAAACGCCAACTTCAATGGACCGGTCATGTTGTTTGAATGTCTGACTGCCGTCTCCCAAAGCAGTTACTTTATTCCCAACTCAAGGATGGAAAGCGGAATATCGGTGGTCAGTATAAAAGGTTTAAAGATGTTCTTAAGACTAATCTTAAAAAATGCAATATAAACATAGAAAACTGGGAAGCTCTGGCCCATGAACAATCTAAATGGAGGTTGGCCTTTCACAAAGGTTCCATGGACTTTGAAGAAGCCCGAGTGCAAGGTGAAAGGGAGAAACGTGCTAAGCGAAAAGCACATCAAACGAATCCTTTACAGGACCATCTTCCATCTGGTAACCTGTCCCCTCACTGTGGGAAGCTGTGTGGATCTAGAATTGGCCTCCATGGTCACTTATGGACCCATCGCTAGAGTCTACACATTTTTTTAGAATTTCCTCCTTTTATAATTTTCTTTTTGTAATTTTATCCTGGAAGACAATCTTACTCGGTCACGAGTGATCGCCTACTAAAAATTTTGTTGGTATTTATAATTGCCAAAAGAAAAGAAAAGGCCCTCATTCTGATATCCCTGCCAAAGTCACATTGTTGCATAATTTCAGATGTATGGTTTTCATTTGCCTTAATTGGGAATTACGGTCTTGCTAAAACATTTTCTGCAATAAGCTTTACATGCAGACGCAGTTGTATCAGCCACATTTTCTAGTCTAGCCAGGTGGTAACCAATATCAAGCTAGGGTGGAATTTGGGTGATTTTTAGTCATAATTACTGTAGTCCCCTCTGAGAACTTTTGTATACTTTAAGGCCATTCAGTTTTCTCTGGAACAACTTCCATAGTTGCTTCACATAGCAGATGAAGATAGAGGGATTTATAGTATTTCTGGTGTGAGGGCAATGCAGTACTCATTGATTGCCAGGCATTTTCACATGCTTTTATACTGCTCTGAAGTAATTAAAACAAAGCAAACCACTAGGCAGCAGTTATACAGCTTGGGCGTTTACTGCTTGACTATCTCTTCTGGTGCCCTCCTATGCATCTTTACTCAGCAGTAAGTCGCACTGTGTTCAGTTGGGCTTACTCCCAGATAGCTATCCATAAGGTCGCTCCAGATGTTTGAGGGCCCTTGAGCAAAACACCATCAGTGGGCCTGCTCCTCACTCAGTGAGTCTTCCCAGCCTTGGATTAACCATTAAGCAACACGAGCACGTGCTCAGGGCAGCAAGGGGAGGAGAGGGCACCACAGAGTACCACAAATTTTTGCATTTGCATTTCCCCCCTTATAACAGTTTTATTTAAAAATTCATAAAACTGATGAAAATGTGTATTTCTTTATGTTGCCCTAGTTATAGGTAAGTAATTGGCTTATATTGCTTGCTGTTGCTGCTATTCAGTGTTAAATAAATATAATAAAAAAAACAGTTTATATTTAATATAGTTGTGTGTTCTGGCGTGGGGGATGGCCTTGAAGAAAACTGAGTTTTTAATGGCTTATTTCACCTTCAGCACTTATTGAGTCTTAATGTCGTGCCAGCTAAGCAATGGAAGGGCCGAGGGGGGCACCATTATTGGACTGTGCTTAGGGCATCAGCTGGCCTTAGTCCAGCCCTGTGAGTCTTCCTTCTCAGCACCATTGTCACCAGCTGCTATTTTCCTCATCCTCTCTCTCCTCATTGCTGCCACTTGCTTGCTTGCCAGGGTGTGGGCCCTCAGCCGGTGCCTGACCATACCAATCGTTGATACCAGCCATGCACTAAACCCCTTACTTGTAGGAGCTGGTATAGACATATTTGCTGTGGGCAGCCTTGTGGTGAATCCTCCCACAGCTGCATCTTCTACCCAGACTTGCCACATCAGTCAGGAGGATCATCAGAGAATGAGTTTCTCTGCCTTGATCATGTGCACCATTTCTCTGCCATGATCATGTGCACCACACCAATGGTGCACATGATCATGGGCAGGGACACTCATGATAGTCGCATTGCATCTGATGAGGAGTTCTAATATTTATTTATTTATTTAGGAAAACTATATGCCACCTTCCTGCAATAGCACTCAGGAGGATGGCTTAATGATTAAAAAAATATTGTGCATCATAAAAATGCAAGCACAAAGCAGCAGACAAATGTACAAAAAAGTACACACAAATATACAGAGATAAAAACACAGCCATTAAATAATAAAAGAGAGCAGCAATTATCATGTGATCCTTCATTAATTCAGTCACCAGCAATAAAGATCAAACCAAACCAAACCAAACATTACAGAGCAATAACAACAACCAAACAAAATCAACCACAAAACAGAAGACAGTATGGTACCTGCAGGATAGGAAGGAAAGTGCTGAGTGGATCTCCCTGGGGAGGAAGTTCCACTAATGAGGTGGAAACAGAAAAGGTGGCCACCTGCCTAACTTCCATTGGCAAGCGCATCCAGAAAAGAGCATCTGCTGAAGATCTCAACTGGTGTGTAGGTTTAGAGGGGAACAGGTGGACTTTCAGGCATCCTGGTCCCAGGCCCTTTAGGGCTTTAAAGGTTCAAGCCCAGCACTTTGAATTGTGCCTGGAAATAAACCGGGAGCCAGTGTAGTTCCTTAAAGATCACCAGTGAAATATGCTCACAGTGGCAAGCCCCTGTCCACAGCCTGTCTGTTGTGTTGAAGTTTCCAAAGACTTTTCACAAGCAGCACTACATATGACCCCTTTATATGGTTATTGGGCCTAATAGACAGAATGGCTGGGAGCCTGGGAGAGGTAGTGATGGGGAACTTGCTATGGTGATGTTGTTTCCCGTGGGTGAATAGAATACCACCCTGGAAGGGTTCCACTTATAAAGGTGGCCTAAAACTAATTTTAAATAAAATAAAATAAATAAAAGCTACCTCTGAGAAAGAAATTAAAGTGGGACAGGAGCACAAATAGAGATCTGTCTGTCTTTCATTCATGGGGAGTACATAATTCTACTCCTGAACTGCTTGTTCATCACTAGAGTGAGAGTTCTGCCCTGTCCCTTCCTGCCATACAGAGAAGGACAGCTTTGATTACAAAGCACAGCAGAGGACAACTCGGAGGTATCGACAAATGATTTTACATTTTAGGAAGAAAACAAAAGGATGTTTCAGATCTGTTGTTGTTGTTGTTGTTACAAAAAAATGTGTTTGCCATGAAATACGTTCCCTTCACAGAGGGTTCCCCCACCCCCAAGGATGGTGTGCTTGACTGTGTGTTCCTCTTCTGTTATTCTTATTTGACATTTTAAAGGATAATATGTTTGGTACATCATAGATTAGCTGCTGCTGTGTCATAAATCTCTAATTCTACTTAAGCTGCAGGTTAGTAATATCTTCTCTTTTCTGCTTAGAGCAGGGAATCCTAAAGAAGTAAGGAACGACAGAAGAAAGTGTATCCATGAAATTCTACAAGGATGTAAGCTCAATGTATAGGCATTTTGCTGATGCAGCAAGGCAAATCTGTACGTGGATGCAGACAGGTTTCTGCAGGTGTGGGTCAGAGTCATGCTTAAGGATTTGATCCTGTGCATGAAAATGAAAGGCAGCAGAAATCATCAGAGGACTAAGGCCCCAAAATTCGCTCCCAAACCAAATGCAGTTTGGATGTAGATTTAAGTTGGATGCACTGGCAGAAATGGACATCCCTATCTCCTCCTCCCAACAGCAGCCCCTCCAGCCCCCTGAAAATACTACATAGAGGGGTGAGCTGTGGTGCAGGGGGAGCAGGGTTCCCCAAAATCTGGCAGAGGGACCTTCCATGAGCGGAGCCCTTCCTCTTGAGGAAGGCAGATCCTGGATCCAACCCACCCAAGTTCAGCACCCAGGGGTTATCCATTCAATGGCCCATGGCCTGTTGTTGAGTTATTTGACGGTTGTTACCCTCTCACACAAGCCATGCTGCCCAGGGTTTGGACAACATGACAACCTGTGCCCAGGTGGGTAATTAGGCAAATTGTGCCCGGCATGTGCCACAGCTTAAACAAGCCACTGTGGCTTGTTTAAGCTGTGGTAATCGTGCAAACTGACTCAGTGAATGCTCAGCACGATTTATTTATTTATTCATTTATTCATTTATTTATTTATTTATTATATTTATACCCCGCCTTTTTTCCTGCAAGGAACCCAAGGCGGCTTACATAATCCTCCTCCTCCTCTCCACTTTATCCTCACAACAACCCTGTGAGGTAGGTTAGGCTGAGAGTCAGTGACTGGCCCAAAGTCACCCAGTGAGTTTCATGGCCAAGCGGGGACTAGAACCCGGATCTCCCGAGTCCCAGTTCAACACTCTCACCACTACGCCACACTGACTCTGTGTGCTTCTTACTGCATTGATCACCAGTCACAGGGGAAACAAGAAGGCACTCCCCTTATTCTCCAGTTCCAGCAAGTGAGCATTGTCAGAGATGGAAATGCCAACCACTTGTTAGATTTGTGCACATAGCAGGAGGTATTCTGGGTTGCGATTCTCTCAATTAGAGCTACTGTATGCAAGCAAAATTGGAATAGTATGTACAGGCAAGAAAAAATGCCGTAAGTGTCCAGATGGTTACGGTAACTTTAAAAAAATGGTTTTGCTTTCTGCAGACAGCTGGATTTTGCAGAGTCAACAATATAGCAGTGGGGGAAGTGTCCTAGCTTACTGTCAGGTTGGCCTGCACATATCCTTCCTTTCTGTCTGGCTTTTCCTTTCAGGAGTACGGTGATGCATACAGCTGGAGAAACTCTGCCTGAAGTTATGGCATATGACTGGGACATAGAAGCCCGGACATGTGGCTTTCATTTTCAGCTCTCATGGTGTTCTACTGTGCAATCATTTCAAAAAGTTTAACAGTCTGGTAGTAAGATGGATTGAAATTGTTACCAAGGTGCCTTAGGCTGTTGGCAATAATAATAAAAAAATTAAATGTAATCCTTATGTCAAAACCTAGTATATACAGAACAGCTCTCAGAGGAATTAACTGGAGTGGATAATGGAGGTGAGAGATTAGTTAGAAAGCAAGACACCTGTTACCCAGGGCTAAGCAAAGACCAGTGAAAAGAGGCAGCCCTGGATGGATGTTAAAGTAAAGTAAATAGTGAGCTCTGCATAACTGAGGGTCCAAATCATTATATAATATATTTGTGTTTATTAGATAGTCTTAGTTCTTTCTTTGGAGTCACAGCAAGCAAGTGGCCAAAGGTTATGTATCCAAATATTCAGATCCATAGTAAATAAGGGAGTTACATAAGAAAACAGAAGACTTGTCTCTCCTAAATTGATTTAAGAAACCTAGGAATCTGCTTTTTGCCAGTACTTACGCTAGTATATGCAATGTTCTTTCCATTATACGTGGGGGACTTTTTTCAGTACAAGGGCAAAATTCCAATCTGGCAAGAATCTTGGGACCACTTTCCATTTGTGGGTGGGGGCCAAAGGCAGAGTGGGCAGGGCCAAAATGTGTTTCTAACCTATTTTAAGCCTACTCAGAAGTAAGCAGGACACGCTTCTGCATGTCTACTCAGAAGTAAGCAGAAATGCATCACTTAGCAGTACTTTCAAATAACAGCTCAAGTACCAAACCTCTGCATTTTTGCTCAGGAGTAAGCAAGAGCATCAAAACCACTCACAAGAAAGCAGGGCAAGCCTCAGAAGTAAGCAGGACTGAATAATTCCACAGCTTTCTCCCCAGGCCTTGCCCTCTCCCCTCTCTAGGGAAAAGCTCTTATGTCTAAAAGTCAGCAGCTAAGAGCTTTTCCCTGCTGAATGCTGAGAAAGGGAAAGGGTGTGTGGCCTGGGGAAGCCAGCGGGCTGGTCAGGGAACACCTGTGGGCAGTATTTGGCCCACGGGCTGAAGGTTCCCCTTGCATGCTTTGTGCCTAGAGTGGACAAAGTTGTTTCAAGGGGAAAAAATATGCACTACCGATAATGCTACCAAACAATTTAACAATTTTCAGTGAACATGATATTGAAACACTAACTTATAGGCTGAGAAATTACTTTGTACTTAGGCACAGTTTAATTATAGTTTAATTGTTTCGATATCGTTGATCACGTCAAACTTTCATGCTGTAGTGCACCATCTTGTCCTTCACAGGCACACAGAGATGCCCGTGTGACTAAAGGATGGTGGAGTGGAGAAAATGTATTTCTGTGTGATCCATGCACAGAGATGTGTTGCCTCCACCTGCAGCAGGGTCCAGGCTCCTTTGGTGCTTGGTTTGCTTCTCCGAAGACTGACAGAGCATGGAGGGCCTAGCAAGCCACGGTGGGGAAAGATGGAGGCCTTTTCTTCCCAGTGCTTCATTGGAATATAGCCAAACAAGTTAAATGCTTCCCGTATCTGGACATAAATTTTTCATAGGGATATGGACGGGACAAACATGCTGAGGGTGTAAAATTCAAATCCATAATTGTAATACAGGCACTTTATTGTTTTATGAGGTAAGGGGGTGATCTGGTTTGTCCAACTGGATGAATCTTGGAAGCAAGACTCTCACAAACTATTTATGGAACTGAATTGAAAAGGTTTTTTGTTTTATTTACAAATATGCATAATTTGGAAATTATGCAGAGGAAAGTTTTAAGTCAGGTGCTTGGTTTAAGAAACAAACACCCTCGTGCCCTTGATGGAGAGAGAAGTGCCCCCTGCCCATTTCCTGAAACATTTGCACGACAGAGATATCCTTCTTATTTATAATGATGGGCATGCAATGGATTGTGTACTAAGAAACAGGCCTGAAAGAAGCTTGCTCTGAAAGATTCCTAACCTGGATGGCAACCTGGTAGATTGTGTACCAGGTTGCCCTCTTTCCCTGTTGGATCTTCTACAGTCCAAGAGCAGGAAGGCAATGGCTGAGTTCACACGACATGACAATCCATTCTGGGTTGCTACCCATGATGGTTTGCCATGTTGTGTGAACCTAGACCAATTCCTGCAGGGTGGCTTGTTTGAGGGCAACAAGCTAACCTGACAACCCATGGCTTGTTCTTGGGGTTCTTGTACCCACGATGGGTTGTCATGTCATCTGAACCCAGGCAACAGACCCCATCTTGGGTACCAGGGATCAGCTAGTGCAGGGCTCTCCAACCTTGGGTCCCCAGATGTTGCTGGCCTACAGCTCCCAGCATATCCAGCCAGCATGGCTAATGGCAAGGGATTCTGGGAGCTGTAGTCCAGCAACATCTGGGGACCCAAAGTTGGAGAGCCCTGAGCTAGTGACTTGCTTGGCAAAAGTTGCAAAAACCCCTTGCTGCTCTTGCCAAGGTACCCGCCAGTGCCAGCCACCCCACAAGGGCTCAAGCAGTCATTAGCCATTTGCAATATCAACCCACGATCCATGTTGATAAATACTTATTATCAGTTAATAAATATGATACACAGGGCCTTAAGCAGGAATGGAATAAGGAATTGGAATGTCCTATTTGCCTAATCAGTGGGTTGTTGCATTAGTGTCTCTATCTGAAGTGTCAATGGAGTCAGAAAATTAATACCTCTACATCCATCACAATATGTCACCTCTCATTGAATGGGATCCTAGGGCATCAGTGCTCCAATGGATGACTAAATAAGAACACAGAACCAAAGATACACAGCTAAAGCAATAGAGCAGATGTGGTTTAAAGGAATTTTCTCAGAGGCCTCCAAGCAACAATGCTCATCCCACCCAGTCCCAGATGGTGACGATCTGGCCATCTTTTTTTTTTTTTTTAAATAAATAAATAATGGAATTTTGATGTGATAGGTAACACATGGCATAATTGTGTAGTATTTTTCTTTGTGTTTGTACTGTTATCTGCCACTGTTGTATACCTACATGTTGTTGTTGTTGTTGTTGTTGTTGTTGATTATACTTATATTCCACCTTTTTTCCTGCAAGGAACCCAAGGCAGCTTACATAGTCCTCCTCCTCTCCATTTTATCCTCAGAACAGCCCTGTGAGGTAGGTTAGACTGAGAGTCAGTGACTGGCCCAAAGTCACCCAGTGAGCTTCATGGCCAAGTGGGGACTAGAACCCGGATCTCCCAAGTCCCAGTCCAGCACTCTCACCACTACGCCACACTGGCTCTGTTGATATGTACATAAGTTAATAAGTGCTTTTGACTAGTCAAACAGTTGGTCCCAATAATAGATGATTAGTATAAGGTTATGGAGATTGAAAAGAAACAGTAATCATCTTAGGGTGCAATCCTATGGCCTCCCGACATTGTCTGTGGGGCCATAGAGCATTATTCAGAGTCCCAGCTCTGACATCCTCTGTTCTGCAGAGCTGGGACTCTGAAGGCAGAGTCCCTGCCCCGCCCCCTCACAGCCGGCATGGAAAGAACTTCGCTGGCTGCATCTCCGAGGTCTGAAATCGGCCTCGGAGAGGGCTAAAGGGGCGTGCTGAGGAGGGGAGGAGGCTGGGGCCAACGGCATGCGCCATATCCAATTGGTGCCCCTGCCTCCTTTCCTCCCGCTCCAGGAGCTTCATCTAGACAGCTGAAAGCAGCCATCTAGATGAAATACAGGCATGAGGCGCGGGGCGGCAGAGATTGCCGCTGTGCATCGCACCCTGCATTGGATGCACATAGGCCTCTGTCAGTGTTCGGAGGCTTATGTGCATTGAGTGTGGAGGACATTGGATTGCTCCCTCCATGTTCTATTTCTTTATCCTATTTTCTTATCTCTTTCTTTTAAGAAACAACCTTGTTCCTTATTAAAGTCCATATTCCCAACTGCACAAAAACCTAGTTTCCTTGGCACAACTGCACAAAATGTGTCCAGCTGCACATTAGAATAAACCCTGAGTATTGTCATTTATCTTTAATTTAACCATTTTGCCCAGCATTTTTGTAGTAAGAGTGCCTGAGATGGCCTATCCTTTGCCTTCTGCCTTTTTATACCCTGAAAGCTTTGGAGTCAATTCAAGAAATTGTCATAATGTCTAAGATTGGTGCCTAAAAATACTTGGGAATTGGAGCTACTTTCATGATTAGTTTGACTCAAATGCTTCCTTAGCAGTAATTTCCCTTTATGATGTCTAGGATGCATTATGCCATGATTCATCTTGACTTCTTTTTTCTTTCTTTTTTTTTAAAGTCACAGATCCAACTAAGGCAGTTTCAATATTTTATCGTTTGGGACCAGGATATCTGAAGGACGTCCTAGTCCCATCTGTGCTGCCTACTCACACACTCAGGTTAACATCTGAGGCTGTGATCTGGGTCCCCCCTGAAACCCTTTTCAGTCATGGTGCCACAACCTGCCCACGTCCTTCCAAAGGAAGACAACCTGGCTGAATCGCTGCTTGTTTTTCAGTGGATGGCAAAACCCCAATTGTTTCAGAGGATCTTTGGGGTAAGGGCAAACTAATATTATGTCACTGCTGTGGCTACAATGTGAGGATTATGCCAGGGATGGGGACTTGGACTCCAGGACTCGACTCGTGAGTCGGACTGAGTCCCCCCTCTGACTCGAGTCCCACTCGAGTCCCAATATTTTTAATTGGACTCGAGACTCGACTCGGGACTCGAGACCAAGGACTGCAGGTGCTGTCTGGACCTAGTTGCAGTAACAAGCCATGGCTTGTTAACTATGAACAATCCATGAAGAGAACCCATGGTTTGTTGTTGGGTTGTGAACTGTGCATTGTTCGCCATGGTTGGTTATCTCGACTGGCACTCCACAGACAAAGGCCTGCGCTTCAGCCTCTCTCTTTGCATACTGCAAGCCCATCACCACCAACACAAGCTCCGTCTCTGACTCTGCACTACTGGACTTTAGCGCAGAAATGCGGTCCTATAGTGCCCTGGTCTTTGCGCAATGCAGTGAGGGTAGCCCTGTGGATGTCTTGAAGTTTTGGGAGAGGCAGCGGAAGGACCTGAGATTACTCTGTGTGGCTGCTCTGAGTGTGCTTCTGGTTCCAGCAAGTTCATCACCAGAGGAGCGGGTGTTCAGTGAGGGTGAAATTGTGATGAGACCTCACCGTTCCAGAATGGGGGCCAAACATTTAGAAAAAATTGTGTTCTTCAAATGCAACATGGATAATTTTTAGGAAGTACAGCAAGTTTATTTTTTTTAAATCATTTTCCTAAAATGCAACCTTTCAGACATTTTGGGTTTGGCTGCCTCTGCCTGCCTGTTTGGGGTTTCCTGCCTCCTCTGCCTGCCTGGTCTCTTCTTAACCAGTTCCACAGTTTGAATTGTCCAAGAGAAAGGCCTCTGCCTGCCTGGTTATTTTGGGTTTGTCTGCCTGGTCTGTTCTTGCCAAAATCAGTTGCAGAGTTTTGAAATAAAAAGGCACACTTGTGCTTAGAATTTATTTAAGCCACACATCTGAAGTAGCCTTATTTTGTTGGGGGAAAACGCCATTGATTTTAATAGGGACTCGTGGAGTCAGCTTTGGGAGTGACCCGTGACTCGTGAGTCACCATTTTGGACCAAGGACTCGGACTCGAGACTCGGGTCCAAAGACTCGTGACTCGACTCGTGACTCGAGACCAAGGACTCTTCAACATCCCTGGATTATGCTTATTGGGTTTTTGTTTTTGATGCTCTGTGTTCTGAGTTTATTTTTTTGAAATTATTATATTATTTTTTATGAAACCATATTATTTTAGGTGTTACATGGTATTATTTGTATGTCTTAAATTATTTTTATGTAACTGTTGCTAGCAGACAATAGCATTTAAACCTCCGTGCTTTGCCTTGCTATTCTGGACCTGTCGGATTCCTGGACTCTCAGCTGCCCCCCTGGACCACTCTTTTGGACAACCCCTGACTGGCCTTGACACTTGATACAACTGGCTCCCATGAACTGAACTCTGGACCGCCTTGACCTCGCCTCTGCCTTCTCCTGCTAACTATACTGGATCTCTTGTGTATGACCCTGGCCTGGCCTGATTTCTGAGCCCGGACAGGGGGCAGGCCTAGGAGTAGGACAATCAGCAGGAGTTTGCATTTGCATGAATGCACATCAGCACAAGTGTGATTTTTTTCAAATCACCCCCCCCCAGTGAAAAATCAGTCTGCAAGTCGGTGGGATCCACGCCACTTGGAAAAGGCAGCCCACTGCAGAACCCACAGGTCAGATTCATAGGCATCTGATCTCATTTGACTTTGTTGTGGATTTCTCCGGCATCCCTAGCAGAGCTTTCCTGTCTCTGGACCTGCTCAGGGTTCCTAGCTTTCCTTTGCCACAACCCTGTTTCCTTAAACCTGTTGCATGCCTAGGCACAAGCATCAGACATACACACACCTATATGCACAAATGTGTCTGCAGCAGGGGTGGGGGAACTTTTCCAGCCCAAAGGCCAGTTTTCCACCTGGGAAACCTCCCAAGGGATCACATGCCAGCAGTGGCCATGGCCATAGGTGGCTATGTAGGCACTTTTTTCTCCCCTCTGGGTAAAAAGTGTTAGGGTGGGAAAAGAGTGGACAATAGGATGTGCTTGTGCAAGTAGCATGTGCTTGGTGGGTTAGGGTATGTAGGGGATATAGAAATAATTTGAAAGATCCTGAGATGCTTGCCCAATTAATAATCCTATAATTCAATTTGAAAGGGCTTTTCTAAATTTCGTCCCTTGCCCAATTTGTCTCTAACCAATTTGAAAGGTATACTATATTCCCTTGCCCAAGTACTGTATAATAACTAAGCAATTTGAAAGATCTTCTGAATATTCTTTTTCAGTGCAAGCATTTTGTTTTTCTTTGCTTGTATCTAGCTAATGATTTTTCAAATGGTTTGTCCTAAGTAGTGAAAGGCACTAAACTTCACTTGGACTATAGAAGAAAGTTTAAACTTACTTTTAATAAGTTTGAAGAAGAAATTAAGTTCAAACTAATACACACACTAAACCCCCTTAACTATAGAAACATATAAGATACACCAAAGAAGATTTCAAACTTACAAATATTTTGCTGGCAAAGGAATACTTCCCTCGAGAATTCCCCAATGCAACACAGTGGATTTCAATCTCACCTTGGTTTCGGAAGAAGTAGACCCTGAAGCTAAGGGGAGGTTAGAATTTATACCCTTTCCCCATTATCCTAAAAGCCACACTCATTACCATATATAGAAACCATAATATTTTAAGCTTGCTGATCGATCCCTTATTGGTGATCTAGCCCTCTTGAAGGACCCTTTCTCTGTTCTTAAGGTCCCTCGTCTTGTGAGTAATCGTGATGTGATGCATATGTGATGTTTTCACTTTCCTATTTTATGGAAATACCCCAGATTTCTTAACATGTTCTCTGTGGTTTTTACAGTATGCCTCTTTCTTCATGGGACATAACCCTCACCCATTTCTTGTCAAGTTCCTCTTAATGTGAACGTTTACGTTGTGTTTCGAAATCACAACTAACTTCCAGACGGCTCTTCAACTTCCAGACCCCCAACAAACTGCTTCAGCAATTCAATACATACAGGCATGAGCCTTAGCAGAGCCACTGTGGTTGGCCTGTCTAACCCTGGCCTTAATGAGCAGGCACACATCTATAGCTTCAGCTACCCCACTCTCTCATACACCATTCACACAATCATGCACACGCCATTTACACTGACATGCACTGCACACGCCATTCACACAGCCTTCCCAGACACACCATTCATACACCTAACAGTTTTTCCAGGAGATGTTCACCTTTGCAAGAATATTCTAGCATCGACTATATGCCTAGTTCTACTGGTGCCATTTACATTCCTGTAAACAGTTTTGCTTATTATTGTTCTTAATTAAAGGTGAAGGTTAGGAACAGCAACATTTGACATCTTTCATATTTCACTGTTTCACAGATGCACACCATGCATACACATGCACACACTCTTCCCTGCCCCTCTTCTTCAGCTGATCCATGCAGATCAGGTGAGGGGAAATATTTTCTATGCCCAGCACCTGAGACAAGGTCCCTTTCTCATAGCTGAGGAGGGAAAAGGTCTTATCTCCGATCAGCAGCTGATCGGAGATGAGGCATTTTTGCCTGGGAAGAGGGGGTGTGGCCTGGTGGGCTAGATGGGGAGCCCCCACAGGACATATGTGGCCTGTAGGCTGGAGGTTCTCCATGCCTGCTCTATAGACATGAAAGTTTGGCACTCCTGCCTCTAACAGTTTGGCAAACCTCCCATCCACATGCAGGTGAGCATTCCCTTTTATTTACCTGCTGGATATATCACCAAACACACACACCGATAATATTAGTATATTTAAATCAACTTGGTCTATGGACCCATAGAAGGAACAGAAATGTTTTTAAATTACTGCCTCTTTCTCATCCCCCTTCTTCCCCATCATGTACACTTCTCCCTCTGTTGTTGTAATCATGAGTAGGGTGGCCACTTATGAATCGCCAAAAAAGAGGAAATGCATCAGCAAAAGAGGACACCAATTTGCATAAAATGTGCATATCCTAATGTATATGTTTACATGCAAATTTAGGGAAAAAATATTATAATTTAAATAGAAATACAGTACATTTCACCATAGTGTGGAAGACTGTGACCAGGTGACTTGTGTGCCTTGTTCAGTCTGCAGTCCTGGTGCTGTTGATGGGCAACTTCAAGGCCCGGCTCTTCCTTCGGATGGTTTTTTATCTTGGACTGGGCAGCCCTTCTAATAGAGGATGCCTTCAAATAGAGGACTGTCCTCTGTAAAAGAAGATACATGGCCATCCTAATTCATGCACAGCATGGAGTTGCTCATATCAAATCTGATTGAGGTTGCAGTCCTATGGTCCCTGGGAGAACACCTCAAGGGCTTTGGGATTTTTCAGATCTCCCCATTCCAAGGGTGGAGAGAGAGGTCCACAGCTGGTGCTTCTCCAATGTCGAACTCAAATGTCGGAGAGCATGAAAATGAGGCATGCTGTGGGCATTCCGTGGGTGTTACATGTGTGTGCTGGGAGAAGCTACAGATCCTCAGGATCCAAAGCCCTCCCACCCCTCTGACATGCCCTTGGAGTGGGGAAAGAATTAAACCAGCCTTGGAGTTGGTGTAGTTCATTTTCCTCCAACTGAAATCAATGGGAGAGAAAAGGAAAGAGAGAAAAAGAGAGAGGCTGGAAACGTCAAATACAATGGAAAAAAGCCAGACAGACCACCTTCTGCCCTGCTGGCATGAACCAACAGGGCATTGGAAAAGGGACTTCCTCTGCCTCAGCCTCAGGTCATCCCTCCCCCCCCCCTCTTTACAGGACTGTTCAGTAAGCTGTTTGAAGCTTTGAATTTTTCACTGCTAATTTCTGAACATTTTTCTCCATTTCAAAAGCTTGATTCTTCCATTTCTAAAATGTCTTGAAATCTGAGAGGTTTTCTCATGCAGGGATGGGGACTCGGACTCCAGGACTCGACTCGTGAGTCGGACTGAGTCCCCCCTCTGACTTGACTCAGACTCGAGTCCCAATATTTTTAAAGGGACTCGAGACTCGACTCGGGACTCGAGACCAAGGACTCTTCAACATCCCTGGGCTGTGCCAGAAGGAGTGGAGAGGAGTGTGATCGCCGTCGAAGAGTGAGGGTGAAATTGTGATGAGACCTCACCGTTCCAGAATGGGGGGGGGGGCAAACATTTAGAAAAAATCATGTTCCTCAAATGCAACATGGATAAGTTTTAGGAAGTACAGCAAGTTTATTTTTTAAAATCATTTTCCTAAAATGCAACCGTTCAGACATTTTGGGTTTGGCTGCCTCTGCCTGCCTGTTTGGGGTTCCCAGCCTCCTCTGCCTGCCTGGTCTCTTCTTATCCAGTTCCACAGTTTGAATTGTCCAAGACAAAGGCCTCTGCCTGCCTGCTTTGGGGTCCCCTGCCTCCTCTGCCTGCCTGGTTATTTTGGGTTTGTCTGCCTGGTCTGTTCTTGCCAAAATCAGTTGCAGAGTTTTGAAATAAAAAGGCACACTTGTGCCTAGAATTTATTTAAGCCACACATCTGAAATAGCCTTATTTTGTTGGGAAAAACCCCCATTGATTTTAATAGGGACTCGTGGAGTCAGCTTTGGGAGTGACTCGTGACTCATGAGTCACCATTTTGGACCAAGGACTCGGACTCGAGACTCGGGTCCAAGGACTCGTGACTCGACTCGTGACTCGAAACCAAGGACTCTTCACCATCATGTTCTCATGTTGCTTACTGTTGTGTTAGACAACACATTGTCATGAGCCATGCTGTTCTCTTCTTCAATGCCTCTCTTCACCAGTGCCCGGATGAATAATGTCTTGGCCTAGTTATAGAAGTTCCGAGGTTTGACTCAGTCTGACAGAGCTAAAGACATTAGCAAAGAAATTCAGAGGGGAAAATGTCATTTATGTGCTGGCACTGTATGAAAAAATGAGCGATTTGACTGCAAATAAGTCTGGTGAGCACGAAATTCTTACATTATGCTACAAACCTCTTTCTACAGGGTTTAGATAATATTATGACTTACTTCATCAGCGGTGTACTTTGTTTACTTAACTTCAGAGGCTATTTCAGTTCTCCTGAGTAAAATGAGTCTGATAAATATGTGGTGACAAATAAAGAAAACAACTATAATATAGTTTATAGTCATGAGCTACAGAGTTAACAAAATGAAAAGGCCTGATTTGATGACAATATGAGCAGTTCTCATTGCTTCAGCAAGATTTGCAGGTTTGCTTTGCACTTAGCAGAATAAGGCCATAAATTAGTGAGGATATTTACTCATTTTCATCAGTATGTAAACCAGAGAATAAATTTGATAAAGTCAGGCATTGAATATATAACTAACTGGTGCTAAACTTGGCTTTCATTAAGTTAACCCTAAGGGTCAATATCAATGATTGCTCAGACTATGTTAAGGCACTATCCTATGCAGGTTTAGACAGAAAAAAGTCCTACAACTCCCAGCATGGCTGGCTGGGGAATGTTGGGAGTTGTAGGACTTGGTTCTATCTAAACCTGCCTAGGATTGTGTGCCCTTAGTCATTTTTCACCCTCTGCTTCCCTGTGGTGCAGTTAGGCAGTGTTAGATTCTAGATTTCATGGTTTTAGAGAAGGTCTTGAGATGGGAATGTGTGTTATTTCACTTACTTCAAACTGCAGTAAGTTGGCCCAGTTGCATATTGGGGTCCTATTGTTCATTCTGCTGGCTGCATGCCCAAAGTCCTGTCCTGAGCAGGGCTGGCGTGAAGGGTAGGCATGGTTGGGCAACTGCTGAGGGCCCACCACATCCCAGCAGGGGCCCACTGACAAAACCTCCTGGAGTTGTTGCTTCTCTTCACCATTGCAACCTGCTTGTTCACTTGCCTCTTGCACTGGCCCAGACAATGGAGGTGGTGAGAAGGAGGAGCAGCAGATGCCACGGCCTGCTTGCTCCTTGGCTCTTTGCCTGCCAAGCAAGCAAGCAAGCAGTAGCAATGATAAGAAAGAGGAGGAGGAGGAGGAGGAGGAGCAGCACTAGCAGCTGGTGACAACTGACAATGGTGGTGAGAAGGTAGACTCACTGAGGGAGGGGGCCCATTAAAATGGCCCTCAGAAACCTGGAGCTGGTCCTTACAGCACCACTGCTATGGCTGGCTTCTTACTTGTGAGAAATGAGTTGTCTGAATAATTCATTACAGGCAGCCGTTTTGCACACTGTTGCTAAATTCACACATTTAGGTAGTTCCTGGAGGTGCTCAAAATGGCGGTTTCTGTTTGTGGCAAATCACTCAGATGACTCATTTTGAAGTGAGGAGGAGAAAATATAAAGAGTGGTCGTGTGTATTGACCCCAAGTCTGACAAGTTCATAGCTAATAACTTTCTTTCATATTTCTCTATGGGCTCTGGGAGCCATTATACAATTGACTCATAAAATATGCTGCTGCTGTAGAATTTGGATATTGAGTAGGTTGTCCTTATGCTATCCTAGGAAATAAAAGTCAGGATTTTTTTGAGATAAGACTGCTGGGGTGGCCATGTATCCTCTTTTACAGAGGATAGTACTCTTTTGGCTGCCAGAGGACTGTCCTCTATTTGAAGTAGTGCTGTGCTGAACCCTGCCCCCTCCTTTTGTGAATTTCTAGGGGACCTCTTTCGCAAGAAGGGGGAGAATTTTGAACAATTTTCTCCTTAGGAAGGAGGCAGGGGTTCCATTCATCTTCTTAAGTGTAGGAGGAGGGCATTCAGGAAGAGCTACTGGGCTGGAGAAGCCTCTCTGCAAAGAGTCCCGCACTGCTGCAAGCAAGAACAGGGTTTTTAGAGCTTTAAATGAATGCCCACGAGAGCACAAAACGTCACGTGGTCTCATGGGACTCCAGGAAGAGCTGCTAAGCTGAAAGCTTTTGTGCAAAGAGCCCCACGACACTGCGATAGTGCATGGGGCAATTTTGAAGCTAAATGAGAGAGAAGACCCCTTGGTCACCTCCTACATTTAAAAAGGTAAATGGAACCCCTGTCCCCTTCCCAAGGAGAAAATTATTTGAAATTCTCCTCCTCATCATCCTCTTTCAGTTTTTATTTTGCCCCCACTTTCACGAATTGCCGAAAATGAAAGAATTGAAATATTTGGCACAGCACCAGCTTGAAGGCATCCTCTATTTTAAAGGCTGTCCTTTATGATTATGATCTAATGATAGAGAACCATAAGAACTATTCAACAGGTCACCTGGTCACACTCTTCCACACTGTGGTGAGATGTAGGATATTTCTGTTTAAATTATTTTTAATTTTTCATCTAAATGTATAAATTAGCATATGCACATTTTATGAAAACCACCGCCATCTTTTCTGGTGCTGCATTCCCTCTTCTTTGGCGATTCATAGGTGGCCAACCGCCTAGTGAACCAGGCCTATGCAACTTCTGACCCCTGAATGCAGCCCACCAGCCATTTATTTGTAACCGGCCAGGTGCTGGACGTGTGGCGTAGTGGTTAGAGTGTTGGACTGGGACTCAGGAGATCCAGGTTCTAGTCCCCGCTCGGCCATGAAACTCATTGGGTGACTTTGGGCCAGTCACTGACTCTCAGCCTAACCTACCTCACAGGGTTGTTGTGAGGATAACATGGAGAGGAGGAGGACTATGTAAGCCGCCTTGGGTTCCTTGCAGGAAAAAAGGTGGGGTATAAATGTAATAAATAAATAAATAAATAAAATACCCTTTTAACTAGAGCTGTGCATGAATGGGCTCTCAAAATTCTCCACCCTACTTGTGGGCAGAGAAATTGGGGGAGCAATTTCACCAAATTTCTCCAGGTGGAGGAGAAATTCTCCAGCAATTTCTCACAGGGTGGGGCTCACCATTGGCAGAGGTTGTAGTAGGGCAATTTGTTTCTTTTTTCCTCGGGGTTTTCGCTTTTTGTGTTGCCACGGCAAGCAGCAACAGTAGCAAACTGTGCCGGCAGCCCAGTCCCCATTCCGCATCCTCCACGATGCAGGTGTGAGGGTGGCAGCATTGTATCCGGCTTGAGGGAAGAAGTGGAGCTAGTGCTGTGCCAAAATCTGCCCTCCAATCCCCTGAAAGTTTTCTTCCCCCCCCTGAAAGAGGCCTCTCTTTTTCTTCCTGATTCTTAGGGCATTTTATAATTTATTTTGAATTTCCTTGGGTGGTGTTTTTGACCTTACCTAATCACTGTGAGGTGGCTGAGGTGTGTGTGTGTGTGTGTGTGTGTTTTCTTTCTATTAGACATGTCTCCATTGCCCTGCAGTCTCCCAGGTAGCGGTGGGATCGAACTTGGGGGGGGGTGTCCCGGTTCTCCGCCGCCTCGATCTTCTGAGCAGCGCGGAGCGGCATGGAGCAGTTCTCCACGCTGCTCGAGCTGCCCTCGCCGGTCCCGTCGCGTCACTTCCAGCACCAGAAATGATGCGATGGGACCCTGCGCAGACGCAATACGTGGTACGGGGTCCAGCGTGCCTGCGCAGGGTCCCGTCACAGTCATTTCCGTTGCTGGAAGTGACACGACGGGACTGGAGCGGGCGGTGTGGGTGGCTCACCACGGAGAGGCAAGCCGCCGACGGAAAAAGGTAGGCTCGACCGAGCCTCATGCGGGCGTGAGCGAGCGGGCCAATTTCGGTCTGCTACGTCATTCGAGGCTCGACGTGCACATCGGTACTCCCAGGCTGCCTGTCCTTCCTGGTCAGAAAAAGAATTACCTCATGATGTCTTCCCCTGGGAGGGAAGTGCAGGGAAGCCAAGGAGGCTACAGGCTGCCGGAGAGACGGTTGTACAATGAAAGAGAGGAGACTCACACACACTCCTCAGCCACCTCATAAGTAAGGTAAGCACAAGAACCCTGAACCAAACCCATGAGAATTTCTCCAAAATTTCTTCTCCTTTGAATTTCTTTTCGAAAGCAGTTTCTTTTCTTTCAAATTGAATGGAATGGTAAAAAAAAAAAAAAATGTGGAAGAAAAGAAATTTTTGGCACAGCACTGTTTTAAACACAGGCAGGCAGCAAAACCAGGAGGTTTGTCAAACTCCTAGTGGGCTACCACTATTAGTGGACCACCATATATGTCTAACGGGCTGTATTCCCATTACAGGGAATACAATAGAGTTTGGCAGGGAGGGACTGTAGCTCTGTGGTAGAGCGCCTGCTTTGCATGCAGAAAGACCCAGGTTTGATCCCTGGCATCTCCGGGTAGGGCTGGGAAAATCCTGCCTGAAATCCTGGAGAGCCATTGTTGCCAGTCAGTGTCTGTCGACAATTCTGGGCTAGATGGACCCAAAAGGCAGCTTCCAGTGTTTCTAGGATGGGAGAGTCAGTGAGGCTTGAGTTTGTTGAGGTTCTCTGAGTTCCACCTTGAAGCTCAGTACACCTCATTCCTCCTGTTCCCAGTTGTGAGCTCCCCGCTGCCCCCCCCCCCCGCTTTGCATGGGGAAAGTACTCATTTGGGTGCACATTTTTTTAAAGTGTGGACCGAAATACGTGCTTTCCCTCATTAACTAAAGTGTAAATGCACTTTCCCCCCTTTCAAAATGTGCCTTTAAAGTGCACATTTTTCTAAAGTATGCATGTTGTGAACGAGCATCGTAAGCTCGGGAATGTGTGAGCTTTACCCGCACAAAGGGCTTGTGCTAGCGTGTGTGTGTGTGTGTGTGTGTGTGTGTGTGAAGGGGGCACACTCTGGCCTTAAATGAATGGAAACAAAATTCTCGTACATCCCTGTTAGCGGGTCATAAGTACTGTGTGCACGCCTGTTCTGTTAGGTGGGGCCTGCAAGAGCTATCTGGCTTGAATGGAGAATTTTCTTAGTTCCTTCCTGCTGTTTCCCTGCAGCACAAGATGATGTGGGCCCATTTATAGGGGCAGAGAGCAGGATTTGGTAAGTAGTATGTTAACTGTGAAAGGAAGCTAGTTGGGGCTGACAGGAGGAGGCTTGGATCCAGAATCGGTCTTCCACCAGCAGAAGGATACCTTTTGCCAAACGGGAATTTCACATCCTTTCCTTTCCCCAGCAGGCCTCTTCCCCCTCCTGTGCCCCCCAAATCTTCTCCGGAGGGCTGGGGTCCCAGAGTCGCTAACCTTATGATCCTCTGATTTTTTTCATTACTTTTTTGCGGGGGCTAGATTTGTCTAATCTGATACCAGTAGTTCATAATTAATATAAAAAAAATATATAGTGAGCTGTTAAAACTTTGCATTCTACACAGTGAGTTGGACATTGGCTCATGAGAATATTTCTTTTCTTTTTTTTTTAATGACAAGGCCATTCCTTTGCAATTTCCACTCAAAGTTACTTCATCCACCAGCCTTTTATTCAGGAAGGAAAATGATTAGTCAATACAGGGATTCCCGTGCTACAATCGATCAAAGGACATCAATCGGAAAGTGTGTGGAAATAGCTGGTGAAGAGTTCAACAATGTACACTCATCAGTCACAAATCTATTACTGTGCTTGCAATATTCTTGGAAGCCATTGAACATACTTGGTCTGATTTTACCATGGGTACAGTAGAGCAAAGGGAAAAGAAAATTGTCTTCCTTTTCTGCTAGGACAAGCCATTTGAATTAACTGCTTGCTTGTCAGGTATTGCAGTGCACCTTTGAAATCCCACAGTTTAAGATGCCTTAGAAAGAAATGCCAAAGGAATTACGTAATGTTTTCCCAACCACTTCCCCAGTGTAGCCTTGCACAAGCCAGCCAGACAAGGTACTGATCCTTATTTGTTTGTTTGTATATATCCCACCATTAAGAATAGCAATATTTTTAGGGAGACTCACAAAGAAATAAAAATTTAAAATATCACAGCATATAAAATTAAAACACAGCAATACAATGTATAACATGAACATCCAATCACTGCAAGCAATCCTTCAGATAACCTGGTCCTAGGCTGCTTAGGGATTTAAAGGCTAGCATCAGCACTTTAAATTGAGCCTGGAAACATGACAAGGAATGGGACAGAGACAGAAATGTCACGGAGTTGAACCTGCCCCAGGTGGTAGCACAGTTTTTGTCTCATTAAATTATGCTGTATCCTTTTAACTGTCCTCACAAAACTGTTCTAAAACACTGATTCAGCTGATGCAGTGTACTTGCAAAGAATGTGAGCCACAAAGTCCCCAGTTCAAGTTCCTGCCTAACAGGGCTGGCCCTACCATTAGGCTGAGGGAGATGGCTGGCTCAGGCGGCAGATGCCAGGGGGCAGGGGGTGGCAGCAAGGTATTGGAGGGCAGAACTCTGTGTGCCCCACAGAGTGTGCCCTGCACCCCCTAAGCTAGCTTGCTGCCCACAGGGGCAGTGGAGGGCACTGTTCCATTACCAGTGTTGAAATAAAATCCAACTGCCAATCTGGCTGGTTTCTTCATGTGGAATTTGGGGATGGGGTGCTATCTTGTCCTTCACCTCAGACAGAAAAATGACTTGGGCTGCCCCAGCTGTCTATAATTCAGTAGGTGGCAAGCCTGTCACTAGCCACTGATGAAAACCTGAAGGTGTTTAATATCTTAGATACATCTTTTCAAATGACTATCACTTTGTACCCAACGTATGCTGAAGTGATTAACAAAGCGGGCATACCTATATGGACAGCAGCTTTGATGAATTTCCTTTTTGGTAGCAGGTGGTGGATATCTTTGTAAATGCTATAATAAATTTGTAATATTTTTTTTGCTATACGATTTTTCCTTAACTTTCTTTGGTGTTGTGCACTCCCCTCCCTGCCCCCTGAGTGACGTATCATTATTTTTCTTTAAGAACGTAAGAAGAGCCATGGTGGATCAGACCAAGGGTCCATCTAGTCCAGCATTCTGTTCACACAGTGGCCAACCAGCTGCCCACGGGATCCCACAAGCAGGACATGAGTGCAACAGCACCCTCCTGCCCATGTTCCCCAGCAACTGGTGTATGTAGGCATACTGCCTCTGATACTGGATGAAGCACAGTAGGACTAGTAGCCACCAATGGCCTTCTCCTCCATGAATTTGTCCAATCCCCTTTTAAAGACATCCAAATTGGTGACCATCACCATCTCTGTGGCTTTGTTGTGTAAGCTGCAGAGACCCCTGTCTCCAATATGAAGGTAATTTGAAAATTCGTCAACTTTTGCAATATGCTTTTTAAATGCTATCACTGTTGTTGAAAATGTCCCATAGCCTACAACATTGTAGGATATACAAGATTATCTTTGTAACAATTTTAAATATTTGGGGGGTTATAATTACAAGGCCGCTTTGGTGTATATCCTGGCTGTAAATCAGTAGCAAAACTATAGTTTCCTCTAACCTAGCTTGCTTTAGTTCCATGAATCTTAATGTTCCTGTAACTTCCCTAGACCTCCCACCTGTTAAACAAGCTGTGGCATTTGTTGTTGTTGTTTCTGCTTGAACACATAACTTGATAGATCTGCCTAGTCAGAGGCCATCCTGACTGGATTTCATTTCTCTGTCTTGTCTAATGCTGTCGACAAGATGTACAGTTGAAAACGCTGCTAGCAGTTCTTGTCAGACAAGACTGACCTAAGTAAACCCTTTATCCAACAAATACGACCCAGAGAAGGAATCGGTCAAACCGGTTATTGAGGCCTTCTTTTGTGCCTCTGCCCTCAAAATCGGTGATGTAGTTTATAAAGCTTTCTGTGACCTTTTCCTCATCCTATGGCCAAGAAGCAGAATCTCTAACTTGACATGAAATTATATTTGCCTCCTCTGGTTCGCTTATTTAAATGGTGGCCGGTGGTGGGGAGGATTTGTTAGTATTATAAAGCACTCCAATTTTGCTAATATAAGACATTAGGCTCAGTGCCAGTGTCCCATAGAGTGGAGCTAATGCCAAGGCCCGCCACAGTGGCCCCAGGGCAGCCGGTGCCACCATCACAGTTGAGGCGGTTCATCTCGGCACGGGGTGGCACTGAGAAGAGGAACCCAGATTCCACCTAAATATCAGGAAAAATTTCCTGACGGTCAGAGCAATAAGACAATGGAACCTACTACCGAGGGAGGTGGTGAGCTCTCCCACTCTGGAGGCATTCAAGGTGCGGCTGGACAGTCATCTGTCAGGGATGCTTTGACCTGGATTCCTGCATTGAGCAGGGGGTTGGACTCGATGGCCTTGTAGGCCCCTTCCAACTCTACTTTTCTATGATTCTATGACAGTGCAGGTGTGCTATTATTTATTTATTTCATTTCTATACTGCCCAATAGCTGAAACTCTCTAGGTGCTTCACAAGAATTCACAAAATCACAGATACAAGATGATAAAATAGAGCATAAAATTTCAATGTACAAAATTTAAAACAGTTTGAACAGCTAAAAACAATTTCAAGAAAATACTAGACCCGTTAAAGACAGCTGACATAAATGTCCTCATTATATGCCATTAAACTTTGGGGTTCACATTCAAGGAAAAGTTCTGCTTTGAAAAGGCTCTGTTGGTGGGCTTCTCTCTCTCTCTCTCTCTCTCTCTCTCTCTCTCGTGTGACACTCGAGGATCAACAAGGTCATGTTGCAATGGATTCTCAGAAGGGAGAATGGGTACAAGGCTGGGCCATGCTCCATGGGATGGCTTGCACTGCACATTGCTGGGAGGGGTGGCATCCAGACACTTGGCTGCAGTTGTTCCTGAGCCAGAATTAGCAGGCCCTTCAGGCTCAAGAGAAAGAAAAGAGGCCCATTCATTCACTACATACTGCAGAAGGCATTTAAAAATTATCAGGTAATAAACTGGTGGCCTTAGGGGTGCCCACCGGGTGAGTAAAGATAGGAGCCCCGAGAATATGGCCTGTAGGAAGTTTCAGTCTCTACTAGGCTCTTTAATTTTAATTTTTGTCTCTTTGGGAAGGCATTTTGTAGATGGGTATAGCAGGATTCCCTGTCCTGTTATGATTTTACTGAGGTGATATAACAAAGGCTAGGGAAGAATTCAGGGTGTGTAACAATGTTCTGGATGCTTAGAAAGGAATGTTGTTCTGGAAGTGTTAAATAATACTGGAGGTAGACTGAAACATTTACCTGGGGCCAGTTTTCATGTCATTATTATGTTATTTTTTCAAGGCATGTCTCTGAAAGAGGCTCTGTGTGGAGAAACAAAGTTACCACATATGCAGCAGCAACAGCAACAACAAGAAACTAGTGATGTGGTAACTTTTCGTGTGAGGTTCTTATATATGAACATCTCATCACATGAAAATGGAATAGTGAAGTTACTTTATGAAGACTTCACCGTATTTAAAATAATGTGTGAACTGGCCTTCAGAAGCAGCCAAAGGGAGGCAAAGGGGGAGTTTATTTATTTATTATATTTATATCCCACCTTTTTTCCTGCAAGGAACCCAAGGCAACTTACATAATGCTCCTCCTCCTGTTCTCCATTTTATCCTTGCAGCAACCCTGTGAGGTAGGTTAGGCTGAGAGTCAGTGACTGGCTCACCCAGTGAGCTTCATGGCCAAGTGGGGACTAGAACCCGGATCTCACAAGTCCCAGTCCAACACCCTAACCACTACGACACGCTGGCTCTGTCTTGGGAAATAATGTAAAGGAGGTGTGGAAAGAAAGTGTGGGGTTGGCTGGCTACTGATTCTTGGCAAAACTTCCTTGGCGGCTCTTTGTCATACAAACTCTTGGCTTTTCTTTTTTTTTGCCAGGGGATTAGTCGGTTAGATATGCTTAGAGTGGCCACTTATGAATCGCCAAAAAGAGGATACCAATTTGCATAAAGTGTGCATATGCTAATTTATATGTATAGATGCCAAGTTAGAAATAATTACAGTAATACCTTGGATTGCAAGTGACTTGGTTTGAGAGCATTTTGCAAGACAAGCAAATTTTTAAATATTTATTTATTTATTAATTTTTTACTTGATATACAAGCGACGTCTTGCAATACAAGTACTGTAGTACGGCTTAAATTAAAAATCTCTGTACAAATTTTTTTGGGGGGATGTCATTTTGATAGGAGTGTTTTGGATTACTAAGCACGTTTCCGGAACGAATTATGCTCTCAATCCAAGGCATGACTGTATTATAATTTAAATAGAAAGACAGTACATCTCACCATAATGCAGAAGACTATGACCAGGATGCCCTCTGTGCCTGACAGTTCAGTCTGTTGATGGGCAACAGGTCTTGTTGTTCTTTATCTTTAAACTGGAATTGGACAGGGCAGCCCTCTAAACAGGGGACTCCTTCAAAGAATAAAACCGGACACATGGCCGTCCTAACTCACACGCTGGCACAAACTGTGGGATGGGCCCCACTGGGTATGCATGACTCCAAGATTGAGTTTTGGGGTGGGTGGAGGAGGATTTCCAGAAAGGTGAAGATCCGGGATCAGGCAAGACTTTCTCCAGTCCCCACTCCATTCCAAGTGAAACCTTCCAGGATCTAGTCAATCTGCAAATTTTTGAACTCAGGCAAAAGTGCAACTTTCTCCTCCTCCAACACACACAGAGAATGTAAAAGAAGGGTAGGAGAACTTTCAGACATAAAACATGGCTGTTTGGTGATCTGAGTAGCTTGAATATATCCTGGAAGACGCCCTACCACACACCCCATCACCCTATGCTGACCTCAGAAAGAAGCCAGTGAAGAGCTCCTGTTTCATTCCTGTTATGATTCTAGCAGGTGGGAGGGAGGGAGACATCTGTCCTATTATCTTCAAATGCCTCAGATGCAGTAGTGTGCATTTTATCCATGGTAGGATAGATGGTTACTGATGAGTTGTCGCCCCACCCCAACCCCAAATTTAGACTGAAACAGACTGGCTTATTAAAGCTGCCAGCTTTTATTTTTCTGCCAAAATGGTATCTGTGTTGTGAAAGTCAAAGAACATTGTTCCTGCATTAAGTCTTTGTTTAGTTCTCTAAAGTATTAGAATCCATATCAAACAGCCACCAAATGCTTTGGAACCTTAACTGTTTAAATTTAGCTGCCCTCGGGTGCTTCTGTTTTTCCACATAGTTTACTGTTTGACCTTTTTTTCAAGGGGAGAGAATTAGACGTGTGGTTTTGTATGGAAGCTATATTCAAGCAAAAGGTTAATATGTGTGTAACTAGTTGAAATACAGTGGTTTCAAGAGGTTTCCATTGTATGGTATTTTTGGTTTCCTGAAGCACTGTTACAGGCAGTATGAATATCAGGTATTAACCCAGGATTTTTGCAACAACAAGAGTCTTTCAACCTAGTTTTTTTTGAATTTGACACAAATTTTTGAAATAACAATATATTGGGTTAGATCCAGACTTAGTCATACTTAGAGTAGAGCCATTGATTGAAATGAATGGGAATTAAGTTAGTCATAACAGACTAAAGTCTCATCTATTTCAGTGGGTTTACTCTAAGTATGACCAAATCTGGATCTCAACCCACTGATTTTAAATTCTGAAGACTTATTTATTATTTTATTTATTCAAATTTATACACCACGTTCCACAAAGGTATCAGAGCGGTGAACATAAAATACAATGGCATTAAAAACAACTATAAATACGACAATAAAACAGCACAATACAAATTAATCAGCCATAAAAGCGCACACTCTACTGTGTGCTACAAACCACAGCTGGCTGGGTCATACCTCAGGGAAAGCCTCCGTAAAGAGGTGAGATTTAAGAAGACGTCTTAAGAGCAGAACTGTGGGGGCCTGTCTGACGTCAATTGGTAAAGCACTCCAGAGAGCTGGAGCTGTCCTGCAAGTGCTTCTGAGGTGAACATCAGGTGTGTATGTGGCACCCTCAGAAGTGCTCCCACAGAGAGAGAGAGAGAGAGAGAGAGAGAGAGAGAGAGAGAGAGAGAGAGAGAGATCTCACACTCTTTGGATCTCCCATCCCTTCCTCTAGAAAAAGAAAGACAGGATTTCAATAACATAAATATTGAAATGAAAATAAATAATAATTGAAAAATAACAGTGAGAAAAGGGTAGATGAAAACACAGTTAGGGTGCAGTCCTATTGCCACTAGATGCTGTCTAGACCAGTACGCTGGCTGGGGCATGCTGGGAGTTGTAGGCCAAAAACATGTGGGGACCCAAGGTTGGAGAACACTGGTCTAGACAGCCATAGTAAATGCATTCCAAGGTCAGAGCTGGGACTCCAGCGGTAATGCACGCTCCCTTCGCCCTCACAGCTGGCACGGTTCTTTCTGCACCGGCTGTGGCTCCGAAGTTGCAAGTGCGATTTCGGAGCTGGTGCGGGGGGGGGGCAGGGAGGGGAGGAGTGAGGCTTTGCCAGGATATAACGTATCCCGTGGTGGCCTCAGCCCCTCCTCCTCCTGGCAAGCAGGGGCAAAAGACACAGATGGCCGAAATCAGCCGTCTATGTCTTTTGCAGGGTGAGGGAAGCACAGAGGCAATCCTTGCCTCTGCGTTCCTCCCGTGCTTGATCAGATGCCTGTAATCCTCCGAGTTCAGAGCATTACAGGCAGCCACATTGGATGGCGTCAGCCATTTAGTTAAACTGTTTTTCTTTATATATTTCAACTGAAAATGTTTTGATCAGGGGTTTTGATCCCCCACCCCCAATTCACAACCAACAAAGGATTTCCTTCCTACTGTCTACTTCCCTATGAGATGGTAAGAAGAGGCTTCATATGGATTCCACCCTCACACACACGCCCTGCAACTAAAGCTTACCGTTTACTTGTCAGTGGGACTATGTTGAGGTCTGTGGTAAATTGCATTGGGGTAATATGGAATAATGCTTCAGCAGCTTCCCCTTCCCCCCGCCCCCCTTGAAGTATTAGTTCAATATGTCTTGACAAGCATTCTTCCCTTGTTTGATTTGACACTGATAAGAGAATATATGAAGGTGTTTAGGGAGCTAATTTGGAGGGATGAGCTAAAAAGAAAGAAAGGTCTCCATTTTAACATATATTTCTCCCTGACCACTCTTTGCAAAATCTGCCTCATTGCATAAAGGCAACAATGGCTTGGATTGTGACTTAATCATGCATAGAGTAAGTCCACTGAAATCAGCAGGACAGGTCAGTTGGTAAGTCTGGATCCGACTCGGGGCTTAGGCATAACGTCTGAAATGTCTAGCCTGTAATCCCCACCTGGGAATCGTGCTGATTCAAAATGACAAGTAATACTCATTTGGCACACAGGTGGGAGAGAATCTCTTGAAAATGCATTGTTTGATCAATTCACTGTGACCTGACCTTGAGTTCTAATTTACTGTGTGTTAAGAATAGGCCAACCTCTGAAATTCAAGGCTGTATAAAGAAAGACTCTACATGTAACTTTCCTACAGTAACACCTAATGTGACTTGACACTCAACTGGAAAATAATGAAACATTCTTAGAATATATTTTGACTGGGATGATGATGGATATGATGGGTACTTATTCCAGCCAACAGAAAAGTGTTCCTGTTTCCCCACAAAGCTTCCAAATTGCCAAATGACCTTATCACAAAATCAACTGCATCCTTAAAGACTCAACAATATTGCTGTGACGGGGTAGTAGCTCAATTCCTTAAAAAGATGTTAATCTTTGCAATGTGAAACTGCAACATGTTTTGCTAGGGCTTGCATTTCTTTTGGCTGTCCTCCTGCACACTCCTGATTTATCCTTTTTTACAGGATCAGTTTCCTTGTAAGGAGAAAGTATTGGAGGCATATGGTGTTTTTGTAATATCTGTTGTAATATTTATTTATTTATGAAGATTGAGTTGGAACGGGGAGGCAGATCTTTAAGTTGGTCTTTAAACTGACATCAAACTCACCTCCATTTATAGTAGGGTGCAGAACCTCTTTCAGCCCAATGGCCAAATTCCATTTCAGAGAGGCTTGTGGGGGCCACATTCCAATGGTGGCTGGGGGCCAAAAGCAAAATGGGCGGGGCCAAAATACAAAAAATACCAGCATATTTGAGCTTAGCGTTCTTACTGCCAGTAACTAAACCTTAGGAGAGCCATTCCAACCTTTTAAATGGGGGGGGGGGACTGCACAAAAGTGAGGAAACCACTAAATGATTGGTGGCCCAGGAGAAATGGGGTGTAGCCAGGAGAAGAGGATGTTGCCATCTGGGGAGCATCAGAAGGCCAAATTGAGATCCCAGGTGGGCCAGATTTGGCCCCCGGGCCTGAGGTTCTGCACTCTAATTTATAGAAAATATTGCTTTCAGCAGCCAGCCTTACATATAGGTGTAACATGCATTTCCCGAATCTAGGAACATCTAGACATCAGTGCCCATTAAACCAACCTTTCCCCCCACTGTTATGCTGTACAAATGGCAATTCATAGGTACCAATTCATAGATCATAGAGTTGGCAGGGGCCTACAAGGCCATCGAGTCCAACCCCCTGCTCAGTGCAGGAAACTAGAGGAGGGGTCTTCCATCCAAGTAATAACCAGGCCTGACCCTGCTTAGCTTTCCACACTCAGACAAGCTGAGCCAGCGTGCCTACGATGAAGGTTATTTCCTCACTCTATGCAATATGCCAATGCTTCACATTTTATATAATAGTTTATCACTGAGAAATAAGGGCTGCTTCCACACTGGGACCCTTTAGTGCTGCTGAGGCATTGCTCCTCATAAGAAGCTGGAAGTGGCATTAATCAGAGTGCAATTATGATAATAAAAAATAAAGTAAAATTTAAGACAAGAAATGCATCTGGCTGTAGAATGGAAGCAAGTTAGTAAAAAGCCTGCTGACAAGGAAAAGTAAATAACTTACTAAAGGGTTGGTTCAAGAATGATGTGGCTGGGCAGGAAACAACTGATTAATGGGGCAGTAGTCCTGAGAAGCCTCAGTAGGGTTTTACTAATCCTCATTAAACAGGCTAGTGTGTGTGTGTGTGTGTGTGTGTGTGTGTGTGTGTGTGTGTGAAACTTCCATAAAGCAAGTCTGGAAAAAAACATGGGAAGACAACACAGAAAACATTGGAATGCAACAGGTTGGCAATGACATCATTTGGATTCTTGGTAAAAACTAAGTGAACCAATGGTGTAAATTCTGGAGGAAAGGGATAGTTTGGAAGCAGTCAAGGTTTTGTGATATAAACAGGCAATACAAAAAAATGAGTTTACTAATTTACTTTGCTTGAAAAAGCAAAAATAGGAGTGTGTGTGTGTGTGTGTGTTTAAAACACACACACACACACACACACACCAGAGGAACTGTGTTCTAGCATTTAATTACTTTTTAAAAAGTTGATTAAAATTGCCCTACATTAGTTTCAGCAGACACAAAGTAACTACGTTGCCAGTTCTATAATGTTTACCAGCTGAAAGGATGTGAAAATGCTTCAGCTGCAAAGGAGTATCTGGCCTCATTTCGTAAAATTTAACTTCGCTTCTCTTACTTATGCACAAACATTTTTATGGGGTATATTAAACTGTTTGCTTAAACCTGTGCAGCCCTAATCTGCAACCCAAACAAACCCTAAGTGCATGTGTAACTACGTCTTGTGTCACATCTGTTCTTTGTTACCCTGACCCTTCTCCCATTCAAAGCCTTTCTACGGTTTGGTCACCATTGCTTTCCCCCATCATTGCCTCCCTCTCTCCTCTCGGCAGCCGTCTTCTCTCCCCACCTCTCTAATTTTGCTGTTATTGCTGCCATTGCTTGTTTGGGAGCAGAAGTGGAGCACCTCTGGTGGCCAGTGCCTGCCATTTCTCTTCTTCAGAATGCCTGTGGAACAACATTATATCATCATGGAGTATCACTCCACGGGGGCTTTGTGAGAGGAACAGTAGCCCACCCACTGGCAGCCACCATTCTCCCTCCCCCCCAGAAGCCCCTTGAAACAAAGCTACAGGGGCATTCTGGTAGGGGAAATGGGGTCAGTGGAGCTCCTTCTGCAAATAGGGCAAAAATGGTGGGCCATTCCACCTCGGCATTAGTTCCTGCCCACATCTGTTCATTGCAGTGGCACACAAGGCTCCATGCACAGTGCTGTTACATCAAGAATGAGGTTACCCTTGTTGATGCGCTAACACTGATTGCCCATGCCCACTGCTGCACCAATACCTAGTCTAGGGCCAGCTCCTTTCACTGGTACAGCACTGCATGTTTTGGCATGACAACGTGGGTAGTACAGAAAGGGGCACCACAACAGGCCAGAATATGTTTAGCCAATTAGTGGGTTAAATTTAAATAAATGCACACCTTACCAAAGCCTCAGTATAGTTTCTTTTGTGAAATACTGAAGTAAGAATTTACAATATAAGAGGGAAAAGCTAACACTAATTGTTAGAAAGAATAGTCATCTGTAATACTTTCCTTTTCATTCTCTCCTATACTAACAAACCAGAAACAAAATAACCCCTCAGATAAACAAGACCTCCCTTACCCCTTAGCCTCACAATTAAAATTTTCCCTCTCTGATTAAAATCACCCAAACTGATTCATCAACTGAAGTCTTGGTTGATTAGTTTGTCAGTTAAGGCTGAACCCCTCTGCACACTTACTTGGGGGTAAGTTCCATCAAACTCAGGGGGATTTACTTCTGAGTAAATATATGTACAATCAGGATGCATAGCTTGCAGCTCTAGGAAAACTAGCATGCTAGAAGCTTGAAATTCAGTTTAAGACGTACACAATAAGCAGCCATTTCTGTGAGTTTTTGCCATGCTGAGTTGATGTTTTCTCATGCCTTTCACCAAGACCATCTTCCTTAGAGGTTATTACTGGCAGATTGCAGGTGAAGATAATTTGTTTGAAGGCCTCCTCCACTGTTGCATTCATAAACACAACTCTTCAGCCATGGGAGTTTAATTATGATTTATAAGAGGGCTGCAGCTGCAACCTATATCTTGACACAGTAATTTTCAGCAAACTTTAGTTCCAAAGCAGTCTTTAGTTCCAAAGCAGACTTCTGGACGAAGTATAAAGTGTTGGTTATTACCTTTAAAGCCCTACATGGTTTGGGTCCAGGCTACCTATGGGATTGCCTTCTCCCATACAATCCACCCCGCACACTCAGGTCCTCTGGGAAGAATTTACTTCAGTCCGCCAAAACTAGGCTGACAAGTATTAACCAAAGGACCTTTTCTTCTGCTGCTCCCAAATTATGGAATGGCCTGCCGGAGGAGATTCGCAAACTTACCAGTCTCTTGGAATTTAAACAAGCCATAAAGACTGACCTCTTCTGACAGGCCTATCCGGCGGAATTTTAGGATGCCTTTAAGATGTTTTTAAGATGTTTTAAAGATGTTTTAAGATGTTTTAATAGTATGTGTTGTGTTTCATTAGTTTGTGTGTTTTGTGTTTTCTGCTGTTCCCCACCTCGATCTAGATGGAGAGGCGGGTAAGAAATAAAAATTTATTATTATTATTATTATTATTATTATTATTATTATTATTATTATTTAATAGTAAGTAAAACAACTCAACAGCTGTATGTGTATTTACAATGCAGTGAGGCTCTTTTATTTGCTTTTAGTAGGGTTTATGTCATCTTCAAGGTTCCTTTTCTAGAATGTTCTTTTGACCAAAAATGAAAAATTCTTCTAGGTGGGAGAAATATACAGCATCCCCCCCCCCCTTAGAGCTTTTCTACATGAGGCTATTAATCGGCTGTATCTACTTTTGGTTTCATTGCAGAATTGAGATCCGAGCACTACACCAGGAGTGTTTCCTTTACTGCTTTTCCACTATATAACCTCTAGGCTGCACTGTGGTACAGCACAGATACGCAAGAGGAAATTGTGATTTCTTTCACTTGAAACTGGAGGGCCACGTCATCATCTAAAGAACTCGTAAACAACCATGAGGAGGGAATGGCGAGCGCACAATAAATGCCTCATGTAGAAAAGCACTTAATGTAAGTTAAGCTGAGTATGTGTAGATTAAGAACATAAGAGGAGCCATGCTGGATCAGACCAGGGGTCCATCTAGTCCAGCATTCTGTTCACACAGTGGCCAAGCAGCTGCCCACGGATCCCACAAGCAGGACATGAGTGCAACAGCACCTTCCCGGCCATGTTCCCCAGCAACTGGTGTACGTACATAGGCATACTGCCTCTGATACTGGATTGCCCCTCCCCCATGGGTTTCTGTTCCTTACAGTTTCCTGAGAGGCAGAAAATCAATACATACGTTTCCCATCACCACATCTGTATACTTGGAGAAGCTGTCCTGGCCAGTCTTTGATCTCTGACACACTGCATCCAAGAGTAATAAAGGAACTGGCAGAAGAACTCTCAGAACCACTGTCTATTATCTTGGAGAAATCATGGAGGACAGGTGAAGTGCCAGATGACTGGAGGAGGGCAAATGTTGTTGTTCCTATCTTCAAAAAGGGCAAAAAGGAGGAACCTGGGAACTACAGACCAGTCAGTCTGACATCAATCTCTGGGAAAATTCTGGAGCAGATTATAAAGCAGTCAGTCTGCAAGCACCTTGAAAACAATGCAGTGATTACTATAAGCCAGCATGGATCTGTCAAGAACAAATCCTGCCAGACCAATCTGATCTCATTTTTTGATCGGGTAACCTCCCTTGTGGACTGTGGGAATGTTGTGGACATAATATATCTTGACTTCAACAAAGCTTTCGACAATGTGCCCCATGATATCCTGATTAGCAAACTAGCTAAAAATGGGCTAGATGGAACAACTATCAGGTGGATCCACAGTTGGCTACAGAATCGGACTCAAAGAGTGCTTATTAATGGGACGTTCTCAAACTGGGTAATGAGTGGGGTACCACACAGAGCTCAGTCCTGGGCCCAGTGCTCTTCAACATTTTTATTAATGGCCTGGATGAGGAGGTACAGGGAATGCTTATCAAATTTGCAGATGACACAAAATTGTTTTCTGGTGGAATAGCGAATACCCTGGAAGACAGAAACAAAATTCAAAGTGATCTCGATAGGCTGGAGTGCTGGGCTGAAACCAACAGAATGAAATTTAATAGGGATAAATGCCGAGTTCTGCACCTAGGAAAAAGAAACCAAATGCACAGTTACATGATGGGGGATACTTGGGTCAACAGTACTACAAGTGAGAAGGATCTTGGACTTATAGATCACAAGCTGCATGTGAGCCAGCAATGTGATGTGGCTGCAAAAAAGGCAAATGCTATTTTGAGCTGCATTAGTAGAAGTACAGCTTCCAAATTGCATGAAGTACTAGTTCCCCTCAACTCAGCACTGGTTAGGCCTCATCTTGAGTACTGCGTCCAGTTCTGGGCACTACACTTTAAAAAGGATGCAGACAAACTGGAAAGGGTTCAGAGGAGGGCAACAAGGATGATAAAGGGACTGGAAACAAAGCCCTATGAGGAGAGACTGAAGGAACTGGGCATATTTAGCCTTCAGAAGAGAAGACAGAGGGGAGATATGATAGCTCTCTTCAAGTACTTGAAAGGTTGTCACACAGAGGAGGGTCAGGACTCAGGAGCTCTTCTCGACCATCCCAGAGTACAGGATGCGGAATAATGGGCTCAAGTTATGGGAAGCCAGATTCCAGCTGAACATCAGGAATAACTTCCTGACTGTTAGAGCAATACGACAATGGAACCAACTACCTTGGGAAGTTGTGGGCTCTCCCGGAGTCCCACACTGGAGGCATTCAAGGTGCAGCTGGATAGCCATCTGTCGGGGATGCTTTAACTTGGATTCCTGCAGTGAGCAGCGGGTTGGACTCAATGGCCTTATAGGCCCCTTCCAACTCTACTATTCTATGATTCTAGGATTGTGTCCTAAATGCATAAAACTGCTTACTTGTGTTAAGCCTGCTGTTAGCTAGCTCTTGCAGTCTGTGTGTCAGTTTCAGATACTGAAATCACAAATGTTTCCCAAAACATTGCCCAAATGTTTTCTTTACTGCTGTTGTTTTAATCAAAGCTGGGGGAGAAAACAAAAAACATGACCATAGCAACCAAATGGACACAGTTGCTTGGTATCCAAACATCAAGCCCGAATATATTGCAATGGAAGACGCTATGTGCAAGATTATGCTGTCTGTTTCCATGGAAAATATTCTCATAAAACCTACTTCCTGCTGCCTTACTACGTGGAGTAAATAAAAAGTAAAAACAGTGTCTTCAGCTTCCGAGGGGTGACATTAAGACGTACAGAAAATTGATAGACTTTTGCCAGTGCTCCAGTCTTCTTCCTATTCAGAAGCCAACTGTATTCTGGATTCTTTCCCCTCTCCTTCCTTCCTGCCTCCTCCTTTTTTGTTCAATCAGCAGAAAGGGAAGGAGTGGAAAGAGCAAGAAATACTGATGTAACCGTTCGCCTCACATGGGCCGAAATCAGCCCCGCTCACGTCCTGCGCGGGGCTTGCGCGGGCCTACCTTTGTCCAGCGGTGGCTCACCTCTCTGCAGCGAGCCGCCTGCGCTGCTGGCGCTGGTCCCATCCTGTCCCATCCGGCCCTGGAAGTGATGCAACGGGACCTCCGCATGATATATTGCGCCTGTGCAGGGTCCCGTCGCATCACTTCCAGGGCCGGATGTGACGCGACGGGACCAGCGACGGCGGCTTGAGCGGCACGGAGAACTGCTCCGCGCTGCTCAGAAGATCAAGGCAGGGGGTCCCCCGCCGCGGAGAAGGCGAGGCCGCGGAGAGGCGAGCCCCCCCCCCAGGTTTGTGAACACCGGTGCACAGAACTGGAACACAAGAACTACTCGACGCGGAATAATTGGTCCAAGTTACAGGAACCCAGTTTCCACCTGAACATCAGGAAAAATTTCCTGACTGTCAGAGCAATAAGACAATGGAACCAACTACCTAGAGAGGTGGTGGGCTCTCCCACTCTGGAGGCATTCAAGGTGCAGCTGGACGGCCATCTGTCAGGGATGCTTTGACCTGGATTCCTGCACTGAGCAGGGGGTTGGACTCGATGGCCTGGTAGGCCCCTTCCAACTCTACTTTTCTATGATTCTATGAACTACTTAAATACTTTTTAAAAAGAAAAAGAGGACAAGATAAACGGTAGCAGCAGAGGGAGCCAATGAACCAGATCATTTTCAAAAAGACTACAAAACGCTGAGGGTAAAATCCAGTGAAGTCGTTCTTATGATGGAACTGCTCCATCAGCAGAACTGGGGGGGCAGGCAGAATTCTCCCTCCAGCCCCTTACACATTGACACACCTTCAACATTTGTCTGGTAGGGTTGGTATCTGTAAGAGTTCTAAGAAGAAAAGTAGCAATATACTCTTCCTACATTTGTTCCGAGGCCAGGCAAAGTGCTCCCTTTTTGTGCCAAGTCCCTTCCACCATCATACTTGTCACCAAAGCCCCCCTCCCCTCCAGCTGTTCTCTGTGTGTGCACAACATGAGGCTAGAAAGGAAGAGAGTGCCCCATACCAGCCATGTGCCTCATCATGTGAGTTATGGGTTTCTTGTCAGGGGCTTATATATTTCTATTGGTGCACTGTGACTGACTGCAGAGTTAGTTGGTATCCTGTGCTCGGTTGTGGTTATATGGGTGGAACAGAAGGAGATGAGTATGGAAGCTTTCTCTGGCTCTCCATTAACAGTGGGTGTGTATTCACTTATGCCAACTGAAATTTACACTACTGGGGCAGCCAGGACTTTGCCCTGGAGCAGGATGGGATCCAGACAATGCTGGTAACACCTCTAATCCTCCCTTCCCCTGGCTGGAGTCACCCATTTCCTCCTGCTTACAATGGCTTAGCTATGATGTCATGTGACAGTGTTCTCCAACCTTGGGTCCCCAGATGTTTTTGGCCTACAGCTCCCAGCATGCCCCAGTCAGCTACGCTGACTGGGGCATGCTGGGAGCTGTAGGCCAAAAACATCTGGGGACCCAAGGTTGGAGAACACTGTCACAGAACATAGTGATTTAAAGTTACGCCATCATAACCTCCGTATGCTGTTGTAACTTGGAATTTCTCAGGATGATTTCTAGGAACCGTCACTGATTGGCACCAGTGGAGCACCTGCCCCCTTTAGCTCCCACATGGCCATGGGGCAGGTAGAAAGTGACTGGGTGGTGGGAAGGTTTAAACCTCACCTGCCAAAGTGGTAGTCCCAATCTGGATCAGAACCCCACACGCCTACATAGAAGTAAATAAAGAGTGAGGAGCAGCTGCATGTTATGTATTTAATGTAGTGTGTAATTTAGCCCTTATCCAGCAAAGTTTAATACAGACATGAGAACAGTGACACCACCATTAAGACAGTTAATGACCCAACATGTTGAAGACTGCTGGATGTTGAAATAGCTTCAAAGCAGTCAGTAAAGCAGTAATAGTAGTCGTAGTAGCAACAACAACAACAAACTGTGTTGAAGTAAGTATCAATGACCGTGATTGTCCATGCCAGTTCTACATGATTAGGCACTTAAATAATTGGCAGAAACTCTAGACAATTTAACTAGAATTTTCAGCGGTTGAAAACTGGGTTGGGGAGCAATTCTGTGGCTGCTAGATGCTGTCTAGATGGCCATAGGATAATTCAGAGTCCCAGCTCCAACCTGGGAAACTTGCTCCGAGGTTGGAGCTGGGACTGAATTTGGAGCGTCCTCCGTCCGTCCGCTCTTGCAGCTGACGCTGACTGCAGCTCTGAGGTCAGACCTCAGAGTGGGCACTGGGTGGGCGTTCTGGGGGGCGGGGAAGGGAGGAGTGAGGCTCCACCAGGATACAATGTAACCCAGTGGCGTCTCAGCCTGTCCTGCTCGCAAGCAGGCGCAGAAGACTTAGATGGCCAGAATCAGCCGTCTCAGTCTTTTGCAGGGCGACCTTCGCCTCTGCACATCTCCCACCCTCCATTGGGTGCCGTTAATCCTCCGAGTTCAGAGGGTTGTGGGCAGCCAGATTGGATTGCGCTGTTATATGTTTAATTAAATGACCATGTTTTATATTTGAATGTGAATACCTCTATTTGTTTCTATCCCACTGCTGTTTAATATGTAGGAATAAGCCTCTTTGCTTATTCTGTCCCATACTGGTGGGACAGAATGTTGCCAAGGAAAAATGTATCCAGGGAATGAACTTACTGACATATCTTTGGTTCTCTCTGTACAGTATAACGATTTATCTCTATATATAGGAAAGCCAAGGTAATATATTCCCTCCTGAACTGCATTCTTTGACTAAACACTGGAACATCTGATCCAGACATTGTACTGGATCTTGTTCCCCCCCCTTCCTTTGTTTTTAATTTTGATTGACTAAATACTATGAAATGCTGTTTACCTCATTATGAAACTTGGAGACCTTTCTGTGGTTCCTTCCCACTAGAAATTCCATAAGAGAAGCAGACATGCAATAGATTAAAAAAAAGAAAAGAAAGCACATGTGCAGACTGTTCTCTTTTTCCATATGTTTCCTCAAGTTTATGCAATGAAATATAACAGCAATTTTAAAAAGGGCTGGGGTGGGAGTGAGCTGGGTAAGGGGTGAAAGATGTCCTCTAAGTTATGAGCAAGGCCAATTAAAATTCTATTCAGCTGTGTCAATTGATACATTGAAACAGTGCGCCTCCTGTATGGACATGTCAGATATTCTAAGACCAGAAAGCACTACGGACCACACAGAGCATAGAAAGATTTAAAACATGGGATGGATTAGACTGAAGATGATTTTTTTTAAAAAAGTTATGTATTTTCTGAGCACATGTGTTGTTCAAAATCCAATCTGGTCAACTGGATTCACATGCTCTGGACTATCTCTATTTTGCTACCTCAGCATAAAACCAGAATAAATATGTGCATATATCCATTTCTGCAAGCATATAGATAAGAAACCACAGTGCTAATGAACCAAAATCATTACTGCCCAGATCGGACAAAACCTATCCCTGGATCTATCCCATAGCTGTGGTAGGAAGGGGGGGTTATCGCCCAGCCCACATGGTACACCTGCTCTGCCTCCAGTGTTCCTGGACATGCATGTGGGAGTATAACTTTCAAAGATGGCCTATTAGCATAAATCCAATGCGCAGATGCCTAGCTCAGGCACTCGATTTCTGGGCATTATCTGTGACATCAACAGGGTAAATGGGCCTCTGCCCATTAGGAGCTTTTCTATGTGGCTGTTAATCCACTGCATCTACTTTCGGGTTTTGTTGCAGAATTGAGACCTGAGCACTATGCAAGGAACATTTCCTTTCCTGCTTTTCTGCTACATAACCTCTAGGTGGCACTGTGGTATAGTGGAAATACACAAGCAGAAAAGGTGTTTTCTTTCACTATCAGAAATAATACCCCATCTTCCCTGCTCTAAAAAAACCCTCACTGAAAATGCTATTTACAAACAGAAGTGAAACTGGAGGGTCACATCATTGTCTAAAGAAGCCATAAACAACCATGAGTATGGAGTGATTAGTGCACAAGAAGTGCCTCACGTAGAAAAGCTCTAGATTTCTTGCATCTTTGCCCTATTTGAATGCTATGCCCTGTATGATTGCCCAGGGACTTCAGGAGTGGGTAGGGAGGGAAGATGCACTTCACTCCCCAACTCACATATGGGGGACAAATCTGGTAACATATATCACTGAATCTTCCCCTGCTGAGCCACAGGACTAGAGAAAGCAGTAGAACACAATATATGTAGTGAAGATAAAATAATAGTCAATCCATAGTTGAAATACAATATAGCAGTACAATGTGAATGGATGGGGGAAAACTAACTTGTAATATTTCCCTAATGGGTATGTATCACTGTTCAGCCAGCATGCATGCACAGGGTTTGTTGAATAAAATTAATGCAAACATCTGTTCTCTTGAGCGATAGCCAGTTTCACAGTCCATTTCAGCATATTCTTTTAATCATGTGTGTGTACATAGTAGTATCATATATGCTAATGCAACAGGGGCTGTATCCCACCCGTGGAGTCGGAAGAGAGGGCTGAGAATCCACCCAGCCCTAGAGTGTGCTGGCACCAACTAGAGTGCACAGGCAGCAACTAGGCTCCTTGAGAGTAAAGGTTCTACTTCTACTCAAGAGCAAGGATCTTCTTGGAAGTAGGGAGACTCTGGAGCTGGGACTAATGGCTTGCAGCTGTACCTGGGTGTGGGCTTGGAGACTGTAAGCTCCCAGTTGAGAACTGCCGGCTGCTGGAACAACACCTTTATTTCCATTCACAGTATCTTGCAACCTAGGTTTCCTGACCCTGCTCTTCTTTGGACTGATCTCTTGTGCTGCTTACCCTTGGACTCCTTCTTGATAAGACCCTGTTCTCTTCCATTGTGCTTGATTTGGGCTGCTTGCCTGTGCTTGGCTTTGGCTCTTTCTCAGACCCTGGTTTTGGACTGCCATTCTGCTTGGTAATGCTGCACTCCTGATCTCTTGTCTGCCTTCTGACTTAGAAACTTTGCTGAATGGATTTGCCCCCAGGACTGAACTTGGCCCAGCCACAGCAGCAGGGCACACACCTCCCCCCCCAAGATTCTCTATCGGGACTGGGGCTTTCAAACTTGTTCATTAATAATCTGAAGTTAGGGGTGAGCAGTGAGGTGGCCAGGTTTTCATATGACATCAAATTATTCAGGGTGGCAAAAACAAAAAGGGATTATGGACAGCTCCAAAAGGATCTCTCCAAACGGAGGGAATGGGCATTAAAATGGCAAATGCATTTCGATGGAAGAAAGTGTAAAGTGATACATACTGGGGGCAAAAAATCCTAACTTCACTGATGTGCTGATGGTAATGGAGCAGGAAAGGGATCTTGGTGATGTGGTCGATAGCACAACAAAAATGTTGACCAAATGTGCAGCAGGTGTCAATAAGTCCAATTCCATGGACCACCCCGACTTCCCCACGCAAACAGGCTCCTCTTAAGATTGGCACTGGGTTTAATAAAGTCCCCAGGTTACAAACGAGTTCCATTCTTAAGAATGTCTTTAAGTCTTTATACATATGTCAGAATAGTATAGCATAGTTGGGGATGTAACCGCTTGCCTCGAGTGGGCGTAGCGGGCCGAAATCAGCCCCGCTCACGCCCGCCTGAGGCAAGTGGGCCTTACCAGGTCCCGGGGCTCCCTTGCCTCTCTTAGTCAAGCCCGCTGTGCCGGCTGCACCAGTCCCATCGTGTCACTTGTGGCTGGCCAGAAGTGACGCGACGGGACCCTGCGCCGGCATGCTGGGACCCCGTGCTGCGTATTTTCTGGAGAAACCAGGCCCTGTTGCCCTGGTTTCTCCAGAAAACACACAGCGTGGGGTCCCAGTGCACTGGCACAGGGCCCTATCGTATCACTTCCGGCCAGCCGGAAGTGACGCGATGGGACCAGCGTGGCCGGCTCAGCAGGCTCGAGCGGCACGGAGAATCGCTCCGCACCGCTGAGAATATCATGGCGAGGGGGCCACCGGCGAGGTGGGGCGCCCCCCCAGGTTTGTGGACATCACTAAGCATAGTATATATGGCATTTATGCAAATTGTGTAAATTATATATACTACACTATACTCTACATCAGTGTTCTCCAACCTTGGGTCCCCAGATGTTTTTGGCCTACAACTCCCAGCATGCCGCAGCCAGCATAGCGTCACATAGCTGGCTGGGGCATGCTGGGAGTTGTAGGCCAAAAACATCTGGGGACCCAAGGTTGGAGAACACTGCTCTATATAAACGATGGAGAGCCGGGGAACCCGGAAGTCTGTTCGTAAGTATGAGTTGTCTGTAAGTCAGACGTTCTTAACCCAGCCGGGGACTGCCTGTAAATCAAAATATGGGGCTCCATCCAACATCATATGAGCAATGGGACTTCTCTTCTCCCCTCCACACCCTCTAAGTGCCCCCAAATCTGGGGCACGCAGGAGGCTGCAAGGGGAGCAGGAATCTCCTGCGGCAGTATCCATTCTGCTGGTGTTTGGACACCATTGGATACAACCCATGATGGGCCATGCCAGCCAATGCTTTTCTGAATCTGAAGCTCCAGTCCAAAGCCATTGACTTTGAACTAATGGCATTTACTTCTCATTTGTTTAGACCAAAACATATATTGATACCTTAGAGCAATGAGTACCATTATGTGATGTTGACCAAGACACTTGACTTGACACTTTCCTTACCTGTGAAATGGGGGTTGACATATTTGCTTGTGTACTTGAAATGAAAACAAATTAATATAAGTTTATTTAAATTAAGCAAATCTTTATACTCAGTGGAACATTTCCCACATAGATAGATTATATCTATATCTATCTGTCTAAAAGAGTTTGGTCAGAATGTCAGGTTTAAATACTGTGTTGGTAAAATGATTTGATAAAATTTTCCACGTGACATGTATTCCAAATGACATCTCTTCTCCTCAGAAGTGCAGTTCAGATATTGTCTTTTGCTGTTAATTTTGGTAGGTTTCTATTGCTAGTGGTTTTTAAAAAGTATGTGCAACAACAGCTAAAGAGTACCAAGTTCACTGTTTTTCTGGGTATGTTCTCAAAGATTTCCCTAGCTGGAAGTGATATAAGGGAAGAGGAAAAACATGAATGCTGTAAGCACAACTAAGGACGTACATTGGATCCAGCCAAAGTCTTTGCTGAATTGGGCCCCTTTGGACCATTTCTGGGATTCCCTCCAAAGGGACTGGAACCAAAGCTGGACCCTGCATGGGGCTTTGTTTACAATTTGGCAATGTGAAGGCAGATGGTGTGTCTCCCAAAATACTGTCTTTTGCTTTTCTTTCCCTCAGCGTTGATTGGGGAGTTAGGGAGCGGGGTTGAGGGACTGACAAGTCCATCATCTAATAATAGGGCACATTTTACCAGGGGCTCTCCAATCACTGTGCTTTGAGAAAGGGCAAGGATGGGTCCCTGAGATGGCCACCTTCTAATGCTATCAGGCTTCACTATTAAAAACAACAGCAACAAATAAAAGCTAAACCTTAAACAGGTTTTCAGTCAGCCTAACTTTCTAGGCCCTGTACCTATCCTTCAGAAACTGTGCAGGTTTCTTGCCTGGAGGCACGTGTATGATGCATGCCATTTTCATACGAATTGCCCCCCCCAAAAAAAAACATGGGAAGAGGGAAGAGGAAGCAAATCACCTACCCCCATTTGAGGATTTCCCTTCCACATAAACAGCTGTACCTATCGTTCTGGAACTTTGTAGTCCGTCCGTCCCCCCCGCCTTTGGGATACTTCTATGCTGGGTTTTTTTAATGGTGCACAAGGACCATAGGGGGGTAAGTGCATCCTTTTTTGGGTACCATGAAAAGGTAAGGGCTGCTGTTGCACAAAAATCCCTGTACCTATTCATCTGAAATTTGGCAGGCTTGATCCCCTCAGAAGGGGCAATTATTCCTGCAAATTTTACCCAGTTCTGCCAAGAAATAAAGTTATCACCAGTAGCACAAAATCACTGTACCTATTTTTCTGAAATTTGGCAGGTGTAATGCCCTTCTAAGCAGATGGCCTCTCTGTCAGTCCAAACAGAATTAGGCCGTTTTCTGAAGTGCCAACTTGGGATCCAAGTCTAATACTGCGGTCAGTGCACACCTCTAAGTCCCCAACAGATAGCTAAAATTAATGTAAAAACAGAGCAAAACAATATGTTAGGAAACTATGTTCCTGTCTTCTTCAATTGCCAATCTTTTCAATGTTTGGAGGTTTTCTGGTTTTCCCTTTCTTATAAATCACTGCTTATAAATCCACTCAGTGGAGAATTCTTCAGTACAGACCAAGCTTTGAAGATAACTTCATGTAATATCCTCAGTCACAAATGCCCTTTCTTTGGAGGCTGGGCTTTGTGTGAGAATGGATGGCTTAATATATTTATGTGACAACTGTTAGTGTTGGGGTGGGAGCATAATATAAATAAAATTATAGCCCTCCTCCAATTAGAGTCCACCCCTCCTTCTGTAATGTTATCCAAGTAAAATGAGAATATCTCCTAATTTTGAATTACATAAGTTAAAAAAAAAAAACTTTGAATGGAGGGAGACAGGAAAATTCTTTTTTGAACGGAAAGTGTGAGCGGATTTTATGAGAGAAGAGAGAGTGAAGATTGGCTTAGACTGCAAAACTGGAGCGTTAAGCACATACAACGAAGTAGCAATGCTTTCTCGCCCATCACCAGGGTTACCCAGCTCACTCAGGCTTACAGCAGCGTCTGTGCTAATTTGAAAGACCATGATTAAAACAAATCCCTTGTGTTTTGTAGGAAACAGAGGCCTGAATTGCTAAAGTGGTGAATTTAACAGCTCAGTTGCTGAATTCCTCTTGATACATTTTGGATGAAAGGAGAATATAAATCTTTTCTAGTATCAGCTGTGGCAGCTTTGGACTTAGCTGGTGAAGGAGTAAATTGTAAAGCAAACTCTGTCTCTATTAGATATGCTGTAGGCCCACCCAGTGGAGAACTGAAACATAACAAGTGAAATGGATTGAGGTGATTTTAAAAATAAATACATTGCCAAATGTGTTTTGCATAAAATACTGGTCCAGGTTTCAGTTTGTAGCTAAACTTTGCTCACTTTTGCTGTGCTCTTATAGAAGCCTAAAATGGAGACGCCAAACGATCAAGCTCCAACCATGAATTATTGGTGATAAAGGCCAGGGGCTCTATATCAGATTTCACAGAGGAGGAGGCAAGATTCCCAGTAAGCTTTAATGGCCAGCTCTTGGATACATTTATAGCAAATTGCAAAAAAAAAAAAAAAAAATCCGTGGGTGGATCTCTGTCCATGGGATGCTCTGCTGGAGGAAGTGGGGGTGGGGAGCTGTTTTTCTACTGCAGCCCCCTGTGCCCCCCACAGCTGTTCTGGAGGGTCGGGGGACCTCTGGAACAGCGTGGGATGAGGCACTGGAGACTGCAGGAGGAAGAGAGAATTTGCAACCTCCCCTTTCTTATTTTTTCATATGGAAAATAAAGTGGTCTTTCATTGGGCATACCATTAGGCAACTGCCAACTAATTACATAGAACGTTTGCAGTCTGTACCATAATCCCACTGCTACAGTGTGTGTGCCTCTTTTCCAGCGACTGTCTGTCTGTCTGTCTGTGTATGCTGCTATCAATCACTGAGAAAGGTGCATGTGTGAAGACCTGGATTGCCAATCTATTTTTATCACCTGGCCTTTGTTTATCATGCCAGCAGGGATGTTTGTAGCTAGCTCTGAAACTGCCTATCTTGTTATTAAAAATAAATGTGATACTCACTTCTGGCATGTATATTCTCTGCATGGCGGAGGGCAGAGCTGTATCAGCAGTTGCAAAAGCTGCTTTTTGGATACAGCCTTAGTGTAGCAGTTTCCACAGTGGATCCAGGTTTCATCATTTCTGATGCAGTCATGGCCACTGAAAAGTTCTCGATCATTAGTAACCCCTGTTGTTGCAAACGTTCTCTAATACAGGGGCAGGCAAGGTAAATCGGTAAACCTCTACGGGATTTACAGTAGATCCACAAGACTTTCCAACTCATTTGGGGACAATTTTTCCTTCCTAAATTAGGCTGCTGAAATCAAAGAAGTCTGGGGGAAAATAGGGATAGACTTGTGTGTGACAGGATTTGTGTGAAAACTCCAATTCTGGTACTGAACGCAAATTCCTGGGTTGAGCATGAGTCCTCAGGGGCACTGTGCTCCGCAATTCTATGTCCACCTTCTTGAGCCGCTATTTTGCACCTGTGATTCTGGTGATAAGCAAAATAAATCCCATAAGGCTAGACTCTGCCCACCCCTGCACTAATTCATCCAAAGTCAGCAATGTCTAGAGAAAGCTTACTGACGTTTTACTAGAGAAAGAAACTCCATAACAACTGGAAACAATGGGTTACATCCAGTGTTAGTTCTACTTAGAGTAGACCCATTGAAATTCCCAACCTTGGGTCCCCAGATGTTGCTGGACTACATCTCCCAGCATCCCTTGGACTAACTGGATGCAACCCAACAGATACTAAAAGATGCCATGCTATGATCTACTTCTGGGGAAAATACTACAGACAGAGAAGGAATTTTACTGGAATGTAGATGTTTGGGTTAATGCGAGTTAATTGTAAAATGTGCATTAACACTATTGATTGTGCATATTACCATGAAGGCATCAAGAATCTTTACAGATTGACTGTAGCCAGGGAATTTTTACAGTGTCGTGCATATAGGTTTCCTACTCAGACTTTCTACCAAATATGCAGCTGTCATGGGGGTGGAACCAGACCACTTGCACAACAGATTTAGTGCTTCCAGGAGGGGAAGCACTCATTTCTGGATTGGTACAGGTTGGCAGAGCTCCCTTATGCCAGCTGCATGGCCCAGCTCCATTCCAGAAACGAGCGTTTCCGCTTGTTTTGCAGCTTCTATAGCAGTGGTTCTCAACTTTTTTGCCCCATGCACCCTTTTCACCATATGTCAGAACGTCATTCCCCCCTTTCCAAGATTGTCTGACTTAATCTGTGCCATACAATAAGGTGTGATGCCCTGTAGATTATGTACAATCTGTGGAATTGTAATTTGTAGAAAGATCAGTATTCCAACAGTTTGAGTCTGTGGTCCCAATTCCCCCCCGAAACCCTAAAAATCCCCCCTGGGGGAAATTCCCCCCTGGTTGAGAACCCCTGTCCTAGAGGAAGCATTAAATCTCCATTGTGCAAGTGGCAGGTCCCACTCATGCAACAGAATCAGTGGGAAAGGCCGCTTGTGCAGTGACCCAATTGGATACTGCTCATTACCCCCTTCAAGCATTTGCTATATACATTCAAAGACTAGCTGACATCTGTCAGAGATGCTTTGACCTAGATTCCTGCATTGAGCAGGGGGTTGGACTCGATGGCCTTGTAGGCCCCTTCCAACTCTACTTTTCTATGATTCTATGATTCTATGACTGTGTGTGTGTGTGTGTGTGAGAGAGAGAGAGAGGGGTCGTGTCCATTGGCTCCTCCCCCAATATCACTGCCCCTACCAGCTCCAGATCTGTGGAAGGTCTGAAGCAAGCCTACGTGTAAACAGCTGTGGGAACTGGCCCAGAAGTGATGTTTTTAAAACCATTGGCAATCTGTGTAGCCTCTCCGTGAACATTACTAAGATTCTGAAGGATTATACCAACCCCTGCTTCATCCATAAATCAGTCTCAATTACAAAACCACTCATGGGCCAGAATCCAAGGAACCATGCAACTACTTCCATGTGTCCAAGGAGGCTTTGGATATGTTTCCTGAACAAATCACACACACACACACACACACACACACACACACACCTCTGCCGTGCTGTATGGTCTTCCAGTTTTAAATCTGAGGGGCATTTCAATAGGAGCTTGTAATGTGTCCTGGGTAACTGCTATCCAAAGGGAAAAAGAGGCCAACATGCCACTGGCCATGCCTGAAGTAGTTGTCTAGATCCCAGCCATAGAGGTTAATCAGGGCAGGCAAGCTAGCTAGAATGAGAATGGATTCTGACTACGGGGAACCATGTTATAATGGCTTAAGTAGGGATGTGCACTGAAAGACAAGATTAGGTTTGGATGCCACTTTGATATTTTGGAAAACGGGCCCATTTTGGCTTGGACCACTTTGGAGGACATCTGCTTTGCCATGGGTTTGCTCTGGAAACTCTGAAGCTTCATATATTTTCTCATTGACTATAAAGGGGACATCAACAAACAAGTATAACGAATTTGCTTTTTCGAGAGAATTGGATGGTATTTTCAGGTATAGTAGCCCCCTATAAGTGGATTATGTCTGACAAATAGGTTTGGGAGGGGGTTGTGTTGTGTGCGAACAGCTTTTACATTTATTTTTTTTCAAGTGAACTGCCTGTAACTTTTTTATTTTGTGGCAGAACCAGATGAAACTTGTTTACATAGTTAAGATCCTTCAACTCCCCCCCCCTGCAAACATATTGTGATTGAAACTAAAAAGGAGAACCTTGGTTTATTGGAAGTTAGAGCTGTTGGTCACAAGCCTACATACCTCCTCTTTCTTCCCTCTCCCTGCTGTTCTCCTTATATGGTGAGCTTGTGGGAAAATGTATCAATTTTTGCAGACATAGTTTCTGCGTCCTCCAGAGCTTCTCAGGAGGAGCCAGATTTGGTTTGGACAGATTCAGAGGAAACCAGCTTTGCTTCAGACAAGCCCTGGATTTTTCCAAAGTAGCCCCCTTTGGTTCTGGATTCAGGATTTATTCCTGAGAACCTATAAATCTATACCCCCAAGCAACGGGTTTCTATGTGTGCAACAAATAGAATTGGAAAACTAGCCTTGTGAGTTTTGTAATGTTTTTAACAAGCTGCCCAGGCACCTTGCATATTGCCAAGCATTTATTTAAAATATATATACTCCACTTTTCCTCATAGAGTTCAAATTCTAATTTAACTAATTAGATGCTGTCATTTTGATATTGGAAGTTATATATGAAAATTTAAATAACCTATCATTATTTTGAGTAAGGGGTGTTTCCAGTTAGTACTACTTTCCTGCTCATAGTTCCTGGTTCAAATCCTGCACCAATTGGACTACCATAAAAAACAAACTACTGGTAGGATACCCTCTGTTCCTTTCCTCCTTAGGGCTAATTTAAACATTATCCCCACCCTGCTTCATTCACATAATTTATGGGGGGGGGGGAGAGATGTCAACATCGTCCATTTGTAACCCTCCTGTGTTTTCCTACAACTTCCATCTTTTTTCCTCACAACAAAAAAAATCCATTAAGGAGGGAAAGATGGAATATATGCGTGATGTCTTTTGATGGGTAGTGCTAGAAGAAGCCCTCCATCTGGAAGCAACTTATGTGAAGACTGCTGCAGTGGAATTTAGTGTAGCAGGAAAAAGCTCCTTATCAATTGTATTAGCTATGCCAGCCCCTCTGCAACCAGCTGGGATATGCAGTTGTTAATATGATTGTGTCATTGCCAGATTTACATCCAGAGGAAAATCTGTGTCAGCTTTGTGCATGGAATCATGCACTTCTACACATACATCTCCCTTGTGGGATCAGGGTGAACATGACCAAATGTGGGGTATATCAATGACATTTTACTTTAATCCAGCCTTCCCCAACCTGGGCCCCTCCAAATGTTTTTGACTACAACTCCCATAAGCTCCAGCCAGCATGGGCAAGTGAGGGTTGATTGGAGCTCTAATCCAAAACATCTAGAGGGACACAGGTTGCTTTAATCTAATTCAAACAATGAGTGACGCAGTAGCTATCCCAAACAGGTAGTATCATGTTTGAATTGGGCTTTTTAAACATTCTCTCTGTAAACATTTAACTTCCGACAAGAGCCAAGTTCAAATATCGCCAGTGTCATTTCTCTGACATGCATTAACACTTCTAAGTGCAAAAGAGGCTGTTAACACCATTTAAAATTATGTCCATAATAGCTAGTCACCATGCAAGCTAGCTGCAAAATTAGGAGCTAATTATCAAAAAGGGTCCAAATTTAAAGTAAAGCAGCAGAGCTGATTAGAATAGCTCACAAAAGTACAATATAATATTCTAGGATTAGAACCGGATGTGCTCTGGAAAGTATTTGAGCTTCATATTTATTAGAACAGTTTGGAATCTATTAGCTCTCATTTGAAAAAGTAATCATTTTAATTTAGTTGCACAAACAGAGGACATTAAGATCCATGAGCAGATAATGTTCTTCATTAAAACAGAGTAAGAACTTTGTACACTGGGGCAGCTGTACCGTGGTAATCAGAATACAATGTATTTTTTTAAAAAATAATTCCTGGTTAAAAATCTACTTTTTCTATTTAGGTTTTAGTTTGTCAATAAAACATAATAGCACTGCTATAAAGTATGTCCCACTGAGTTCAATGGGGCTGACACCCAGGTAGTAAGTGGGTACAGGACTGTAGCCTTAGTGATCAAAGAGACATTGAAAAATCTTAATCATAGGTAGGGTAAAAGTTGAAATTAATGTTTCAAGAATAATTTGTTACACATTCCTTTTCTTGCAGAGGGGCTTTTCTTGCAGAATGGTTCTGATAAGCTTTTACGGATTACAACAGATGTCTATGGATATAAATATCTAGTGTGCTCATCATGCATACTCAAGGCTCGCTGAAATCCTTTGTGATGATTTGCAGGGAACAAAGTGCTGTATTGTTCTGGACAGGATCCAGAAGACTGCATGGGTAGCTTCAAAGCATTCCCCACCCCAGCCCTGTAATAATGTAGTCCTCAAAATGGTAGTTCAAAAGTTTCAGCTTAGTGGTTATGCACAGATGTACACTATGCCCCAAGATGATAATGGCCATTGCAGTCAACAAGGAACTAAAACAGCAGTGGCAACTGCTCTATCAGAATTTCTAATGGGGTTGCAGTCAAAGAGCATCTGCTTGCCTCCATTTTGAATCCCTACCTAGGCTCAAGTAGCTCAATTTTGTCTAGAAATGTGAGCTGACAAGGTCTATTGAGATGGGAAAGGGAGTGTGCTAGCCTCTACTGGCCTGGGACCTCTTGGAATCACAAATGCCCAATCTTCCTCCATTTTGTAATTAAACCAAGGGAACACTGTATCACTGCTCAATTGGCTTTTGAGAGCCCAGAGTTCTCAAGTGACGTCTGATGTAGTAGTGTAACACACCCACCTAGAGCCTAGAACCATCTACTTTTGGTTAAGAGGGACAGTCATTCATCCTTTCTTTGTTCACCTGGAAACCATCCATTCCAGGAGCAAACTGCTCTTTTTGAATTGTTTTTCTAAGATTATAATTGCTCTTAGACCCTGAAACCCAGTGACATTCCAGAAAGATCCCATGAAGTCACAAACAGTATAATTTCAAGAGCATTCTTGGCTAGCAGACAATTCTGAATCAGGACATTGGAACTCCCAGTTTGGTACCCATTCTCACATCCCTGAGCTCAAGGTGATTCCAGGAGAGGTATTGCCAGGATAAAATCAACCTCTGACTCTGGAACTCCCAGCTGTGTGTATCCATCTCTGCTCTCACATCTAGTAGGCTTTGCCGGGTAAAGCCTTGCCTTGGCCTAGGAAGGTTTCCTCTTTCTGCCCTTTTTTGACTCCCGATACTAACGGCTATCCTCCCTTCTGACATGGTCATCAGACAGATCCTGTGGAAAATGAGATTCCAAAAGAGGTGCAACATGTGAAGATAGAAAATAGGTTTCCACGAGGACATGTTGCTTTTCTCCAATGCTACATCTAGCTATGCAGCAATGGCATGATCCTCTAGGTGTAGTAGGTGCAAAGAAATCCTTTTCGGGTCTACAGAAATTCCTGCTTGAAAGTGATTTGTTCAAGTTATAGTTAAGCAGGCAAAATGCCCCACAATCAAATATGGACACAAAAAAAACATGTTGGGTGAAAATTGCTGCTAGTTGTGGTCCTGAAGAAAATGGATACTGAATAGGCACATCCTATTGAGTCTTGTCACCAAGATTGGATTTTTAGCTAGGGTGCTGCTTGCATAATGGGCAGACTTTATCCAATGCATTGGTCATATCTAATCAAAACCTGATGATGTAAGATGGCTGATCATCGGTTACCAATCTCAAGACATATATGCCTTTAGGAAAACCCCTTTTACCAGCTGCACAGGGGTATGTGTCATATCATCAAATAGGAAGTTGTTAATATGGGTCCTGTCCTGTGTCTATAGAGGGGTGGCTGTTCTTGCTTTGGAATGACACCTGTGCTCACACCTGTTTCACTGACTAAATTTGTCTAGACCAGGCCTCTCCAACCTTGGGTTCCAGATGTTGCTGGCCTACAGCTCCCAGAATCCCTTGCCATTAGCCATGCTGGCTGGGTATGCTGGGAGCTGTAGGCCAGCAACATCTGGGGACCCAAGGCTGGAGAGCCCTGGTCTAGACAGAGGTAGTTAGGATGAATTCCTCCACTCCAATTGCTCTGTTTTCTCCAAGGAATGAGAACATGTTGGTAACACCTTGTTACACTTGCTCAGAACGTTTGTGTGTCTCTACATGCCTGAAAACAGCTTTTCTGTGTGGGGGACCATGTCCAGGGAACAAGTTATTCCACAATATGAAATATAGCAATAATTAGTTCAAACATTAGTCTAGGTCAGGGGGTGGGCAACCTGTAGGCCAAAACATCTGGAGAACAATTCCCAGCATCCCTTGCCATTGGCTATGCTGGCTAAGGCTGCTGGGAGTTGTAGGCCAAAACATCTGGAGGGTTACAAGTTGCCCACCCCTAGTGGAGAATCCTAAAGTACTCAGCGGGAAGCAACAGAGATCAGAGCAGAGCATTTACAGAAAATGGGTTTTTATTCAGAAAGTAAAACAAAACGGAAGTTCCGAGGTAAATTACTAAAGACCTGTCCCAGAAGGGAGGGTGAGATGAGGTGACAGTGAGCCAGGAGTGATTGCAGAGTGATGCTGCAGCATTCGGGGGAAGAGGGGGTTTGAAGTGGAAGAAGCCAGCCGGCAGTGAGGAGTCGCAGCCCAATAACATATGGATGGCCACAAGTTACCCACCCCTGATCTAGAGTTACCTAAACTACAATTCACAATATGCATTGAAATATTTATATTACTTTTTTGGCCTCTCTTCCCACACTGAACATTGAAAATCCTCAGGACGACGCCTGCAGTTGTCCAAAGCGCTGACATTTAACCCACCAATGATTTTTTTAGACGTACAAAACTAAACAACATAGCTAGCTGTAACAACGCTTGGCACCTTAGGCAAATTGAAAGTATGACACCAAACCTGTCACTATGAACAGGGATCTTCCTAAGCACTTTAACCTCTTGAAATACCATGCTCATTGCCACTATCTTTTTCTGGAACATTCCTGAGCTTTCATTCCTGCTGTAGTTCAGCATATGGAATCACAATGAAAACACAGTATACCGTAGTTGCACTGGAGGTATGCTTAGAATGTTTCCACTAGTAAAGCCCCTGACCGCAATCGTTGGCTGTTTTAAGGAAGCCATCTACACTGCCAATGGCCTTTGGAATAAAAAACAGACATGCTTCCCAGAATCTTGTCAGTAACAGAATGGACAAGAAGAATGCAAAGAGGACACTGTATTTTGGTGTCATACTAATTAGGCTGATGAATTTTCAGTAGTCATGGGTAAATTCCCTCTTGTCAGGCGCAGAATTGGATTCCTAAAAATAGCCCAGTTCTTCTGAAACCAGTTCTATGCTTATTTCATACCCCATTGTGCTCCTGACGACACTGGAGGAGTAACGGGGTCCAATCCCATCCCCTAACCCCACCATAGGCATCCTATCCTTACTTTGCTAAAATAGTATTGCTGGAAAAATATGTACGTATTTTAGAGGAAAATTGCTAGAGCATGGATTTTAATTTGCAAATATTGAAAATTTGATGTGCAAAATTATCTGAAATTCTTGCAAGACAATTTATTCAACAGTTCTGTGAACAGTTCCAGGCTATGTGAAAATGATCCAGGAATGAGAAAAACAACTGTATGATTAGGTACTTGCTGACAAATAAGTGTTAAGTTACACTGGTTCACCTACACTGCTCAATGGGATGCTCAACATTTCTACCACTAGAACAAAAAATCTCAAATTTGTTAGCCACTTCATTTCACCAATTCCCAACACAAGGATGAAAAATTACTTTCTCAGTGACATGCAAGTTTGTCATGTACAAAGTAAATTAAATATTTTTGTCATTTGGGGCAAGATTCCAACACTTAGTAAGTCTTGATACCTATGACAGTTTATAATTATGAAGCTGCTTAATTACAAAGTGTTATTGGATACAAGTACTCCATAATTTAAACATAGTATTTTCTCAAAGGGAAAAATCCTTTATTTGAATAAATGAGTTATTCAAGACTGGACAACATTGCCGGGAATATGTTATTTGAAGTCAATTTAAATATTTTTGAAGAACATTCTGGGTAAGCTTAATCTATGTATTTTATACTAGATTGCAATACTGACATTTGTGAAAGCTGTTTTCTGAAACAGTTTTTGGTGATCTTCTGGAAGTGTATTCTTGATTTTTAGCATCAAAACAAGCATCTTCTTACATGTATACAAGATGATAGACGTATTTACAAATACATACAAAATGAAATATTTCAACAGTGAGTTTGGGCCATTTACTGTAAACAAAAGTAATCTAAGTGTGCGCTGTAAACTTTGAAAAGTTGAATGTTGGACCCATTTTGTTTTGCTTTAAGATTGGATATTATTGAGAGAAATGTTCTAGTTTGTAAAACTGGTAGAAAGAAAAGGGAATGTATATCATTTGTTAAGGACTGTAGTTGTGTGCCTGCATGGGAAAAGTAAAGTTTATGGTTTAATTTCCTCTTACCTATAAAAACTTCTGTACTACAAAAGTTTTCAAAAGAATATTTTACCAGAGGCTCTAGGTCAGGGAAAGAAATTTACATTTTAAACAGTGTAATCACAAACCTGTATTAAAGCTAGTATAGACATTACAGGTCAATTCAAAACCATATTCAAGAGTCCTATAAAAAGGAACACAAGACACTTTGTTGTTGTTGCTCCAGATGACAATTCAAGCATTAACCTTGCATGATAGTGACTCAACAACTGCTCTCTGGTCTCTGGTCCTGGTTTAAGTGTCCCAACTGGAGGCTTCAGTTTGGCCCATTTAAGTCCAATTATAAAGAAGTCAGCTCAAAACACAGAAATGAGGGCAAAGACTCCGTATAATAAAGCACAGGGATATGCCACTAGAAGTTGTTGTCCTTCCATTGCTAAGGCTGAAATGAAGATTTTGGAAGCTGAAAAGCTACACCATCCAATAATTCCTGCAGCAAGAATAACTCCCATCAAACCCCTGAAAAACAAAATTGATTAAAACACTGGGTAACAGCTTCACATAAGTGTGTGCACATCAAGAGTCCTGTGCATTCTTCAAAGTTATAATAGTTTTATTAGTAGCTATGGTCTGTAGAGCACATGGGGGCAAGGGGGAAAAAGAATGCAGCCAGCAACATACCCAGCTATATTTGACATGCCCAATCTAAGGCAAAAAAGATTCCCCATGTACAACCACTAAGCTGGAGACAGTCAGTGTATGCAGTTCAAACATATACCTTTGAGCAAATAGACCAGTTTCTTGACCAACACAGCTGTTAGTATTCACTAATTTACTTACTGTTTGGAAACCTCTGTGGACTGATAATTTCATTGTGAATGTTTACCTTAAGGATTTTCTTTTTATAAAAAGCTTACATGGGATCCAGATACATACGGCAAGAAATATATGAAACTGTAATTTACTTTTGTGTAACTGTGTCTAGACATTAGATAACATGAATAATATAAGCTACCTTTGCTTTTTGTATGAATATAATCAAGTATTGAGTACCAGGAACCAGGCTTGCCTTTTCATTTTAAAAAGCTGCAGAAATAGTTTTGCTCCCAATAACTCCATCTTTCTAACTTACTCATCCAGAACGCTACAGGATATTAGGGCAGGTCTATCTCTCTGTTATCCCTGGTCTTTGGGGCATTGACGTAAAGAGCACTTCTGTCAAAGCAGTAGATGCACAAGGCAGATAAGGCACTACTTGTTCCATTGGAACATGAGCTTCTGTTTATCAACAGAATTTGTCATCTATGCAAGTTGTCATCTAACAGAATTTGTGCCAACTGAAGACTTACCTTCCGGGATAAAAGGAGGAAATTCTAAAGAAGATTGTGTAGACTCTAGCGATGGGTCCGTAAGTGACTGTGGAGGCCAATTCTAGATCCACACAGCTTCCCACAGTGAGGACACAGGTTACCAGATAGGAGATGGTCCTGTAAAGGATTCATTTGGTGTGCTTTTCGCTTAGCACGTTTCTCCCTTTCACCTTGCACTCGGGCTTCTTCAAAGTCCATGGAACCCTTGTGAAAGGCCAACCTCCATTTAGATCGTTCATGGGCCAGAGCTTCCCAGTTTTCGATGTTTATATTGCATTTTTTTAGATTAGCCTTATGAACATCTTTAAACCTCTTATATTGACCACCGCTTACCCAAATATGTACAATGCATGTAATTAGTTTTCCAAGCATGGTTAATTACAAATCATGTTTTAAAAGTACTGTCCAAGCACATTTAAGACAAGGACAAATGTTTATGATGAGAAACTACTCTGCTACAATGTCAATTTTAATTGCAAGTGTTTGTGGGTATCCTATCTTTTATACGCACTGCAGTGTTTCATGTCCTTTCTTTATGTATGTAATGCAAGCCAATGGGCGTAAGGGTTTTTAGAGTGTGCCTATAAAAGGCTAGCTTCACTCACAAGGGAAGGAGAGAAAGGTAGATTAGAACAGGGAGGAACTCTGGGCTATTTTTCTTTTCTACCTTCTTAGTTGAAAAATACTTGCATTGTTGAGTTTGTTTACACAAAACTATCTTTTTCTGGGCAAAAAATGACTGAAAATGTAAAACATGAAGAAAAATGTAGACAGTTTTTTAAAATCATCAATAATATTCCACCAGCCCTGCCAGGAGTATTAATATTCCCCCTTCTTCCCTCCCCATTCCTTTTTCCTTGTGTGTCGTGTCTTTTTAGATTGTAAGCCTGAGGGCAGGGACTGTCTTGTTAATTGCTGTAAACCGCCCAGAGAGCTTCGGCTATTGGGCGGTATAAAAATTAAATAAATAAATAAATTCATTTCATTTATTTCATTTATATACCGCCCCATAGCCGAAGCTCTCTGGGCGGTTCACAACACTCTCTACATAAAAACAACATTAAAACATACAAAACAGTTTAAAAAATTAAAAACCAAATTTAAAAACACAGTTTAAAATAACAATACAAAAGCCAATAAAACTGAGCCTACAGGTGACAATATTAGATATTTAGAAGGTTACTAATAGAAGCTGTTTTTCATCCTACAAATGTCTATATTTGGCCATCAGAATTTATAGTTCAAATACATATTTCCTATATTAGATGCAATGTAATAAGCAATATAATGATTTTTGACAAGTCATACTTACTGTAGGGAAAATACAACTGCAAAGCTGGAAAGTATAATCATAGGAAGGAGACAGTATCCTAGGACACTGGCAACGCAGCCAAACGAAACGCCAGTCATACTCATTAAGTTCAGGAGACAGAACATTCCTAAGCACCCAATTGCACTAATCCCATATACATAGCCAAACTGAATTTTGCCAGCCTAAAAGAAAGAGAACATAAATTAAGTTTCAGAATACATTGTTTCGTATTTTATATCTGCACACTCTTCTGAGCTTTAGAGAAAGGATGAGGGAAAAGAAGGGAGAAAGGTGTGTGTGTGTGTGTGTGTGTGTGTTTAGTAACAGTGGAAATTTCTGAAAGCAAGATAGATGCAAGATAATTACAGGTAGATTTATTCTTTTCACTGTTGTAGTATTTTTAATTTATTTATATTAATTTTGCTATAGTAGTTTAAAACACACACACGGGGGTGAATTGTGTGGCAGGGAGAAGGTAGTGAGAGAAAAAAGTGTGTTGGGGATGGAAAGAGTCCGAGACAAATATATATTATTTATATTTTTGTCAATAACCCAGAGAGTGGAAACACAGGGGCTCAAATGTGTGCCTAGCAGGCTAAGCCAGTTTTATAAAGACTACAGAGTATTTTAAGGGGGAGAAAAGTATTGTTTCTGTATCTGTAAAAAGGCCTAGAGACACAGAAGTCTATCAGCAGTATCCAACGCTGCCCATCCACTAGCAGGATCCACCACCACTAGCACAACGGGAAGCCAGTGGCTCCTGAAGCAATGGGAAACAAGCCAAAACACTTCGTTTCTGGAATGGGGCAGATTGGCGGAGCTCGCAGAAGGGAGCGCCACTGACCTGTCCAGTTCCTGAAGTGAGCATTTCTGCTCATTTCCAGAAGTGCTAGCTTCCTGTTGTGCCAATGGTTGGTCCTGCAAGCGCAACAGAATGAGTGGAAGTGCAGTGGCAGTACTAGATACTACTGCCCTATATGAGGCCCGGCTCCAGATTAATTCTCTTCCAAAGGAAGTTCCCTCTCCCTGCTGGCTTTCCAGAGGCATGTAAAAACCTTTTTGTTTCAGTTAGACTTTGAGGATTAACTACTTCTATGCCCTGTTCCTTCTCTCTCTCTCTCTCTCTCTCTCTCTCGTGTGTGGGTGGTGTGTGTGTGTGTGTGTGTGTGTGTGTGTGTGTGTTTTCTTGTTTAGTATACTGTATTTATTGTTTGCTTAATTTTGTAAATCATTGTGAAATCTTTACTTATTAAAATTTAGTCAAAAAGTGTCTAAATCAGTGTTGACAATGTTTAATTAAAAGAAATGCTTGATCCAAAGTGGGAATAAAGCCTCAATGGCCTGGATCCAAAGAACCTTGTAACAAATAGGGATGAGCAAAACCCTTGGACAAGGTACGAGACCAGAGTACCCCATTCTGGAGATATTTGAAGCACATCCTGATCTGAGGTGACTTGGGTCTGAAGCAGCTTGGTCCCGAAGCTTCAGAACTGCCTCAAAAGGATGTTTTACTTTTCTGGCCCAATTTGATGTTTTGGACCTTCTTGGAGCATCTCCAAGTTCTCCATACAATGGAAAATGCTAAAGAGGAGGGGGAAGCAGAGGGTATTTAGTTTTGTGATAAATAGAACAGGGAAAAGAAGTAGTTAATTCTCAAAGGCCAACTGAAACAAAAAGATTTTTACATGCCTTTGGATCTAGCTTCCAAACATGGAATAATTTTACCAGAGTCCTCCTTTTTACTTCCAATCATAGTGCTTTTGGAGACATAAAAGGGATAAGTTAGAAGCTATTTTTGTTCTTGTGACTGTATCTGTCTGGAAGCAACACTTTGGGTCTTTGGGGCTCCAAGAGGACCCCTATCCAAGCCAATGTGGTGGGTTCCAAAGTCAGTATTTCCCCCCGTGTACAGCCCTAGTAACTAGCTCTGAAAGTCCCACTGGCTCTTGGCCAATGGGGTCTTAACAAAGCACTTTACATTCACAAACATATACCACATCACCTCTATGAACAATGTAAACCTGGGTTGCGCAATTTGATGTGTGGATAATTTTCCAGTAGGGTCAAGCCCCAAACATATGATTCAGCATACCATTAAGTGCTTCTCCTTGGACCATAAACGCATAGTGCTAGGATAACAAGGAGCACAATCCTATGGCTCTCTGACCTTGTCTGGGGGGACCACAGGATGGGGCATCGCAGCTGCTGCGACCTCGGAAATCCCTTCCAAAGTCACAGCATTGCAGTGCACGTGCCCCCCCCCCAGCCCTTGTAGCCGGCACGGTTCTTTCCGCACTGGCTGGGAACTGAACATGGAAGACCGTCTTTGGTTCCCCTGTGGGGGACGCATTCCTGGAGACGGGGAGGAACAAGGCACTGCTCGCTTCCATAGAACCAGCCAGTGCCTCAGTCTCTCCTCCTCATGAGGAGGTATAAAACATCTAGATGGCTGATATTGGCAGTCTAGATGCTTTTGAGGATGAGGGGAGCGCGGTGGCAATCCTATCCGCCAAGCTCCTCCTGCACTCGATTGGATGCTCGTAATCTTCTCGGTTCAGAGGGTTACAGGCAACTGCATAGGATGGGGCTGCCCCACACTTACATTACAATCCTATCCTATCTACTCAGAAGTGAGCCCCACTGTATTAAATGGGACTTACTCCTAGGTAAGTGTAAGATTGCAGCCTAATACATCAAAATATTAAAGTGTGCACACAGACAATTCTTGTAATTTGTTGCATATTTAACAGCCTCATTTATATTTCAATGTATTGTTTTTGTTTCTTCTATTTGTTTTTATCTTTTTATTGTTCACCGCTCCGGAATCTAGCGGTATATAAATACTGTAAATAAATATTTAAGTCACACCTGCTAGAATATTCTTAATTTGCATTAATCTATTTTTGTCTTGCATCTTTTAAAGCTGGTAGGAACACCCCCCCACACACACACCCAGTGACCTCTTACCAGCAATAACGTAGAACCAAAGGCAAGGCAGAAGACCATCGGCCCTGCCAGATCCGTTTCATTCATGATGCTGCCATCTGCTACTTTTAACGGGTGCAGTACTGTCAGGGTCTTCTGCCAGATGTGGTCAAAATTGATTCCTAGTTCTGCAGATTAAACAAAAAACATTTTTTTATTGATTTGTCAGGAGCCAGAGAACATCTTGTAAGTAGTCAGGGACTGCTGAATAAACATGAAAAACCTATTAGGGTGTGATCCTGTGGCCCGCCAACCTTGTCTGGGGGGCCATAGAATAGGTCGGAGTCGCTGCTGTGACCTCGGAAATCCCTTCTGAGGATGCAGTGGTGACTCTGACCATGAAGCGCCCCCGCCAGCGCAGTTCTTTCCATGCCAGCTGGGATCTGAAGACAGAAGAGTGTCTTTGGTACTGGCATGGGGGGTGGGGTGGTGTCTTTGGTACTGGCATTCCTGGGGAGGAGAGGAGTGAGGCACCACCATCCTCCGAGGAATCCAGGTGGTGTCTCAGCCCCTCTTCCTTGCGAGGAGAGGAAAAGCATTTAGACAGCTGAGATTGGTCATCTAAACGTTTTGGAGTGCAAGGGGAGTGCGGACAGAATCCTAACCACCACATTCCTCCTGCCTTCCACTGGATGCCCGTAATCCTCTGGGTTCAGGGGGTTACGGCACCCACATAGGATGGGGCTGCCTGTGGTCCAACAGATAGAAACCAAGTAACATGATTGGTTGCATTTGCTAGAAATATTTTCTTTAAAAGTTGCCTTCCACACAGTATGCTTATTTTCTTTCCCTTTAGTTCTCTTAAGAACAGTTTGTATGACAGCTTAAATAAATAAAATGAAACTGAAAAGACTACAGAAATTGATAAAGAAACTCAATGGGAGCTGCTTTTCCTATGTCGAAATAAGACTAAACACACACTTTTGATAATCATCTATCACTGATCTTTTGCAAGTTGCTCCATGTGCTTCACCAAATATGGAGGTTTGCAATGAATAGAAAACAAACCTTCTAGTAAGGGTGGCTCATCTTCAAAATTGCTTCCATAGAAAGACTGTGGTGAGGATGGAGTGTATGCTGGTGTTGGCTGAAAAATCTGACCAGTGTAAGGCTGTTGCTGTGGCATCATCTCTGGAGGGACATATCCACCTTGCTGAGAATACTCATAGCCAGCATATTGTCTGGAGAAAGCAAAATGTCATTACTTGTCAAATAAAATGCAGCACCTTTGCTTACAATACAATGTTTTTAGAAAGTGTTGTGCTCCTTTAGTCCACATGTATCTACCTCAGTTAGAGGTATTTCCATGCCTGTGTCTATGAATACAAGACAGTACTCATGGACTCTTGGAACACTACAAGTAGTCCTTGGAGAAAGTTATAGGAATTTGTTTTTACAAACAAGGAAAACAGAAGCAGAAAGAGCCCCACTACTGTTTGAAATGCAGTGGTTTAGAATACCTCACAGCTGTTTAATAAAATACCTAAATGTTTTTAAGTCATTTGAATGGTGTTTTCCTCTGCCTAAAATATCTGGAAATTTCATTTTAAAATATAACTCAAAACAATGTATTACCAAGGTTGTTGTCTAGGCTAAGATACAAGATCCATAATGTAGTGCATCATATTTTCAGACCATTAAAGAGAACCTAGTCCAAGTCACTTTGCTCTCCAATCCTCACTCCTATAAACAGTTGAATCATGCAAATACTAGCATGTACCTCAACATTTGTGACATATATGATGACCAGCTACCCATTATGACATAGACAAGTAAAACTGACCTTCTTGATTGCCAGTATTGGCACTTTTTCCTAATTTGTAGGTAAGCTTCCACACAGCTACCTTTTACTCAGAAGGGTAATCTAGTGCACAAGAAAAAATGGCTAACCCATCCAGGCTTGGGTTCTAAACACACATTTTAAGGTTGCAATCTTATGCATGTATAGACAGAAAAAAAGTCCTACAGCTCCCAGCATTCCCTAGGCAGCATGGTTGGCTGGGGAATGCTGGGAGTTGTAGGACCTTTTTCTGTCTAAACATGCATAGGATTGTGCCCTATGACAGGCTTCTCCAACCTGCCACCCTCTAGATGTGTTGCATTACCATTTCCATCAAACCCAGATAACATGGGCATGCTGGCTGGGGATGATGGGAGTTGTACTTGAACACATTTGGAAGGCACCAAGTTGGGAAAGGTTGTTCTTTAAGTGATGCATTAAAAATATTCTAAAAAGCTATTCTTTAAACCTTATTAGTAGTAGCTACACATTTTGGCAAGTGTGCCACACCCTAGAACAGGGATGGGCAACTTGTGGCCCTCCAGATGTTTGGCCTACAACTTCCATCAGCATTAAGCCAGCATACCCAATGGTGAAGGATTATGGTACTTGTAGTAAACCAAAACATCTGGAAAGCCAAAATTGCATATCCCTGCCCTAGAATTTACTATGGCAGTACATATGCAGAGTTCCCTACATTAAGTGCTACTTAAAATTATATAGTTCAACATACATTGGAGTAAAATGTAAGTAGCATTGAGCCAGCCCAAAGCAGTTTTATTTACAACAGTCAATGCATACAAGTATCCAGTTTTTTAATGTCCAACCGCTAGTACATAAAAATTGGCCTATGTTTAATTTGAAGGGATTAAATAAATTTCTACATTTAAACCAAGAACAGATTATAGTATTATTCTGATCACAAAGCGAGTATAAGAAACCCAAGTTACTTGTTGTACGTTCCTCCTCCATATGACTGTGCTGCTTGATCATCAATGCTGTAACTTGTTTGATAGAAATCTGTATTGAAATTGTCAAACCCAGACATTGCAATCTGCCTGTAAAATAAATGATATTTCTCAGCATTATAGTTTTTACACAGCTCTACCAATTCTATCTTTATCTCTAGGAGGCAGCTCATCCATTTTACAGCTCCAGGGGAAGAGGTCCCTTCAAGTATAATGCAAAGCCTTACCACTGCAAAAAATATATATGATTGTTTCTTATAAACAGAAATAAAAATGCCTTTACTGTATATTTATCTCAAAATCAAAAACAGTGATATAGATAGTATCTTTAAAGATGGCATGAAATACATTTGTTAACTTGCATATGGTCTATATTGTGTGCACCATAGTACCATTCAGTCCGGTATTGGCTATTCTGACTAGCAGTGGTTTTCCAGGGTGTCAGGCAGAGCTCTTTCACAGCCCTGCTGCTTGAGTTCTTTTAAACTACAGATACGAGAGATTTGAAACTTGGGCTCTCCTGCATGCAGTGCACACCTCTACCACTGAACTACAGTTCTCCCCCAAAGCCAAAAGCCTTCATTCCAGTTTGATGTGGATGATTTCATAGATTTCATAGATAAGAGTTGGAAGGAGCCTACAAGGCTATGGAGTCCAACCTCCTACTCAATGCAGGAAACTAGAGGAGGGTTTCCCATCCAATAACCAGACCTGACCCTGCTTAGCTTTCCACACTCAGACAAGCTGAGCCAGCGTAAGCCACAGGCCTGTATATGAGACACCACAGACCATTGATGGTAGCCTGGGCGTGTTATTGGTTTTTGGGGTGTGTGTGTGTTAATACTACCATCTCTGCACTGAGAAAACATGACAGGCACATCCATTCATCTTTCCTCTTCCCAGAAAAACACTACATGGACCAATTTTACCCAGTGTTTACCCCTTTATTTCAATTTATTCATCAAGAAGGAGGAAAAAAATGTGAGAAAGCAGGATAAAGCTATTAACATTACTGCAAGTAATGTTTTGCACATAACATTAAAACGTTTTGCATAGAACAATGTTTACTAGTTCCTAACAACCTATTAGTACAACTAGCTATTGTAATGGCACACTATGTTAGGATTTCCCACAACCTTTTCATCACAGAAGTGCAAATACTGATGTCTGAAAGCGTCTAGCCTTTTAGACCTGAACTAAACTGGAATTTTTAGATCAGCATTGCAGATCATAATGCCCATGCAACACAGGGCAGGGTGGTGGTAGCGGGCCCCCCGGTTTTGGTCATGTTCTGTGACAAGATTTCACCTTGGTGCGTTTACAACACACACTCTGCCCGACTGCGTGGCAAAACCGGGAAGAAACGAAGCAGCCCCGAAAATTCATAAGCCGAGAGGGAAATGGGTGACGTGTTAAACGGGGCTCAGCCCCCCTACATAAGTCTTCCTTTCCTTTCTCTCACTCCCACTGCTCTGAAAACAAGGAGCCGGGGGAGGGGAGAGGCGAATCTGTGACCAAGTGGGGCGTTTCCTCGTCCCCTTCCCCTGCAGCTCACCTCCAGGGCCACCTTCCCGGTGAGGTAACGAACCCCGCTTTCTCCGCACACAGCCGGCGACTACCGCCCCTCAGAAGACCCTCCTTTTACCTTGCTTACTTAGACGCTACGTGTCAGCCACCCAAAAACACCCGCTTCCGGATCAACCAAGTGGAGTATGCGTAGTGCAAATCGGAAGTCGGTCTTTTCTCCCGTCTCTATGGTCAATACTTGCGTGACGGACGGACGCTCGCCCGTCCCTCCGCCCCAGGATGCTGAGCATGCGCAGTGAGAACGATGGTGTACCGCTATTGACCGTTTCATCTTGCGGGCGCTGAGCCTTTGTAGGACGGAATCAGTTGTTGTTTTATGGGTCTTGCGGGCACAGTGTTGTTCGAATTAACATAAGACCGATGTAGGAATTAGTTAAATGAAGGGAAAGTGGGACGTTTCTCCTTTCTAATACGGAAGGCATTGCTTATGAAGTAGCTAGTAGGTTGCACTCTTATTTTTTAAGTTTTACAGTAGCTGCGGGCCTTGTTTTTGTATCTCTAGTCACACTCCAAAATTGTGTTCTGGATGGTTACTTCAGTCACAGTGCGTTACTTTTAGGGCGCAATCCATATTTAGACAGAAAAGAGAGTCCTACAACTCGCAGTATTCCCAGCCAGCAATGCTCTCTAGGGATGCTGGGACTGGGAGTTGCAGAACTTTTTTTCTGTCTAAATTTGCATAGGATTGCGCCCTTAGTCCTTCACCCTTCGTGCCTGGTGCTGCTCACGCAGGTGTTGAACTGTGAGAAGGCTTTTATTGATCACGTATGTGTCTGTTTTGTGTTTTCAGTGCATAACATTTTTCTATCAAGGAAAATTTATTTTGGAAAAGGAAACCCTTATGCATCTGGAAAGAAACGTGAAAGAAATTCTACTTGCTTTGGTGTATTTCTACTTTGGGAATACTGACCACTGCAGATGGATAGTGCAATCCAAAGGGGGTGGGGGAGAAGTAAAGCAGCAGATTGACTCCTGTATTCCAAGCCCTGCTGGTGTGGGGGGGGCAGTCCTGTCCCCGTCCCCCCCCCCATATTTTTGGCCATGCTAGATCTAGGCTGGTGTAGCTGATGGGCCACAAGTTATGCATTTAGGTCTTTTGTTTTAGTCATTTTGAGAGCATGTAGTTCTAGTTTGTCTCTTGCACCCAATAGTATGAGCTGCTCTATTGAGAGAGGCATATGGAGAAGACCCCTCCATATGCTTACCCCTCTTGGATTCACCAGAGCCACTTCAGTTTTCTTTTTAATAAAAAGTTTTTTTTAATGACAAGAACTCCAGCACCTGAGGCCAATGAGGATATTGAGGATAGGTGGTGATTTTAAATAGCATTCCCACAGGGTTCTAAAAATAGCAAGGATGGAGCATGACTTGGGAGCTGTGGTTTCAGGGGTCACTACCAGTGCAATCGTAAGCATGTTTACTCAGAAGTAAATTGCACTGTGCTCAGCGGACCTAATCCCTTCCAGCTGTACTTCTCAATGCATCCCTTTTAATTTGTCCCATATGCCTCAATGGGAGTCGTTACTATGTTTTATAGAACAAATAAGCTGGCTGCAATCGGATGGGCTAAAAGTGCTCCTTTACTGAAACTGGCATCAATAGTGGCCAACGCCCCAAGTTTTGCCCCATCCCAATGGTGGAAGAAAGTAAAGTGTTACGGTTTGGGACACCATTGTACAAAATATGCCTCCCATCCCTCACAACGAATGTCCTCACCTCTTCTGACAGGTAGCACAGTGGGGAAACTCACTTTGCTTTACGAGTATTTTGGATTACGAGCATGGTTCTGGAACGGATTATACTCGTAATGCAAGGTACTACTGTATTGTGAAAATGCAGGTTTTTGGCTTATCTGCGTTTTGCTATGAAGAATGAGGGCAGACACAGATAGCTTAAAATGGAGATGAATGCCATTGGTGGATGTTGGAGGATATGGGAAGGAGTCGGTCCTATACTGGTTAGGATGAAGCAGAGTTTTCCCCCTTATGCATAGCCTAGTTATTGAAACTGGTTATCACCACGTGGGTTGTTAAGCCCTGCTAAAAGGCTCTTAAAAGGAAATGGATTGTCCAAACAAGGTTTAAAACTAATAAAGACATTTATTTTACTTACAGTCTGTTTATTCATATATGCAGGATGCCTATAGGCAGATTAGAGTCTTTGGTATTAAGGGTCCGCTTCATTGGAGATCACTGGCTGGATGCCAGCTCAGACATTGTGTCCATCAGGTGGGAGAGGGAGAGAGAGAGAGAGCTGGCCATAGAGAGGCTGGAAGTAGGAAGGAGGGGTTACAAAACATGCACCCTGGGGATTGTTCAATTAACCCTTTCCTCCCACTGTAACTAGTGGTTACATTACCGCGTTGATTTAAGCAGGCAATATTACAATTTCCATCAGTGGATTGGGGCAGTTACACCCCCTCTCCCTTGGGTTCACTGAACACAGGGCAAAGAGGGAAGTCTGAAGAGTCCTGTGATGGATTTGGGAATGCTGTCAGAATTTTTATATTAGTCTTTGGTCTCTGTTTTGTCTCCATGTTGTTTAACATTGCCATAACATTGCTAAGTGAGGCCATCTGGAGATATGGGGTGCAAAGTAATGCTGATAAAGTGCTGAACACTGATACCTGGGGTTGATATAGGTTAGATGAAGGTCAGTAAACAAGCTCAGTCCTGATGATGGGCAGGCTGTTGGTATTTATCATTTATTTATTTTTTAATTTGTATTCCACTTTTCCACCAAATATTGCTCAGGGCAGCTAGGAACAATATTACAAATACAAAACATGCAATAATAAAAATATATAATAAAAGTAGATGATAGATGGTAAAAGTAAATCTGATTTGGAAGGTGGCATCGCCCTCCTGGATGGAACTGTACTCCTTAAGGATCAGGTTCACCGATTGAGGATGCGATTAGATCTGGCCCTATCTTTGTAAGAGGGATGAAAAGTGGGGTTGGGGGCCCACCTCAAATAGGCAAACCAGAAAGGAGGAGAAGACTCCAGTAGTGAGTGATGGTAGAAACCTTTTATGTAGCTTTACATGCTGGGAAGGAAAATGCAGAAATTCCAGTATTGAGAGGCTTACTTGCTCTTTAGGTATGTAGAAAATCTTAGAAAAACAAAGGGGGAAGCTTATAAAGGCAGTGTGCCTTTATAAATGCAGAGGACTGGAAAGCTTTGCTCCTTTGTTTTTTCTTAAGATTTTCTACATACCTAGAGCACAAGTAAGTCTCCTATCCTTGGAAGGCCAAGTGTGGCCTTAGTGGCACGAAGCACCAACCTTCTCTTGCTGCTGCTGCTGCTCCTGGGGTGGTGGGTGACTTCAGGTTTGGTGGTGTGGCATGGTGGCCGCTGCCACTCTTCATCTAGCTGCTCTCCCTCTTTGCTCCCTCCTCCTAGTCTCAGGTGTTCCTGCTGTAAAAGGGGTCTGGCTTGTCACAGCTTCAGAGGTGCTGCCTGCTGAGGACCTGCAGTGAGGAGGATGCTGGGGACAGAGTGGGGGACATGCCAGGCCCCTCTGGTGGGAGAAACATCCCAGTGAGTGACAGTGGCTGCCTGCTGTCGTGGCAGCAAGCTGCACAACTGCAGATGACATGACAGCTGTGGAAAGAAGTGTGGCGTATTGGTTAGAGTGTTGGACTGGGACTTGGGAGATCCGGGTTCTAGTCCCCGCTCGGCCATGAAACTCACTGGGTGAATTTGGGCCAGTCACTGACTCTCAGCCTAACCTACCTCAAAGGGTTGTTGTGAGGATAAAATGGAGAAGAGGAGGAGGATTATGTAAACCGCCTTGGAAAAAAGACGGGGTATAAATATAATAAATAAATAAATGGGTGAAAAAGGTGAGGGGTGGGGGCTCAGCCTTGGCACTGCTGTGGGGCCTGCCTGCCCATGCATGCCTGCCCATGCATGCCTCCCCATGCATGCCTCCCCATCCCTTGGCCCTCGCCTGTATGCTGCCGGCATGGAGCACAGGCCTCCCTGCCTGCTCCCGCAGCCAGAGCATCAGCTTGCAGCAGACAGGCCGATTGGCGCTGGGAGCCTCCAGTGCTCGTGCTGCCAGCAGGATGCCAAATTTCCCCACCTTTTGCTGGCAGTGGAGCCTTCCACCAGGAGCATGGGTACCAGGAGCTCCCAGTGCAGATTCATCCACACGAGCTGATGGTCTGGCTGTGCAAGGGGCAAGGAGGCCGGGCAGGGCGTTTGCAACCAGACTGGCAGCCTGTGTACCACCCCCCACCCCATTATGCCATTATGCGGTGCTCAGTAGTGCTTGTTTTGGTCATCTGCTGAGGCTTTGTGTTACACAATGCCTCTGTGAGTCCCCCTGCTAGATGTATTTAGTAATTTAAAGCAGAAATTCTGGAGGTGGCTTGAGACATGTAGATCAATGAATTGGTTGTCAGTTCATAAGAAGAATTTCACATTAAAGTTAATGGAGAATATTTTTTTTTCTTAAAGTCTGGTGGATTTAAATGCCTTTCTATATTTTTCTACCTTTAAAAACCCCCAGAAGAATTAATTTAACTACAATAAGAACCCCGGAGCAAAATTATTTTAATATTACTTTGACTGAAGGAAATGAAGCTAGCAAATTGGTTGCTCATATTTTTTTCTCTCTCTTCGTAATTAAATACAGGAATGTTCCCTTTACATGGAGGCACTGTTAGAGAGCTGTCATAAAGATTTTGTAGAAACCTTTTGTAGAATTGCATTATTGTTGGGCTGTTATTCTGTTAGCATTGGATTTAAAGATTAAAATATGGTTAAATTGACTAGAAGTCAGACTACTGTTCAGGTTCTAACTTTTGTTTGTCATTGTTGTTTTTAAAAGTGGGGATCCTTTAAAATATATGATGGGGAGGGCGGGGGTGGGCAGGAGAAGAAAGGAAACTCTGTCCCCTGTCAGCCTCACCCATTTCTCCCATACATCTCCTAAGAATAGGATAGAGGAGGGAGGAGTATTTCCCTGTGACCTGTCTCTTCTTTTGCACAGTTTGGCTGAACTGAGACCAGAAGTAGCTATTATGGAAGACACATCACCGCCACTGAAAAGAGTAGCCTGACATTGTCTCTCCCCCACCCCTCAGTCCCCTGGTAACATCTAGTGCAGTGATGGCGAACCTTTTTGAGCCCAAGTGCCCAAACTGCAACACAGAACCAACTTATTTATTTCAAAGTGCCTTAAATTTGGCAGGAAGGAGGAGGGGGCACTAGCTAGTCGCGCCCCGCTCTGTCTCAGGGCATGGCTCTTCACCGGGCGCGCAAAGATTCGGGCGCGCGCGCGCTGTGCTTCTGAGCTGTCTGTTCAGTTCGAAGGAGGGCTGGGTGCCTGCGCAGTCCGCTTCTGGGTTTGGGAGTTGTTGGAGTGTGCCTGCCTGTGGAGGCCAGCGAGGAATGAGTGGAGAGGAGTTACTATGGAAACCCGACGCTGAATGCAGAAGGGGACGGTCTTTTCGCGATCTGGCGACCAACGGCTCGAGTGCCCACAGAGAGGTCCCTGCGTGCCAGCTGTGGCACGCGTGCCATAGGTTTGCCATCACTGATCTAGTGATACCAAATGTGTGATGCAATGTCATTGTGATTCAGATCTCTTTAAGCCAGCACCCAGTGAAATGAAGGGAGGTGGGAAACCCACACAGTGCAAAGACGCGGACGCCACTATACATGTTTTATATTTCTCGATGTTACTGGGGGAAAGGGACTGCTGTTTTCTTTCTAACATCCGGAAGAATTCCTACGAATTTTGGCGTGGCTTGCTAGGCTAGCCAGGCATTATTTGTGGTTGCCGTTGGCGCCAACCTCACCCAAGTTCTTTCTCTGTGTTGGATGGGATATGCCTTGCTTCATGTGTGTAGGGCTTTTGCAGAAGCAGTGTGAGAAATCTTTCACTATATATTTAATTTATATCCTCCCTTTCTGCCACCAAAAAAAAAAAAAAAATGGAGCTCATGGCAGCTAACAATAAAATCCAGATTAAAAACAAAATCTTAATTAAAATATAACAAATAATTAATTAATTAATTAATTAAAAACGCAACAATAAGGGTGCAATCTTATGCGTAGGACAGAAAATCTTATGTAGGACAGAAAAAAAGTCCTATAACTCCCAGCATCCCCTAGGCACCATGGCTAGTTGGGGAATGCTGGGAGTTGTAGGACTTTTTTCTGTCTAAACATGCATAAAATTGTGCCCGAAAAGAAATAAACAGCACCAACCAATTAAAACCTCCTTCAGCAACAGACCAACTTATATGCCAAAGGCCTGCCTGAATGGCAACAAAGAGGGGAACAGGTGAGCTTCCCCTAAACAGGAAGTTCCACAGCCTGGGAGTGTCCAAGAAGGGCCTTTCTTGCTGCCATCAGAGGCCAAATGTGCCTCTGAAGGCAGCGCTACTCAGAGAAGGGCGTCCCCAGAAGATCTTAAAACCCGGGCAGGCTTATATGGGAGAAGGTGGTCTTTCAAGAAGTCTGGTCCCAAGCCGTATAGGGCATTATAGGTCATAACTAGCACTGTGAATTATGCCCAGAAATGGATGGATAGCTGGTGAAGCTGTTGTGACATGTGCTCCCTGTAACCAGCCCTGGTCAGCAGCCTGGCCACAGCATTCTGGACCAGCTGAAGTTTCCAAAGGCAGCCCACATAAAGCATGTTACAGTAGTCCAAACGGGATGTAACTAAGGCATGCATCACCATGGCCACATCAGACATCTCTAGGAATTGGAGCCGTTGGCGCTCTAGCCTCACTGTGCAAATCCATTCCTTGCCACCACTGCAACCTGGACATCCAGGTTCAGGCCAAACTACAAGCCTGAGTCTTCAGTGTGGGGTGCAACCCCATCCAGCACAGGTTGAATCCCTATTCCCTGATCTGCCTTTCGACTAACCAGGAGCTCACATTCTGTTTCTGCTGGAGGGTTGGGAGAAAGGAAATCTGTGAGAGGGACTCTCTGCTTCTTTGTAGAGATTGGGCCCATTGCTGCTGCAAAGGAACCCTCAAGGGATATGGGAACAGATTCTGATTCAGATGAGGAGGTGGTGGTGGAACTCACAGCTGAAATGCCTAGGACAGCTGAACTGGAGATAAGCAGGTGGAAGAGAGTCAGTTAGCCTCAAATGCAGTGGGAAGCCAGAGCAAGTCTGATAAGGAGCAGGAGGGGGGAATGGGCGTGACTGATCCAAGGTGAGGCGTCAATTGAGAAGAGAAGATCAAGGAAGAAGCGTAAGGTGCTCTAAGCCAGTGTTCTCCAACCTTGGGTCCCCAGATGTTTTTGGCCTACAACTCCTGACTGGGGCATGCTGGGAGTTGTAGGCCAAAAACATCTGGGGACCCAAGGCTGGAGAACACTGCTCTAAGCGGTTGGTTCTGAAGCAACAGGAACCACCTTAAAAACTGGGTTTTGATCATTTGAGTTTGGAAGGGAGGGGAGGGGCCCTCAGTCTGAAATCAACTTCTTTTCATGATGCCACATCTCCTTAATGTACTGATTATCTAGCATTCTAACTAAGCTTATTTCTTTTGTTATTGATTTCTGCAGTTCACTTACCGTAATTTGTACTTTAAAGCTGGCCTTGCTGGTTTTCATTACCATAATAAAGCTAATAGTTAGAAGATCAGTGTCTGCATCTGCCTTTGAAAGGGGAGCTGGAGAGAGGCCCAACATTCTTCTCCACAGCCCCACAGGAGGTGAAATGAGAGCCTTCCTCTTCCCCACATGTTCTGGGTAGGCCAGAGAGCTGGTGGGGAGAAGCGAGGACCTGGGGAAGAGGTGCTTGCTGTGCCATTGGTGAGCTGGCAAGAGGATTTGGGGTGCTCTGTGTTCCAATGTGATGATTAATTGAACTTGGATGTAAGGGTTTGTTTAGAGTTTGGGACTGTACAACTTTCTGGGATTATCAAAACATTTCTGGCCATTATTCCCTTTCCCTTTTTACTCCGAATGATGGATATTGCAGATCATCCTTTGAACAATATGTCTTGCTTGCTTTTTTACTACGGTACATGTTTAAATCTCCCTTTGTCTGTTAGAGGATGGGTTTTGAATTTAGCTTTGCAGGGATTTATATACCATAAGAAATCAGAGCAGCCTCTGTTTTTTACACTCTGTCAATAACTATAGCACAGCACTTTATCTTGAACCAAAGATTTTGTCCATTGATGAAATACGGCTTTTGCATATATTTTCAAAATTGTTCTTTTATTGTGAATTTCCTTTCAAGTCCCAATGAGTGGTTAGAGAATGCATGAGAATGTGCAGAAATATTGTTATATTTAATATTTCTACACCTGATTTTTTAGGAATAAGAAAATATGAAATATTGAAGAATGTGTAGCAGCCTTACGCATTGGCAAAGGTAATTTTAGCTTCTTAGTTTATTTCCTACTCATGTTCATTTTTACAAAGCCAGATCACTCAGGTCTGGTTTAGGTGATGCAAATTTCACCCATAATGAACATGTTCATATTTAATATATCTTACAATGCTAAAGCCCATCAGTGTTTCTACCATGTTTATAGTGCATGCCAAATCCACCATGTTTACCTACTTATATTAAACCCTAACCCATTTTCATCTGGATACACATTTCATTTCATCCTGTGTTGTATAAGTACATGGAGGGTGGCAAGGAAGTCTTCCATTTAAACCTTAATGCCAAGGTATCAAAGGCCACTGTGCAGATTTACACTGAGAACATTTAATACTTTGGTGACTGTTCCCAGCTTCTCCAGGGCACATACTGTATTATTCATTACAGATGAGTGGAAAAGCAAAGTTAAGGGCATTTTTGTTAGACTGGTTTGTGCTTGTTACAAATGAGACTCTCTTTCAAGAGCTTTCCCCAGAATAGTGCCATTGACTACATTCTTCTTGTATGTCACTTCGGGTGCAATCCTATGGCTACTAGATGCTGTCTAGGTGGCCATAGGAAAAGTCGGAGTCCCAGCTCCAACCATGGAAATGTGCTCCGAGGTTGGAGCTGGGGTTCTGAATTCGGAGCACCCTCCCTCTGCCCTCGCAGCCAGTGCGGTTCTTTCCATTCCGGCTGTAGCTTCGAAGATGTAAGACTGACTTCGGAGCTGGTGCTGGTGGGGGCATTTTGGGGGTGGGGAGGGGAGAAGCGAGGCACCGCCATACTACAAGTAATCCTGGTGGTGCCTCTGGCTCCTCTCCTTGCAAGCCGGTGTAAAACACTTAGACGGATGAAATTGGCCCTCTAAGTCTTTTAGAGGGTGAGGCGGGAAATGCGTAGGCAATCCTTGCCTTTGAGCTTCTCCCGTTCTCAGTAGGATGCCCGTAATCCTCCGGGTTTGGGGGGTTACGGGCAGCCACATCTGATCACTCTGGCCACGACTTGAAATTTTGAAAGAAACTCAGTCCCAGGCATTTGGAACATTTGTGACAAACTCCAGACCAATTAATGGTCAGTATGTGGGAACTTAATCTCTTAAAACATTTTATTAATCAAGGTTTGTCTGCTCTTCCCTTCACCATCCTGTATCACCTCAGGGCATTGTTGTTCTGCCAAAAGTGATACATCGCAGCCCAAATATTCACTCCCCCATACCCATCTCCCATGATTCATCTTGCATCCATTTTATCCAGAAGGTCTCAAAGCTCTGTCTGCCATCTCTAAGGCTGCAATTCTATACCCACTTATCTAGGAATAAGTGACATTGAACTCAGTGGGACTTACTTTTGAGTAGACATATAAAATATTGTACTGTCAGTAAGTTGGACAAACTGCGAGCGTTGTCATTTCCACCAGTCTCCATACTTTAGTCAGCAGTGTCTTTAAAGGAGAAGAAATAGGCTTGTACCATTAAAAAAAAATTTTTTTTAAATTATTTTTGCAATCTGCTTTCTTAATGATATCAGGTTCTAGAGTAATTCATAGTGCTCTTGACTTATTGAATATATATATATATATATATAAATCCCAGTAACATTAAAATAGGTTTAGGGTGCAATCCTGTGTCCCTTTGACCTTGTCTGAGGGGACAGAGGATTTGCCGTACAAGCTGGTGCGTGCGACCTCGGAAATCTCATCTGAGGTCGCAGCGCCTCGGAGCAGCCACCCCCCCTGTAACTGGTGCGGTTCTTTCTGTGCTGGAAGCGAACCGAGCATAGAGGACCGTGCTCATTTCCCCCTTGGGGGGGCATTCCTGGGGGAGGGAAGGAGCGAGGCTCTGCTGGATTCCGAGCAATCCAGGTGGTGCCTCAGCCTCTCCTCCTTGCAAGGAGAGGGAAAACATCTAGATGGCCGAAATCAGCCAGCTAGATGTTTTTGAGGGCAGAAGGAGCATGGAGGATATCCTGTCCTCTGTGCACCTTCTGCCCTCCATTGGATGTCCGTTATCCTCCGGGTTTGGAGGGTTATGGGCAGCCTCATAGGATTGCGCTGCCCGATACCATTGGGTAACTAAGCATAAAACTTAACCCTGCCACTCCACACACACACAGATAAAAACCTGATAGTTGAATACTTCCACGAGTTCCACCACATGTGAAAGAAAACTGCTTTGGGTTGGGAACATTTCTAGCAATTATTATTACTATAATTATCTAATTTATTTACGGTAATCAATGTGGAGTCCTTATGTTTTTTCAAAGTATTAAAGTTTGGAATTGATGTCAGGTGGCGTCCCAAATAGAGATGGTAGAAGATCATTTCCATAATGGATTTTAAATTCTTTTTTTTATGTTAGACTAGCTTGCCTTTCAGCTGGACACCTGATCACCTGATTAGACACTTGCTGCTGCTGCTCTTTCCATAGATGCAGCTCTTGTTCCCCGGGCCTTGGGGAGGTTTTTCTTCTAGCCAAAATGGCATTTCACTTCCCTCACTGATCTGTATTGCTTGTGAAAATCCTAGCACTGATAGTGACTAGGTGATGTGTGACAGGACAGCCACTTCCTAATGTATTGCAGAAGAATAGTGTCTTGTAACACGCATCTTTACAGGTGGGATACAAAGAGTTATTTTAAATGTGCCCAAGAGCTTGCCTGCACATAGTGGGTTGGAGCGAGACTTAGTCATACTTAGAGTAGCCTGCTGAAATCAATGGGAGGGAGTTAGTCATGACCAACTTAAGTCCCATGTATTTCAGCATGTCTACTCTATTTTATTTATTTATTTATTTATTTATTTATTGTATTTCTAGATCGCCCAGCTAGCCGGTAACCCGGCCACTCTGGGCAACGTACAATATAAAATTAAACAAAACAGAATAAAATGCACTTAAAACAGTATAAAATTTTAAAATCCTAACTCACTCCATATTCCCGCCTGAAAAGCCATGTTTTTAATGAACGGCGGGAGCTCATCAAAGAGGGGGCATGGCGGAGGTCAATGGGGAGAGAGTTCCACGGTTTGGAGGCCGCCACAGAAAAGGCCCTCTTCCTAGTCCCCACAAGCCTGGCTGCTCTGGCTGATGGGACAAGGAGAAGGCCATCCGTGGCAGGTCTTGTTGAGCAGCCTACTTGATGTTGCTGGAGACGCTCCTTGAGATAAACTGGACCAGAGCCGTATAGGGTTTTAAAGGTCAAACAAAACCAACACCTTGAATTCGGCTTGGCAAACAACTGGTAGCCAGTGCAGCTCCTTGAGCACTGGAGTGATGTGATCACATCGGCGGTTGCCTTTGACGAGGCGAGCCGCTGCGTTCTATACCAGCTGTAACTTCCAAACCATCTTCCAGTGTAACCCCACATAAAGCGCATTACAGTAGTCGAGGCGAGAGGAGGCCAAGGCATGAACCACTGATGGAAGCAGATGATTAGGAAGGTAGGGGGTGCAGCTGCCGTATCAGATGGAGTTGATACAGTGCCACCCGGCTCACAGCTGACACCTGAGCCTTCATGGATAGCTGAAAGTCTAGAATGACCCCCAAGCTGTGGACCTGGTCCTTCAGGGGTAAACACACCCCATTCAGCACCAGGTCTAAATCCCCTAACCTCCTCTTGTCTCCCACCAGTAGTACCTCGGTCTTGTCGGGGTTCAGTTTCAGCATGTTCCTCCCCATCCAGCCACCGACTGCCTCCAGGCGTTTGGACTGGGTTTCAACAGCCAACCTTGGTGAGGTCTTGAAGGAGAGGTAGAGCTCCATGTCATCTGCATATCAATGACACCGCACCCCAAACATCCTGATGATAGCTCCCAGTGGCTTGAGGTAGATGTTAAATAACATTGGGGAGAGGATGCATCCCTGAGACACCCCACATGTGAGCAGCCGAGGGTTCGAGGCCTCCTCCCCAAAGACTACCCTCTGGTACCTTCCAGAGAGGAAGGACCGGAACCACCACAGTGCGGTGTGTCTCTCATGCCCAAGCCCTCCAGGCGGTCCAGGAGGATACTGTGGTCAACAGTATCAAAAGCTGCTGAGAAATTGGGGAGGACTAGAAAGGAGCATTCGCCCCTATCCAAAGCCCTCCTCATATCATCCACCAAGGCGACCAAGCCCATTTCCATCCCATGTCCAGGCCTGAAGCCCGACTGGCATGGATCTAAATAATCGGCTTCACCCAAGTGCGCGTTCAACTGAGCCCCCACCACCTGCTCGATCACCTTGCCCAGAAAAGGTAAATTAGAGACTGGACGAAAGTTGTTTACATATTGGGGATCTAAGGAGGGCTTCTTTAGAAGCGGTCTTATTACTGCCTCCTTAAGGGCTGATGGCATACTCTAAGCATGACTTAAATTTGGATCCAACTCAGTAGATTTCTTGACATTTTTTTTGTTGAGCAACTGAACCCCGTTTTATAACATAAACTGTTTTTAAAACCTCAAGTTTTAAATGCAGTTTGCTATGAGGTATTTGCAAGTTTGGATGCAAACTTAATAGTGCTTTCAATTTTTGTTGGATGGTGAATTTCTCTCCAAGTTTCTCCATCTTAATGCTATCAGGGTGTTTTTTTGTTTTCAAATTAGGGGAGCATTAAAATATTAGTAGTTCAAACTTTCCATATGTGCCTCACCAGTCCTTTTGATCAATAGGAAATACTTTGCTCTATAAACTGTTCTTTGCAGATAGAAGAATTCTGAATGCACAGGGTTCTGGTGTTAAAACTACATCTAACTCTATCTGATGGTATTTCATTGCCAAGTCATAACTAGGCTTAATCTGAAGGTGTTTTCTACTGGCTGGCTGATATGGTATATTTATTGTTACACTTACTTGGAATTCCCCTTGTGTGTGTTTTTTATGTATGTGTTTTTATTTATAATGGGCAGTATCCAACGATGTCATTCTGCAAACTCAAATAGCGCTAGTGGAGCTCAGCAGAATCTTTCCTGTTGCACAAGCAGTTGCCCATTATGCTTGTGCAACTGGTTGTGCAAGGAGTTGCTGAACCAGTTGTGAAAGCAGTTGCGCAACAAGTTGCACAAGCGGAATGTGCAATGGGTTGCGCAAGAGTAATGCACAACAGGTTTCACATGGGTTGCAGAAGCATAATGTACAACTGCTTGCGCAAATGTAACTTCAGTTGGATTCTTCTCTGGGCATAGTTCAGAACTCAGTTTCTGCTAGCGCAGTGTCATTTGCGCTAACGGAATGACACAGTTGGATATTGCCCCAAATTTTTATCCCGACTTTCTTCCAATGAGTTCAGGTTGGCGGACATGCTTCTCCCCTCCACCCTCTGTATTCTCACAGCAATCCAGTGAACTCCGTTGCGGGTGGGTGGTAGTTTGTGTTTTATTGATATTTTACCTGTTCTATGGTTTTATATCATTTCATTGCAGAGTCTACACTGTTTTAAGTGTCACTTCTGGTAGAGAACCCCATTTCTCAGTTGTAATATGCTGTCACGTTATTAAGCCATATCCCTGATGCGTTTCATCAGGAGTATGGAATGCTCTGAATACGAGTTGTAACAGTACCCTTGTTACTGACTCTAGTTACTGTATATGATGGTTCTGGGAGTGCTTTGGCTGAGGTCACCCACAATAACCTCAGATTTACTGTATCTCAAAGCTTAAAAGTAATAGATTATGACTGAGTGCAACATGCAAATATTGTTCATTAAAACAAACTGGAAATTATTGCAGAGATGGAAATGCAAAGTGAATGCAGGCGGAATAGGTTCACTCACTGAAGATATCAGAGAAATGAAGTAGGGAACAAGAGGATAATCAAGGAACTCATTGATGGGCTTTAATTAGTTCCTGGCTGGCTGTATGGTTCTGTAGACAGGGTTGCACGTCTCTTTTTGTGCTCAGCTCATTGTATATTGTGCAGGGCTGGCGCTACTGCTAGGCAGACCCAGGCGGCTGCCTAGGGCGCGTGGCGGAAGAGGGCGCAGAGTTTCTGCGCCCCTTCCTCGCCTCTGCCGCGCTCCTGCCCTGCCTGCCGCCTCCGCCGCGCCTCCCCGCCCGCTTGCCGGCCGCCGCCGCTGCACCTCCCCCCCGCGCGCGCGCCCGCCCGGCCGCCAACCACCTACCTACCTTCCCGTCGTAAAGCGCGGGGGTCCCATCGCGTCGGAGGCGGCGGCGGCAGCAGCAGCAGCAGCCAGCAGCGGGGGCGGGGGGAAGGTAGGTGGTGGTGGCGGTGCCAGCGGCGCGGGGGGGGGTTGCAGAGCAGGGCTGCTTTGCTCCGGAGCCCCCCCCCACGGCACGAGGGGGGGCGCTAAATATAATTTGGCCTAGGGCGCCAAACAACCCTGCACCGTTCCTGATATTGTGTTGCATTTTTTTGTGTCACACACATTTGTAAGAGCATTTGTTTATCAAACCTGTTCTCTTGATCAGTATCCAGATGCCCTAGCAAGTTTGCCCACAAAAGATCCATCCATCCCAAACTGACATCTTCACATTCAACGGTACCAACCTATGCCTCCTCTTTTATGTAGATCTTTGTCCTTTTACAGTAGGGGTGGGCAACTTGTCTTGGGGCCCTCCAGATGTTTTGGCCTACAACTCCCATCAGTCATAGCCACCATAGCCAATGGTGAGGGATGAAAGCAGTTGTAGGCCAAAACGTTAGGAGGGCCATAAGTTGCCCAACTCTGTTTTACATGGAATTTGCTTTTAGAATGGCAGTTGATAAATGAAAGTAAATATGCTATTTTATCCGAGAAACCTTCTCATACACCTTCTGCTTTGCATTGTGAAAAAGATGCAAGGACATAGTATTTTCCCTCCTTATCTTGTGTTGGTTTGCTCCTCCTGCCCCTTTGCTCACATGCTGAGCAACTGGGAAAGGCATTCTTTCCTTTGCAAAGAGGCATGTATTATATACTTGGCATATAGAAGATCTGAGTGCAAATTGTTTAACATCACGCTATGCTTTGTTAAAATGAATTGTACTCTATGGTGCTCATGCTTATGTCATTGGTGGTTGTCAGTTGTGGGCTATAGCCTGCCATTATGTGGTGAAAGATTTTTATTAGGATTTCCCATTTATATGGACTGTTCCATTTAAGTAGACTCTCACCACTTGTAAATCATATCACTCTAACAATGGACACCCTGTTATTTCAGCAGATTACTTCTCAGTCAGACTCCCTGATGTTGTTCTCTAACTGCTTCAAAAGCTCTGCTAGAGCTGGGGAAAATGTAGTGTACTAGGAAGCCAAAATGAAAGGAAAATGCATTTAAAAATAATAATCCAGGCAGCAGTTCATTTAAACAACCATTACTATGAAGCAGCTTGTGTCTTATTGCCCAGTTCAGACATAATGGTAAACCATTATGTGAATGAACTGCAGCAAGCTGTCTCAGAGTTTTAGGATATATGTGATTTTGCTTTATTGGAATTGCTGGGAAGGCTATAGAGAAATTGCTAACCTACCTTACTCAAAATGTTATGAAATATCAACTGATGAACAACTGAAAATGCTTAATGATACATAATTAACAGTTTGAAAATGTAAATTAGTAAAAAGTAATAAAGGAAAGGCACACACAAATATAAGCAAGTTCACAATGAATGCTGGGTAATAGCATCAGAAAACAATTCTCAAGATTACCTGGATAGTACCCCAAGAGAAAATGCTAGTTGAAGCTCTATCAATTGGACCAAAAAGTTATTTTGAGTAATGAATAGGTGTGAAACTGTATTATTCAGGGTCAAAGTGTACTTAACGTTTTCACTTATCAATTAATGAGCAAAAAATATTGTGCCAGGAATACACATCAAAAAGCTTAGATACAGGTGTCTAGAAAAATTCATAGGCTCAGGTTTAATGAACAAATTTTGAGTAAAGAGTTACCTTCTCAAATTATGATTCAGAATTTATCTTATCTAGCCTGAAGGAGTCTTTTTTGTGTTTTAATTATTTAGGAATGTTTAGGGCACAATCCTATGGCCCTCTAGACAGAGTCTAGAGGGCCATAGGAGAGGTTGGAGTCCCAGCTCCAAGCTCAGAAACACGATCTGAAAGAGCAACACCTCGGAGTGCCCTCCCTCTGCCCTCGCAGCCGGCGCCGAAAGAAGCATGCTGGCAGCGGCTCTGAGGTCATTGGCTAAATTAGCTGTCTAAACCTTTTGCTGGGCAGGAGGAGCACGGAGGCAACCTCCGGCTCCACATCCCTTCCACCCTCCATTGGATGCCCGTAATCCTCCAGGTTCGAAGGGTTATGGGTAGCCACATTGGATTGTGCTGCCCATATGAGATAATTGTGAGCTCTAATTTATAGGATAGTTGATAATATTAGCTATAAGGTAATCTCTACAGAAAAAGGTATAAGTATGTGCAGATTTTGGAATGAGAGAAATTCCTATTAGAAGCTCACTAGGCCCGTATACCTGTCAGTGTAATATCCTATTCAGAGGTGAATATCGTATTTAGAACTGAACAGGAAACTTGGTATGATGAGATCTCTCCTTTTTAGCTGTTAGGACTAGAAGTCTAAGAACAAGAAATGTTTAGGGAATACTATTTCTTGTTAAGCTATTAAGTTCAAAGAATCTTTAGCAATGCTCTGATTTATGAGAAGAAATGTTTTTATTTTATGCAAGTTATATTTTGATGTGATGATATAATATGATATGTTTTTAATCCATAATACTGATATGTTTTAAATCCAGTCGGGGGGGGGGATGCAAAGTTACCCCAAACATCATTTACATTGCAGAATTTACACAGAAGTAGATCTGCAACATAGTCCCCCCCATGACATAGTTGTCTTCTATCATCTGCATAATGTCCCCAAAGTTCAGCCTCTTACCACTTACCGGTTTTTCTGGAAAAGCCCCCAGAGATGGAACATAAAGTATCCCCTAGAATCTGTTGATATTGCCATTGCGGGGTCTTTATGTCCCCAAGCCCAAAGAACATATTGGGGTGTAAAAATGTCCTCAAGCTTTTCACAAAGAAAACTTGGTATAGGGAAGCAGACTTAAGTACTCTGGGTGTCAGTAGGTTCTCACAAACCATGAGATTTCATTGGGGAACATTTACTTACTTCACCAGCTCAGCAAAGGCCAAATCCATAACAAAGGCTTAGGCTTTCACTTTCACCCCTTCCCTCTTCTGCACTCATGAGGAGGTGATGCAGAAGCTTTTGCTTTTCCCATACAAGGCTGGGCCCTAGCATTAGGCAGAGTGATGCAGCCACTTCAGGCAGCTGATTTGGGGTGTCATGAAAGGGCAGCAAACTGTTTAATGTACTGTTGTATTTTTACTGCCAGGGAGGAGTTGAAATGCTGGTAAGGTTTTCTGCCTCAGATGCCAAAATGACTTGGCTGTCCTTGGGTACTATCAGGGCCGGTGCAAAGCAGTTTGGTGCCCTAGGCAAGATCAGATATTTAGCGCCCCCCCCTTCCCACTTGAGCCCGCCTGCCCTGCCCTATGCCCATTATGAAATAAATTCCTGCAACCTTGTTCATTCTGTCTGTCACTCTGCTGATCAGAACTTTTCTTAGGAGAGCTCTCCACAAAGCTTTTTACGTTCTGCTAGAGAGACGCCTGTCTCAATACTGAATGTTCATAATCCAGGGATATGTTAAATCCCATGTCAGATATAGACACCAATCCACCTAACACTACAGCACAGGCTGCTTGATGGCCAAGATGTATAATGCAGAAACGCTTAACAAAGAAACCGACAAGGTAGTGTGATTTAAACAAAACAAAGAAGCACTCTCTCTCTCACCTTCCCAAACAAGTAGGTAGAAACTACCGCACTGCAACTACCGGTACTTGTGTGTGTGGATTATATAAATAATTAGGTGAAACCTTTTAATACGAAAAACATGCTGTGAGTGTGATCGTATGGACAATCTTGAGGAATTGTTATGGAAATGTGTGTAAGAAATGCTGCAGCACAAGCGCTGAAAATAGTGGCGACTAATCTCTGAGAGAATGTTCTCTGTTACTTTATTCGTTGAGGTGCTTTAACCTAAGGAATAGATGAAACAAAAACACGTGCTATGTGTTTGTTTTTCTTTCCGTTGAAGCAAAAGTAGTCACTCTTCCTTTTATGCGGAAGTCAAGGCTTCCAATCCCCTCCGCCTGCATCCCACCCTGCCGGTGTTTCCAGGATGCCCCGACGCATCCCAGGAGGCGGCAGCGGCTCTTCCCTTCTCCCAATGCCAGAGGGCCCTTGTGGGGGGCGGGGATGCCCGTGCCGCCCGGCTTGGCGCCCCGGCAGCCTCTGCCTTCTGTCCGCTCCTGCCTTCTGGCTTACCAAGCCTCCTGGGGGCTCCGAGCACAGCGCCGGGCTGAGGCAGGCCACTGGACGGGACCTCCGCGCACACAATGGCCGGCCCAGGCAGGCAGGCAGGCAGGCAGCGCGCGAGCGGGTGCCCAGGTGTGTGTGTGTGCAGCTAGCCACGGGGCTGCTTCTCTCTCACACTCACTCACCGGGCGCAGACCGACGGCGGAGCAGGATGCGTGTCAGGCCGGAAAGGACGGAGAAAACACCTCCGCATCCGCCTCCCTCCTCCTTCTGCACGCCTCAGTGGCGCCCCCTGGAGCCCTGCGCCCTAGGCAGCAGCCTAGTTTGCCTAATAGACTCACCGGCCCTGGGTACTATGCAGCTTGACTTGTGGAGAGGTGCACCCTGTGGTGTTCCCGCTCAGGCAGCAAAATATATTGGGCCAGCCTTTTCCCCAGTTTAAACAAACCACAGTTCCCTGCGCTATCTGAACTATGGTTTGTTTAAATTCTAGTTAGTGAGAACAAACTAGGATCAAACCATGGTTTCAGATCCAGATTTGTTTACTAACTAGACCTTAAGCAAGCCAGTTCTTTAAGTTCGGGCATCGTGGGAAGCTGATTTTATTGAACTTTATGAAGACTGCATTCAATATAGATTACATTATAAATAATAAATGCTATTATTATTTTATTACAAAGTGCCTCAACATTAGGTGCTGTGCAGTAATTAAGTTAAAAAGAACAAATCTTGCCTGCAGGGTTACTGTCTTACAAAAAAGCAAAACAAAAGACAGGAAGGTGGGGAAAAGGGGAAAAAGAATGAAAAGTGACAGAAATCAGTTGTTAAACTAGAAGAGGGAGATTTCCCGGTGGTGGTTAAATATTTACAAAAGGGGGAAAGGATATGATATCAGGGGAGGCAATACATTCCATAGAAAGGGAGCGGTACAAGAAAAAGAACGAAGGTTGATGCAACTGAAGATTTTGACTAAAGAAGAGTCTTTATGTCCCCAAACCCAAAGAACATATTGGGGTGTAAAAATGTCCCCAAGCTTTTCACAAAGAAAACTTGGTATAGGGAAGCAGGCTTAAGTACTCTTAAGCCTGCTTCCCTATACCATGGGATTTCATTGGGGAACATTTAAGGTACTTACTTCACCAGCTCAGCAAAGGCCAAATCCATAACAAAGGCTTAAGCTTTCACTTTCACCCCTTCCCTCTTCTGCACTCATGAGGAGGTGATGCAGAAGCTTTTGCTTCTGGACCAAACGTAGCATGTTGTGGGAGATCTGTCCTATGCCATTTACCTGAATGAAATTATTCTCTTCTTGTGCTGCTATTGCTCCACGGGTGGGTGGGCGGGCGGATTTTAACTGGGAAAACAGCATGGTGGAAAGGATTAAGACCTTTTTCCAGGGCCACACCCCTGATCTCATTCCACCCCAGCAGCTGCTTTGATCTTTTAAAAAGCCTGTTGAAGTGAACAGATAGGGAATGCCCCAACACTTCCCATTTTTTCCCAAGCAATGCTGTAGTACTTCTGACATGTTATAATGATATTTTATTTAAATTAAATAGGAGGTCTAGCCTCTGTAAACTGAAAGCACAACTCTGCATAAATAATTCCAAACAATCATGTCTGAGCATAAATTAGGTTTCAATCTTATGAACGCACATCACATTCAAATGTCTAAGGCAGGTCATTATAGCCAAACTGTACAAAAAACACACCCATGCTTGTGCATGCAGGCATCCTGCATTAAAAAATCTCTCTGTCCCGTTTTTGAAAGAAGGTCCTTTTTGCTGAAAATGTGAAGAACAGTGGCATGCAAGATCTTAGATCAGTTTTGTATGGCACACTCCTATGCGTATTTGCTCGTAAGTAAGTCCCATTGTGTTCAGTGGGGCTTACTCAACAGTATGTATGCTTAGGACTCTAGCCTTACTTATTAATAAGATTCCTGTAAAAAGCACATTCTTCTCATGCCTGAATATTTCCTGGTTGTTACTGAAACATTATTAAAGGACTGCCAAAGTGCTGTTGGAAGACCTGGTCGTTATCACCTGATACGATTTTGGTTAGGTTGCAGTAGAGTAGCATTCTACATAGATTTCATAGATTTCATAAAGCTGCCTTGAAGATGGTTTTGAAGATTCAATGATAACTACCCATCTTCTGATGGGAGTTGGGTGCAGAGTGTGTAGTGAACCAACTTAACTGCCAGTACTACAGCACCGCAAAGGCATCTGGGATACAGGGAGCCCTACCTAGGACAAACCCTAGGTAGGGCAACAAAGCTTGCGTTAAATAAATCATGGGTTAGTCAGTGTTTTGTGTGACCAGGTCTTTATCTTATCTTATTTATTTATTATATTTATATCCCACCTTTTTTTCCTGCAAGGAACCCAAGGTGGCTTACGTAATCCTCCTGCTCCTCTCCATTATATCCTCACAACAACCCTGTGAGGTAGGGTAGGCTGAGAGTCAGTGACTGGCTCAAAGTCACCCAGTGAGCTTCACAGCCAGGTGGGGACTAGAACCCAGATCTCCCAAGTGCCAGTCCAACACTCTCACCACTATGCCAGCCTGCATTTGACAATATAATGAAATATGCGGGCAGGGCATTTACAGGGGAGGATCAGCAGGCATGGGGGGCAGCTGCTTAACCCCCGCCATGCCCACCAGTTCACTCCTGAAGTTCCCTGTGTGCATATGCCCCTAGTTGACTCTGAGCAACTCTGTCCAAGGGATCCTTCTTGGCTTGCAGACAAACTAATCTTGACCTTTTTGGCACTCCATAGCACTATGGATGTCCTTTTAATTTAATTTCTTACAATTTTTAGGTGCCCTGGTGGCGGGTGGGGTGGGGGTTGGCTCCATGTCTGTGTGTGTCCAGGAGGTTAAAATGGCCCTTGGACCTCCTGCAGCTTGCTTCCCACCATGTCCTAAGGTAAGAACAACCTTTCCATGAGTGGCAGCGAATGGCTGCATTTGGATGTCATGATACTGTGACAGGAATGATCTTAGGCAAGCCTCGGGCTTGCATGCTCCCCTCTCCCCCTCTTCTGTACAGCCATGAGGGAGGAGACTGGAAGCTTTTGTTTCCATTTTCATTAACCACAGCTTGTCATTTCCTCTGAACCCAACAAACTGTGATCAACCTTAAGTATGGTTTGCTTGAAACAAGCCAACTTCAAATTGGGTTTGTTGAAACAAGGTTTAGTTAAGACTAGCTACAGTTTAGGTTTGGAGGTAATACTAATCTCTGGTTAATTGAACTTGGAAGCAAAAGCTTCTGAGCTCCTCTTAGTGGTTGCACTGGAGGAGTAGGGTGCGGAGAAGCATATGAGCCTGAGGCTTGTCCAGGCTCATTCCCATCATGATAAGCTTTGGTTTATTGTAATGTCTAAATGTAGCCAATGTTTAATGATGCGTTGAATTGGGATGTATTTGGCCTGGGGTTTCTATGGAACCAAACTCAGTAATGGCTGGCTTCCCCAATATTATGTCACTAATATAAATAAATGCTCTTTCTTGGCCTGGTCCTAATACATCCTTGATGAGTACATAAACATTCAAGAAGGATAAGACACCATAAAACACCATAGCAATTCAGACATCTGTAAACATATCTGTAACTAACTTGTACCAAAACCAGAACCATAAAAAGTGTACATGTGATGCGGCCTTGCCAAAACTGGCACTGCTTCTTGGTCCTTGGTCGATTTGTGAAGATAGATCAACATTTTAGGGCCGTTTGACACATGACTTAAGAAAACCCCCTAACAGATTCCACTTCAATGAAGGAAAACACATATATATTTTACCAGGTGTACATGAAGTGGTAAGTTTCCCATCATATGTCCATGCGGCTAAATAAACATATGTGTGTTTATCACATGTATGAGAACACTTTTTCCCCCAACATGGAAGTGATGTCCGTGCAGAAAAAATGCCACCTTTTGAAGCAGACCTTGCAGTCTGTGTGTTCTTAGCAGCTGTCATAATTTCATCAAGCCATTAGGTGGTGCTGTAAACATGCAAAATAAAACCAGCCATAGATTTGATTTTTGCTGGAGCAAAACTATTGAGACCACAACGGGTAAATGTAATGGGTAAAGCAGGATCTAAGTTAAATGCAACTAAACGTTTATTAATATGTTGAGTTTGCAAAATTAACAGGATATCCTTAGGCCTATGGTGATTAAATTCACTTGGCCAGTTGTCTAGAGATCTTTGTCTCTGAAGACTCTGACATAATGCTGGAGGTTTTGAATTTTGAGTTGAAGACCTGCCTGTCAGGCTGAGAAATCCAAGCACGCTGCCTTGGAACACCCAGTGCCTACCTGCTGAGAGATATGTGCGGAGCACATATAAACGTTTTGAACCCGAGACTCATTTGACTGATTTTTGTTGTTGTTACATCTGTTTCGCTCAGCGGTGGGGAGCTTCTGGCCTGCGGGCCAGCTGTGGCCTCTCTATCCACGCCCTGCCATCTGTCGCCACCCCCCTGCAGTAATTAGGCTTTTAAAAGGCCCCCATTGGTGCCAATGGAGGCTTTGATAAAGCCTAATTGTGCATGGGACATTTTAGTGGGGGAGGTCTTTACTGGGGAGGGAAGGGCTATCCCTCTCCCCAGCACTGGAGCCTCCTTTGAAAAATCCCCCTTGCAACAATTAGGCTTCATTTTAGCCAATGTGTCCCAATACACTACTTTACAATATATATTTTTTAAAAAAAACTGCTTATAGACCTTGACCAGAAAAATACTGAAGCCTTCAATCAAGCCTCAGCCCTTCTTGGCTCCTCTAGAGGCAGAGCCAGAGACACATTGACCCGAAAATGAGAATATGTTGTTATGTAAACTAGCAGCTTAATTTAATCCTTGCTACTTCTAGTTACTGCTGATGAAGTTGCATTGACGTCACCCTTGGAAAAATGCACCATATACAATCCTGGATATATTTTTTTGGTGACTATCGTTATGGATTGCCTCCATTTGTGAAGTTGGTACAGTCCCTACCTTTAAAGGTACCCTTTAGGATCCTAAGGCTGCAATCCTATACACACTTCCCTGGGAAGTGCACTGTATATTTCTCACAGTGGAATTCAGAATGGTACTTGATTTCAGAGGTGTAGTGTGTGTGGCTTCTAGTCTAACTTTCCAGGACAATCACCACCCAGCAAAATGCCCCTTTCTGTTTCTTCCATTTCACGTATTTTCTTTTCTCCCCTAGTTGCTTGACAGATCATGATGGGTTAATTTGGTGTGAAAAGGCTGACATCTTTCTGTATATGTGTGTGGGGAAATCAAAGCTTAATTTCCATATTTATGTAGTTCAATTTGTTCTGTGTGTCTTTGGGGGACAGTATCAAACCATAAGCTTTCATTTTGCACCGCACCACAGAGGGATTCAATTTATCAAGGCAGTCAGATGTGCAACAGGGTTGAGAGAGAGAGAGAGAGAGACCTGGGTGTTTAGGACAAGAAAGAACTTAATGCCTGCTCAAATATAGAGCGCTGCAAGGGACAAAATGTGGAAGCAGTCCTTTCATCCAGCAGATTAACCGGTATAAGCTTTCCTGGAGCATTGCTCTTGGTTTGGGAATAGCTGTCTGTGGCAGCTTCATGCCGTGCAACTCGTTAAAAAATGAAGAAGAGGGAAATGAACTCATGTGAGTCCCACCCCCTCCAGGTTCCTCGGCTTTCTCAAAGCCATATTCCTTTAAGATGATGTAATAGTCATTTCCCTGGATGGTTTCTTCCCTGCACTGCTGAAACAACAGCATCTGAACTGCACTGGGAACTGTGGAACCACCCAGCTCAGCAACGAGAGCAGCAGCTTGGGTAGTGAAAGCAGAACAAGCTGCTTCCCAGGGCATCCTTTCAAACTGCTGCAAGCTTTGGACTCTCTCATCCTGGTTGGGAAACATGTCCTTACTGATGGAGAAGGTACCACTGTGGGATGCCCCTGAAATGTGTCAGGGCTATTCTCAGAACCTGGGCTTTCTGCAAGTCATCTAAAGCAAGGTCCTCCTGCTGTAATTCTCTCCTCTCCTAAAGGATCCTGACCTGGGATTTATGCTGTTTCTGCCTTTTCTGCCTCCACTTTGCTATACAGCTCGGTTTTTCTTCAGTGCCCATTCTGGTTAACTTTCTGGTGGGTTTAACTCTTATGTTCTGTCTGGATGTTGCCCAATGGACCTGGCTCATCTTCTCAGTCCCTTTCCTGCTTTGGGATTTGCTCCTTCTCCCAGATTCCATCTGCCTCAGTGCTGATTTTGGGGCTGCTCAGAAAATGTTGCTTCTCTTCACAGGAACTGTATGTGCATCAGTGTAACCAAGGTAAGGTTTGATGCTTCAATCCCCTCTATTACATATTTTAAACGAGTGGTGTCTTGTTAACTCCTTTACTGTCAGGAGAGAAAATCTAAACAAAAAATGGCATAGCAAGTTAAATATTCCCTTGAATTGGTGGTATGTGGAATGCTCCAAAATCCACTGCTTTTTATTCTTTTTAACTCTTTTTTTCCCCATGCACAGGGGGATAAAATTTTTTTCTTATTTTCTTTCTATTCAACAGGCACGTGAATAATAGGGAATGTGGTTTTCTCCTACTGTTTTGGGCTTTGATGGAAGAGCTGATCATTTGATTGCATTTGGTGAAGTGAGCCGCCTTCGTCTACTGCTTAAGGTTCAAGCCACTTTGACAGTGTTTTGTGATCATTTCTGGACAATTTGAAAAACATAAATAAAAAATACTGCAACTTCCTTTTCTTTTTCCATCCCCCACCCCACAAATCCCAATCTCCTTAAATGCTAGGAGACTCTTGAGGGGAAGTGGTATAGGAGCCTTACCGAAACCTTGAATGTGAGTGAGAGTTCTGCCCCAACTTGTGGTTGGTTTGTTTGAAAGTACCATGGCCTTGAGTGGAAACTGCAGGACTTACCTCCCTCCTCGAGAACAAGTAACCGCCACACAGTCCTTCCCAGAGGTGATAGAACTGAATGTGGGCGGCCAGGTTTACTTCACTCGTCACTCAACTTTAACAGGCATCCCCCACTCCCTGCTTTGGAAAATGTTCACCTCGAAGAGAGAGACGGTCACTGACCTAGCAAAGGATTCCAAGGGGAGGATTTTCATCGACAGAGATGGCTTCCTGTTCCGCTACATTCTGGACTATCTCAGGGACAAGCAGGTGGTCCTGCCTGACCATTTCCCAGAACGAGGAAGGCTCAAGAGGGAAGCCGAGTATTTTCAGCTGCCAGACTTGGTCAAACTTCTGACTCCCGATGAGATCAAGCAAAGTCCCGATGACTATTGCCATAGTGATTACGAGGAGGTTTCCCAAAGCAGCGACACAAGAATATGCGCCCCGTCGTCGCTCATGCCCTCGGATCGAAAGTGGGGCTTCATCACCATTGGCTACAGAGGGTCATGCACCATGGGCAGGGAGACCCAAGCAGATGCCAAGTTCAGGAGAGTCCCAAGGATTTTGGTTTGTGGCAGGATTGCTCTGGTCAAAGAAGTTTTTGGAGAAAGTTTGAATGAGAGCAGAGACCCAGACCGGGCTCCCGACAGATACACCTCCAGGTTCTACCTGAAGTTCAGGCACCTGGAGAGGGCTTTTGATATGTTGTCAGAATGTGGATTCCACATGGTCGCCTGTAATTCCTCCGTGACGGCTTCTTTTGTCAATCAATACACCGATGACAAAATCTGGTCCAGCTACACGGAATACGTCTTTTATCGTAAGTACAAGCAACATCTGGTGTAGTGAGGCTGAGTCTGTTTCTTTTGGCAGCTGGGTTGCCTTTCTAGCTTGAACAAGCCTCATCGTCTTTGCTGTTAACTGAAGTTTTGTTCTGGAAGAACAGGGTGCGCAAAGGGGATATGTTTAGCATAAGTCTTTTGAGCGCACATGGATGGTGAATTCAGTGGTGTGGTCTTGGCTAGGTGGCAGCACAGACTGCCAGAATTTCCCTTCCTCCCAGCACACTTTCACCCACATATACAGAGATGCTGCCTGTTATCCCACCTTTATTAACTATCAATTTGATGATCTTACCTGTCTTTTTGAGTGTCATGCAAGCGCTGAAAATCACTGCTGATTTAATTACATAAAATCTTCCAATGAGATTCAATTTACAAAGGTAATAGATGTTTGGTAATAATTGTGCAAAGTCAACCAAGCCATCTGTCAACAAAACTGATATGCTCACATGCAGAGAAGGGAAAGTGAAATCTGCTCACCTCACTCCAGCTCCTTCCCAACAGGGGTCTTTTCCACCTTGAAATTTGGTGGGTTTAAAACAAGATGGGTATTAAAATAGACAGCGTATGCCTAAAGAATGAAGCTCCAGCATCTTGCTATGGTAACTGTGATATAAATGTTCCTCCTAACTATATAAATTTACTCTGCTGGCTGGAATCTCCATCAGCGTTTTGGTATCGGATATGAAGTTTTTGTATTTTCTGGGGCAAACATTTGTCTGGTCACACCAGGATAGTTTTGATTCCATACTTTATAAAAGTACTTGATCTTCAATGTGTATGGCTACAGTATTTTATCCTGGGTTTATTTCAAATGGAAGAAGGATTAATTTGTTCCCTGTCTCAACCAGATTTTCATTATCATCTTTAAATGAGTTTTGTGAAGATAAATGTGAAGGAGAGATGTCTTATCCTATAGACCTGCTCCACTTTGCGTAACTATTTAATTGAGAGGTTTTAAAAAGTAGTGCAGATATTGAGAAATGGTTCTAACTACATTGAGTAAGTATGAATACTCATATTAAGGAGTTCACTAGACATCCAGTTTACTATGATGTGTATCTTAGGAGTCTATATAAGCATCCTGTGATTTTGATATCAACAGAATCTTTTAATATGCCTGGGTGTTTATTTCAAAATAATTCTTGCTAAAATAATCTATACTGATCTGTCTATTGCAAAATAAAATGGGAGAAATTAGAGAGCGTCAACTATATATGATCGTCGTAGGTTATTGATTATCGGTGATTTCCTGTGCTTTGGAAAAACAAAGATCCAGACAGTTGCTGAAGTATTTTGTTGTTTTTTTGTCCAAAGGTTAGGACTGAAACTATAGGCTAATGAGAAAATCAGAGATTTAATTATATTTTGTACTCAAAATTTAATGATATTTTGTACTCAAGCAATACATTAGCTTGTAATATTTCTGTATGTGTGTTGGGATTTTTTGGGAGGGGCGGGGGGACTTTTAAAAACAGACCCAGTAGAAAGAGGAAAATATTTAGGCTTAGTGTCAATTTACTCAGGGATAGGGGGTGGGGTTATTGAACTTTTGCTCATTTTTCCCCTCCCAAGTTTCAGTGACTAATCGTATGACAGGCATAAAAGAAAAGAGAGAAATGGAAGCAAAGTAAAATACAGCCAAGGAAGTTTAAATTCCCCTGAAGAAATCCAAGTTAATGACAAGTACAACTGCATTGGTGATGATATATGGTTCCCATGATAATTTACTCTATACATTTTATACTCTAGTTTTCCCTTTTTCTGAAATATCTAGACTTTAGAGAAAGCACAGCACCTTGCTGCTTTGGGCATAAACTGCAAATGGTCTGCACCTTTAAGTCTCACTGCTCTTAGGAATCAGGCAGAGTCTTGCTAAATAGGGATAAAAAGCTTTAGTTGAACTCCAGACTGTAGGGCAGAAGAAGAACCATGATGCTCCAACCCTGATGTCATGTTGCCAGGACAGCCCCACTCCTACTTATGTCTGTGCATGGAGCACACACAACTGAAGAGGAACGCCTATGCTAGAGCAGCTGCTTACACACAAAGGTTCCTCTTTATATGTGCTTGTTCAACACACATGATGGAAGTGGGACTAGCCCAGCTGTGTAATGCTGGTGACAGCCAGTGACCCCTCCTCCTATGTGAGTGCCCTAAACATGAATAACACATACCTACGGCTCATGCTGGAGCAAGCTGTCTGCTTGGACCTATTCAAGATTCTGTATCTCCATAAGAACATAAGAAGAGCCTATGCTGGTTCAGACCAAGGGTCCATCTAGTCCAGCATTCTGTTCACACAGTGGCCAACCAGCTGCCCACAGGATCCCACAAGCAGGACATGAGTGCAACAGCACCCTCCCACCCATGTTCCCCAGCAACTGGTATACATAGGCATGCAGCCTCTGATACTGGAGGGAGCATATAGCCATCAGGACCAGTAGCCATCGATAGCCTTATCCTCTGTGAATTTGTCCATTCCCCTTTTAAAGCCATCCAGATTGGTGGCCATCACTACATCTTGTGGAAGTGAATTCCATAATTTAACTATGCACTATGTGAAGAAGTACCGTACTTCCTTTTATCTCTCCTGAGTCTCCCACCCCAGATGGCCCAGGGTTCTAGTATTGTGAGGGGGGGGGGGAAACGTTTTCCTATCCACTTTCTCCACACCATGCACAATTCTGCACAGCTCTATCATGTCTCCCCTTACTCACCTTTTTTCTAAGCTAAACAATCTCAGATGTTGTAACCTTTCCTCATAGGGGAGTTGCTGCAGCCCCTTGATCATTTTAGGTGCCCCTTTCTGCACTTTTTCCAACTCTACAATATCCTTTATAGCTGTGGCGACTAGAACTGTACACAGTATTCTAAGTGTGGTCACACCATAAACTTGTATAAGGGGAGTATGATCTTGGCATTTTTATTTTCAATTCCTTTCATAATTATGCCCAACATGGAATTGGCTTTTTTCACAGACACTGCAAACTGGGTTGACATTTTTATCAGACTGTCCACCATAACTCCAAGATATCTTTCTTGGTCAGTCACTGCTAGCTCAGATCCCATCAGTTTATACTTGAAGTTGGGAGTTTTTGCCCCAACATGCGTCACTTTACACTTGCTTACATTGAACCTCATTTGCCATTTTGATGCCCATTCTCCCAGTTTGAAGAGATCCTTTTGGATCTCTTACTGATCCATAAGAGGACCTTCCCTCTCCTTTTATTCCATGCTAAGTTTGCTCAGGAGTCTTTGGTGAGAGACTTTGTCAAAAGCCTTTAGGAAGTCCAAGTAAACAATGCCCATGTCCATATGTTTATTGATGCTCTCAAAGAACTCTAAAAGGTTAGTGAGACAGGACTCACCTTTGTGGAAGCCATGTTGGTTCTTTTTCAGCAGGGCTTGTCCTTTTATATGCATACTGATTTTATCTTTAATAATGCTTTCAACCAATTTACCTGGAGCAGATGTTAAGCTAACCGGCCTGTAATTTCCCAGTCCCCTCCCCCCCCCCCCCGGATCCCTCTTTAAAAATTGGTGCTACATTGGCCATTCTTCAGTTCCCTGGTACAGAGGCTGGTCTAAGGGACATGTTACATATTTTTGTTAGATCAACAATATCATATTTGAGTTCTTTAAGAACTCTAGGATGGATACCATCTGGGCCCAGTGATTTATTAACTTTCAATTTTTCAATAAGGTTGAGAACTTCATTCAGTATTTGCCTCAATTCCTCAGACTCTCTTCCTGAAAGCATCTGTTCAGCACAGGTATCTGTTCTATATCTTCTACAGTGAAGACAGATGAAAAGAATTCATTCAGCTTCTCTGTGCTCTCCTCATCCTCCTTTGTCCAACTGCCTCCCTAGTTGGTTTCCTGCTTCTAATATAGTTAAAGAATTCTTTATTGTTGGCCTTGATGTTGTTAGTGATATGCTCCTCAAAATGTTTTTTGTTGTTGTTGCATTTCTCATTGTCTGCTTGCATCTCCTTTGTGCAAGCTCATGTGCTTCTGTGGGGGATTCTCCCTTTGCCCATCTCAACCTTACCTGCCAGCTGCCTCACTAAGCCACCCCCAGATTTCTGTTATATCCCACAGTCAGGATAGGACAGTGGGTAGAATCAAGGCAGTAAATCTAGACATGGCTGACCATGGCCATGCAACATAAAGACATTCTGAGATAGAGGTGAGGGATTTTTAGTCTGTAACGGGGAACAGAAAGTGGAGTGTCCTTTTGCTTAGACGAAAACAGCTTGAGCTGGAGCTGGAAGCTTTTATAAAAGTCAGGGCATTGTCACATGGCCTGCCTTGGCCTCTCAGTATTCAAGTGTTTTCTTGAAGGTTGAAGGTGTGGCTGATGATCCTGCAGTTCCTCCCTTTGACCAGTGCTCAGCGGTGGCACACACATGTGACTAAACCCATACCTGATATCTCCTAGAATCAGGAAGAGCCAGCTGAGGAGTCAAAAGTTGAGGTTAACTTAGATTAATTTTTGTGACAGGATGAAGCTGGTGAAATGCTCAGGGAAGTCAGTGTAATGACTGCTGTGGAATGGGGTGGGGTAGCAATACCTTGTTTTAAAAAGAGAGTCCCTTCTCCTAAGAATGTTGATTATGGCCTCCTCCCCCACCCCTTCAATTGCATTCATCAATTTGAAACAACTTAACCAAAAGCCAGAATGCAAATTTACCCTATGCAACAGCAGGTGACTTGAGCATTGTTCTAGTAATTACAATAATTTACATCATACTGCTAACAACCTATGACTTTGCTGGGATAGAGCAATTATCTGGATATATGAATCCCCTCCTGGATATTCTAATGCATGGATACTCGCAATCCATTTTGAGAGTGTATAGAGTGGTCAGAGCCCCTTCACATCACATTTCCAAAATTCCTTTTCCGAAAACTCTTAGGACCAATAAAACTGACAGCTGGTTTTCCGGCGGGACATTCCAGCTTCTTTGCAGCTGCATAGGCATAATTATTTAATTAGAGCTGCCAACTGTGCCTATATAAGCATTAATTCATCAAGCTGTTGTGCTTGGGTTAATGGGCCGAAACAGCGGGAGGTATTCTAAAGCAACTAGTTAGCTACATGCAAAGATGTTCTTTGCTGATCAGCTCAAGTACCTCCTGTGCAAATGCACAGGGAGCCTGTAAATCTGATGGAAAGATTTCCGATTTTTAAAAAGGTGGTGGTGTGACAAATTGCTGTAATTTATATTTTGAGTCCTTAGTTTATTAAGCCGTTGTTGTTGTTGTTGTTGTTGTTGTCCTAGTCGCCGTCGTCATCATCATCATCATCATCATCATCATCATGCCATAGATGGGATTATTATTTTTTAAAAGAGCCCAAACTATTGCATGCAACCATCTTCCTATTTGAAAGTATCCAGATGGATTAAAGAAAAAATATTGGGGTGGGGGTGGGGAAGGTGAATGTTCCCCACATTAATTGAATTTGATCGTGTCAGTATTCAACAACATCTCAAACGAGCAGTACAGATAGATATCTTTCCTCTCTTTATGGATGACCTATGTAGGCGTATGAAACTCTGCTGAGAGATTTGTATTCACTTGTACTTGTGCCGAAGCCACTGAAGGCAGCCAGCGCAGCCAGCAAAATCATTTCTGCTTTGCTGGGCGAGCAGGGATAGGTGCCGAGGAGCAAAAGAAGCCCAGGATGACAATGCAACGTGTGTGTTCAATGCAGCTGGGCTGCGCTCCAGTTTTAAACTAGGCCAGCACAAGAGGGAATTTGGAGACAGCAGGCTGTGCCTGTGTGTACGTTGGGTCCGTTAGTTAACAGATCCAGGGATTACGGGCTGTTTATGTGGTGTCTATCAGAATCAAAGGCTGCACAGGGGATGAGTTGCCGTTCAAAATGGATCGTGGGCTCCAGCTCTGTCTTGGTCAGCTAGGTTCCAGCAGTCTCTTCCCTGTCACCCAAGAGACATCTGGATGTGCGGATGGGAAGTTAGTGTCGTCATGCCTCCTTCAAGCTACTCTCTTCACCCTCCCACTGGTCCTTGCTCTTCTCCCCCCCCCATTCCTTTTCAGTCCCTCCCTTCTCTCGACTGTGGGCAGTGGTGCAGCCAGGTTATTTTAGACCCTGAACTTAATGGTCTTATGGGGGTGCCTTTTTAGACAGCCACGTGTATCCATGTCCGTTCTGAAGCATGATGCAACTAACATTTCACCTCTCTCCTCCTCCGCCATTCCACACTTTACAACTGCTTCTACATGCCTGATATGTTAGAATAATAAAACAAAACTGTTTTCCAACCCTGATTTTAAAAGAACAGAAAAAAACCAAAGAAACAACCCAAACCCTCTGAACATGTACAGTTTTACCTTTTACACTCACTTAAATCATAGGGCCATCAGGAATAAAATCAAGTTTGTGTCTGCTCTCCTGATCACCTGCCACTCTCTGGGTGGTTATTTGGGGGGCCCTGCGGGGCCCTGGACATGGCCCCAAAGTCCAGCCCCGGCTGCACCATTGACTGGCTACTACATTGCCCTGTATTCCAATCCTCAGCCAAAATAGCCTTTTGCAGGTACTAGACAGCTCCCAACAATTTCCCTAAATGGGCAGCTCTCACTATACAAAACTGGGTTATGGTGCGACTGGGGGTAAGGACAGGGCCAGCTCCAGATTCAAGGGGTCCCTGGCAAAATGCTCTCTGGTGGCCCTTTCCTCCCTCAGTGGGCCCTGGTGAATTCGTGTGGCTGTGGCATCAGTGTCAGTTGCGGTGCCCTGAGTAGCACTGGGTAGCTAGGTCGAGCTGTTATTTCAATTTCCCACAATGCCCTGGAATGATGCTATGCCAGGAGCATTGTGGGAGATTATCATGGCAGCTAGACATAGCCACCCAACCCTTTTCAGAACACTGGGCTGGAACAAAATGAAGTGGGGGGTGGGGTTGGGCAGAGCAGATATCAGCGGAAAGCCCCTGGGGCAGCAGCTGCTGAAGAATTAAAAATAATATGGATGAATATGGTAATGGGATGGAACAAACCGATCAGTAAACACATGTGAAAGTGCCACAGGCCAAAAAAATAAACAGCTTCACTCATTTCTACTTTAGGCTACTCTGCATTTTCCACCATTCAAGAAAGGAGAAATGCAACAATACAAACAGATGCAAATGAGATACGGTGAGAAACAGCCATAGCGCAAGGGGACTTAGTGAGGCTGCTCACTAACCCTCCGGGTTAAGCAAATGACTGCTGGGAAATACTGACCTATGGCATTTGCTTCCTCAAGATGTGGTGAGGACCACCAACTTAGATAGCTTTGAAAGGGAAATAGACACAGTCATGGAAGATAATATTGTCAATGGCTACTGGTCATGGTGGCTATCTACTGCCTCCAGGATCAAAGGCAGTATGCCTCTAAATACCAGTTTCTGGGGAAGAACAGTAGGAGAAGGCTATTGCCCTCTCATCCTGCTTGTGGGCTTCCTTGAGCATCTGGTTGGCCCCTGTGAGAGACATGATGTGGGACTAGAGAGGCCTTTGGTCTTATCCAGCTGGGTTCTTACGTTCTTACATAAATCCAGTCACCATTCCCATAAGGAGTTCAGATAAACCTGCAAAGAAATGTATTCATTATTCTTAGAGACATTTTCCCCAAGTCTGAACAGCTATGAACATTCCTTTCTTTCTTTTTAATTTGAGAGCATTATGCACATTTCCTCAAGGCTTGTGTTGCCTTCCTAACCATGCACACAAAGCATCTTGGGTAACTGTAATGTTCAAAGGAAACTCTGAGATGTCTAAGGCAAAATGACTGTAGGCTGAAAACTAATTGACAGGCTTTGTGAGCCTTAAAGTCATTGGCTGCTTTCACTCATTATATTAGCCCTGTAGGTTGTGGCCCCATTTTTCACCTTACCCTTTCAACAAAGCACTGTTTGGTTTATTCATTCTGCTGCTAAAGTCTGTTATGAATATTAAGAGATAGTTATGGAGTACTCACCAAATTATACGTGGTTAAATGAATGCATGCTATTGGGTAAGACCTGGTATTTGAGGAAATATGGGCAATAATTGGTGTCTAATTAGAATTCAGATTTATGACCTTTAATAACAAATGTAAAAGAAATCCCCAGGGTATTCGGATGGCATACTTTACCTAAGATTAATTTAACCAACCACAACATGTCACCATTTCTATTTGAACAAAGCTTGAGACAGCATTTAATTAGTCAATGTATTTATATTCACATTCATACACTATAACTGGAATTGTAAGGCAGAAAGCTCATGAGCTGCCAACATGAAATGCTTGCTGAGGTGGACTGGGTTTGTTGTAACACCATCGCCGCAGTGTCAGCAGAATGTCATGCTCTCTGAGAGAAATGACAAAGAGTCCTGTGGCACCTTAGATTTATTGTGGCATTTGCTTTTGGGGACTCAAGCCTACTTCATCAGACACATGAAGTGGCCTGGAAAGTAGGCACACACACACACACACACACACACACACACACGCACAGTGGAATAATAACAACAGTTATTACACAGTGAGACTGATGGGCAAAGAAAATACAAGTGATAAAATATAGGCTCCAATCTATTAGAGATAGGCCATTCCCACTGACATGTTATAGCAGGAGCGCACAATTCAAATAGCACTGAGGGCAACTTTTACCATTTTCACTAGCTCAAAAAGGGCACACTTATGACTCAGGAAAGCATTTGCTCACATATTTTACCCACGTACATATCTAGTCCAGTTAGAGCTAGAATGCACTGCTAACACAAACATTCACTGTGAGATTGGGCATCCTCCCCACTCCCAATGGGAGTATGGGACCTTTTTTGCACTTTCATCTATGAACTTCACAACCATGATGATCCAATTTGCCTGAAGTATGGGGATGCTTACCTAGCGTCCAGCACTGTGCTGTGAAGGTGCAATGCAGCATGGGAACAGGAGGAACTTGCCTCACCAGAAAAAAGTGTTGTCTGCTTGCCCCTAGATAGATAGGACAGTAGATAGTAAAAAATTGCCCTGGTGCCACATACTCAGGGAGGAGTTACAATAGTTCTGCAGACCATGTGATGTGCAGACCTGCACTAGTAGTATATTATTTGGTACAAATTGGGTGTGACTGGCTCCTGTTGACATCTGTGGGACTCGGCATTTATTTGTGGTCTCTTTTAGGCATGAATTGATGTTGGTATCTATGGGATTCAACATTCGTCTCTGCCCTTAGGCTTCAAAGATATAAAGCAAGGTTTATGTTGAGGCCTCTTATCTTGTCAGTGAAATTACCTCACAGAAAGTTCAGTTCTCCCATGACACTTTTTAATATGTAATAATTCAGAATTAGCTACAGCTCTGCATTTAGGACCTGCATTCAGTGGATGTTATTTTCTGGAGCACTTGGTATGGGGGGGGGGGGGAGAGAAGCTTACTTGGTATGGGGGGAAATGTTTTAATTGTCTTGTGCTAATCCTATCTTAACTGTTTTTTTCCACATAAATTAAAATTTAGGTCTTAGTTACTATAAAACATATTTGTGTGTGTGTGTCAAATTTATATTCGAAGAACTAAAGCAAGGAGTAATATCTATTAGTGCAGGAGTGGGGAATGTGTGGCTCTCCAGATGTCAACTGGACTTCAGATCCCATCACCCCTGACCATTGGCCATGCTGGCTGGTGCTGATGGGAGTTGGAGGCCAACAACATCTGGAAGGCCATAGGTACCCCTCCCTTGATGTAGTGGATGTTCAGCCCATACGCACTGAAGTCCTGGCTCAAGAACAGCCTTCAGATTCTTATGTGAAGCTTTCTCATGTGGAAGTTTCTATTACATTGGCAGAACCCAGATAAAAGCATCTTAAGATCTGCAATTGCCCCTTCCTTAATAGGTCACAGTATTATTTAATGGCAAAGCACATTCTAAAAGTTACAGCACTGTGTGATGGAATATATAAAATGAATTGCTGATTGTTCTGAAATTTAATGATCTCTCATGAGAGCCCGAGTTCTAAAGTACGCAGAGTGGGCGAGAGGAAGAGTGGGAGGGAGGAAGTTCAAATGCTGTTGGATTTATGCAGTGCCAGAGTGCAAGACAGACTGTGCACAGGATGGGAACTGTTGGAACCAAAACACTGTCCTCTTGTAGAGGGCAGATCTTCTCTTAAGCAGAGATGAAACATTGTTTGCTTATGTTCTGATAGTCATATTCAGTGGTAGGAAGGAATGTTCACTGAGATCAGACTGGTTATGCTGGGTGCATTGCCTTCTCAGCGTTTTGCAGCTTGGGTTGCTTTAGTCATGTGGAGCTTAACGAGGGTCAGCCCTACCACTGTGCAGAGTGAGGCAATCGCCTCAGGTGACAGGTGCTGGTGAGCAGCAGTGGCAGCCTTCCAGCTGTTCTCATGAATTTTCCAGCTGTTCCCTCTGTTTCAATGTATGCCCACACAATCTGTCCTGGGCCCCCAAATCTAGTCTGCTGCCTCTGTTGTGGTTGAGGAATGTAACCTATCAGCAGTGTTGAACTAAGATTCAACTGCCAGTCCAGTCAGCTTCTATACACGGACTGGGAAGAGCGCGCCATCTTGTCCTTTATCTCAGGCAGCAAAATGTCTTCGGCTGGCCCTGCTATATTCTGGCACCTTTCTGCCAAGGAATTGTTTTGTGCTTGTGGAACAATGGGCCAGTTCACAGACTTACTGGAAGGGACCCTTCATATGCATATGCCAGAGGCAGAACATGAATGCTCATGTGCCATCACCATGTGTACAACAACCTAACACATGCCTTGGATTGTCAAGAAGGGAAGGGAGTCAAAGAAATGAATCTGAATACACGCCAAGTCACATGTTATGTTGTGCAGCATATTGTGCATATGGGTTATGTGGGTATCCATGCACTGCCACATGGATATGCAAGTCCTGTTCTGGTAAGTGTGTGAACTGTTGAAGAAGAAAAATCATGCAGCTCATGTGCATCTGCAGCCTACATTAGGAACATAGGAAGTTGCCTTATACCAGTGTTCCTCAACCTTGGGTCCCCAGATGTTTTTGGCCTACAACTCCCAGCATGCCCCAGCCATGCTGGGAGTTGTAGGCCAAAAACATCTGGGGACCCAAGATTGAGGAACACTGCCTTATACTGAGTCAGACCATTGGTCCATCTAGCTCAGTATTGTCGACACTGACTAGCAGCTGCTCTCCAGGGTTTCACGCAGGGTTTTTTCCAGCCCTACCTGGAAAGCTGGGAATCAAACTTGGGACCTTCTGCATACAAAGCATGTGCTTTACCACTGAGCTATGCCCCCCCCCCTTATAGGCATAGTAGGGTTGGGTACAGTGTGAACAATTATACATCCCTTCCTTGTCATATGTATGAGGTTCTCTTCCAGTAAGTGTATGGATCAATTCACTGTAATTTGGATTGTGTGGGTTGATCTGTGGGAAGCTGATGGGGGTGCCTTTCTAAGCAGAAAGCCTACAATTGTTGTGTAATAGTGAATAGAATGCTGGATTTTGACCAGGGAGGCCTGGCTTTGAATCCAGCCTCAACCTTAAAGCTCATTGAGTGGTCTTGCAGAGGTCTCTCAGCCTAACATATCTCACAAGACTGTGGTGAGGTTAAAACGGGACACACAAACCTTGATTTGTTTGGAGGAAGGACAGGATACAAATGCACCAATATGCAAATTCTGTTTAACCGGGAGCTCTTCCAAATGTTACCTTATCCCCAAATTACTGTCATTGATTCATCAGATCTGGATGGGAGTGGCCTCAAATGGATTTCCTTTGCATGTCTAGTATTGGCGTACCTACTATTACTGTAATGTGTCAGGCATATATAGGTTTGGCACCTCACCCAGAGCAAATAACCCAGTTTTCTGAAATTGTACACTGTAAAATAGTGTCTAGTAAAGCAAGAAGCTGAGTAGGAGGCAAAAGAGAAAAAAAAATGTTCAGGAAAGTTTCAAACCATACAAGTGTCAACCAGCTGTGTCTGTCATTTCATTGCATTTTCACTTGAAAGCAATGTGATGTCACACAGGGGTTAGCAGCAGATATTATGCTATGTATTAGTCTAGTTTTGCACTGATTTGAAGGGGCAGTGTCAGCCTTTGTTCTGTCCCATTTTCGCATCCATTTCTGACTTTTAAAGATTCATATGCAGTTTTGTGTGCATTTTCATAGATTTCATAGATCATAGAGTTGGAAGGAGCCTACAAGGCTATCGAGTCCAACCCGCTGCTGAATGCAGGAAACTAGAGGAGGGGTCTCCCATCCAAGTACGGGAATAACCAGGCCTGACCCTGCTTAGCTTTTCACGCTCAGACAAGCTGAGCCAGCCTGAGCCACAGTTCCCTAAAATACACTTTTTTTTTAATTGTCGGAGGCTGCCCCTCTGCTTCCTGCTGAAGACCAAGTGTCTTGTCTTGAGTCCTGATTCTAAGTAACTAACTTTAAAAAAAAAATAAATGCAAAAAGATACAAGTGAGCCAGGCTTGCTTCAGGCTCCGCAGCAGATGGGGTTACAAACAAGGGCCATAAAAGAGTCAAGCTGCGTTAGCAATGGGAATAGCTAGCTTCTGACTGAGTTTAGGCAGCCAGTAGATAGGAAGTTGAGAGACCAAACTATTGGGGAATTGTTACAGCCTTCCCATTCAGGCTAGCCATGCTAACCGTGCCCTGTCTCAGGGCAGATCCTTTACTTGGGAAGTCTCTTGGGCAGTGAGTCGCTTTGACTGAAGTACGCTGCTCCTCCCTCCTCATTTGACGTCTACCTTTGGGGTCCCTAATTTCTAGTCCCTCCTCCTCCTCCTCCTCTTCCTCTGGTATCTACATTCCCACATTTTCAGAATGGTTTACAGGACTATCAGAGAAGACATTCCCACCCAACTCCAGCTGTTCTGGCCTGGAAGCCTCAGCTGCCTCAGCCCCTTCCTCCTCTGAGTCAGAATCAAATCCCACATCTTCTTGAGGCACCTTTGCAGAGGTGCTGGGCCTTGCCCCTTACATTTATTTGCAACCTTATCCAATATACACATTTTTGCAAGCAGTTTTCCTCAATATAAAAAAATGTTCTGTACATTCCCCCCCCCCCCAGGAATATACACATTTTTATATGCACTCTCTCCCCTAATATATGAATTATTGTACACATTTGTTGTTGTTGCTTGGAGAACTGCATCAGTACATTCCCAAAAGTGTGACTATTGAAGAATAACTGCATTCCAGTTTGCATATTGTTTCAGGAAGTGTGAGTTTGGCAAGTTCTTAATGAAATGCGAACTGAATGAAATTCTCCCCCCCCCCAATCTCTATCTATGAAATAGTGCCCTAAATAACATGCGTTAATCCTGTCGTCTTCAGTGTGATTCCAGGAATAATGGTAAAAACTGCCCATAATATTGTTGCTGATATACACTGCCATGTATATCAGCAACAATATGCACACCATGAAGTTCCAGGAATGGGATTGCTTGACTGGCAACCATGGGGGGAAAAATACCAAACTCCTGTTAATTGGGCATGCCTGAAATTTACCAGGAGACCATAAAAATGGGATTCTGTGGTGTCACATTCAGTAAGTCATTTTTCAAATTAAAAAAGAAATCATGCAAATTAACAATAAATAGATAACTGTAGAGATCCTTATACCAACCTGTAAGGAGTGGGGCTTAACACGGGGAATTCTGTGTGGTTCTTACTGTCATTAGAGACAGTGAGAGAAATTAGAGATGAAGATGACTGATTTGTCATTTTGCATGTCCCCCTCAGGATGAACAACTGTTCACAACCGCCTGTCCTTTGGTAGTTTTTATAGTCTAATAACTTTAGGGTTTTTAATAGGTTTGTTTGTTTAGGATAGCTTTGCTGAAGAGAATTAAAATCAGGAACAGCAACAACACAGAAGGAAAGCATAGATGCGCTTATTCTGAAATTGCAGCATCTTCCTTTACATGTTCCAGTTTCTGGAGGGCTCTCTCTCTCTCTCTCTCTCTCTCTCTCTCTCTCTCTCTCTCTAACATTAGGACTAGAAAAGGGGGTGGGGGAATGCTCTAATATGTCCTCTCAATGTGCTGGACATTTATGGGCTTTTGTCTTCGTTTCCTCTTAAAAACTACCAAGACTCCTCCAAAGATGTTTGTATTCTTGCATTGGCCAAAAGTCATGTGCTGGGTTCTATTAGGACAGGGCTGTCAACTTTTTACATCGTAGGGTGCAATCCTTTGCATGTTCAGACAGAAAAAAATACTCTCAGCATGTGGTAAGCTATGCTGGCTGGGGCATGCTGGGAGTTGTAGGCTTCCCCCCCCTCTAAACATGCTATAGGATTGTGCCTTTGCCAATGTTATAGGAAATGACAAGGAGTGGTAAACTCAGTGCTGACAGACCCCTTATCTCCTAAACGTGGCTTCCTTAACAACCCTGCCCTGTTACTGTCTCTACCTGCCTGCTGTGTCCTTTCTGCCACTACCCAAAAAAATGGAGGTAAAAGCTCCGGTCAGCTGTCAGGCCTGCGGGATGATGTTTCCTAGCCATGACCCTGCATGCTGCCCTAAATGTTTAGAAGCAGGATGCAGAGAGCTGCTGTTAGTCAATGGTTTGGTGGTTCTTCAATTTCTCTGCTTCTCCCAATTCCTACCAATAGTCGTAAGACTTTGGGCTCAGGGGGTAGTAGGAAAAGGGAGTCAGGCAGGTGTGGAAAAGGATGGGGGAGAAAACTTTGTAGTCAAACTTAATGGGTCAGGCAGAATCCCTGTACAAGCAGTGTCAGTCAAAGGGGCATCTTTTTTTTTCTCCCCCCCCCCCCCCCCGTATCCAGTTTTCTCCAGAGAGAACTATCTTGGACAAGACAGCATGCTGAATCCCTTTGTTGCTCAGATGAAAGGCCCTGAAGGGGGATCGGGAACGGCCATTTCTGGCCTACTGATGTCCCAAAGGCTTCTTGCATGCCTCTCCTTTGGCTGGTGCTTGGTGGCAACACATAGGAGGAATCTGCTTAACATGCCCTGGGACACGGACGGATCCACCGTGCGCTCGATTGCAGAAGCGTACTATGGCAAGTGCGTAATTTTGTGGCTTTGCAATGCCAGGTGCTTGGATGGTAGCAGGTCTGTCGTCAGCACCTGGCATACTCAGGAAGCTGCCAGGTCCATGTCGCCTGGCCAGGGCTCACTGGTGCCTCCCCTGGTGGGCACTGCCACGAAGATGACCTTGGTACTACTGACTGGGGGCAGCAGCGTCGCTGGGGACCAAATCAGCTTTGCTGCTGGGGGTGTGGGGCGGATGATGAAAAAGGTAAAAGACAGGAGGCCAAACTGACCTTTGGGCTCCTGAACACCATGGATTCTGTTTCCCTAGAGGTAGGGCATTAGCATTCCAGTAATGTTTTAACAGGTAAACTAATAAGATGATAAAATGTTTATATTTCATTCACTGGTTGTAGGTCACAGTTGAGATACCCATGAATATAAATCATTCTTTTAGAGAACCTTATCCATCCCACTTGTAATTTCCCATTGAGTGTTAGTCACATAAAGTGTCTTTTCATGTGTAAACTTTAAACCTGATGTTGATGTGAAAACCGTACAGTTGTAACAGGCAAACAGCTGGAGGAGGTCGGTTCATAAATTAATAACACTTAATTTTTTTTCCCCTTCCCAGGCAGGGCTTCTGCTGAATCTGCCATCATGCAAAATGATCGGCACGTTTTAGACGCTTGCTGATTAGCTGTGGCAGCCTGGTTTTTGCTTTTTAAAATAATCTCATAAAAATGAAAGTGAATGATCAATTATGGGTTTGGTTTTTTTAATGACTTATTCAACACGGTCTGACAGCATTGTTGGTAGGCGGCATGGAACTTGTTGACTGAGTAGCCAGACCACATCACCTCTGCCGATTGTAGAGTGTACAATTTAGCTCCCTCTGGGTGCTTGAAATGCTTTTGTAACAGAGGGAAGCTGTGAGCTCACTCAGCACTTTGTCCAAGGTGGCGAGTGTATGGATGACTTTGCATCACTCCTGAGTAGTTCCTGAGGAGAGAAAGCACTTAACACTACAAGGTACATCTTGGCTTTAAAAGCAAGAGGTGCACTGAAGCCATAACAAATGGCATCTTGATGGGATCCAGCAGGCTGAAATGGTGTACACTCACTTCACAAGCACAATTTCTATTTTCATTTGAGGAGGATTTCAATTTAATATTGCATACTCTCTATCACTGAGTCACTGTGAGATATATGTAAAATATTGCTAGTTCACTGTGAAATATATGTAAAATCAGCTGAGCGTTTCTCCTCATGTCCCCCGGATGGCAACTTCTTTTCTTCCTCCCCAGTTTGAAAACCTGTTGTTTGTAACTTGGTAGTATAACTGGGAATATTGTTACTGCTCTGTACTAATTGAAGAGATTAAGTGCCATTTTTCTTTAAGGGGAAAAATAAGGTCATCACAAAGTATATTCATTACTACAGATCATGTAGCAGTCGTCATGAAGTGTATTTAACTCAGCCCTCCCCAACCTGATGCCCACCAGATGTGCTGGACTATAATGCCCATCATCGCCTGCTAGCATGGCCATATTGGCTGGGAGGAGATGGGAGGTGTAGTATTTATTTATTTATTTATTTATTTATTCATTCATTCATTCATTTTCTATACCACCCAATAGCCGAAGCTCTTTGGGCGGTGTGTGTACAACAATCAATTAAAAAACAACAACAATAAAATACAGTTAAAAATATAAACAATAAAACATTATGAAATTTTAAAAACCAAATTTAAAAATATCCCTAAATCAAGTTAATAAAACAGCAACTGCTAAAAAGCCTCAACGTAGAGGGCAGTCTTAACCTGGCGCCAAAAAGATAATAGAGTTGGTGCCAGGCTGGCCTCGGGGGAGCTTGTTCCACAGTTGGGGGGCTACCACAGAAAAGGCCCTCCCCCCTTGTTGCTGCCCTCCGAGCCTCACGTGGTGGCAGTCGGAGGAAGGCCCCAGATGTTGAACGCCTATCTGGAGGGCACCAGGTTGGAGAAGACTACTTTGAATTGTCTTCCCAGCCCTGGAACATTCTTGCACTTTGCTACCTACTTGCAGGGAACTCATAGCATATTATGAATTGTATATTTGGAATTGGTATGCTTGAAAATTGTATTTTTGAAATTTGGTAGGTTTCTCCAAAACCTTCTGCTAATTTTTGTTTTAAAGACCATTTCCATTTATTTGATTTTATGTAAAGGATTTTTATGCTGCCTTTCTAAAGTGGCATCAACCCCCCTAAAAGACCACATTGAAAAGGAAAGCTCTTAATCTGTCTTTGGAAAGGTAACAGAGGGAGAGAGAGAGAGAGAGAGAGAGAGAGAGAGAGAGAGAACAATAGAGACCTCCTACAGGAGGATTACACAGGCCCTGCAGCTTGTGGAGGCAAATCCAGCCTTATAAAGAGATATGGCTCCTCTTTATAACTGTTAAAGAATGAGGGCTAAGTAGGGCAAACATGGCCTTCCATTTTAATGTTAATTAAGGGAGGTGACCTCTTTTATAATCAAGTGTCAATATGGTAGGAGATCCCATGGTAGACCCTCTTAATTGAAACCATCCAAGGAATTGAATTCCAGTATTTGGATTTGTCAGCATATAGCTAGATCTGATACTTTAGCCCAGAAAGGCTCTTACTCTTCTGTGTCATTTCAAGTAAAGCTAGGCTAACACTTGAACTTATTTTGAATATTGAATAACTGGCTACTCTTAGCTGGTAGGGGCCATTGGGCACAGACCAGCTTTGCACCCACAGTTCTATATCAGTGTATTTCTCCTTTGTCTTTGTACTCCTCTCCCTGCCCAGCTTTCTCCTTCATCCCTGCATCAACATCTTGTACACATTCTTTACCCATAGTGGTATTGGAGGATATTCAGGAGCATACCTTTCAGGGGTTCAGCTCCTGGGTCCAATGTCACATCTGTTCCAAAAAGAACACTTTGCAATTAATCTAGGCCATCGTGCATAGAAACAGATGGGAAAACGATAGAATTTTGGTGTGACCATTTCAGTTTGTTCACAGCTAGAATGCAATAGCACACTAGGAGGTACATAAGAACCTTGCTGGATGGCGAATGAAGTCAACTCCCTAAGCACTATAGCAGTGATGGCGAACCTATGGCACGGGTGACACAGCCGGCACTCAGGGACCTCTCTGTGGGCACTCGAGCCATTGGTCACCAGATCGCGAAAAGACTGTCCCCTTCTGCAAAACACTAATGATTTTGTTCTTTCTCACAGTGTGGAACAGAATGATTTTATTCTAGAATTCCTGTTACAGAATTCTTTTCTACATTGTTATCACATTTAAAAGATTTCGAAGAATGATGCACAGAGCATGGCTTGGATGTAAAGTCCTAACAGTTGACCTGAGTGCTGCATGTGTTGCTCTCAAACTAACGGAGTATGAGCCAAGGTTTGACAAATTATCAGCATGCATGCAATAGCAAAAATCACGTTAATTGTGCAAAAGAATGTCCAAACTTTAACCTAATGCAGTGTTTGCAGTCCAAGACATAAAGTGTTTAAAATGTGTTCAGCACGTTTCGTTTTCTTGTTTATCTTGCTCATCCTAGTACAGGCTGACTTTTACTTTTACTAATCCGACACCTGTAGAAGCAGGGAAAGGACCCGGGGTAAAACTTGCCCCATACAATTTCAGTCTGGCATATAATCATATTACAAGTTGAGAATCCCTTATCCAAAAATACATGTGCCTAATTATTTAAAAAGTTTGTATAAATTCCCTTCAGGCTATGTGTTACAATATAGTACTATAATAATTTTTTGAGTTGATTTTTTTTTCCAACAAAAAACTGTATCATTGAAAACTCTGTTATTGTGTTTTTCTTTTAAGACAAATGATGTTAATTAGTTCGGACAACTGTATGAGTTGTTTTTCTAAAACTAAAACCTCGGTATTCAGGTTTAATTGCAGTGTTGGCACTTTGAAATAAATCAGTTGGTTTTGTGTTGCAGTTTGGCCACTCGGGCTCAAAAAGGTTTGCCATCACTGCACTATAGCAAAGGGAATGGATAAATTTTCCACACAGCTCTGAAGCAGACCACTTGGGCTGTGGATTTGAACTGGCCGGTGTAAGATCATACTGAGCATTTGAGACCATAGGTGGCTTTTTGAGATTGTCCTCATTATACAATCCTTTCAAAAGCATTTCATAATAATCAACGTGGTCTTTGGGAGAAACCGTTCGCATCTGGAATACAGACAGACAGTATTCCTTATCAAAGCTGGGCAGCTTTTTGTCTTGCTGTGTGAACTTCTCAGGAACAGCTTTAAAAAGGACACTTGGCCTGAGGATGAAAACTGGGGGGGGGGGGGGGTGTTTGCAACATTTTTGATTGATGAAGAAGAAATTGCTTTTGTTACAAAACAGACAAACTCATGCACAAAACTATATCTTACGTTGCTTGGGATTGCTTTATCCTGCCACGAATCCCTAGAGATGTAGATGGCATGAGACTATTACTTCAGTGTTGGGCATGATGTATGACAAATTTGCACTCCTCTGTCTCTCACTGTATAAATGCAGTGAGAACTTGGCCCCAGCCATGGCTTTTTACCAGATGTAAAGAATATAATAATAATAATAATAATAATAATAATAATAATAGTAGTAGTAGTAGTAGTAGTAGTAGTAGTTGTTGTTGTTGTTGTTATTATTTCTTACCCGCCTCTCCGTCTAGATCGATGTCTGTCTGTACATATAAAATAGACGTGTAAAGTTTCCATGTGCTCAGTTATGCACATCATCATGTGTTAGAAATTGTGCTGTATGACACATCATAATATTGATTGCTTCCTTGTTCATTTGCTTGTCACTTTTGTAAGTGACTGTCGATTCAAGGAAGGCCCAATTTCATGGTGTTTATTAAAAACATGTTCATTTCTTTATGAAGGTGCACAGCCCCATGATTGCTGCAATAAAGCCAACAGGAGTCTTATTGGCCACAGTGGCACATATATCAGGCTCCAAATCCCTATCTAGACAACTCTTTGTTTTTCATTTGTGTCTTTCAGTAGAGTAAAAAAGTTCCAAAGTCAATACGTATACGTGAAAAAAAGTTCATTACATGCACTCTATTAGATGTGGTGTTTTGTGACGCTTGGAACACGTTAATGTTTTGTGTGACTTACTGCCCTTCAATTCAGTCTGTATGTGGAAAGCCAGAGCTTCAGTGGGTCTAAATCAACATATTGCTCTATAGTACTGGGGATTTGGGAGGTTGGATCCAGATTTAACCTGGATCATCTGTGCTGGTGGAAGTAGACTTCTGTGTCCCCTCCTTCGATTGGTAAACCCTCCAGCCCCCTTAAAATGCTACACAGAAACTGGATTCAGACAACAGGATAACACACACTCAAGGGTTGAGTGTGGGTTGTTGTTGAACCATGGGTTGTTGTTGAACCATGGGTTGTTGCTGAAACATGATGGGTTATCATGTTGTCTGAACCCAACCGAGATAACAAACCATGGTAAACAACCCAAAGTTCATAGTAAACATAGTAAACCAGAGTTCATAACCAGCAACAAACCATGGGTTCTGTTCATGGGTTGTCCATAGATAACAAGCCATTGCTGGTGGGTTCAGAAAACACAGTAACCCACGTTCCAGCAACAACCCATGGTTCAATGACAACCCCTACTCAACCCTTGAGTGTGCGTTATTATCCTGTTGTCTGAACCCTGCCAGAGGGTCAGGAGACCCTGCTGAATGAGGTGAGCTGTGGTGTGTGTGTGTGGGGGGGGAAGGGGATCCCCTAAAATTGGATGTTAGGACCTTCCACAAGTGGAGTCCTCCTTCTGGAGAAAGGAAGATCCTGGATCCAACCCTCTGTCTTCAAGTGCTACAATTCCCATTTGACTCCCCCTCCAAGGAACTCTAAGCTTTTGGCACTGTAAGGCTGCGGTCCTATGCACACTTACTTGGTTAGAGAGCCCCACTGAACATAGTGGGACTTGCTTCTGAATAAAAATGCATTGAATTGAACTGTAAGGCGGTAGTCCTATGCATACTTACTTGTAAAGAGATCACATTTAATTTAGTGAGACTTCTGTTTCAGTAAACACACTTAGGATTATAGTGTTAAACTAAGGCCAGTGTATACATTTAGCAGAATCAAGTGGGCAGGCTTTTCCTGGACTCTGCCAGTTCAGGGTGTAGGTGTGTGTGTGTACACGCGCATGCATGTAGAAGGTTGCATATTCTAATGGGTCCCCCCCCCCCCAAATCCCCAACTACCTCCATTTGCTGTACGTCGAAAAATAGGGAGAAGATTAGACCAGAAATGGATGCTTGGTTTTGTTGTTGTTTTACACAGCAGTTATTTTCCTAATGGAGGTAGGTAATAATGAATATAAAACACTGAGCTTTGCCATTCTTCGTAAACTAAAGCAAAATAACCCAGGTGCAGAAATGTGCTGAGTGGTTTGAGTGGGTTGTGATAAATGGAAACCTTTTTAATCTCTGACATAACATGCCTAGAAAAATGCACACTAACAAAGACCTCCAGGATTTAAAAACATATTTTTTTCCATCTATATTTATATATAATATACATTTCATTATAAGGGTTTTTAGTTTCGATCATTATGATATATTTTTTTCCTCCAGTGCCATCTCGCATATTTTTATGTCATGCTAATTTCAAACAGGTGGTGAATTAACAACCAAGTCATGTAAGTACTTTGGGGGGGGGACGGACCTGATTCTTCTCTAACTATGGGCCTACCACCTACAGCAGAATCTTACATGGATTTCCTACTAGTATAATTGTCATTACTTGCCCCCCAAAACCTGGGATTTGTAGTTTAATAATGGTGATTGACAGTCAGTTGTTAGATATTCCTAGTTCCTTCCTAGAACTACAGTTTTCAGGTTTCTTTCAGAAGAGAGAATACGTAACTATCAAGCTGGTCTGTGGTGTCCTGTATTTAATTCCTTTGATTTCTAAATACAAGATCAGTAGTTGAGATTTGCTATCCTAGTGATCAGGTACTTTTCTAGTATCCAGTAGTTGCAAACATTCTAAGATGAGCTTTATTGCAACAACGAGTGAGATATTGCAATGAAATGAAAGGGGGAGGGACCCTTAAAATGCCATTTACATTTTTTTGTTACTATGTGCAGGAATCAGATTGAACTTAAATCTCAGATATAGCCACATATTTTTTGGAGGGGGGATTCTTTAGGGGTCTTTGATATTGGGAAAATACAGTTGGCCCGAGACACATGGGTCCATCCAAATACTTTCCCAATTTCTCTCTAGATCAGGATTTTATTTTTCAGGACCACATCTATTATAATAAGAGCTGCCAAATCATAACCTGGGCTCCCAGATCTGACATCTATTTTAGGGGTACCAGATCTGGTATCTGTTTTATTATGGAATGCTATTTTTTATTTTATTTATTTATTATATTTATACCCCACCTTTTTTCCTGAAAGGAACCCAAGGCAGCTTACATAATCCTCCTCCTCCTCCTCTCCATTTTATCCTCACAACAACTCTGTGAGGTAGGTTAGGCTGAGAGTCAGTGACTGGCCCAAAGTCACCCAGTGAGTTTCATGGCCAAGTGGGGACTAGAACCCAGATCTCCCAAGTCCCAGTCCAACACTAACCACTACGCCACACTGGCTCTGCAGCTGTTCTGTAATGGGTGAATTCTGTGGGTCTGTGATGAAATAGGGAATGCCACTTTAAAAAAACTGTGCATCTGGCAGGCCCTGTCTGCAAGGCAAACAAAACTAGTCAGGGATCAGGCTTGGAGTATCCTTTTGGTAGATTCTCATGCTATCATAAATGATGAAGATTTCCCTCCAAATCATAAATGATAAGAGTTAAAAAATAATTGAATGAGGCTGTTACACAACTCTGCTGGAGATCATCACTTTGTAGGCAATTACATTTCCCATTAGAGATTTATTTTGCCTTGGGTCATGGGTCTGGAAAAGATCTTCTAAGACCTGTATTAGTGTCCTTCATTGCCATGCAAATACAAATGCATTTCTGTTCATGTTTACCATTTTGCACTGTTGTTCATGCACAGTGATGCAGCTTTTGTAATAAAGCAACTGATGACTGGTGGTGGCAACTGTTATACTGTATTGTACAGATTGCAGCCTCAAACATAGACAGCGATCCTATGCACATTTACTTGGAAGCATAAGTGGTGTTATCATGGACCCACCTGGCCATGGACCCCGGATCTTCTGAGCCTTACAGTTACTAGGAGAGCTTAGGACTCACTCCCTTAGCAGACTAATAGGGGATGTGTAGCATGAAGGCACCAGCCTTTTAAACTAGGGGGGAGGCTGCCACCTTTCCTTCCACAGTCTGCTCATTATTTTCACTGACCGGGTTCAGGCAACACGATAACCCACACTCAGGGGTTGAGTGTGGGTTGTCGCTGAACCGTGGGTTGTTGCTGAAATGTGGGTTATTGTGTTGTCTGAACACAGCTGTGCTCACAAGCCACGGACAGTCCATGAAGCAAACCCATGGTTTGTTATTGGGTTTTGAACTGTGGGTTGTTCACCATGGTTTGTTCTCAGCTGGGTTCAGACAACACGATAAACCACAGTTCAGTGACAACCCACGGTTCAATGACAACCCACACTCAACCCATACTCAACCCTTGAGTGTGGGTTATCGTGTTGTCTGAACCCAGTCATTAAGTCCAGAGCCCAAAATTGCCTAACAGCAGGACTGTCACCCAGGTTTCACAGAGTGTGTCTGACCCTGCAGAGACCTGCCAGCCAATTGCTGCTGGGCATTTGCACTTGTGCCCTGGGCCACTGTAGGCCCTGGCAAGAGGAAGAGCAGGCGCATTGGCTGCCCTCATATCAAATGGAGTGCCAGAGGCCTTCCTCATCTGTTTCTTCCTCCAAGCTAGCTCAGGCCCCTGACCCTGGGGGAAAACAGAAGTGAGTTTGCTTGTAAAAAGGTTTTGAATGAACACCAATGTCTGAGTTTGGGGCAAGGAAATGTACAGCTTGCCTGAGTGTGTCTGGAGCTCCTTGGCTCTGCAATCCTCTTTTTGGAGTGCACCTGTTTTTTGCATGATCCATCTGGTCAGATTCTGGTGGGTGCCTGGTCCTCCTTGGCACCAGGGCTTTGCACTAGGCTAGAGATGTAGGAGGATATAGATACAGGAGAAGGATAGGGACATCTTGCTGTTTTGTGTTCAAAAGCCACAATGTCTTGTGGCAGTGGCACCTTAAAAACTCATTTACTGTGGTATAATAAGCTTTCATGGACTGGAGTCCACTGTACAGAAGATTATTTTGATTTTTGAACAATGTTGTTTTTCATGAAGAAAAATGGCACTTGCTGAAATCAGGGTACAGGGGCCCTGATGATCTCTGTTGCATCCTATCCCCGTGGACTAGCTGGCTTTTGGCCCACACGTGCTTCCCCTCCTGCTGCCTCCCTTGAATCTTTCTGCCTGTGTTTTTTTTCCTGAAATCAAATGCCCTCCTCTCCCATACATCCCTGTTTACAAATAGGGGTGTTCTTAGGAGACAGGGTCCTTTAAAGACACACACACACACACACACACACACACTCACATTTTAGAGCCCGAGGCAGCTGCCTCAGGCAGCTGATTTGGGATGTCATGAAAAAGCAGCAAATAATTCATTATTCAATTTATTAATTATTGTATTTTCACTACTGCCAGGGAAGGGGCGAGGTGCTTGTAGGAATTTCTGCCTTGGACTAAAACAACTTGACTGGCTTTCATAGATTTCATAGATCATAGAGTTGGAAGGAGCCTACAAGGCTATCGAGTCCAACCCCCTGCTCAATGCAGGAAACTAGAGGAGGGGTCTCCCATCCAAGTAACGACCAGGCTTGACCCTGCTTAGCTTTCCACGCTCAGGCAAGCTGAGCCAGCGTACGCTTTGAGCACTACTATGCACCTTCACTGCATGTGTGTGCGCGCGCGCGTGTGTGTGTGGAGTGGAGGCACCATTTGCTGCTGTGCCTCAGGCAACAAAATGTCTTTGGGGCAGCCCTGGACAAGGCTATAGAGACCTGTGGGGTGGGAAAAGGTAGCTGAGATGGTACAGGAAATTAAGTGGGGGTAGGAAAACAACTGGGGGTACAGATAGATCTGTGGATGGGGAAACAACATGTTCCGGATTACATCAAACTTACTGTGTAATTCTAAATATGTTGACTCAGAAGTGAGTTGTACTGAGTTCAATGGGATTTACTCCCAGGTAAGTGTATATAGGATCGAGTCTTGCTCCTTAGTAAATGTGCTCAGAGCTGCAACCTGCTTTATCCACCCTGAAGATAGTTCCAATATCTGAATCTAGAGAGAACCTGGAGATTGAGAACTTTGGTAAAAAAAAAAATTTTAAAAACAAACCAACCAAAAGGTAGCCATGATCCATGGTTGGGCAATACCTTTATTAGGAATGTTGGTTGATCCTAATAAAGGTATCCAAATATCCAAAGGAGACAACCATAGATATTGAGCAACTTTAATGTGCATGACAGGAAAGTAATCAAGGACGTCGTGGATGCTATAGCTACAGTAACTCCACAAAAGGCGCACACTTATGGGTTGCACCCTCGATGCTCGTAAGCCCCCGAATGTGGGGGCTTACAAGCATCCTCCCGCCCTGCATCTTCACTAGATGGGCTTTTCTGCCCATCTAACAAAAGCATTTTCTGCCCATCTAGCAAAAGGGGAAGGGAGGGAGGCTGGAGAGGCCCCAGGTTAGCTCGTATCCTGGCCCCTCCAGTCTCCGCCCCTCCCTGCCCACTGAAACACCCCTTTTATCCCCCTCCGAGGTTGTGTTCCCAATCCCAGGGAGGCCGCCGGCGCAGTTCTTTCCATGCGAAGCGCAAGGGGAGGGGGACAGAGCTCCCGATTCCCAGCTCTCAGGTCGGAGTGCTGTCTCCAGCCTTGGCTCTGGCTGGGCATCCGAAATAGTCCTGTGGCCCCTCCAGTCCTGTCTAGGGGGGCATAGGATTACTCCCTAAAAATAGAAAAGTTGTGTGAGATTGCGGGAAATGGGAAGCTGTATTGTCTGCTGTTCTACTTGAAGAAACGAGGATTCATATTCAAAGCAGATCATATTAAGACATCCTTACACATGTGCAGGTATGGTGGGTTGCCTACCCGCTTTCTGTTACATGTACATTTAATTCTGAAAACTTGGTATTCTAACTAATGAACATTTCTACCCTGGGTAATCACCTTTGTGTCTCCATAGCCTTCTGAATCTAGTGCCCTCCAGGTGTCTAGAACTACTACTCCAATCTTCCCCTGCCAGCAAAGCCAGTAGCCCTGCTGGCTGGGGTGATGGGAGTTGTACTCAAAGAATCCTAGAATCATAGAATAGTAGAGTTGGAAGGGGACCTACCAGGCCATCGAGCCCAACCCCCTGCTCAATGCAGGAATCCAGGTCAAAGCATCCCTGACAGATGGCTGTCCAGCTGCACCTTGAATGCCTCCAGAGTGGGAGAGCCCACCACCTCCCTAGGTAGTTGGTTCCATTGTCTTATTGCTGTGACAGTCAGGAAATTTTTCCTGATGTTTAGGCAGAATCTGGGATCCTGTAACTTGAGCCCATTATTCCGTGTCCTGCAAACTGGGATGATTGAGAAGAGATCTTGGCCCTCCTCTGTGTGACATCCCTTCAAGTACTGGAAGAGTGCGATCATATCTCCCCTCAGTCTCCTCTTCTGAAGGCTAAACATGCCCAGTTCTTTCAGTCTCTCCTCATAGGGCCTTGTTTCCAGTCCCTTTATCATCCTTGTTGCCAGGGCCGGATTAAGAGCATTATGGGCCTGGTGCTGAGGAGGGCGTGCGGCTGATGAAGGGGCGGAGCAACAAGCCCCAGCCCAACAGTAACAGTACCTGCAAGATACTTTCTTCTTCTTTTTGGTCCCCCTTTCCTCCGCTTACAGTAGAGGAAAGCAGGTGGAATATTCTTCCTCTTCGCTGAAGGCTTTTCCCTACTTGTTGCAAAGCTCACTCCACACTTCAGGGGCGGGAGGCGCAAAGTTGATTCCCATCCCTTCCCGTCAAAAAGCACAAGGCGCCGTTCTCCGGAGGAGGCAGGCCGTTTGCCACCGGGCGGAGCCACGGGGAGATGGAGAGACGCGAGCAGGGGAGGGCGGTGTCCCCTCCCCGGGTGAGCTCGTGGGCGCTGCCTCTCTCCTCTACCTGACAGAATCGGGCGGAGAGCGAGAAGAGTCAGGCGAGCGAAGGAGCGAGCGGGGCTCTCGCTTTTCCACAGTCCAAGCGCGTTTCCCAATCCAAGCTCTTCCCGCGTTCCCTTTTCTCCTCCGCTCCGCTCCACAATCTTTCCTTCTATCCCTTCCTCCCTCTCTCCCTCCACCACCAGCACTTCGTTCCGTCCTTGCTGAAGAGGGCGCAGAAACGCTGCGCTCCTCTTCGCTGCCGCTGCACCGCCCCCGCCAGACCTCTGCCTCCGCTGTGCCGCCCCCGCCAGGCCTCCGCCTCCCCACCTGCCCGCCCGCCGCTGCCGCGCCCTCCCGTCCCGCTCGCCGCTGCGTCTCCTGCCGCCGCCAACATCACCCCCCGACCCCCAACCCCCCCCGCCACCTACCTTCTCCGCGTCGTGTTGCTTCCGGAGCACCGCCCGCGTTGTTTTGGCGGGAGGAACCAGGGCAACAGGGCTTAAACAGCCCTGTTGCCATGGTTTCCCCGGCAAAAAACAGCGCGGGGGTCCCGTCGCGTCACTTCCTCCTCCTCCTCCTCCTCGGCGGCGGCGGTGGCGGCGGCGGCGGCAGCAGCAGCAGCAGCCACAGCCGCCAGGTTGGTGGTGGCGGCCGGTCCTGATTGTGGGCCTATTTCGGGGTAGGGGCCTGGAGCTGCAGCTCCAATAGCCCCTATCTTAATCCGGCCCTGCTTATTGCCCTCCTCCGAACCCTCTCCAGTTTGTCTGCATCCTTCTTAAAGTGTGGTGCCCAGAACTGGACGCAGTACTCAAGATGAGGCCTAACCAGTGCTGAGTAAAGGGGAATGATCACTTCACGCAATTTGGAAGCTATACTTCTATTAATGCAGCCCAAAATAGCATTTGCCTTCATTGCAGCCACATCGCATTGCTAGCTCATATTCAGTTTGTGATCTACCACAGTTCCAAGATCCTTCTCACTTGTAGTATTGTTGAGCCAAGTGTCCCCCATCCTGTAACTGTGCATTTGGTTTCTTTTTCCTAGGTGCAGCACTTGGCATTTATCCCTATTAAATTTCATTCTGTTGTTTTCGGCCCAGTGCTCTAGCCTATCAATCACTTCTTCTTTCTGTTTTTTAACTCTCAAAATTGTTGCAGCGTGGCAGTACTCTTCACACCCAGGCTTTTAGCCCAGCAACACTTCCTGGAATGCTGAGGAGACCACCTGAGGTTGTGTGGTCTCCTGAGCATTCAGGAACTGCTGCTGTGTTGCAAGCTCTTTTTTTAAAAAAAGTTTTTTAGTCGGGGAAAGCTAAAACAAAAGAGAGAGAGATTTTCTAAAGCTCTAAAAGCCTCATTCTTGCTTGCAGCAGTGCAGGACTCTTAGAGCCGAGGCTTTCAGCCCTGCAGTAGTTCCTGAATGCTCAGGAGACCACGCAACAGAAAGCAGACCCCTTGGCCATCTCCTACACGTACAAGGCAAGCGGAACTCCTGCCTCCCCACTCTCTATTTCAAAATCCTTCCCCTCCCTGAGAAAGAGGCAAAAAACCCCAATACTTCTTCTGCAGGAAGGGAAGAATCTCACGAAGTAGGGGGCAGGGTTTGGCACAGCGCTAGCTAACACACAAGAAGAATTTCTTTCACAATTTATCAGAGTTTCCACACATCTCTAAAGATTGTATGTTTTATTGAGCCATCTGAAGATGTAATTGTGGCTTCATTGGAAAGCGAAATACTCACCTCCTATAATGCAATGGATTGAGAACCTTATAACGCTTTCAGCATTTGAAAGGGTGGCACATAGACGCCACCTTCAGATGCATAGTTCTTTGGATATCTGGTCTGCTTTTGTTGAAGCCTATGTATAATTGCTAGAGAATTGTATTTTCACATATATGCATTTCATATGCATCCATTGCTATGGAGATACACAAATTCATATTGTATATTAAAAAAAATAAAAATGGAATGGAATTGTGGCTTTTGGGAATGGGGTATAGCGCATTGCGGACTTCCACAACTGCACACCAAAGAGGGAAGGGTGTGGTTTCCTTTGCATCTGCTCCAACGGTTGCTCGTGTGCAAAGGCCTGCTACTACAGCCTTCCCGAATCCGATGCTCTCCAGATGTGATGAAGTACAACCCTCCTCTGCAAAGAGAAATTTCTATGAGATTCTCTTTTTCCCCCCCCCCCCAGCCTCTTTCATTGCAGTCTTAACCCCCCCGACACACACACACCACAAATGGCTGGGGGGTGGGGAAGACTTGAAATATTCGGCACAGCACTAGCAACAGCTGCAAATCTCTTTCAAAGTTCCAAAGTCTTCGGTGGAATTCCCCTGCAGATATTATTACAAATGTCTTCTCCTTGTTTATTATTTTTTTTTACAGGATATTGGAAACCCCCCTCCCACATAGCTTTAGCAAATGTAAAACAAAGGAATTCATCCTGCTGTTCTCCTCCAAAATACAGCGCACTGCAGAACACAAAACAATGTCAGGGAAAGGATCCACATGCATAGCCGCCAACTGTTCTGTATGGCTTAGAGCAGTGTTCTCCAACCTTGGGTCCCCAGATGTTTTTGGCCTACAACTCCCATCATGCCCCAGCCAGCTACGCTGGCTGGGGCATGCTCGAAGTTGTAGGCCAAAAACATCTGGGGGCCCAAGGTTGGAGAACACTGGCTTAGAGAGTACAAAGGCTACACCAGCCTGCCCCGACCTGGTGCTTTCCAGATATTTTGGACTTCACCTCCCATCAGCTCTAGCCAGCATAGCCAATGGTCAGGAATCCTGGGTGTTGTAGAGCCCAAAACATCTGGAGGGCATCCAGTTGGGGAGGGCTGGGCCACATTGCCCTGCCAATTCATGGTATTCTAAACTGTCATGAATTTATTTCTTAAAACCGCTAGTTGGCTAAGGATGCCTGGATAATAATGCTAATTGCACACTTTCCATAACAGTGGCCAAAAAAAAGATAATGGGCAGTATCTAACACTGCTGCTCTGCTTACAGTATTAGGGTAAAATCCAATATAAGTCCTACTCAGAGCGGACCCATTGAAACAAATGGAATTTCAGTTAGTCATTAAGTAGGACTTAGGTTGGATTTTTCCTTTGATGTACTGCTAGCCTAAGTGACCTCTAGCGGTGCGCCAATAGTATAAGTGGACCTGCAGTGTTGGATACTGCCCATTGTTTTGAGAGAATGAAACAATAAAAATCATGCAGAGAAAATTGCAAAGAATTCCTGGATGACTGCATATTCAATGAATGTTCATATTCATATTCAATTTTATGACTTGTTTTGCTTTGTAATAGTTGTTTTGACATTCACTAGCTATAGAAAGGTGGGATAGACATTTATGAAATGACTAAAATGAAGTGATGATGAGGGGACCATTTTACCCATTCAAATAAATGGTCCTGCTCTAAAAGCAAGAGAGCAAAAAAGAGACAAGCCTCAAAATGGTACTGTGAAGATGGATGGATGAATAGATTTTATTTATTTATTTATTTATTATATTTATACCCCGCCTTTTTTCCTGCAAGGAACCCAAGGCGGCTTATATAATCCTCCTCCTCCTCTCCACTTTATCCTCACAACAACCCTGTGAGGTAGGTTAGGCTGAGAGTCAGTGACTGGCCCATAGACAGTTGGTATGGAACTTTAAGAAAATAGTGAAATGCTCAGCCCAGCTACAAGAGCAAAACATGCCAGAATCACCTCCCACCTCCAAAGTGATCAACAGACATTGCTTTAGAGCAGAGATGGGCAACTTGTGGCCCTTCAGATGTTTTGGTCTACAGTATCTATCATCCCTCACTATTGGCTATGTTGGCTACGGCTGATGGGAATTGTAGGCCAAAACTTCTGGAGGGCCCCAAGTTGCCCACCCTGCTTTAGTGCAAGCAATGTTTGGCTTGCCTGACTTTTGCTTTTTCTGGGAGTTTTGATTGGGACTGCGACTTCCATCAGCCCCAGCCAGCATGGCCAATGGCATGCTCTTCTAAAATTCCGTAGTACTTGCTACCTCTATGCCTGCTCTAGAGCATGGCTCCGTGGTAGAGCACCTGCTTTCTATGCGGAAGCTCCCAGGTAGGGATGGCCGAGAATTTCGAGGGGGGAGAAACGGAGTGAAATCGCCCTGCTCTTCCCCCCCCCCCCAAGCTCAGCGAGACTTATCTGGCCCTGGCTCATCCCAAGTTCCTGCAGCAAAAGGAGCTTCCAGGTCCCCGGCGCGTCATTTCTGGGTCCCTGGTGCTGCGTTTTTTACGTAAATACCAAGGTAAACTTCCTTAAAATGACCGATGATGGAAAGTGTAGTCCAAAACATCTGGAGGGCCCCATGTTGAGGAAGTCTGGCTGCTTTTCTGTAGAGCCACTTGACCCTGGCTTGTTTTGCTTGTGCTGCAGGGCTCTCCTTTCATTTGAATGGGGAAACGAAACCCGTCATGTTTTGAAAGGCAGTCAACTTGTGTTTGTCTTGCAAATGCAGACAGAACCCCAGCAAAGGAAGTTAGGTAAAGTTTCAAATTTTGCTTGAAATTCCTGCAAATCTCTTGTGACATTCTTACACAAGTTTCACCTGAGGAACATCCAGTTTCACCTTGAATTTTGCTTGCTTTGAAATGTCATTGATAGCTCTAATATTTTTACGTGGTCTTTCCTATCCTTTGAAACCAACTGTAGTGACCATTATCTTCTGAATCTCAGTTCATATGCAGCTGGAGTCAGAGTATGAGCAACCCTATCATTCTCAGAGCTCAGGAATGCTGATTCAGAAACTGTCTCATGAAACGGTGATATATTAGGTATCTGTGGATGGTGAGCATCATCCTTATATTGCTGGAGGGGATTTCAAATCCCCGGGTCTCCATATAACCCACACCTCAGAATTAATAGTGCTGTTGCCATGGGCAGTGTGAGAATTTTGTTGTTATTGGTCATTAGGTCCAAAATCAATATGAACATATATATATTTAATCTCTTCCATTTGTCAAAATATGGGTGTTAAAAGAGGGGTGTGTGTGGGGAATGTGTCTTGAGGGAACCAAACTTCAGAAAGTATTTTGCTTTCTTACGTTTTCTGTGCTAATGAATTTGAAAATTTAGCAACAACCCATCACTCCACAGGATGAAAGCTAAAATACTGGCTGACAGGGAATAAATAAATAATTACTGAAAATATATATAAATCAGCTTACTTGAGGCAGTGAATTTAAATTAGTGCTTGTTTATACACTTCCGACAATCTGAATAAATGCACTTGCAGGGTTGTTTTAGGGGTTTATGCACCTAACGATCTATGTTGGTCACATGGGATGGCTGTTATTTGTATTTTCCTGTTACCTGTCTGTGAGCTCATGCAGGTATGGATGAGTATGCATGATCTCGCTGACCCTGTGCTTTGCCTCTGGGGCTGCAGAAACATCAGGGGCTGGAGAGAAAAAACAGAGCAGTTGATTGGCACCGTGACCTTTTCACACATAAGGAAATATGGCTACTTGTGGGGGGTGGGGTCGGGGAATGGTTATAAGAAAAATATGACACGGAATTGAAACTTCATATATCACTCTTCTAAAATTCCGTAGTACTTGCTACCTCTATGCCTGCTCTAGAGCATGGCTCCGTGGTAGAGCACCTGCTTTCTATGCGGAAGCTCCCAGGTAGGGATGGCCGAGAATTTCGAGGGGGGAGAAACGGAGTGAAATCGCCCTGCTCTTCCCCCCCCCCCAAGCTCAGCGAGACTTATCTGGCCCTGGCTCGTCCCAAGTTCCTGCAGCAAAAGGAGCTTCCAGGTCCCCGGCGCAGTCATTTCTGGGTCCCTGGTGCTGCATTTTTTACGTAAATACCAAGGTAAACTTCCTTAAAATGACCGCGAATAGGAAATCACGGCTATTTTAAGGTAGTTTACCTTGGTATTTATGTAAAAAAATGCAGCGCCAGGGACCCGGAAATGATGTGCCGCGGACCCGGAAGTCCGCTGAGTGCCGCAGCTGTCAGGCACCGGGCGCCGCAGGATGAGGGGGGTGGGGGTAAGTGGCCATCCCCAGGTTCAAACCCTGGTATTTCCAGGTAGGCCTGGAAAAATTCCTGCCTGAAACCCTGGGGAGGTGCTGCTACCAGTCAGTGTCGACAATACTGAGCTAAATGGACCAAGGTCTGACTCAATATAAGGCAGCTTCCTATGTATGAGATTTTGGCTCTGGGCACATCCAAAACCTACTTGGTTTAACAGCTGTGGTTGCAATGTGGACAGAATATACAACTTTGTCTGCCAGTAGTTTGTCTCTCTAGGTTTGAACATCATGTTCGAATGTATTGTCATTAGAGACTGTCACAGGGCTAACTGACAGCAACGGACCTGTGGGAAAGGAGGAGGCAGGAGCAGGCAAAGGGAACTTCAGGGCCTGCTCCAGTTGGACTGCCCCCCACCCCACCCCAGGAGATGAGAGGGGAAACAGGGCCACCGGGAAGCCACTGCTTTTGTGAATTGTTGTAAACCACCCAGAGAACTCCAGCTATTGGGTGGTATATAAATAAATAAATATTGTTCACCCAACCCAGCGATGAGACTGACTGATCAAGGGAAGAAGCAAGATGCAAGGCTGCATGGACCCATGTTAGGCCTGGTCCACAGGCAGTGCCGACTCCAGGTTTTTGAGGGCCTTTGGGCAAGACACCCTCCATGGGCCCCCTGCCTCAGTGAGTCTACCTTCTCACTGCCATTGTCACCAGCTGCTATTGCTCCTCATATTCTTTAACATCATAGCTCCCACTTGCTTGCTTGATGGGCAGAGAGATTCAGTGAGCAAGAAGACAGTGGCATCTACTGCTCCTCCTTCTCCCCACCCCCATTTTCTGGGCCAGAGCAAACATCAGGTGAAGAGGAAGAGCAACTCCAGGAGGCTCTTGTCAGTGGGCCCCTGCTGAGATGTGGGCCCTAGGAAGGTGCCCAACCATGCCTACTCTTGACGCCAGCCCTGTTCATTGGTCCCCAGTTGACTATACAATAGAAACCAAAATTTGCACATATAAGAATCACTGGGAAGAAAAAGTTTCCAAATGTTACACATCACATCCCAGAACTATAGTACTAGTGTATTCTCTCAGTTGTCGAAATTAGGGTATATACTCTTCCCAACCATAGAGTTAGGGCCCCCTTTCATGTTGCCTTCAGTACGGTAAACATTGTTGTTGTATAGCTCCTTCTTGGGCCGTTCAGTAATGTTGGAAGCCAACAGGCTGGGCTAGAGATGGGTGAGAATGTCATTTTGGTTCCATTTTTATAAGAATTTACCAACATTTGCAAAGTTCTCTGTATTTGAGTCAAAAAGAACTTGTGATTGAAAAAAATCTGAATGTGGGAGAAACTTAAATGGACTGATTCGTCCATCTAGGCCCAGGGCTTTGAGCACTTTGCTCTTAAATATCTAGGTATTAATCCCTTTGTTTGCAACCATGTTAGTGCTGAATTAGGCTCAACACCTCTTTTTACTGCCAGGCATCTCACCTTTAACAACTATGTGGCAGGCAGGTATATCCCATGATCCATACTGGGAATAGCTGTACCTATTGATTTTGGCAGGTGCAAATGAGTGAGAATTTCGTTTGAGTTCGTTTTGGATAAGATTTTACCAAAATCCACAAAGTTCTTCATCTTGAGGAGAGAAAGAACTTGGGATTTTAAAAAATGATCAGCCTGTGACTTACGCTGGCTCAGCTTGTCTGAGCGTGGAAAGCTAAGCAGGGTCAAGCCTGGTTATTACTTGGATGGGAGACCCCTCCTCTAGTTTCTGGCATTGAGCAGGGGGTTGAACTCGATGGCCTTGTAGGCTCCTTCCAACTCTATAATCTATGAAATCTATGAACATGGGAGAAAGTGACATTGACAGGTTGGCCCATGCCTAGAATCCCATCGTTCTGGAATGTGTCATCACTAGGGACTACCACAAATCAAAACCCAGACTGAAGCCCAACATTGACCGATAGTCTTATGCACCATGTAGCCATGAAGATGTTCTTGTATTTCACAACAAGCCTCTCTGAGTCAATAAAATGTCCTGAGCTTTCTCTCAGTGTAACTAAGAAAAGGTAAAGACAGGCTGGTAAAGCTCACTCGACCCAGTGATGAGACAGATAGATCAAGGGAAAAAGCAAGGTGCATGGCCACATTGACCCACACCAGGCTTAGTCCATAGGTCCCAAGCTGAATAAACAATGGAAGGCATATCAAGTCACATAACTACAGTACTAGTGGATTATCTTGTGCTACATTGTGCAAATTACGGTATACTCTTCCCAAACATAGAATTAGGGCCCATTTTCATGTTACATTTAGTATTGTGAGCTCGCTGGGATGTTCAGTAATGTTGGAAGCCCAGAGCTCACATTGCTGTTGCTTTCCATGCCAGCATTGCTTGTCTAGTCTCTGAAACGGGTGATGGTGGTGCAGGAAGGAGCTGTGGTCTGAATTCATCCCATATGACTGCAGACTTCCGATATTGCCAACAGTGTGGGAAGAAGCCATGCCGCAGCACTTCCCGAGACTCTAGTGCAGTGATGGCGAACCTTTTTGAGCCCAAGTGCCCAAACTGCAACACAAAACCAACTTATTTATTTCAAAGTGCCAACACTGCAATTAAACCTGAATACCGAGGTTTTAGTTTTAGAAAAGCAACTCATACAGTTGTCTGAACTAATTAACATCTTTTGTCTTAAAAGAACAACACAATAACAGAGCTTTCAATGATACAAACAGTTTTTTGTTGAAAAAAAAATCAACTCAAAAAATTATTATAGTACTACATTGTACACATAGCCTGAAGGGAATTTATACAAACTTTTTAAATAATTAGGCACATGTATTTTTGGATAAGGGATTCTCAAATATGATTATATGCCAGACTGAAATTGTATGGGGCAAGCTTTACCCCGGGTCCTTTCCCTGCTTCTACAGGTGTCGGATTAGTAAAAGTCAACCTGTACTAGGATGAGCAAGATAAACAAGAAAACGAAACGTGCTGAACACATTTTAAACACTTTATGTCTTGGACTGCAAACACTGCATTAGGTAAAAGTTTGGACATTCTTTTGCACAATTAATGTGATTTTGCTATTGCATGCATGCTGATAATTTGTCAAACCTTGGCTCATACTCCGCTAGTTTGAGAGCAACACATGCAGCACTCAGGTCAACTGTTAGGACTTTACATCCAAAGCCATGCTCTGTGCATCATTCTTCAAAATCTTTTAAATGTGATAACAATGTAGAAAAGAATTCTGTAACAGGAATTCTAGAATAAATCATTCTGTTCCACACTGTGAGAAAGAACAAATCATTAGTGTTTTGCAGAAGGGGACAGTCTTTTCGCGATCTGGTGACCAATGGCTCGAGTGCCCACAGAGAGGTCCCTGTGTGCCCAGGGCCGGATTAAGAGCATTATGGGCCTGGTGCTGAGGATTTTGGTGGGCCTTTTTATGGAAATAAATAAAATGAAGACGCAATTTTATATTAAAACAAATTAAATATTTTAATTACCATTAAAGTGCCAAAACTCAAAAACTCCTGCAGCTCATCAGTAAGGGTCTCCCCAATTTCCCCCAAATTTATTTATTAAAAAAGAAAAAGCAGCCACAACAAAAAGCCAGGAAGCTTTGCTTGACTAAGAATAATTGTGTTGTTCTTGTTGCTTTGTTTCGTTTTCGTTTTTGTTTTTTTTGTTAAACTAGCATTTGAACAATTGAGCTGCGAATCAGAAAGATCTTTTGCTAGAGGCTGGAGAGAGAGGTCCCTTCTAAATCTGAATATTACAGACCCTAGCAAGCCCCCATGTGCTTCAAAGAAATGTAGTAACAGTGATTGAAATGCAAAAACCTACCGAAATGCTAATTTGAGAACAACAGTTCTTGCTAGGTCTTGCCTCAAGCCTGTAATGCAGATGTGCTTAGAACACCTTTTAATCTGAAAACATTAGGAAGTCAAGTACCAAATGGCCTGTCTTTGTGGGCCTATGTCTGTTTGGCCTGAGCGGCGTCCAACGCCCTCCCTGTGTGCCAGCTGTGGCACCCGTGCCATAGGTTCACCATCACTGCTCTAGTGGCAGCTAACAGACTGTGGTAATTAGGAAGTACAAAAGCATGGTCAGATCAAAAATTAATTGCCACATGAATCACATGAGAGGGAAGAGTTGATGAGGAGACCAATTCTACTCAAATGTTACAGGGGGAAATTCAAAATAAACAGGGTTTCAAGCAACAACAACTCTGGCCTGGCAGGCAGTTCCATGATCCCAGTGGGCAATTGTTGCTGTTAATCAAATGCAACGTTATAAATGGAAACTATTCTTATTTAATGAAAAGAAAACCTGGATTGATAATTTTGGAAAATTTGACCTAGCAACTCTCTTTTGGTCTTGTGGATGGGTTAAGTCCCTTTCTCCTCCTACTGCAATGCGATGTAGGAGCCAGCACTGACAGACCCAGTGTCCCTTGCTCTTGAAAACTTAAACAATCCTATCTGTATCCCCACCACCCTCCCTGGTTGATCAAATACTACTTTTCACACTCATCTGGGCCTACAAGCATCTGATGACTCCTTGCTCCTTGAGATTTTGATTTGGCAATGTACCTCTTGCTCCTTCCATTTTCTGAGGAGGCTTGTATGTTATGGTCTATCTGTCACAGCAGGTAGGTAGAGCCGTGTAATGACTGCCCAAGCTGGCGATTCCTGATGTTGTTTCCTCCAGATAGTGTGTTCCTCCAGATCAGCCATGACATATAGGCTGATGCATGGGAACCAGATGGAAGCCTGATCTCTGGTTGGATCCGAGGCTGCTGTTCACTGGGGGAGGGGGGACAGGATTCAAAAAGGTGCCACACTGGTCCTCTTTAGTAAGGAAGAGTGCAGCTGGAAGGGGCTGTAGCTCAGTGGTAGAGCACCTGCTTTGCATGTGGGAGGTCCCTGGTTTGATCCCAGGCATCTCCAGGCAGGCAGGACTCCTGCCTGAAATCCTGAAGAGCAGTTGACAATACTGGGCTAGATGGGCCCATGGTCTGAACTGGTACAAGGCAGCTTCCTAGCTTCCTAAAGCCCCTTCTCTTATGAGTGAGATTTCGTATGCCCAGGGACAAGGGAACTTGGCATTGGCAGGCAATCCATCTGGGAGGGAGCATTTCTTTCCCACTCTGCTCTGGAGGAAAAATAAACGTTCCCTACACTTCTCCCACCAGTGTTATGCCCGTGCTCAATGTGCATCATGAGCTGCATTTTCAACCGCAGTTTTGTCCCCTGTTTTGTCTGGTCTTCTTCTCAGCTCGCTACCCCAACTGACAACTTTACATGCTTTCTGCAAGGATGCCAGTTCCTTAAGTTCCACCAGCAGCATGTGCCCTGTTTATTCCGTCTCCATTCTGGCAGTAAACCTGCCAAGTTGTTGTGCTCCAAGTTGGCCACCCTTGGCTCCTCATTTCATTCAAACAGGGTAGCATGTTATTTTGTAAGCGAGGAGGCTGCTGTCCTTAGTAACGTAATTGTGATTTGGCATATTGGGTACAGTACGAAAATTTCAGCTGAACAGATGGCGTCAGGATTTAAACGAAACACTTCGGAGGCACAGCTAGCCCAAGCGCTGAACTTGTGTGCTTGTTATTTTTATTTCAAGCAGGTTAGGCATAAATTACATTGTGATTACTGTCCTTGTTGTTGTCCTTGTCAATCTATGGCAGTCACTTAAACAACTTCTTCCCCTTCCCAGGAATTTGGTGTTAAAAGGCTCCCACACAATACATAAACCTAAATTTTATTCCCACCCTCCCTGGTTTCTTCCACAATGTCTCCTTCCCCAAGGCCTTTTCAGTTTCATATCAAGCCTTACAGCTGTTGTAGGAGTACATCCAGTAGTAGTTCCAGCAGTAATCTGCCACTGTGAACATATAGTCAGTAACTTCAGTATAAATATGGAATTACTTGCTCCCACTTAAGATCACGTTTGTTTGACTATGTGACTGTTTTCTTGCTACCAAGTTTGTAGTTGATAATTGCTACTTTATACTTTAGACTCAGAGCATGTTCTTAAGTTCATTCAAAGACTGATTAGCCAAACCTTAACATACACAATGCAGATGCTAAATCATAGTACCTTAATTCAATTCACATATAGGCGATTGATCTCATAATCCTGTATTTTGCTTTCTTATTTAAGCTTAATTAAACTGGAATGATCTTGTAATTCCCAGCATGGAGAAGAATCACTATTTCACTCTTGCGGGTATGGAAGACATTCAGGGCCGGTGCTACCATTAGGCCAACTAGGCAGCTGCCTAGAGCGCCGGGCTAAAGGGGGCGCCAGAAACGCCTTGAAAAAAAAATCTCCCTGACCAGGTTGCTCTGTCACTTAGACGCCAGGATAACCTTTAGCCCCCGCCCCCCGTCCTGTCTGCGCCAACCGCAGTGCGACAGGACCAAGGAGACTCAGCAACAGTAGGAAAGTCTCCAGCCTCTTCACGTCGAATTCACTGCGGGGTGTGTGTGTGTGTAGGCTCCTAGGTCTGTGCCTTTAAGGGGATTCCTCTCAGCCTGCAGCCATGCAGTGTGCAATCCAATCCATGTCTACTCAGAAGACATTAAGTCCAATGGGACTTACTCCCAGGTAAGTGACGTATGGAATTGCAGCCTTAGGGTGCTCTCACAAGTGAAACGAAGAATCCATCGTGGGCGGGTCACTTGGGAAGATGCTTCATGCAGAAGACAAAGCTAAAAGAGGGCCGTTCGGAAATCTGTATGCGCACTCCAGGCCGCTGTAGATTGCCAGACGTGTTTACCTTGAAGTAAGTCCCTGAAGTCAAGGGGCCTTACTCGCAGGTAAGCGCGCATATGGCTGTTGCTGCCGGCTGTTCAAATGCCATCAGTTCCAGCCAGATCGCTCCTTTATTAACTGGGGTACTCATGGAACAGCCCTCCTGCAGGTAGCCCTCAATCTGAATCGTATTTCTCTGGAAGTCAAACGTAGTGTAGGATTGAAGAGGGGGGAGACTTTGCGAACCTCAAAGTGCAAGACATGATTACCTGGCAATGGAGAGAGGAGCATTTGAGGAAAGTTTATTTCCAAAGGAGGAGTAGAGTCCTTCCGGTTTGGAGCAGAAGTTCTTGGAAATGACCCTTGGGCTGCAATGCAAGCAATTCTCACTGGAAGCGAAGTCCGGGAACATTAACGGGCCAGGCCTCCCTTCGAATGAAATGGGTCTGAGACCAGGGGCGCTACCTGAGCAGGGCAGGGGCCTGTGCGCCCCCCCTCACTCCAAGTTTATATTATTATTATTTCTCAAAAGCCCCAGAATTATTTCTCCGTTCTGGCCAAATCTCCAGTTCCACACTAGGGTGATATACAATTAAATGATAAGCATTTCAAAGGCACGTGACTCGGTTGATGTGCTGCTGTACAGATTGTGGTGTGTGTGTGTGTGTGTGTGCGTGTGTGTGTGTGTGTGAGAGAGAGAGAGAGAGAGAGACCCCTCCTGAAAATGTAGTTTCTGTCACACTTCACCAGGAATTTTTCTATATAGCAAATTGGTACTACATCAACATGTATTTTATGTATGTTTGTCATTATGATAATAATTTTTTTAGGTTTTTCCAATTGACTTTTATTTCATAATGGGCATAGGGCTGGAGGGAGGGAGGGCTCAAGTGGGAAGGGGGGGCGCTAAATATCTGATCTTGCCTAACCAAACTGCCTTGCACCGGCCCTGAAGACATTCACCGCTGCTACTACTAGTACTCCCTTGTGGACTGTGGGAATGCTGTGGACATAATATATCTGGACTTCAGCAAAGCTTTCGACAAAGTGCCTCATGATATCCTGATTAGCAAGCTAGCTAAAAGTGGGCTAGATGGAACAACTATCAGGTGGATCCACAACTGGCTATAGCATCGGACTCAAAGAGTGCTTATCAATGGTTCCTTCTCAAACTGGGGAGAGGTAACGAGCGGGGTACCACAGCCGGGCTCGGTCCTGGCCCCAGTGCTCTTCCACATTTTTATTAATGACTTGGATGAGGAGGTGCAGGGAATGCTTATCAAATTTGCAGATGACACAAAGTTGGGTGGAACAGCTAACACTCTGGAAGACAGAAACAAAATTCAAAGCGATCTCAATAGGCTGGAGCGCTGGGCCGAAAACAACAGAATGAAATTTAATAGGGATAAATGCCAAGTGCTGCACCTAGGGAGAGGAAACCAAATGCAGAGTTACAGGATGGGGGACACTTGGCTCAACAATACTACAGGTGAGAAGGATCTTGGAATTGTGGTAGATCACAAACTGAATATGAGCCAGCAATGCGATGTGGCTGCAAAGAAGGCAAATGCTATTTGGGGCTGCATTAATAGAAGTATAGCTTCCAAATCGCGTGAAGTGATAATTCCCCTTTACTCAGCACTGGTTAGGCCTCATCTTGAGTACTGTGTCCAGTTCTGGGCACCACACTTTAAGAAGGACGTAGACAAATTGGAGAGGGTTCAGAGGAGGGCAACAAGGATGATAAAGGGACTGGAAACAAGTCCCTATGAGGAGAGACTGAAAGAACTGGGCATGTTTAGCCTTCAGAAGAGGAGACTGAGGGGAGATATGATAGCACTCTTCCAGTACTTGAAGGGTTGTTACACAGAGGAGGGCCAGGATCTCTTCTCGTTCATCCCAGTTTGCAGGACACGGAATAATGGGCTCAAGTTACAGGAACCCAGATTCCACCTAAACATCAGGAAAAATTTCCTGACTATCAGAGCAATAAGACAATGGAACCAACTACCTAGGGAGGTGGTGGGCTCTCCCACTCTGGATGCATTCAGGGTGCAGCTGGACAGCCATCTGTCAGGGATGCTTTGACCTGGATTCCTGCATCGAGCAGGTGGTTGGACTCGATGGCCTTGTAGGCCCCTTCCAACTCTACTTTTCTATGATTCTATACTACTACTACTTAATCATAGTGGTTATATGAAGCAAGTGTGTGACTATGGCTGCTGGCCCCTGTTGGAAACTCCTGATGGATCTGTTTCAGATACAAGAAGTAGATTCTTATATTATATTCTTGTGACTCATCCATGTTAATTGATCTTGTCAATGTTATGATGAGGTATTTTTAAAGGAATGAAGTTATATTGGTTCTTTTTTCTTTTTCTGCTTTTGGTACAGTTCATAATAATTATGCAATGCCACATGTGATCTAAGCCTAATGAGGCATGATCACTTGTTAGAGGATGTGTGAACTTATAACGGCTACCTCTCTTGGTGCAGTTTTTCTCTTTGTGTGTTGATTATTGGGCAAGAGCTGGAGACTGCATGGATGATGTGTACCTTTACATCTTGTTGAGTTGATTGATGCTGTTAGAATGATGAGAGTAGGACAAGGCCTTTGTTTTTTCCATCAGAAATGTTCTTTGCCTGTGATCCTGTTTCGTGAACCTTCATTCATATTGTAGCCCCATGTAGTTCATGGCCCTGATGCTGCCTGGGGAATGCTGGGAGTTGTAGGACTTTATTTATTTATTTATTACATTTCTATACTGCCCAACATCTGAAGCTCTCTGGGTGGTTCACAGCAATTAAAACCACAAAATACAACATAAAATACAGTATAAAATTTTTAAACTACAGTATAAAATAGGAGTAAAAGCCAAAGTAAAACCTAGCAGCAGTACAGAGATTTAAAATACAGTAAAAATTTTAAAACAGAGACTAAAAGCCTAAAATTCCTTGGAAAATAAGGTATTCACCTGGTGCCGGAAGGAACACAATGTAGGTGCCAGGCGAGCCTCCCTGGGAAGTTCATTCCACAACCAGGGTGCCACAGCAGAAAAGGCCCTCTTCCAAGTGGCCCCCTTTTTCTGTCTAAACATGCGTAGGATTGTGCCCTAAGTGATCTTTTACAAGTGCAGAGGTTTTGAAAGCCATGCAGAGCTCTTACACTCTGCATGGCTAGAGTGTAAGGGCTTTCCCTGTTTGCTGCAATAGAGGGGAAAGCTTCATAGATGTATGCACTTTGCAACAGATAAAGGCATCTGAATTGAAGTGCCGGTTTCCCTTTTAAAGCCTGAAACTGATCAGTTCTGGTAACCTCAAACTGAAACATGTATGTACAGTCATGCCTTGGATTGAGAGCATAATTCGTTCCGGAAATGTGCTTGTAATCCAAAACACTCTTATATCAAAACGAAATCCCCCCCAAAAAATGTGTACAGAGATTTTTAATTTAAGCCGTACTACAGTACTTGTATTGCAAGACGTCGCTTGTATATCAAGTAAAAAAAAAAAAAAAAATTAAAAATTTGCTTGTCTTGCAAAACACAGTCGGGCTTCAGGTCTGGACATGGGATGGAGATGGCCTTGGTCGCCTTGGTGGATGATATGAGGAGGGCCTTGGATAGGGGCGAATGCTCCTTTCTAGTCCTCCTTGATCTCTCAGCAGGCTTTTGATACCGTTGACCACGGTATCCTCCTGGACCGTCTGGAGGGGTTGGGCTTAGGAGGCACTGTATTGCAGTGGTTCCGGTCCTTCCTCTCTGAAGGTATCAGAGGGTAGTTCTCGGGGAGGAGGCTTCGGATCCTCGGCTGCTCACTTGTGGAGTGCCGCAGGGTTCCATCCTCTCCCCGATGTTATTCAACATCTACCTCAAGCCGCTGGGAGCTATCATCAGGAGGTTTGGGGTGCAGTGTCATCAGTATGCGGCTGACACGCAGCTCTACCTCTGTTTTAAGTCCTCACCGAGGTTGGCCGTTGAGACCCTGTCCAAGTGCCTGGAGTCAGTGGCTGGCTGGCTGGGAAGGAACATGCTGAAGCTGAACCCCGACAAGACCGAGGTACTTTTGGTGGGGGACAAGGGAAGGTTAGGGGATGTTGACCTGGTGCCGAATGGGGTACATCTACCCCTGAAGGACCAGGTCCGCAGCTTGGGGGGTCATTCTAGACTCCCAGCTGTCCATGGAGGCTCAGGTGGCAGCTGTGAGCCGGGCGGCGCTGTATCAACTCCATCTGATACGGCAGCTGCGCCCCTACCTTCCTAATCACCTGCTCCCATCAGTGGTTCATGCCTTGGTGTCCTCTCGCCTAGACTACTGTAATGCGCTCTACGTGGGGTTACCCTTGAAGACGGTCCGGAAGCTTCAGCTGGTACAGAACGCGGCGGCTCGCCTGATTAAGGGCAGCCGCCGGCGTGATCACATCACGCCAGTGCTTAATGAGTTGCACTGGCTACCAGTTGCTTGCCGAGCCGAATTCAAGGTGTTGGTTTTGACCTTTAAAACCCTACACGGCTCCGGCCCAGCTTATCTCAAGGAGCGCCTCCAGCAACATCAAGTAGGCCGCTCAACAAGGTCTGCCACGGACGGCCTTCTCCTTATTCCATCAGCCAGAGCAGCCAGGCTGGTGGGGACTAGGAAGAGGGCCTTCTCTGTGGCGGCCCCCACATTATGGAACTCCTTCCCTAGTGACCTTCGCCATGCCCCCTCCCTGATGAGCTTCCGCCATGCATTAAAAACATGGCTGTTCAGGCGGGAATATGGGGTGGGTTAGGTTTTTAATAAGAATTTTTTATATTGTTTTAATTATTATATTTTATTGTGTTGTTTTACTGTATTTTAATTGTACATCGCCCAGGGTGGCCGGGTGACCGGCCAGATGGGCGATTAATAAATATAATAAATAAATAAATAAATAAATAATAAAAACACTCTCAAACCAAGTTACTTGCAATCCAAGGTATTACTGTATATATATATATGTGTCTGTGTGTGTGCATGCGTGTATGGGTGTCTTCATCTGGTGCAGAAATGACAGCAACGTAGGTGCCAGGCAAGTCTTTCTTGGGTGGGCATTCCACAGCCAAGACACCCTCAGTAAACAGGCTCTCTTCTCTGGTAGCCAACTGTCACACCTCACTCATAAGAGGCAGAATAGTCTTAGCACAGGATTAAACCATAAAAGCAAATATTCTCTGTACATTAATATCTGATCTGGAGATGCTATATGGGACTAGAATTGGTTTCAGTTAAAAAATGAGGGTGTGTGTGTGTGGAATCAGGCTTCCATCTAGGAGAAAAATCCTGGCTCTGTTGCTTTCTGGGGGAGTATGTTACCCAGAAAGCCTGGCACATCTAAAACTGAGCACATATGCATTCTTCCACTGAAGAGAGGAAGCAAAGAGAAGACTGGAGTTTCATTCTGGATTTTTAGCACATCAATCTAGAATGAACCTCCACCCACTCGATTACTTTCTCTTTTCCTAATGTCTAACTTCTCGCTTGTATGATACAACTTTATGAACTTGCCTGTTATCAACAGTGTCTTTCAGGTTAAAAGACCAACTTCTTAAGAAGCCCCATGAATGATATGAATTTGCAGGACTAATGGGCTGCTGAGGCCAACAGCGTAAACAATCAACATTTTAAAAAGCCCCCAAGTATCTATTTAAATGCTAATGTAGGCTTTTTACTTCCTTCAATTTTTTTTTTGAAAAAGAGAATCTTTGGCTTTTTAAAAATTATTATTATTATTCATTTGACACAATAGGCAATTAGGTAAACAATGTATTTTCAAATGTTTGGGCAGATTCTGAGTGCAGTCACAGCTTTACAATGCTTATCCAGAATGCAACTCTTGTCAGAGAGTGATCATCATTACAGAACTTTTAACGGTGTGATTGTTGAAAATGATGGCTGCGCAGCGGAGGCCTTTTGTGGAGAAAGCTCTGAGGGAATAGATATTATTTGGAAGGGTCAAGTGGGTCATTCATGAACCGAGTCAGTCCTGCTCTTTGGGTGGTCAGAGAGCACAATATGAGAGGCACCAGCGCAAAGCGGGTACAGGGGACAAACATTGCAGAATGATCGTCGCTCGTTTCCCAGATACATGGTATTCTTCAGTTCAGCTATAATGTCTTGGATGATGTATTCCACCAACTGGGAATAGGTAGCACACATTATCTGGTTTTAGCACTAGCTGCTTAGTGGTAGAATGCATGCCCAAGGGGATCTCATGGTTTTGTGAATGCATGCCCCAGGGGATCTCATAGTTTTGTGAAAAATCTCTGCCTGAGATCCAGGAAAGCTGGTACTGTCTGTGTGTGTGTGTGTGTGTGTGTGTTTTGCGACCTGCTGCCACTCATGTTTGACAGTTTGAGGCTAAACTAAAATGAGACATCTCCTTATACTTTCTCCACTATCCATAAACCTCTTCCTTGTTCACTTTAGCAATGCCACATTTATTTAAAGCATTTATATCCCACTCTTCAGCTGGAAAAGCTCCCGGAGTGGCTTACAGAACAATAAAAAACAGGACAGTGACTTGGTTCCCAGGACACGCTGGGGCTCACCATGGGTTATTTAACCCATGATGAGCTGCAGCACGTGCTGAGCACATGCGGCCACCATTAGGGATATGCAACCACTGATAGGGTTGTGGCATCTGGCATGTTGTCCGAACCCAGCCACCGTGGGTTATTTGATGTTAAGCAATGGAGAGCCTTGGCATGTCGTGTGAACTGGCCAGTTCCCTGCCTCCAGGTTTACAATCTAAAAAGGCCCAGCACGAAAGGAAAAAGGGATGGGGAGGGGAAAGGAAGGAAAAGCAAAAAAAAAAAAAAATGCAGGTGGAAATTCTTAATGTGATATGGTTCTTATAATGGCCAGGTGTAGTGCTGTAAATAGATATAATGCAGTCAGAGGTTGTTGGTCTTCTTAGCACCACCAGCTGGAGTGAAAGCCAATTGAAAGACAGGAGGAGCCCAAAACTGCTGATCTCTCAGCTGAGCTGATGGAGCGGTCTTGCTTCCTATCTCTTCCTCTGATACAGCCTGATGGAATGGTTTCTGGATGACAGTTGGGAGAAAGGCATAAATAGTGTTCTCTTTGCCACACAGTGACTGTGATTGGGCAGGGTTTTGGAGATAACTGTATGTCTGATGACAAAGGCAAGGCTGATCCATCGTGCACAGGAAATGCAGCCAAATTGCTCTCTTCTTTTAGTAACTGTATACCTGTATCCAAGGTAACGAAATATTATTTAATGCTGTAGAGAATTTGCATTAGGAAAGAGGCCAACTATTATGCTGCTCTTGAAACTATTAAACAGATCAACTATTATTCTCCATCTGATTCTTTTGATTGTTTATAGAAGTTATGTGCCTCAGAATTATTTTAATAGATTTTTCAGTGGGGAATAATATTAATAGGATGAGAACATAGTGAGAGAACTTTTGCAAATAAAATGCAGCAAACAAAGCTATATATATGCAAACCTCACTCTAATTTCTTCTTTAAAAACCCTTTTTAAAGTTTCCCGATCTGGAGTGAATCACAAGTCGGTGGCAGAGGATAAAGCACAATGCACTAATTCAATGTGCCATGTTTTGCCTCTGAAGCATAAATATTTGAAAGTCTGCATTTCTGTTTCTGAATGAATGGATTAAGTAGCTATGAAATATTAATTCCTATGCTTTATGCCAGGATGGAAGGAGTACCTACAGAAACCAAACACATTGCTTTGTGAAACAGGAAAAATATCTTTAAAAAGAGATTTGCTTTAACACTCGATAGCCTGCTGTAAAAAAAGGAAGAATATTGTGTAGGTCTTCCTCAGCACCACAGGCTGCAAAAGTCCACAGGAGAGCCATCTACACATACATGCTAAACTATTTTGACATGGCTTCTCTCAGCAATCCTTTATAAGATTGCTGCACATTCTCTTTTGGAGATCATGACAGGCTGGGTTCAGACAATACAATAACCCATACTCAAAGGTTGAGTATGGGTTGAGTGTGGGTTGTCGTTAAACCATAAGTTCTTGTTGAAATGTAAGTTATCATGTTGTCTGAACCCAGCAATGCCATGAACAACCCACAGTTCACAACCCAACAACAAAGCATGGGTTCTCTTCATGGGTTGTTCATGGCTAATACACCATAATTTGTTAGTGCAGCTGGGTTCAGATAACACGATAACCCAAGTTTCAACAACAACCCATGGTTCAACAACCCGTACTCAATGCTTGAGTGTGGGTTATCATGTTGTCTGAACCCAGTCAAAAAGAGAATTGTAATTCCCTGGGTTCATGCATTCATAGAGAAGTGATGTATATATGTACTAGTGTACACTACCAAATTATGTGCTTAGTAGTGTAAACATGCCCTTAGAGTTTTCATTATCTGTGGCATTCAAAACTTAGTGGGAGCCCAAGTCCAGGAAATGTTGGATGATGAAGAGCATCTGGAAAACGAGTGGTCAATCTTTGACCCTCCAGATGTTTTGGCTACAACTCTAATCAGGCCTAGTCTGCATAGCCAATGGTGAGGGATGATGAGAATTGTAAGCCAAAATATTTGGAGGGCCACAAGTTTCCCACCCCTTTTTATTTTTACAAAGAAAAAATTCAGGAGTGACTAGGAATGACAGATGCTGATGTGCTATAAAATTAAATATTATACCGTGGAAGGAGTGAGAGTTATCTGTATCCATGTCAATGGAAACTCACTCCTTGACTTTGGTGTGAGCAGTGTTTATTTTACTAAATGGTTGACTTCTGTTAAATTATACTGCATGGGACAAAGTGTACATGTGTTTATCATTTCATTTTAAAAGTTACAACAGATGATCTCCTTTGGTTTCTCATCCCAGAAGAAAGCAATGGGGATTATCTGTTGGATTTTAAAAAGTCAAAGTCAGATCCCGCTCGTGACAATTTCCTCCATTATGTTTTTTTTTTTTATATTATCCCTGTACTCTAGCCATAACTATCACTCCTTATTCAAGAACAGTCTCATTGATGTCAATAAGACTAGACAGGAGTAAGTGCTTTAAGAATGTTGGCTTACAGCTACACAATTTGTGTTTTTTATGTGGCGTAGTGGTGAGAGTGTTGGACTGAGACTCCAGAGATCTGGGTTCTAGTCCCCGCTCGGCCATGAAACTCACTGGGTGATTTTGAGCCAGTCACACTGACTCTCAGCCTAACCTACCTCACAGGGTTGTTGTGGGGATAAAATGGAGAGGAGGACTATGTAAGCTGCCTTGGGTTCCTTGCAGGAAAAAAGCTGGGGTATAAATATAATAAATAATAATTATTATTATATGGTTAATAAGTCTGGCATCAAAGGTCAGCATAGCTGGGCACCTGCCCAGGGACTGCACCCTAGCAGGGGTGCACTGACAAGAGCCCCTGCAACCTGTCTGTTCACCTGCCTCTTGCTCTGGCTCAGGCAATGGTGGTGCTGTGAAGGAGGAGCAGTAGATGCCACTGCCTGCTTGCTCCTTGCCTCTCTGCCTGGCAAGCCAGTAGGTGGTAGCAATAGTGAATAAGATCAGCAGCAGCCGCTGATGGCAATACCGGTGAGCAGGTAGTGGTAGAGGGGACCATTGAGGATGTCTTGCCCAAGGACCCTCCAAAACCTGGAGCTGCCACTGGTGGTCACCTGTCACTATAGTACAAGGGTCCCCAACATGGGGGCCATGGCACCCTCAGGGACCTCCAGTGGTGTTCATGAAGCTCTCCACTCCTTGCCCCTTCAAAAATGTACAGTAATACCTTGGATTGCAAGTAACTTGGTTTGAGAGCGTTTTGCAAGACAAGCCAATTTTTAAATATTTATTTAATTTTTTTGACTTGATATACAAGCGACGTCTTGCAATACAAGTACTGTAGTACAGCTTAAATTAAAAATCTCTGTACAAATTTTTTTGGGGGGATTTCGTTTTGATATAAGAGTGTTTTGCATTACAAGCACGTTTCCGGAACAAATTATGCTCTCAATCCAAGGCATGACTGTATTTTTAATTTTAAAAAACCTTGGAAAACATTAGGGCACCAGGTTCTCCTTCCTGTTCCTGAACCTGCTGCTGGTCAGCTGCTTAGTGGGCAGGAACAGAAGGAAAGAGTTGCTTCCAGGCCCTACCATCCACACAGGCCTTTCCCCTTTGCTCTCTCTCCCTCTCCCCCCTCCCAGCCTCTAGCCTTAGTTCTCTCCACCCAACCGCTTTCCTCACTATTTCTCTCCCTTCCCTCTCCCCAGCCCCTCCTAGCCCCTAGCCTTGCCCTTTCTCTCCCATTCATCCCTTTATCTTGCTGTTTCTCTCCACTCCCAGCCCCTAGCTTTGCAATTTCTCTCCCACCTCTTTGCCTCACAGTTTCTCCCCCCCTCCTTTAGCTTTGCTCCTTCTCTCCCCTCTCCCCCTTTGCCCTGCTATTTCCCCCCCCCCAGCCTTGCTATTTCTCTCCCTCCCCTCTTTTGACTAGCCAGGCCCCCACGGCAGCCATTATGTGACTCGCCACCCCTTCCATGGGAATCATTTTGTGGTGGTGCCCTCAGCAGTTTCTCAAACTCCCAAATGTGGCCACAGGTCCAAAACAGTTGGGGAGCCCTGCTACAGTAGTTTGCCGTGGGAAAGCGAAGAAGAGCATCAGTGCATGTTTATTCTTAATTTTAATTTGCATGAAGCTTGTCTGGGCAGCCTGGATTAGATTACAGATGGCAGGCAGTGTTAAAGCCCATCAATTCTTCATTGTTCCTGCTGGGCATTGTTCCGGCTGAAAAGACTCTGTAGCAAGCAAGCAATTTGCTGACCACAATATGTCATAGTTGATCATTCCACACCAAAGCGGGTCTGTTGGCCCAGCATATTGTACAGAACGCCTCATCAATACTTGCTCGCTTTTCTTGCATGGGGCCTGCCTTCGATCCTTTCCATCAGACTGCAGCGGCTGAAGGGTTCATTCATCTCTTCCTTTCATTTGGTCCCATCGACGCTTCCAGCTAATGGGAAAGGAGAAAGAAGGGGACCATGAACTGGAAATAAAATCACATTTTACAGGGAAAGGCCGTGTGTGCAAAAAAGCAGGAAAGCCCTGGGGACCAGGTGAGCAAACGTGAAGCAGCACGAGGCAGCATGGCAGAAAAGCAGGAGGGCGATGATGGAGCGGAAGCAGGTGCGGCAACATCCAGGCAGAGGGGAAACGCTTAGAAAGCAGACGCTCCTGAGGGCAGTTCTGGATTGGAGCATCACTCACTTCCAAGTGGCCAGGTGTATATTATACCCCATGTAATGTTTCCTCTGCCCTAGATACAGCACTGTTTACATGGCAGATGTTCTCAAAGTACACAATTTACTTGGGGTCCTGTACTTTGAGCACAACTGTCTCTTAAACAGTGTGACACAATCTAAGTAGCGCTGCTTTGAACAATAAGCAGCAGGCAACCCAGTCCTGTCTGTCTTTACTTGGACGTTATTTATTTATTATTTATTTATTATATTTATATACCCTGCCTTTTTTCCTGAAAGGGACCCAAGGCGGCTTACATAATCCTCCTCCTGCGCCTCTCCACTTTATCCTCACAACAACCCTGTTACTCCCACTTTCATTAGGGCTTAATCCCAAGTAAGCATGCGTTAGATTACAGCCTGAATGTTATTTCTTATATTTATTTTTAAAAGAATTTTTACCCTACTCTTCAGCCCAAAAGGCTCCCAGTGCAGCTTACACGAGATCAATAAAAACAAGACTATCCTTATTTGCAAGATTATGATATAAAAGACGTGGCACAAAAGGGGGGGAAAAAGGATGAGGAGGGAAGAGGAAAGCAAGTAAACTCAGGCACCAATTTTTAATGTTATGGGCAGAGCAATTCTAAACCCACCCACTCCCCCCATTTGCCAGCTGAAGAGGGTGTGTGTGTTACTATGGGTCGGAGGAGGTGCCCTCCCACCAGCAGAGAGGAGCAGACATCGCAGTTCAACCCACAGAAAACTACATCTGGCAATGTTTCCACCAATGGTAGCAAACATTATGGCCCCAACAAGGCATTTGGGGGACAAAGATGGGTCAGAGCCGGCTTTGAATCTGCTGGATCCAAAACTGCTCTTTTCAGCTGAGACAGAGACCCAGACTGGGCCCTTCAGCTACACCAGCCTGGAGCTGGTGAAACTAATTTCCCTGTATTGCTTTTATTGGGTATGGGGAATTTAAAATGAAAAGATCTACCAGGCTGAAAAGCCTGGCAAAAGTGCCCCATACACCTTCTGCCCTGCCCAGCATGAGCCGACAAGGCTTGGGGTGAGGGGGTAGACAAACCGCTTCACTCCTCCCTGACTCCACTTAGAATTGCAGTGTTAGTAGTGCTTATACTGACTGGGGACTAATTCACACTTCGGACTTCTGCACAAACCCAAACACAGCTGAAAGGCAGTTTTTTGTTTTTTTTAATATTGCGAACAAGTTTGTTGATTTTTAAAAATGCACACAAAAATGCATATATTAGGGAAATGTGTGCAGCAGAATAAGATGTGCATATTAGGGGGAAATGCTCACAAAAGCACTATACAGTAATACCTTGGATTCCAGAACCGTGCTTGTAATCCAAAGCACTCTTATATCAAAGTGAGTCTCTGGCGGGCGTGAGCGGGGCCGATTTCGGCCCACTCGAGGCCAGGGCCGGATTAAGCTAGGGGCTGTTGGAGCGGCAGCTCCAGGCCCTTAACAGACAATGGGCCCGCAATTATAGGGACACGCGGCGATTTTTTCCCCCTTCGGAGTTAGCTCTGATCGTTATCATTCAGCATAATTAATGATTTTTTCAATATTAGAAAGGTGTTCTAAGCACATCTGCATTACAGGCTTGAGGCAAGACCTAGCAAGAACTGTTGTTCTCAAATTAGCATTTCAGTATCTTTGCATTTCAATCACTGTTACTACATTTCTTTGTGAGAACTTCTAGCACATGGGGGGCTTGCTAGGGTCTGTAATATTCAGATTTAGAAGGGACCTCTCTCTCCAGCCTCGAGCAAAAGATCTTTCTGATTCGCAGCTCAATTGTTCAAATGCTAGTTTAACAAAAAAAACAAAAACAAAGCAACAAGAACACAATTATTCTTGGTCAAGCAAAGCTTCCTGGCTTTTTGTTGTGGCTGTTTGTTTTTTTTTAAATAAATAATTTGGGGGAAATTGGGAAGACCCTTACTGATGAGCTGCAGGAGTTTTTGAGTTTTTGCTCCGTCAAGCGACCCCTCTCTGCCCACCCGCCTCCAAAATCTCCACCATGACTTCTGCTTGCTATGGGGCAAACCTCTGGGATGGTCTTTACCTGCCGCTGGTCCTGATGGCCCTCCTCTGCACAGGTAAGGTTCAAAAGTTTGACTCTTTTGATCTGCAAGTTCTCCTTCTCCTTCTCCTTTTTTTCTGTAAAAGGGCTTTCCCTCTTTTGTGAGCCAAACTGAACGTAAGGGCTGTGTGTTTGGGTGGTGGGTGTCTGCCTTTTGGGGGTGTTGATCCTCCTGCCGCCTGCAAAATGTCACCTGCTTGGCTAATACTGTGTGTGTGTGCGTGTGTGTGTGTGTGTGCGTGCACGTGCGCTTTCATGGGGAATTGTGTGGCATTTTAAGTTTTATTTTGAAAAACCCCAGAGAACAGAGTTCACCAAATATCCCTCTTGGATATTTTGGACTACAGTTCTCATTTGCCTCAGGCAGCATGGCCAGTGGCTGGGGAAGATGGTTTATGTTTATTTAAAAATGGTTGTTGTGAATGTTCTATTTATGTGAATGTGTCTGCCTTTTGGGGGTGTTGATCCTCCTGCCGCCTGCAAAATGTCACCTGCTTGGCTAATACTGTGTGTGTGTGTGTGTGTGTGTGTGTGTGCACGTGCGCTTTCATGGGGAATTGTGTGGCATTTTAAGTTTTATTTTGAAAAACCCCAGAGAACAGAGTTCTCTGTGTGTGTGTGTGTGTGCACGTGTGTGTGTGTGTGCTTGGCTAATACTCTCTGTGTGTGTGTGTGTGTGTGTGTGTGTGTGCGTGCACGTGCGCTTTCATGGGGAATTGTGTGGCATTTTAAGTTTTATTTTGAAAAACCCCAGAGAACAGAGTTCTCTCTGTGTGTGTGTGTGTGTGCACGTGTGTGTGTGTGTGCTTGGCTAATACTCTGTGTGTGTGTGTGTGTGTGTGTGTGTGTGTGTGTGCACGTGCGCTTTCATGGGAATGGTGGCATTTTAAGTTTTTATTTTGAAAAACCCCAGAGAACAGAGTTCACCAAATATCCCTCTTGGATATTATGGACTACAGTCTCATTGCCTCGGCAGCAGGGCCAGTGGCTGGGAAGAGGGAGATGGGGCCCCAACATTTGGAAGGGCCCCGGTTGGGGAGACTGCCCTAGAGGTTAAAAAACGTGGAGGTAACTTATCATCAACGATATGTGATGAACGGTTTTATTGAGTAACAAGCTTATTGTTACAAAAAAAAGAATATTTTCAATAGTTTCTGTTTTGCACTTTAATGGTAATTAAAATATTAATTGTTTAATATAAAATTGCATCTTCATTTTATTTATTCATAAAAAGGCACACCAAAATCCTCAGCACAGGCCCATAATGCTCTTAATCCGGCCCTGACCGAGGTGAGCGGTTACATCCCTACTTGTCTCGCAAGACGTCACTGGTTTATCAAGTCAAAATTTATAAAAAAATGTTTTGCTTGTCTTGCAAAACGCTCTCAGACCAAATTACTTGCAATCCAAGGTATTACTGTATACCAGTGTTCTCCAAGCTTGGGTCCCCAGATGTTTTTGGCCTACAACTCCCAGCATGCCCCAGCCAGCATAGCTGGCTGGGGCATGCTGGGAGTTGTAGGCCAAAAACATCTGAGGACCCAAGCTTGGAGAACACTGCTGTATACTGTGGCAGAAATGCGCACGTTTGAAAAAGGGTGCACAAACACGTACCGCTCTCCCATACTTGAAAACATATGCATGAAAAAATGTACACTTCTTTTGTAGGAACTCTTAAAGACAAAAATGTTTTCAAACTGCAGCGGAAATGGGGTGAAATGAATGTGACTGTTGAAATCCCAGGAGCTAAAGTGAAAGTGAACAGGACAGAATTACCCATCCCTCGTAATGACCAGCTGGAATCGGTACAGTTTAGGGCAGAGATGCAAAACCTCTTTCGGTCCGAGGGCCAAATTCCATTTCAGAGAAGCTCTTGGGGGCCGCATTCCTGTGGTGGGAGGGGCCAAAGGCAGAGGGGGTGGAACGAAAGGCGAAAAGGGTGGGGCCAAAGAACCAACTATATACCAGCATATTGTAGCTTAAAGCGCATAGTGCCAGTAACTAAGACTTAGGAGAGGCATTTCAACCGTTTAGGACGGGAAAAACTGCACAAGATCTGGGAAACCACCTAATGATTGGTAGTTGGGGGAAAGGAGGTGGGGCGGAGGGTAGGGGCATGGCCATCTGCAGAACCCTGGCGGGCCAGATTGGGGACTTTGGGCTTGGGCCTGAGGTCCTGCACCGCTGATTGAGGGAGATAAGGAGCCAAAGGGAGCTGGTCGTCATGTCCTGCTTGTGGGTTTCCCACAGGCAGCTGCTCGGCCACCCTGGCCCTGTGAACAGAATGCTGGACTAGACGGACCCTTGGTCTGAGCCAGCAGGGCTCTTCTTATGTTGGTCTCTCAGCAGAGCAAAAGGGTTGGGTCCTGCTTCCCAATTCTCCATTGCTGCAGCCTGATTAAATGCAAGTTGGGTTTTGTTTGTGTGTTTTTTGCTTATTTCTCATCGGTTCCAGAGCATAAATTAAAATAAAAACCACCGAGTCATACATTTTCAAGTCTGAAATTTGAATGACTATGTTGAATCCCCTCCCTCTCCTTCATCATCAGCACCATGTTTTCTCAAATAAATGTGCTTGTGTTTATTTTAGTGGACATTCAGTCTTTGACTGGTTTGTGAGGGTCCCTGTAAATTGGTAAGAGGAACTAATTGTATTCTGCTCCACATACTATGCTCTCTCCACAGGTTAATTGCTCCGCTAGTTGTTACTTTTGAAGCTGCTGTACTCTCTACTCTGCTTTTCCTTCTCCACAGGTTACAAGATAAGTTGCTTTAAGGTACTGCATGCTTCTGAAAAGTCACAGCTTCTTAGATTGTCAAAATGGTAAAAAAAACATGACTTTCATTACAATATACCTAATAATAAATTTCACCCTTGGGGTCAATTTCACTGCTCTTTCTTTCTTTCTTTCTTTCTTTGCAATGCGACAGTGGCATTTCTTCTGAAGTGAGGGCCAAAAAACCACCACCACCACAATCAAATCAGAATATTTGATGTGCAGCAGTAGGTTGTATTGAGGAATGCTGCTAAATGAAAAAGGCAATATATTTGGGAAAAGTCAAGATAGTGAATAACTGGAGGACCACTTCTGTCCTGTGCAGCTATAAACACTTGCCATTTCTGCATACTAACTTTCTAATCCTTATTCTCATGGACGTTTTGGGAAATGGGTACAAGGTCAATGAGCCGAGTGGGGAATAGAACCCGGATCTCCTGTGTCCCAGTCCAACACTCTAACCACTACGCCACACTGGCCTATGTACTCCAGTTGCTGGGGAACATGGGCAGGAGGGTGCTGTTGCACCTCATGTCCTGCTTGTGGGTTTTCCTTAGGCAGCTGGTTACCCACTGTGTAAGCAGAATGCTGGACTAGATGGACCCTTGGTCTGATCCAGCAGGGCTCTTCTTATGTTCAATTCAAAGGAATAATTTTTTCCTTCACATCTTTCTGGCACACCCCAGCAACGGTGCCCACATGTGCCTCTCCCTCACTATAAGACTGAACTGTATCCGTCACATCTTACTGTTTGCAGTCACAGCATTAGTCTTGTAGTTAATGAGTGAACCTTGGATAGCACTGTTAGGGCTAGACCAAGACATTTTGCTGCCTGAGGTGAAGGACAAGATGCTCCCATCCATTCCCTGTGCAGAAGTCAACCAGTTGAATATTATTTAATTATTACATTTCTGTACCACCCAATAGCTGAAGCCCTCTTACTTGAATCATTCTCAAATGCTGGCTATGGGCCAGTGTCCTACACTGCGCCCAAGGGTGGCAGGCTATCTATCTAGCTTAGCGGGTGCAGGGCAAACCACCTGGCACACACAGCTCTATCCAACACCTCCCCACTGCTCCCCAGCCTTCAGCATCTGCTGCCGGAGGTGGCCACATCTCACCCTGTTCTGTTGGATTTGCTCTGGGAGAATTTACATCATTTTCATGGTGGGTTCCTTAGTTTTCATGTGGTAGAAACCCCAAAAGGTTTATGTTTAGAGTGCATAAAGGTTAGGACTACCCCACTTTAGATGGGACTCAACCTCTGTTGTGGGCATGTCTTGCCTGATATCAAGGCAGCTAATTTTATTTATTTATTATGAGTATTTATAAATCACTTACATCTACAGATTTCAAAGTGCCGTATGCCAATCATAAAAATATAGAACCGATAGGAAGCATCAGTAAACCATACCTACGGTACATATCTATAAGAATGGAATTCATGGTATGCTAAGCTAAACCAGGAAGGCTTGCATAAATAGATGTGTCTTCAGCATGCACCTAAAAATAAGAATTGGCACATGTTCAGACTCATGGGGCAGATCCTTCCACACAGTGGGCATCACCACCACGCTAAAGGCCCTGCTCCGAAAAGCCATGGAGCAGACCTTTGGAGCATGTGGCACCACCAGGAGGCTATCAACTGATGACCTCAAGGACTGAAAGGGTCTATAGGGGAGAAGGTGGCCTTACCTTGTGATGACTTTTCCATCCCACATACGGTCAAGTGAGTCAAGCTAACATTGTTGAATGAACTAGTACAATGGCACATCGGTAATGCTTCTGGCTTTGTGAAGTGTTATAATTATCCCTTTTTACTGATTTGAAGGAGATAGTCATTCTTTTGATAAAAATAAACTTTCTCCCAGAGTGACACTGCTTGATAAACTAGTTTTTACAACTAATGGAGATTTTTCCTTTCCCCCCTCCCCATTAAACATGAAACTTTCTGTTAAAATATTAAATCCTCTCTATTTGTGTGTGTGTGTGTGTGTGTGTGTGGAAAACTGTGTTATTGCTGCTTACCCCTTTGGCAGACGTTGAATCAATAGGCAGTGATGAAAAACCTCCCCAAAGTACTAAACTGAAGTATGTCCAGTAGCAATCCAAGAGTAAAACGTTAACATAAAGGGCTTCTGGCACAAGAGTGATTTATTTCTCAGATATACCGGAGATGCAATCAGTGGGCAATCTACACTTGGAAGCAAGGGCTGCAGCTTCATTTATGCATTGGTTCGAAAATGACCTACCATTCAAACTTTAATGTGTCATATATTGATTTGATTTTGATTTTTAACCTGTTTTAATCCTAAGGCTCAGGGTGGGGGGGACTTGCTGCAGTTTTTAAAAACATATAAAACTTGGCCAAAGTAGATTGAAATGGAGTATAGATACTGCTAAAACAACCCTGCATTATTCCTCAGCTAAAAATACTTGCTGAAGGTAAACAAGGTTTACCTTGTTCCCTGTCCTTCAGTAGTGTCAGGGGTGTTGTTCTGCCATGATTAATTTTCCAGCATGGCAGGCATCCCTAACTTGGCACCCTCCAGATGTGTTGGACTACAACTCCCAGCATCCCCCAGCCAACCATGCTGTCAGTTTCTCCTCCTGCATTCAGATTCTTAAAATCTCAAGTTCTTTCTCTCCTGCATATGAAGAATTTTGCGAATCTTGGCAAATTCATCTCAAACACAAACTGAAATTAAATTCTCGTCCATCTGCGCCAGTCAGATTGAATAGGCACAGCTATGAAGAGAACCATGTTGTGCCTGCCTGCCATAGAGCTGTTAAAGGGGGGGGGGGAGCTGTCACTCAGAAGAAAAGAGAGAGCAACCCTAATTCAGCACCACAAATATGGTTGAATGTACACGGACTCAAAGCCAGACTTTTAAGAGCTAAACACTCAAAGCCCTGGGCCTGGATGGATGAATCTGTCAGTTTCCGCATTCAGTATTTTTGAAATCTCTAGTTCTTTCTGTCTCGAATATGAAGGAATGTGCGAATTTTAATAAATTCTGATCAAAACCAAACTGAAATGAAATTCTTACCCATCCCTAGCCGCCAGCAGTGGTCTTCAGCTGATAGGTTGGTACCCACAAATGGCTCATGCCCCACTCTAATGTGGGTCACAGCTATGGCATCACCACTGCTATCCTATTTGTTTAGAGTGTAATCCTATGCATGTTTAGACAGAAAAAAATGGCCTACAACACCAAGCATCTCCCCAGAGAGTATGTCTGGCTGGGGAATGCTGGGAGTTGTGGGACTTTTTCCCCCCCTGTCTAAACATGCATAGGATTGCACCCTTAGGGTAGTTTTTAAGAGAGAGAAATAGACAAAGTGGGATCAGATATAAAGGATAGTAGTCCTTCAAGTACCTACCTTTTATAGAGTTGGACATTTCAGCAGATGTGATTTTTCTCATCTCTGCATCACATACCTCTTCTAAGCAACTATTAAAGGTGTATGAAGGTTATACATAGCTTTGATCCTAAAACCCATTTACATCAATGCAATGATCTCTTTGGAGACACAGGAAGGAACTCCCTTCTCCCCTTCCCTTCCTGTGGCCTTTTCTGCTTCCATCAGCTGGAAACCTTTTTCTCTCTGGCGCCTCCTCCAAACTAGCCTTAAAACTAGCGCTGTGCTGAAAATTCCACCCACATTTTTATTTTTATTTTACCATTCTCATTCAATTTGATAGGGAAAAAATTGATTTTGAAAAGAAATTCAAGAGAGAAGAAAATTTGGATTCAGGCTCTTGTGCCTACCTTACTTATGAGGTGGCTGAGGAGTGCACATGAATGCCCTGTCTTTCATTATACAGTAATGTCTCTGGTGGCCTGTAGCCTCCTTGGCTTCCCACACTTCAATTAAAGCCCAGGGGAAGACATCATGTCATGAGGTAATTCCTCTCATAGGGCTTTTTCAGCTCAGGAAGTGCAGGCAGCCTGGGAGGCTGCAGAGCAATGGAGAAAGGAAAAAACCACACACACACACACACACACACACACACAACATCCTTGGCTGCCTCACAGTGATTGGGTAAGGTAAAAAACAGCAGAAAAATAAATTAAAAAACACCCCGAGAACAGAACACTGGAAGCCTCTTTCATGGGGGAGGAAAACTTTCAGGAAATTTAAGGACGGATTTTGGTATAGCACTAACTTCATCTCTTCCTTGGGGCTCGACACAGCACTGCATTGTAGTGGGTGCAAAATGGGGCCAGCATAGTTGGTGCTGTTGCCACCTTGCCATGGCAGCCCACGCCAGACCCCAAAAATCCTTAGGGGAAAAGAAAGAAGCTGGGCTACAACTGCTGCCAACGATGAGCCCCACCTGTGAGAAACCGTTGAGAGTTTCTCCTCCCCCTGCCCTGCAGACATTTGGTGAAAATAAAATTCTCCCCAGTTTCTTGTCCCACAAATAGGGTGGAGAATGTCAAGATGCCATCTGCATACAGCTCTACTTAAAGCTTTCTGAGTCTCAGGTAGCTACTTCAGGTTGTAGGTGGGCTGGCTATTAGACATGGGGTGGGTAACCTGCAAGCCCATTTCAAACCCATTTGCCATGCATTTTGTAGCTAAAGGTGAGACCTGGATCTGAAAAGATTGAAGGTCCCTGTTCTCCGCTACAGACTGAAGCTGATTTAACAGTCATTCTCTCTCGCTGGGGAAATGCAGTTCTGTGATCACAGACGGGAATCGCTAGCAGAATTCTCAGCACATTCAGCAAACTGCAATCCCCAGGATTCTTTTTGGGATGCCATAATAGCTAAACTAGTATAAAGACAAGATAGGTGTGTAGCATGGATTCCCCCTCAGGAGTCCTCATCATTCCTATTTGATATACAGAGGCATTCTCTGCTGACCTTAGAAATTGTGACAGGAAACAGGCAATCCATTTGTTTGGGGTGGTGGTGGTCTAAGATGCTTGTTTATCTAATTAAAAAGGATAGATAATAAATGTATCTGCAGAACAGCTGCCAGATATATGATAAATTACTGTCCTTGGAAGAAGTTTGTATGAGGGCAATTCACTGATACGGAAGTTGTATTCAGTGGATTCTCCTTGCCCCAAATACTAATTGAAAGGTGGGATTAAGTGTCCCTGTGTTGTTTGTTCATGTATGTATCTATTTTAGCTGAAAAGGCTCCCAGGGCAGCTTACTTAAGATTAGCAACAAACAATATACAGTGCCTGCCTACAGATAATGGTGCTGCTGGGTTGAGGGAGGGACCCTGGGCAAGATGCCCTCTGCCCCCCCACACTCTTGGGTGGCACTCCCCCGTTCCACTCCCTGGCGTGCTCTCCCCTCGACCCAGGCGGCGCAGTGCTCTTTCTCTCCTTTCTCGCTCTGCCCTTTCTCTCCTCCCTCTCAATCCATCTCGGTGCTCTCCCCCCCCAACTCTCCCCTCCCCCTTACCAGCTTTTAGAAGGGACTGGGCACACAGCAGAGCAAAGCGGCATTTGCGCTCAGCACGCCTATTTCCACAGTGTGCCTCTGGGCTCGCATGGCCATCTAGAGACCACCTGTGGGAATGAAGACTCTGAGTGTGACCACAGCTTCCTCCACAGCATGCCTGTCTTGTTTTAAAAGTTAGAAGAGAGAGAGAAAGATAGATAGAAAGAAAAAGTGTCCCTGCTTTGGGGGAAGTAAATGGAGGGGGGGGGACCAAATATAGCACCACTGTGTGTTATGTTTGTGTGGAGTGAGAGGGGCACTGGTGGAGAGAGCGACGAGCGACCGAGTGGGGAGACTGCATTTGGAGGCCCTCCGAGCTGTGGGGCCCCAGTGGTCTGCTCTTAGTGGCACCACTGCCCATAGGCTTAGAATATAAAAGACACAACATAAAAGGAAACAGGTATGGGGAAGGAAAAGGAAAACAAGCAGGCATGTGAGCACCAGCTTCTAAAGTTCTTCTAATGACCAGCTAGGAAGCCATTCAGGGAGTGCAGGAGGCCAATGGAGTTGGCCTCCTCTCTCTCAACCGAGTTAATGGAGTGGGCCTTGCTTTCTGCCTCTCTGCCACAGCTGCCAGGTGGCAGCTAAAAGATGGCAGTTGAGGGAGAGATTGTCACTCTAATCTGTAAAATAGGACCAAAATAAAATAAAAGTTGTCTGGGTTTGTTCTTAGTATCATGACTCAATTTTCCAGCAATGTGCAATAAAAGCATTTTATGGTGACATTATTCATGGGTAGGCACAGACATGGATTAAGCATAGATCAGTGTAATGGTTCCACAAGCTGCTCAGAATGCCCTCTGTGCAGGACCTGATTAACGGAAGTAGAGCTGCACAGAGCAGAGTTTCTGCTCATGTGCAACTCCAATTTATTTTAACAAGACTTGTGCTGGCAAATTTCCCGGTGGATTATGCATTTGCTCTCTTTTCCTTTTGCAAACTCTCTGATTCTGGCCATGAACATTTTGGCCTCACCCACATCAGTATCAGTAACGTAATACATTTTGCAGCTTAGCGCTCACACAGAAGAGGCATTACACTCAGCTTAAGAGGTTGTGCTAGTAATGGGAGCCCCTTTGCCTTGGAAACACCATTCATAAACATTTCTGAACTCAATGCCTGTTATCTATCAAAGCCGTTTTCCACCTGAGGCCCTTCATGATGTACGTACGCTCTTAAGTGTCACCATGAAAGAGGTCGGAAGTAAGAAGACAAGCCTATGGAAGTTCACAACAGCAGCAGCTTCTCTGAACAGCTGGCGAGTTGGAATGCCACGAGGAGAAGGTGCCTGCATTTCTCTGGTCCTATGTTTCCAGCTTGCCCTGCACAGCTGTTGTTTCTCTGGGCAGGTTAGTGCTCAAACATCTCAATGTGACTTTTAAATTTGCTCATTACTCAGTTCTGAAATTACAGTGCATAAGTGGGACTGACCTGAGGCATTTGCCTTACCTAGCTTTTGTATTATTATTATTTCCCATCTTCCCACTCAGCACAAAGCCTACAAAAATGTTAAGTCATAAAAAATAATAATAACATTAAGGCCTTAATTAGCCATCTGTGTGGATTTCCCTCAGCTAAAAGTGCAGCCACAGTAAATTTTATAAAGACCTACAGAATGAGACAGAAGCAAAGTTGGAAATGGCCCTGCTGTTGATTTTAATATAAATCACTCTTTTGACCATACCTCCCCTCCCTGGCCAATGACAGAAATCAGTCTAGTTATGTCCTAAAAATATATCTCCTTTCTTTTCCTTACTAAGTGGGTAAGCTTGTTCACTGCTAGTAAAAACAACAAAGAGTCTTGAGGCAACCATTGCACGTTTGCTTGTCTTAACATTTTTCATTGGTTAAAGCTGCAGTTTTCCAATTAAATTCAGTCAGTTTCAGTTCTTGCTGAAATGAATGTATCAAACCCAAATCATCTGATTCTCTGGCTGCATTCACCCAAAACAAAACAGTAACAAGCAAGCATGGTGATGCACACTGCCCGATCACGCCTACTTGGCTTTTCTTGCAACTGTGAGTGGCTACAGTAACCAGGAACTTGCCAGCCACAGAAAAGCTTACATCAGTCATTATGTCTGAACCTGGAAACTTGCTTGTCGTGGCTTCAAACTCTGGCTTGTTAGAGTAAAGGCAAGCCAGGAGTCCAGGTTCAGACATAATGCTAAGCTTACTGTGGCTGGTAAGATCCTGTTTACTGAAGCTGCTCTCGCTTGCAGGAGGAGCAAGCCAGAATTGTCAGGAATTCTAGCTTACTATTTAGTGTGAATGCAGCCTCTGATTTGTATAATTTTTTAAATAGCCCATCAATGCAACTAATGGATGATATGGAACTTCTTGTCCCATTCTTTCCTTTATTGCAACTCTTTTGGAAGCACTGGTGGCCTCCCTCTCTGCCTTCAGGCTTTCCTTGTCGGATTTCTCTTCTAGATCCTCTCCCATCTTCATCATTCTACTCTCTCTGAATCCTTTCCAGTTCAACATTGTTCTATAGTAGAAGCATGCCATCACCCAAAACAATATGAGAACCCAATAAATAAATTTCACTTCATTTTGTTTGTGGTCTTGAGAATAATAGGCAGAAATAGACCTTGAGTCAACGGTGTGATGGTGGAGAATTGTGATGCCCAGAACAAAGCTCCAGATGAAATTTTAGAAATGCTGTTTCTTCCCAAACAATGCATCACTTAATGCAACCTAAAACAAAATTAGCCATTTGCGGGCATGGGGGCGGACACAGGGACTCCACCATCACACCGTTGACTCAAGGTCTATTTCTGCCTATTATTCTCAAGACCACAAACAAAATGAAGTAAAATTTATTTATTGGGTTCTCATAATGCTTTCGGTGATGACATGCTTGCACTGTAGTTAACAGAGTTTTACTGGAATCAGAGATTACACTGTGTTTTTCAAATGTGATCTAAGATTAGGTTTGTAATTATACCATAGTTCTTGCCTCGATACTGGAAGTATTTTAAAACTAGCTTGCAATGGAATTATAGAGCATTTTCTTCTTTGGAAAGATTCTGATTGTTTGAACGTGCTTCTTCCCCAGAGATGAAATGAGCATATTATATGGATAGTGTTAATAAACTGCAAAGCTTCTTTTCTGCTACAGTTCTTCATGACAATATTTCTCCCCAAGTCTCTGATTTAGTTTCCAAAAAGATTATCTAGGTGTTTGGCATTCGAATTCTAAGCCCAATTGCCTGAATGCAGAAGAGCAAATAATGTGCACACAAGCTCAGGGTGGTGGCAGGGCAGTGAATACAAAACAACAGTGTGAAGTTAACCCCCAGGATTCGTGTTGGAAGCCAGTGTGCTGAAAATTAAGCTTAATGCCCAGGTGGATATTTTCATACAGTTGTCACTGTCACAGACTAGCAACTCCTTGTTCCATGTGTGGAAGGGAAACTAGACAAAATGTTGTGCCCTGCTCCTTTCCCCTCTTCTCTTCCTGTGGCCTTTTCTGCTGTCACCAGTTGGAAATCTCCTCCTTCTGGCTGACTCCACAAACTAGCCTTAAAACTCTCTGGGTCTCAGGTATCTACTTTAGGTAGTGGGCAGCTGGCTATTAGACATGGGGTGAGTAACCCAAAAGAAAAGAGACCACAAAAATTTCAAATAACAACATTACAAAGTTTATTGAACTAAATTGTTACTAGGAAAAAAAGTTTTAAAATCTGAATGGACACCATCTGAATGGGAAAGGGGCAGGTTAAAAGCCTCATGTGGAGAAGCCATTAGAGAAGGGCTTCCCCCTTGATCTTAATGAGCAGGCAGGCTGGTACAAGAAGGGGTCATCCCTCCATCCATTATCCTGGACCCAAGCCGTTTAGGGCTTGAAAGGTAGTCATGGTTCAGATTGCACCTGTAAACAAATTGGTTACCTGCACACACTGCAGATTAGGTGTAATACGATCTCATGGGCAGTCATTAGTGGTAACACATATTGACCCACTGGGTGTAACATTCTGGATTAATTAACACGGGCTACAAGGATGTGAACTGGGGACCAAATAAAGGGAGAATTCCATCGGTCAGCTTCCATAGTAGAACGTTTGGGAATAATTGTGGCTCGAGAAATAAATCTTGTGTTTTTTACACCAGCTCTATGATGCAGCTAATGTTTTAACTAATTCGACTAGGTGAGGGGATACACAAGCTGTGTTCCTTTATCTGCATTAAAGTACAAGCAAGCAGAAACCTAACCAGCATTTGAGATAATCTTCTGTATGTTGGCCTGTCAGAACAGGCTTCCTTATTTTATGTATCATCTTTAACCTCTAGTGACACAACATCATCTCAAATATGCATCAAGCTTGAGAAATTCAAGAAGACATGGTTTGCCAAAAGCTGTCCAAGTGTTTGGCATTTGAGTTTTCACTGAGCTGCTCAGTCCATGTCCATCTGCACGCAGACGGAGTCGTAATATAATCTGCCCAAAAACCGTGACCTCATCGTGTACACCACTAGGCTTCTTGGATAAGGAAAGGCTATATGCTGCATCTCCCAAATGACACCTGAACCTGGCTGACTTTCTCTTGACAGAGAGTGCTTGCAGCTGTTTCCAAATGTGGTGTTTTGTGTGTGTGATCAGAATTCTTGATCACTCATGGCTGGGGATGCCGGAGAAATCCTCAATAAATTCATCTGGACGTGGAGAGCACATAGTGCAGGCCACATGCTGAAGCTAAGCAGGTATGAGCCGGGTCAGTGCTTGGATGGGTGACTGCCTGGGCCGCCCGCATCTGTTCTCCTGCACTGAGCAGGGGGTTGGACTCGATGGCCTTATAGGCCTCTACCATTCTATGATTCTATGATTTCTATGAATCCAACCTGTGGATTCCGCAGCAGAGTGTCTGTTTTCTGATTCATGCAGATTCCACGGACTTGCAGACCAGTTTCTCACTGGGGGGGGGGGGGTTGCGCCAATTTGCATAGCGCATTGTGCAAGTGTGCATTAATGCTATAATGCGCTAAGGTGAATTAGTGCAAGTAGAATGAAATTCTGGTTTAAAAATGTCTTATTCCTTCAATGAGCAGACAATGGAACAAAAGATGTCTGGCAAGTCACAAAACACAGGCGGAATGGATTTAAGGAAACCCGTACATCCTTACCCCGTAGCCCCTATAATCATGAGAGTACCAGTCCTTTTGCCTCTCATTTTCGATCCAGATGAATCAACAGCAGGATCAACATAGCAACTTTTGGGCAGTATCCGATGGGGCTGCCCCACCTCTGCTGGTTCCGTTGTGCTTGTAGGAGTGCGTGACCACTTGTGCAATGGGACTTTCGCACTTCTAAAAGTAACTGCAGAAACAAGTAGAAACACTCATTTCCAGACTGCGACAGGTGAGTGGAGCTCCTATCAGCTGAGCTGTCCTGTTCCAATGTTTCAGGTTATTTTTAGAAGTGCGAAAGCCCTGTTGCACAAGCGGTCACTCCCGCAGGTGCACAGGCATAACAGGATACTACCCACTGTGTCCAGACAGTAAGAATAGTTCTGTATTTCTCTAATGCAAAGTACCACTGTACTCAGAGTCAAGCAGACATTACATGTGTGTCCTAGTTGTAACATCCCCCCCCCATTATTAATCTAGAGTATACACAAGGCCCCTGATCTGAATTGGAACCCTACTGTGGGGGATGGGAGGGCTATTACAATCTGGATCAGCTCCCTGTGCCTGCTCTAGAGTAAAAATGAAAAGAAGACAAAGCTTCTCTAGACACACATTTACAGTAGTGTCTGTTTTGGCCCAGAGGTATACTTCCTACTGAACTTCCTGGATCAGCATTACCATCAATGCTAGGAACGAGGTCTGGGAAGAGCTCTAGGAAGTTTTTTTTCCTAATATGTCTGTAGGAGGTGATGTAGGTGATTTCTTCCTTTGTCTACATGGCTTGGATGATCCTTGAAACATCAGGTGGCAATATTGTGTCAGAAGGACCAATGCGAATGACATAAAATTTAGGACAAATTTTCACATTATGCACAGCCCAGAACTTGAGTTTGGGGAAATTCTGCATCCACATAGGAGGATTCTTGCAGGTAATTCAAGCATTTGTAAGAACTGTATATGTGTAGTGTGTGACAAAGGAATCAGTTGCTGATATCCTATGGTTAACCATATTGGATTTCCCCCAAGGCTGAATGGGATGTGCTTGAGGTTTTCATTTTCTGATATTTGACAGGGCTGCTGTTCCTCATGTGCACCTAAAATGCAAAATAATTTTCACTGGATTCCCCCCCCCCCCATTGGCATGATATATGTTATCATCATGTATCGAGGCATCTTAGGTCAGCCTTCCCCAACTTGGTACACTTGAGATGTTTTAGACTTCAACTCCCATGAGCCCCAGGCAGCATGAGTTGCAGTCCAAAAACATCTGGAAGGCACCAGGTTGGGGAAGGCTTACTTAGGTGATACAAGGCCAAAAGATACCAGGTAACTAACAAAATAGAAGAGCCATTAGATACCGCCTGAGTGTGTTGTGCTTCCTGGGTGAAACCAGGAACTAGTTAAGAGCATCACCCACTTCATCTGGCTTGTGGAGAGGCAGGCCATGGAATGAGAAAGCTCATGCCTTGGATTGAGAGCATAATTCGTTCCAGAAAAGTGCTTGTAATCCAAAACACTCTTATATCAAAATGAAATCCCCCCCAAAAAAAATTTGTACAGAGATTTTTAATTTAAGCTGTACTACAGTACTTGTATTGCAAGACGTCGCTTGTATATCAAGTCGAATTTTTTTAAATAAATATTTAAAAATTTGCTTGTCTTGCAAAACGCTCTCAAACCAAGTTACTTGCAATCCAAGGTATTACTGTATTTAAATAAAACTTAAGGCTGGCTTAGAAAGCAGAATTTGTTTGATACTGTAAGGTGCAATTGAAACAGTGACTTCTTGGTATTCAAATCAAAGTTAAGGGCAGGCGCATGGGGTTTTGTTCTCACTTTATGGTATTGGTGTATTTGGGGAACAGTGAGGACCAAAAGAGTATATTTTACTTAACAGTCACTTTATCTACGTTTTGAATGAAGTTTGAAAACAATTTGATAGTTTAGCATCACAGGATTAATTCTTGCTTCAGAATCTAAATTTGCGTTTATGAGTTCTCTTCCCACCTCCAACTATAGTCAGACATTATCAAATCAAAGTGCAGCAACAAGCCAGTAATCGCAGATGCTGCTATTAGCTGTCATTCTGAGGTTTTAATGTCAGTCAACGGGAGGAATGATTAAAAGTTAAACACATGAATCAGTCACATGAATCAGTTGGTATAAATGATGCAATGTGAAGGGAAAGGAACATTGTTAGGGAGGGACTTGTTTTCTAAAAATAAACACCTTGGCTTCCTCTCATCATTTATTTTTGATAAATGCTTCATCTTTGTCTCACATTTGTCTAGTAGCAAGAGACATTCATCCTGTGCCCGACATCCCACTGGCATTGTCTTTCAAGTAACTTCTTGAAGTCTACAAGAATTGATCTCGTTCAGATGACAGCAGTGCCTTTGATAGCCTCTATTTTCTTCTTCTTTCCACTTTCTCTCTCTCTCTCTCTCTCTCTCTCTCTCTCTCTTAAAGTGGTGTATCACAATCAGCACGTATTTGGGGCATTTCATTTTGAATGAAAAAGAAACCCTCTATGATGTAAGGATTATGAGGGAATCTGATAAAATCGCAGCTTTGTAAGGGGTCAGGGTCTCTTACATCTTTATGGTGGCCATTTATGCATTGCCAAAAAGAGGACAAAAGAGGAGAGAGGTGTGCATGTTTACATGCAAATTTGGAAATAGTTACTATAATTTAAATAGGAATACATTCACCCACCATAGTGGGGAAAACTGTGACCATGGGGACCTGTGTGTGCCTTGCTAAGTCTGCTGTCCGGGTGCTGACTGTTGATGGGCTACTTCAAGGCCCAGCTCTTCCTTCTGGCGGTTCTTTAGCTTTAAATCTGCCTTGGACTGGATGGCCCTTCAAAGAGAAGATGCCATCAATCAGACAACTGTCCTATGTAAAATAGGACCCATGGCCGCCCATTACCAAAAGAATTACAGCCCAATCTCTCACCCCTTTTATAGGTCTAAAAAGTAAGGAAGAACAGCTTTGCTAGAGCCTCTTGCCAATGTGTTTTTCGAAAGCAAAATATGAACGTATACAAAGTACAAAAAGTTGAAGTTAAAATCTGAGATTTTTTGGGGGGGAATTTCAAATGTATACACAAGCTTATTTGTGCTTTATTTGTGAGCAAAACTGGGAGAAATATTTGGTGAGACTTGATATTGCTGCAATATTTTGGGAAGCTGCAGTCAACCAAACCTAATACTCATTTCTGGCTTAATTCCAAGTGACTCCGGCAAACTCAGCGTGAACAAAGAAAACCTCTTACAGATTAACTCCGTGTGTGAGCTACTTTGGGATTCTATAATAGAGAAAATAATCTGGACAGGAAGCACCCAGAGGAGGACAGGTGTATTTCCTTGCAATGTAGAAACCATTCATTATCTGAGTACTTGCCACAGTTTCTACTTGTAGATATTCCAGAAACATACTTCACAGCATCCTTCCCCAACCTGGTGCCTTCCAGATGTGTTGGACTACAACTCCAAGCATCCCAGCCAGCATGGCCAATGACCATGTTGTCAGGGGTGATGGGAGTTGTAGTGCAACACATCTGGAGGGCTGCCAGGTTGGAGAAGGCTGTTTTAGGGTATCTGATTTGGGGTTAAAAATTATGATTCAATGTTGTGATATGTTAAAATGCCATTATCCTGAAGTGCTTCATCAGCAATCCCCCATGCCCTTCAAATAAAAGTATATTATTATATATTGGCTGGGGATGCTTGGAGTTGTAGTACGACACATTTGGAAGGCACCAGGTTGGAGAAGGATGCTCTGAAGTATGTTTCTGGAATATCTGCAAGTAGAAACTGTGGCAAGTACTCAGAGATAATGAATGGTTTCTACATTGCAAGGAAATACACCTGTGGAAAATGGGGGAGATGTTCACTGTACAAAAATGGATATTCTGTAGAGGTTAGGCTGAGAACTGTCATAACTAAAAAGGAAAATCATCACATACGTATCCAACTGTGATGGATGTAACTTGTGCAGAAGACTGCTTGTCAGCTGATACATTTTCCCACCATCTCCCCTTGCAAGAAAGGCTTCAAGAATCTAAGCAGCCTCTGGAATGACTGCTTCATGTTACCCCTTTCCCGCAGTTACGTAAGCCTTCATTGAAGAAAATTCCAAATGAGATATGAAAGCCGCCTCCCTTCCACCTCTAACAGCTGGGACATTGACTGCTGCTTTCACAATGGGTTTCCTTTCCATTCAAAGCCAGCTGCCTGCAGACTCTGATAGTGAAGTCAAGCTGATAATCAGAACAAGAGATTATTGTTTTTCTTTATTTAAAGACAGAGTATGTGATTGTGATTAGCATAATAACAGTGAAACACTGAAGTATTGTGCGTCTTTGAAAGGAAACGAATGTAAACAGAGAATTTCCACACATCTGCAGGGTGGGTTACAACAGACTCACATCTGCTGGTCAGCTGCATGACTCTGGAAGAACAGCTGAAGTCTCCTTGTTTCTTACTCAGATAACATACTCTTTAATCCAGCCTTCCTCAAGCTTCAGATGACTTGGACTACAACTTCCATCATCTCGAGCCAGCATGGGGTGAGTTGTTAGATCTCCCGACATTTTGAATTTTAAAAAAAGCAACCATGAGAGCCTCCAAATTTGAAGCAGCCACAATACAGTCGCTTCAGTAGACATACTTGTCAGTTCTTGAGTGTATGAATCAGGCCTCAACACACAGAAATCATGGTCATTGGCTTTCTACTGGGAGAAAGCAATGGCTGTACAACCGCTACAGGGAAATAATGCAGGTGGAAATATGCTGCTACACTACAAGAAGGATCACTTATGCAGGGCAAGTGCCTGGCCTGGCCGCTATATAGCAAGAACAGCTTCTTAATAATAATATAAAAGGAATATTAATGGTTATTATGAACATACAGCAAATAATACACCTTATATAGAGGCCAGTTTTTCAGGATATGGAGGCCTTCCTGCAGTTTTAGCAGATTAATTAGATCAGAAGGGAAATTGTTCTAATTAAGTGGCCACTCAAAATATGCATGCCTTTCTTTCCAGAGAGTTTTGGTATTCTAATGGGATACTGTGTTACATGCCATGCCACTAGGACCTTCCCTGTTGGGGAACTGGCGTCTCTCTGTTCTTCTTCAATGTGATATTGAGATCTCTGGACATGATCATTTGAAGAGTTAGAGTAGGATGCTATCAGTAGGCTGGTGGTTTCCAACTCTATCACACCTTGCCATCTGGCTGCGGCCAGGGATTGCATACAAGTCAGCTTATTGAGGCTGAATCCAGAAAACACAATGGCTGGGAGACCATTCATTGGGATATTTTCACAGAATCATGGAATCCCAGAGTTGGAAAGGGCCTATAAGGCCATTGAATCCAACCCCCTGCTCAATGCAGGAACCCAAGTCAAAGCATACCTCACAGATGGCTGTCCAGCTGTACCTTGAAAGCCTCCAGTGTTGGAGAGCCCACTACTTCCCTAGGTAGTTGGTTCTATTGGCATATTGCTCTAACAGTCAGGACATTTTTCCTGATGTCCAGGCGGAATCTGGCTTCCTGCAACTTGAGCTCATTATTCTGTGTCCTGCAATCTGGGATGATCAAGAAGAGATCCTGGCCCTCCTCTGTGTGACAACCCTTCAAGTACTGGAAGAGTGCTATCATATCTCCCCTCAGTCTTCTCTTCTGAAGGCTAAACATGCCCAGTTCTTTCAGTCTCTCCTCATAGGGCTTTGTTTCCAGTCCCCTAATAATCTTTGTTGCCCTCCTCTGAACCCTTTCCAGTTTGTCTACATCCTTCTTAAAGTGTGGATGCAGTACTCAAGATGAGGCCTAACCAGTGCTGAGTAAAGGGGAACTAGTACTTCCCACGATTTGGAAGCTATACTTCTACTAATTCAGCCTAAAATAGCATTTGCCTTTTTTGCAGCCACATCACATTACTGGCTCATATTCAGCTCATGATCTATTACAACAATTCCAAGATCCTTCTCACTTGTAGTACTGTTGAGCCAAGTACCCCCCATCCTGTAACTGTGCAGTTGGCTTCTTTTGTTCTGCATCCTCTTGTTTCAGAAGCAGGCAGCCCTGCAGTGCTCTTTATTTATTATAATTTATTTGAAAAAGCCAAAAAGGCTCCCAGAGCGGCTTACATATAATCAATTAACAGGACAGTCCCTGCCCGCAGGCTTACAATCTAAAAAGACACGGCACACAAGGAAAAAGGAATGGGGAGGGAAGAAGGGGAAAAATTAATTAATACTTCTGGCAGGGCTGGTGGAATGGCCCTGCGCTCCCTCTCTTCTCCCTCTGCACAGCCTGCTAGAATGGCTGCTGGCGGTGACAGATGAGGGAGGAGGAGCCTTCACGAGGGAGGCCTTTCAGCAGGGCTGGTGGAATGGCCCCATTGGCCCTGTGCTCCCACGCATCTCCCTCCTCTCAGCCTGCTGGAATTTGTTTCTGCCTAAACCAGGAGTGCAGATCACCTTTCAGCCTGATGGCTGAATTCCATTTCAGAGAAGCTTTTGGGGGCCACATTCCAGTGGTGGGCAGGGGGAGGCAAAAAGGGAGGAGGCAAAACCACCCAACAATACCAGCATATGTCAACTTAACGCTCATACTGCCAGTAACTCAGCCTTAGGAGAAGCACATCAACCATTTAGAATGGGGTGGGGGAAGCTGCACAAAAGCCGGGAAACCACCAAATGATTGGGGGAAAGGAGGGTGGGGCCAGGGGAAGGGGGCGTGTCCCTCTGGGCAACCCCAGAGGGCCAGACTGGAATCCCAGGAGGGCCAAGTTTTGCACTCCCGGCCCAAACTGTGTATTTGCAGCACACGGTAAGGAGCAATTTTGACAATTTGACAAGAAAGCTGGGATACTTTGTTCAGATTGGGACCTGGCTTCCTGATCTTGACACATAAGTACTGCAGTGTAGTGCAGTAGCATCTTGTGAACTTCCTGTTTGAAGTCTTTAGCCTGGATACGACATTTCTGGCTTCTGAAAACAAAGTACACAATTGTTCCAGGGTCTTCGTCAGATTATAGCCATGTTGTAGGGACTGATCTTGGACTAGAAAATCCTAAATAGCTCTGGCCAATCATATCTTAGAGATTTCTTCCATTTCCATACACGCCTGCACATGTTTAAAATGAACGCACATTCCTGAGCACGCCATCTCTGGATATATTCTGCCTAACAAGAGCATATATGCAGCAGTCGCTCTTGATTACTACTCCACAGTTATGAAACCTGTATTTCCCAGAGCCAGTCATTTTTGGAAGTGTTAACGATTTATCTTTTGGGGTTGGCATTAAGCCAATTTGAAGAGGGCAAGTTTTAACACAATGCCTTGTATTTTAGTAAGCTTTTCAGAAAAGTATTGTTATCCACTCTGAATCCTTGGGATGAGTGGCGTAAAAACCTTAATAAATTTGTGATGCATTTGCTTTTCCCTCAAGACTTGCAGCTTCAGTACAATACTCGGGGTTTTTTGGTGTGTGTGTGTGTTTTTTAACACAATCCAATAACGCTGTGATATCTGTGAAAGCTAATTTTGTTTGAATTGTTCTCCTCAGTAGATCGACAGTTCTCATTTTCCCTCAAAATGTGAGTGTTGTTCTGATAACACTGTATTCCTATTAAAAGAGTTCTTGAGAAATTTTTAAAGTGTGTATTAAAATGCAAATCGGTGGTTTTATTTTAAAAAATTGTAAGTTCTCTGACAACACTGAATAAAGTTCTTCTTTATAATCTGATTTTTGAGCAGATTATAAAGAAGTCAGTCTGCAAGCACCTTGAAAACAATGCAGTGATTACTAGAAGTCAGCATGGATTTGTCAAGAACAAATCCTGTCAGACTAATCTGATCTCATTTTTTGATCGGGTAACCTCCCTTGTGGACTGTGGGAATGCTGTGGACATTATATACCTGGACTTCAGCAAAGCTTTCGACAAAGTGCCTCATGATATCCTGATTAGTAAGCTAGCTAAGAGTGGGCTAGATGGAACAACTATCAGGTGGATCCACAATTGGCTACAGAATCGGACTCAAAGAGTGCTTATCAATGGTTCCTTCTCAAACTGGGGAGAGGTAACGAGCGGGGTACCACAGGGCTCGGTCCTGGGCCCGGTGCTCTTCAACATTTTTATTAATGACTTGGATGAGGAGGTACAGGGAATGCTTATCAAATTTGCAGATGACACAAAGTTGGGTGGAACAGCTAATACTCTGGAAGACAGAAACAAAATTCAAAGTGACCTCGATAGGCTGGAGCGCTGGGCCGAAAACAACAGAATGAAATTTAACAGGGATAAATGCCAAGTGCTGCACCTAGGGAGAGGAAACCAAATGCAGAGTTACAGAATGGGGGACACTTGGCTCAACAATACTACAAGTGAGAAGGATCTTGGAATTGTGGTAGATCACAAACTGAATATGAGCCAGCAATGCGACGTGGCTGCAAAGAAGGCAAATGCAATTTTGGGCTGTATTAATAGAAGTATAGCTTCCAAATCGCGGGAAGTGATAATTCCCCTTTACTCGGCACTGGTTAGGCCTCATCTTGAGTACTGTGTCCAGTTCTGGGCACCTCATTTTAACAAGGACATAGACAAACTGGAGAGGGTTCAGAGGAGGGCAACAAGGATGATAAAGGGACTGGAAACAAGGCCCTATGAGGAGAGACTGAAAGAACTGGGCATGTTTAGCCTTCAGAAGAGGAGACTGAGGGGAGATATGATCGCACTCTTCCAGTATTTGAAGGGATGTCACACAGAGGAGGGCAAAGATCTCTTCTCGTTCATCCCAGTTTGCAGGACACGGAATAATGGGCTCAAGTTACAGGAACCTAGATTCCACCTAAACATCAGGAAAAATTTCCTGACTGTCAGAGCAATAAGACAATGGAATCAACTACCTAGGGAGGTGGTGGGCTCTCCCAGTCTGGAGGCATTCAAGGTGCGGCTGGACAGACATCTGTCAGAGATGCTTTGACCTGGATTCCTGCATTGAGCAGGGGGTTGGACTCGATGGCCTTGTAGGCCCCTTCCAACTCTACTTTTCTATGATTCTATGAACACATTTAAATGCAAATCACTGAAATGTAGACTCGGCATTAAAAACCAAGCAGTTATTTGATCCCCGTGCTGAAAACTAAAATGGGAACACATTATAGGTTTCAGTAAAACCAGCACACCATTTTAAGACGGCGTGGGAAAAAGGGCAGCATGTGTCCTGTCCGGCCTTTCTTGACACTGATGCATAAGCGGAATGGGTGGTGAACTGTTAATGAAGACATACTCTTGTGTGTCACAAGGTCAGAGTCTACAGAAACTGGTGTTGGCAGGCGATTAGTTTTGTGCAGAACCTGAGATGCAGTATAGGCCATCATTTCCTTATGTGACTTTCTATGTCGTCCCCCAATATATCACAGGCAGAGATGACCAATCCCACAAGTTCCATGCAGCAAAGGTGACTGAGAATCAGCATTCTGCATCTCATGCGGCCTAGTCATCATTTAGGGAGGGTGGGATTCAGTCCTCCTCCCTTCTTACTTCCGACCACATGTGATTGTTCCTCAAGACCACCTGTATCTTTGTTAATATACTGTATAAAAAAAACAACTGCAACAAATATGCTTAAAATACACTGCTTTTTGCAGGTAAGACTTTTGGATCTTATTAAGAATCCCCCCCCCCATATTTTTGCCCTCACTGAAACTGGAAACCCTTGGGTGTGTGGGTGTGTGGGTGTGTGGATGTGTGGGTGATTTCTTGCTTGTTTGTTTTATGGGAGTATGTACTAAGTATTTCCACTGTGGAATCCATTTTGAGATGGCAGCAAGGAACAGTGGAATTCTTAGCAGTAGCAAATTGGACTCCTTGGCCAATTTGAAAACAAAGCAGAGTACTGAATATGTATGAATCCAGAGACATGAATTAGGTACTGTAGATTTCATGCAGTGATGTAAAATGGCTGATTACTGGGAGAAGCTAACAAAATTAACAAGAGTAATGTCCTTCTATTGGCGCTTTGGGGTTGTTGTTTTGTCAGTCACCTCAAATAGTAGGAGAAGGGGGATTTGAGTATTTTAAAATAAATACGATAAATGAATGACATGAAATAATTGATGAAAACATGGTGTGAGTTGCTGCTACTTGACTTTTCACTGACTCTCCTTGCAATTCAATACATTGATATACTGGTGCCTAATCTATATTCTGGTAACACAAGTACCCAGTACCCAGAACAAACTCAATGTTTTGGGAGTTAAAACAACAACAACAACAACAGCAGGTCACACATTTTCCCCATTGGTTAATGTGCAGAAGCTGCGTAGCCATGTTTGTCATGGAAAGGATTAACAACAGTTCCAGTGGTAATATCTGTAAATTTAATGTCAGAACGTATAAAGCAGAAAACCAAGTGCAGAGGATTAAAGTTTACAATGTAGAATTTGGAAGGCCAATTTGAACTTGTTCTTGCTCATCTGACACTTTTTTGATTTAAGCTCATGCCCAGGGTCACTGCCATGATATTAGTGAGCTGGAGCCCATCTAAACTCAAAGTTGATAGCATGCTCTCCCCTCAAACATCTGTGACTCTCAGTGATACAGCTGTTCTCTAAATGATGTGAACAAAACAGTGGAATTGTTAACTCAGTGCTGAGCGGAAAAATACTGGGATGGCAGAAGGACAAATATACTACTCACATTAGGAATGGCTAGTAATATTTGACATAGCCCCTAAATATGATGAATGTAGTCATTTGCAGGCTATTCCTGGTTTCTGTGATTTCAGTCATTATTCAAAGTCACTGATTAAAGTGGCTGAATAACACAGAGCTCTTGGGCTCATTTTTCAGAAGACCCCAAAACTTAGACATTTGTAAACATCAAGCTTTGATTTCAGTGCTTGAGCTTGTTCACAGAGGAACATGTAAACCAGCCCCCATGTTTACAGAAGCCCATGGCTGTAGCAGACATCAGCTATGGCAGTTGCTATAAACGGTTGGAAAACCCTGGTCCCATCATTTTCAGCAATAGTGCCATTGCCTAATCATACTTGGTATGACCTAGCTTCTTCTAGCAGCAGAGAAGAGGAGCAAGGAAGTCCCTGCACTCTCCCCTCACTCAGACCTCTGTGTTCCACAGTTCCACTGAATAAAAAAGCCAGACAAGAGGAATAGGTGGAAGCCGTGGTGGTACTGATGAGGGGCCCAAGGGGCCCCTTCAGTATTCAGCTGTCCAAGTGGATATCTGTTACAGCTAGCCAGATCTTCTAGGGTTAGTCCACAGGCTCCTGTGTGCATTGGCCCTGTATTTGTCATATCCTTCTTCCTTCAAGGAACTCAGGGCAATGTTCATGGCATTATCTCATTTTATCTTCAAAAGCAACCTGTGACGTAGATTGGGTTGCGAGATGGTGTGACTCCACCGAGCTTCATAACCGAGCAGGAATTGTCTAAGTTTCCTATAACAAAGCCCAATACTGTTGCAATTGAATCCTGGCCCAGTTGTAAAACCCTTATTCAAGTTGGATGTTGCTCTGCTCCTGTCCTGCATATTGCAGGTGGGGCACCTTTGTACCAAGCATGCTAGGGAGACGTGAGGCCAATCAGAGGGTAGGAACTGGCCAGATAATTAAGGTCAGAAAGCTGCCCTCCCCCAAGTGCTAGTTCTCCAGTGCTTGGCCTGCCCCCTCTGTGGATACAGTGTGGGCTTAGCTGGCCGCCTGCAGGGGTGAAATAGGCTTTCCTCCACTTTCATGCTCTGGTGGTTGGGCATGGGTTTTCTTTTTCCTGCCTAATCCACACTGTGCCAAGTAGGCTCTGCCTTTCAGGATAGGTTTTTGCTTAAATAGGATGTGGCCTGTGCAAACAGACTTAGTGCAGGTAAGAGAAAAGATGAGGAAGGAAGTTTGGTGAGATCCCCCAGGCGGTGTTAGAGGATGAAGAGGAGTTCCCTCAGACCTGCCCAACAAGGCTATTAGTCTCAGGGGAACAAAGATATGAACTTCCCTGATTCACCCACCCAAGGCTAATGGGCCTAGGGGAAGGGAATGTGTGGCCCTTTCAGATGTTGTTGGACTGCAACTCCCATCAGCCCTAGTCAGCATAGCCAGTGGTGAGGGATGATGGAATGTGCATTCCAACATCTGGAGCACCACATCTTCCCCATCTCTGCCCTAGGGGATAGTGGTGTGGACAGTCCTACCTCTGCACCTCAGTTGGATGAATTTGCCTGGAGGAATAAAGAGTTGGTTGAATATGCCAGCAGGAATCGAAAGCAGTCACAAGTGACTGCTCTGGGACTCCTAGCCAAGGAGGCTCACCTCGCCTGTACAGACATTTGAAGTGGAAAGAGAAGGTCTACGCCATCTCAGATCAGGGATGGCCTGTGCTGGGGATGGGAGTTAATTAAACAGGATAATAAATCCATCTCATTGCATGTTAATGTTAATAACATTCAGTAGAATTTGTTGTCCATTGTTTAACATAAAGTGCTGGTATCTTGTGTCTTTATTCCAGGGTCTGGGAGCAATCTGTTGTTTCTGCTCAGTTGATGACAAAATTTCTAACAGGAGAATAACAAATGATAACTGGCAGATAGCAAATAAGGAAAAGCAGATTTTTAGTATGCAGTATGTGTTAAAAGTTAGAAAAATGTGTCTTATACATCAAAACCTGGCTACATAGTCACAAATAATGATTGGCACATTCGCACAATCTCTTGAATAGCTCTGAATCAATTTTGAGGCATTTTCTCCAAAATATCTTCAAATCTAGATTTTCATCATCTTGCTAGCTCTTACATGGAACAAACAAATTACTTATTGTTATGCTCCATTCCTTTGTAATTTTCTTTATCATTCTTTATTAATGGCTGAAGCATCTCAAACATTTCAAATTCTACCCTCTCAAGAAAAACAGTAGACATATTTGACCATTCTTGGGTGGTTATTGGTGCTTAACTTCTAAACAGAGAGATGGCAAAGTTCAAGACAATGTGAAAGTTACACTCACACAAAATTCTTCCACATAATCCTGGGGCCCTCATCGAGTTTCCTCAGACCTGCCCCACAAGGGTTAGGGTTAGGGGCAGGTCTGAGGAAACATTTGAAATAGTAGCAGCTAGGTAGTTTTGTAGCAAATAGTAACAACTAGATACACCTTAGAAATAGTAGCAACTAATTTCCACCCATTAATTTCAGTGGGATTTAAGTGCAAATAACTTTGGGAGTATGGGAGTTGTTTGTGATTATACGGAGTGGTGAAAGAGTATATCCATGTCCCATAAAATGTCACTTAAAATGATCCTACCTCATTCACAAACTCACTAGGTGCCCTTGGGAAAGTCACTATTCCCTTAATAATTTTCCTCTTTCCATCTTGTTACCAAGGGGTTCAGCCTCAAAGCCATTTTGGGTATCTCCCCAATACCTTTACTCCGAAATATCTTCCTGTGAGTTGACCCATGCCTGTTCATTGCTTATAACCAAGCACAATTTGTGACATTGCACATCATCACTGTTCACAGGACATGTTTATTAAGGCATCAGCCTTAGCTTCCAGTTTCCTGACTTAGTGGAGCTTGAGTCAACAGGAGAGAGCCTTAACTTGGGCCTTAACCTGGCAGGTTTTTTGATCACTGTATAATGTTTTATTGATGTTTTTTGTGAGCCGCTCTGGGAAATGTTTGCAGGGTGGGTTAATCTGTTAAATATAATAACAATAATACTCTATTCACATTATGTACATAATGTGAGCAACCATATTCTATTAGGCTATAGAACCAATGGTAATGAAGCCCGGCTGATTTTATTCCTGTACCACAAGCAGAATGAAATTGTGATTGCTAACCACGCAGCAACATGGTGCTTGGTCATATCAAACCTCTTGAATATACAAATATTTTTTTTAAAGTAATTTAAACTGTCAAAACAAATTCTGAATACCAACATTTCAAAATTTTCATCAACAATGGGGCATATCAAGGGAAATCAGGACTGTTAGAGAATGTCATTTGGTTCACATTTTGGAGTGAATTGATTCACACTTTCGGAATGAATATGTGGATTGGAACATAGTTGTCCTTTGGATTGTGCACATCTCCAGAATTTGCAGTGCTGAGCTCAAAAATTGCATACAAAGATGCATAAATTAGGGAAAGTTGCATATAAAAATGCGTATGTTATGGGAATCTGAGTATAAAAATAAACGCAGATTTTCATCTGTGCGCTGAATGATGTGGAAATGGGATGGAACTGACAAGGACCAGATATAGACTAATTTGTAAATTCCCTATTTCTAAGGGAAATATTTTGTTGTTCTGAATTTAAAATTGAGATTTAAAATTAAAATGAGCAGGGCTTGGTCTATTCACTATGAACACTTGTGTTAATTTGAGTAATGATTTGGATAGGTGGGTTGTTTGGAATGGCGTATTTAAAAGTAAGATTTTATGTTAGTTCTTCCTGTTCCTTTTTCAGTATACAGACAGTAGTATCATCACCTCAGGTCACTGAGTTCTGTGAAGAAATGTCCTCTCATGTGCCCTTGATTATAACTCCTAATATAGGAAGTGTAACTTAAAGAGATAAAAGCTAGGAAATTGAAAACGAGCACAGAACAACCCCCCCCCACACACACACACACAAACATGCCCAGTGTGTGCATGAGAAGAAGTATTGAAAAGCTTTATTGTTTCGATATGAGCCTTACTAGTGTCAGCAAAAACCAGGCACAAGTGAGATATAAGCCTCCCCCCCCCCTTTTCTTTTTGCTGAGATCCTATTCAGAACACAAAAGGATCTGCATATCTCTTTCAGGTACATTCAGTGTTGGGTTTATTTTTAGTTATATTTTAAAAATGGTTTTTAACCATATTTCTGCCCAGCACCAGTTCTTATTTCTTATTTATTCATTTATTATATTTATACCCCGCCTTTTTTCCTGCAAGGAACCCAAGGCGGCTTACATACTCCTCCTCTCCACGTTATCCTCACAACAACCCTGTGGGGTAGGTTGGGCTGAGAGTCAGTGGCTGGCCCAAAGTCTCCCAGTGAGTTTCATGGCCGAGCGGGGACTAGAACCCGAATCTCCCGAGTCCCAGTCCAACACTCTCACCACTATGCCACACTGGCTCTCAGAAGTTTTTCTTCTTTATTTCTCACTAGCAGGCAGTAGAAATCAACTGTGATAGTCCTGGGATTTCATAGTCAACCGAGGTCACAGGTAATGACGACTGTGCTAAAATAATCCTCTGTGACTGTGATCCTGTCCACACTTATTTGGGGGAAACGCCACATTGAACTGACTGAGGGTTACTTCTGAGCAGGCATGCATAGGATTGCATTGTGAGACTGAATCCTATGCACAGTTACATAGGCCTAAGTGACCGCATTAGGACTTACTTCTGAGTAAACAAGTATAGGTTCAGGATATACTTTTTAAAGCCTGTTTCATGGCTGTAGATGGTTTTGAATTAGGTGGCTCAGCTGCAGTGGGTGTTAGCAGGTAGAAAGATTTTCAGTAGGGACATGGCATTACTTTTCTAAAAGAAACAAAAACAAAAAAGAGCCAGCCACACTGACCAGTCAGAGCAGGTGATAATTGTAGTTTGATGCTAAAAATTTCAGGCATAATGGTTTATTAATTTAGCGATGGGCAAATTGTCTTTGCCTTGCCTTGGAATGTATTCATGTATTCTGAGCTTTCCTTGGGAATACTCAAGAAAGCATGAGTAATTTTCAACATTTGTGTGAGAAAGCTCAAAACAACAACTCCTGCATGGGTGAAGTGCTGTGCTGTCCTTCTCTGCCTGACCCTCTGTCCTCTCCCTTCCCAAGCAAAAACAAAACAAAAACCCTTGAGAAGGAGAAAGACCTGAGAGGCCTTTGGATTCAGCAGATCCTTGGCATCGCCTCTCCCCTCCCTGTCTTTCCCATCAGCACGTCCCTCCTCTCCATCCTCATCTGAAGTCAACAGAACTTTCTACGGCAGCTGGGGGGGGGGGCAGCACGGAGGTAGAGAAAAGTCCCTGCTAGGATTTGCTCCCAAGGTTGTAGTTCTGTCTATGGCCTGTGTGTGTGTGTGTGTGTGTGTGAGAGAGAGAGAGAGAGTGTGTGTGTGTGTGTGTATGTGTGAGTGCATGTGAAATCTGGCATGGGTTGCTCTGTGAGTTACTTTATTTTCTCCAAATATAACGATGCAATTTGCAATCCCAGAGTGCCCTATGTTGAGGTTCCATCTCAGCCGCACCACACAAATCGGGCTCCACTTTGTACAGTTTGTTTTGCAGCTGAAGAACTGACATCCAAGTGTAAAATATATGTGCATAGCATTCTTTATGAAAGGCAGCCACCTGTGTAAATTGCTGCTTTAAAACACAAATTATACATACACACACAGTGACCTGGAAAAGATCAGGTCCCTTTATGTGTATTTCAGGCAAAAGACACAATCTATACACATGAATGACCTTCATAAATGATGCGATGCCTCTGTATTTTGTACTCAGAAGTCACTTCCTAAGCGCTATGACACATGGAAGCAGAACTTAGTCCTTTGCCTTGGGCAAATCATCCTTGACACCCCATCGATAAAGTGGGAACAATAGTTGCTAGATGTTCTCGAGAGTCAACTGCAAAAGCTGTTTTGAACGTCTTTATGGAATCCTATGACATTTAATCCTACTTCTTTAAGGAATCCTATGACCATTGTTATTTATCTCCCCCTATTATTATTTTTTAAAGTGTCACACTTTAAATATTTGTGTAAGCTGTTCAGATCTTGGGGATGAAGTGACATATAATTCAGTCAAATAAATAAATAGCCATTTAATTCATGGAATTGTTATGAAAATGAATAAATACTTCTTAAAGGGCCGTATAAATGATAATTGTGCTAACAACTTTTATGTGGAATACCTCAATCAAGTGATGATTTAAAATTGGGGTAGGCAACTACTACTCCCATCAGCCCCAGCCAGCATGACCAATGGATTATAGGAGCTGTAGTCCAAAACATATGGAAGACAAACGGTTGCCTACTCCTGGATTAAAGGAAGATCTAGCCACTGAGCCCAGATAACACTCCTTAACACTTTTGCGGGAAAGGTTTTTAGGAAAACAACATCAAGGCAGTGAGCTCACAGGGCCTTCAAAATTTGCTGAGTTCTGCACCCAAGTATACACTTTAATCTCAAGACTGTTTATTATCCTCCTCTTATCACTCTTTCTTCCTTTGAGTGGTAATCACCTGTCTGCCAAGAGCGCACGTATTTCAGGTCCCAAAGTGACAATTGCAAATAGTTCGTGCTCTCTTTGGCTTCCTTTGCTTTTCCTTTTCCTTAGAGCTTTCTGGAGGAAGACAACATTCATTTCCCATCCTGTTTGCTTGTTAATATGGGGATGAGGGGAGAGGAGTGCATCTCCATAAACTAGAATTTATCAAATGTTTCTAATAAAAAGAAAGTCCTGGGTATTATTTTCCCTCTCTCCAAGCATATCCATATTAATGCACTGAAACCACTTCTTGTAACAAACATCACCCTGCCTACTCACCGTGACCTAGATAATAACGGACAAATGCATTTTGTAACATGTTCCGAGAACACTATTCAGTGCTTAGCAACATTCTCTAATTCTACTTTCTATGCTCTTGAGGGCTGGGGGTGGGGGAATGATGATGAAGCAAGCTGGGAAAATGTGTTGGAAAAGCAACTTCTACTGGTGCAACTAGGGTGGGGGTGATAAGAGCATCTGCCTCAGAGGCAATCTGGATAGGGGTGCAAACATAAGTCTCAAAGGTTTTCTTGATAATATTTATTCAGGCAGTATTCACTTGCTTCAGGATTTATTTCCAGTTGGAACAAGTGGACATGTTTTTAAGGTAGTAGATTGAAATCCAGGTATCGGCTTATTTGGAGACTTGGTGAGACTTGCTTGCAACTTCTCATTGGACCGTTCCCTGCCATTTAGCACAGAATACATCCATCGAATACTGGAGTGACATTGCCAAATTTGGTCAAAGCAGAATTCGAGGTGAGTTTCGAGGTGTACCTGTACTGGAACTGAGCTGGACCAGAATAAAGGCTTATCCAACACCTGTGAGTTTAGCTGTGGGTCCAGTAAGCACCCCTGATGTTTTAGGCCATGTCAGGCAAGCATAGAAACCTTCTGGGCTGGCATGACATGACAAAGCCATTATGCCAACTTGAAGACAACTTGAAGAGTCAGATGGCACCCTAGGAGTTGCCAGTTGCTATCCATCTACCTATCTTCTATCTATCATGTTTTCCATTAAAACAACTTCCCCATTATCCACTGAGCCCAATCATTTCAATGGGGCTATTCCAGATCACATAGCTTGTGAACTGTCATCTCATTTGGCAAAATTAGATCTGGAAGAATAAACTACTTCATTCTTCTAGCTCATTAAATACAAGGGGAACCACGATAGATGCATATTTTAATGAAGCAAATGATTACATTTCATATGATGGCAAAATCATATACTGTATACTGGATTGCGGACTGAACCTTGTTTCAGCCGTGCTTCCCAATGGCAATATTTGTTGCATGATTTGAGTAGTATTCTGTTAATCTAAAATGACAGTAATAACAGATAGGCAGACATGGACATTGGCTAGAGCACAAATGGCATAAGGGTAAGACTCAAAGTGAAGACAACTGACAATACTCCAGAGCACATAATTGTGCCTATTGCATGGTGGTGCAGGCAGCAAAGAAGGCTTACTTTGCTGCCTCCATTGTGTATCCATCCAGCAGAACTCTTTCGGGTGGTCTGGGAGCTGTTAACACTCTTTGCAGCCTGGTCCCCTCAAAGACTCACTGTGACCTTTTTGTATCACACTTGGAGGACAAAATTACTTGTCTCTGCAGCTAACTTGACATTGTTATTGAGGTGTCTGATGCCACCATCTGCCCAATGTGGTGGGATCGATTTCAGTTACTGCGGCCTGATGACATGGACAAAGTGCTTGCAGCAATGCAACTGACCACATACTCTCTCAATCCTTGCCCCTCCTGGCTAATAAAAGCTAGCCGAAGGGGTATGACTGGGGGGTCCAGGGAGTGGTAAATGCCTGTGTGTGAAGGGGTGATTCCTGCAGTCCTTAAGGAGGCAGTAGTGTGACCACTTCTGAAGAATCCCACTCTGGACCAATGGTACTTGACAACTACTGCCCAGTCACAAACACCCTTTTCTTAGGGAAGGTACTTGAGAGGATTGTGGTGGAGGATCTGCAGGCACTCTTAGAAAATACTGATTATCTAGACCCATTCCAGTCTGGGTTTCGACCTAGTTATGGGATCAAATCAACCTTGGTTGCCCTGATGGATTACCTTTATCAGGAGAAGGACAGGATGACTGTGACCCTGTTCATTCTGCTCGATCTCTCATTGGCTTTTGATACCATTGACCATGGTATTCTCCTGGATCGACTCCATGGGCTGGGCATTGGAGTCACTGTGTTACACTGGTTCTGTTCTTACCTGTGGGGTCAATTTCAGAAAGTAGCATTGGGTGACTATTCCTCGGCCCCATGGCAATCGCGCTATGGGGTTCCACAGGGTACCATCTTGTTCCCAATGTTGTTCAACATCTATATGAAGCCACTGGGAGCATTCATCAGGGGATTTGAAGACAAGTGCCATCAGTATGCTGATGACACTCCGCTATGTCTCCCTGTGACATCTGAATCAGGTGAGGCTTTGCAAGTTCTGGATCAGTGCCTAGACTCAGTGATGGGCTGGATGAGGGCCAATAAACTGAAGCTGAATCCTGGCAAGGTGGGAGCCCTGTGGGTGAGTGGTTCCCAAGTCTGGGAGATAGGCTCATTGCCTGTTTTGGATGGGGTTGCATTCCCTTTGAAAGATCAGGTTCATAGTCTGGGGGTACTCCATCATTGTTGCTGGAGTCCCAAGTGACTGCAGCTGCTCGGAGTGCCTTTTACCAGCTTTGACTGGTTCACCAGCTATGGCCTCTCCTGGACAGGGATAGCTTGACCACAGTAGTACAGGTGCTAGTAACCTCAAGACTGGATTACTGTAATGTATTCTATGTGGGGCTGCCCTTAAGGCTGTTCTGGAAGCTGGAGCTAGCGCCGAATGCAGCAGCTCGGCTATTGTTGGGAGCTGCACCCTTTCAGCATGCAACTCCTTTGCTAAGGGAACTGCACTGGCTGCCTATAGTACCAGGCCAAGTTTAAGGTTTTGGTACTAGGGTACAAAGCCCGAAACAACTTGGGTCCAGGGTACCTGAGAGAACGCCTTCTTCCTTATCAATCTGCCCAGTCACTGAGGTCATCGGAGGGCATATTCCTGGTGGTTCCATATGGACCTATGGCCTGATTGGAGTCCACCCAGAGAAGAGCCCTCAGTGTTGTCGCTCCATAAGGGAGTGGGGAAATCACGCAGCCACACAAAAGCACTCCTTTGGGCCCACAATCTCCTTTTTCGGCAACAACGCCCATTCCACAGAGAATCAAATTACTTTAAGTTACACAACAATCACACAAACTCATGATGCTGCCACTGCTAATGATAATATCGTATGATTGATGATATCCTCAGAGCCACACAGGCAGGGTCAGATCAAGGCCATGATGCACCCTGGGGCTAGCTGTCTGTAGTGACCACCTACTGTGTCCTCAACACTGAACTCTCTCTCTCTCTGTCTCTCTCTGTCTCTCTCTCTCTCTCTCTCTCTCTCTCTCTCTCTCTCTCACACACACACACAGTCAACAATGTTCAATAATAATTTAAAAACATTTTTCACTACATACTTCAGTGGAAATCATCTTCCATGTTTCCCTGGAGCAAAAGACTAATATCTCTTCCATGGTAGAGAACTTAACACAAGCTTCCTAGTTTAGAGCATACAGCAGGCAGCTGAGAAAACTTAAACACACATAGAAGCTCTCTCCCTCTCCCTCTCTCTCTCTCTCACACACACACACACACTCAAGAAAGAGACACAGAGGGACTCATTTAGAAACAATAGCCAAATAGGACACACACATACACAGCCAATGCTGGCCCAGGACATTTTGCTGCATGAGGAAAGCAAATGCCTCACATTTTTTCACTGGATGATCTGGCCCAGTCACTACCTCTAAGCCTACCTTACTTCACAGGATTGTTGTGAGGATAAAATGAAGAGGAGGATCATGTACAGTATACTACCTTGGCCTCTTTTTATGAAAGGCAGGATATAAATGTAACAAACAATAAATTCCCCAGCCAAGTGGTGCATCAAGTTAATTTTAGATCCTGGACTTAGGGTCCTATGCAGGTCTAGACAGAAAAAAGTCCTACAACTCCCAGCATTCCCCAGCCAGTCATGCTCCCACCAATCAGTTTCATGGGATGACCCCAGGCTTCCTCTCTCATAATACTAGAATATGGGGTCATCCCATGAAGCTGATTGGTGGGAGATTCAGGACAAATAAAAAGAAATACTTCTTCACACAGCGCCTAGTTAAACTACACAAGATGCAGTGATGGCCACCAGTTTGGATGGCTTTAAAGGGGGATTGGACAAATTCATGGAGGAGAAGGCTATCAATGGCTACTAGTCCTGATGGCTTGTAATGCTATTTACCTGAAGAAAATAATCTCTGAAGCTGCTATTTTCCCTGGAAGGCAAGCTGCTTATTTTGTTCACAGCAGCTTCCCATCCTCTGCCTGCCAACAGCAAGGTGAGTTATTTTCAGTGGGGAGCATGGCATGAGAGCTGGGGAAGGGTTAATTCACCATTCCTCACATCGCAGTCTTGATTTGGCTCACTTGTCCACCCACCACCACTACTAATTTTTTAAAAATAATTAAAGATAGAGAAATGTGATAGTTTCACTCTCATTGAAGTATCCAAACTGGTGTGTATATCATAAAACAAATATTAAGTAAAATAAATTAGAACAATACAATACAAATACAGTGAAATAACCGATATAATAAGACCTCATGAACTCCCCCCGCACAGCCCCCCACCAGTATAATAAGCACAGTCTCAAAAAAGAAGTCTCAAAACACAATCCTACCAAACAATGCTAACACATCAAATATAAAGCCACAGAGCAACCTGCGTATATCAATGTTCAGGTAACATTGTTCAGTATCTTTCTAGTAAAGGAAGGTCTTCATCAGCAGATTAAAAAACTAGTAGGAGAGGAGGACAGGTGAGTCCTACTTGGGAGAGAGTTGCATAACATGGGTTGCACTAGATGGGCTTTCTCGTCTGCCACAACAGAGAAGGCTCTGCTCCCCTCTCTCATAAGTTTCTTTTCTCAGCCTAAAGGATGGTACAATTAGCATTCTGGTGGTCATCCTTCCCATCCCCCTCAGTTCCAAGTTGCTTATTTGGAAACTTTCAGAATGTGATGTACTGTACACTCCTTTGAATAGTTTAATTGCCAGGAAATTGCTAACATATTAAAAGGCCTACCTGCTCACTGTTCAACAGGCTTTTGTATTTCTTTTTATTAAAGCTTGTTTTTACTGGTTTTCATATGAGATCCTCAGGCTAACATTCATTCCTGAAGTAACAATTGGACATAGAATGTGATGATATTTACATCATGTTTCCCTGAAGCTGGACCATGTCAATAGCACAACATTCTTATGTAGTGCATTGCTTTGGCATCTTCCCATTCTGAGTCTGTGGAACCTCTTCAAAGGGACAGATTGTACCAGAAGGGACTTGGTAATTCAGACAGAACCATTTCAGCTGACGTTTCTGCACCCAACCAATGTGTTCTAATATGTGAAATTGTAATCCTCCCCAGGTACATGGGCTTTTACATAAAATAGGAGCTGACAGGAACCATACCGCCATATGCTACTGAAATGCATGATGCAGAACTACCTTTGCATACTGAACAGGCAAAAGGAGCAAACATCCTTTCTCACCATTTTGTCTCTTCAATGAGAGTTTTCAAGTCTTGCTCAAGGTTTGCATGTTGCTACTGTGCTGCTAATTATCGATGGATCTGATGTGTTCTTAAAGATCATCCCAGTCTCCTAACTGAGCGTTGCCTGTTTCAAAAATCTTAGTAGATGGTAAATGTCATTGCAAATAGAAATCTTTCTTATATCGGCACTGAAAAGTACCCAGATTACTGAATCCTGCAGTGATTAGGGATTTAATTTAAAGTCCTCTACAAGATTTTGATAGCAAGCTGTATTCGGTAGTGATATTCTTGCACTAATATTATGTGTGACTGTGGCTTCTGTTACACTCTTTTTGTGCTAATATAAAGTTGTATTTGTGCAAGAGTAGCATTCTTCTTTTTCCTGTTTCTCAGGATAGTTATATCTTGCAACGTTTCCAAACAAGGGGCTTTAGAAGCTTCTTGGCAGCCTTTCCCATAGCTGACTCCTTTAGCTTTTGAGTTCTATTCTACTGCATGCTTTAGTGTTCCTGAACCTGGTGTCCTCCAGATGTTTTGGACTGCAACATGCAGAATTTCTGATCATTGGCCATGCTGGCTGGGGCTGATGGGATAAACATCTGGAGGGCATCTGACTGCAGAAGGCTGATTTAGAAGTATGGCAGGTGGGAGGTGAGGCACATTGGTGAGCATTATGATGATGTCATGACAGAAATATGGCAGCTGGAACTCTGCATATTTGCAAAGGAAGTATGGGAAGTTTGACACAACATGCTGCTTCTGGTAACCAAAAATTGGTGCCATTTGAAACTGATGGAAGAGTATTACAGTGCCTCCTTAGCTTTCTTTCCTTTCCTCTTTCTTCTGTGAGATGTGGTACTGTCCACAGGGAGGCCATTGGAACTGGTATGTGTGTGGAGAGATGCAATTCAAAAACCATGGGGTGTTCACGGTAAGGATTACATCAGTACAGAAGCGCCCTTGGTGATGTGGGTTTTATTTGTACTCTGCAAATGGAATGGAATCACCACCACCCCTATAGTGACTAGAATGTAACATTTGATTTTAAATGGCTCTGCATTCTGCATACCCATATTCACAAGTGGTCCATATCACTTGAATGGTAATGATGAAAAAATGATCACTTGTGAAAATGGCCTTAGAAATTCTGAGGCAATCAGGAAACTGCAGCAGGAAAGACCACTCACATTTGGGGTCTTTGGCCAAAGATGGTGCCTAAACTTTTATATGCTCTGAGGCACCAAGCGGGTCTTGCCACTTCTTTATCTTCTACCCAATTCCTCTAATAGCCCTCCCATCGTTCCCTTCTGCCTATAGTGGAATCTTACTTGGTTGCAACAACTGGATAAGTTGTTCAGATTTGTTCAGTACCTGAAGCACTTAGGGCACCATCCTGTCGGGATGCCCGTAAACCCCTTAACTCAGAGGCTTATGGGCATCCAATGCAGAGCAGGAGGAGCAGTGGAGGTGATCTTTGCCCCTTCCATCTTCCAGCTCTGCATTTTCACTAGATGGGCTTTTCCGCCTGCCTAACCGTAGCGTATTGGAGGAAGAGGGAAGGAGACTGGCGCGGCTGCAGGATAGCTCATATCCTGGCCTCCTCAGTCTCCTCCCCTCCCCACCTCCTTTCCCCCCTCTCCAAGGTCACTTTCAGTACCTTGGAGAGCAGCCAACATGGTTCTTTCCACATCGGCTGCGAGGCGGTGGGAGTGGGGGTGGGGTGGGGTTGGTTCTCCAGTTCCCAGCTCCGAGGTTGGAGCGCAGTCTCCAACCTCGGATTTGGGAACCCCAAAAATACTATGGCCTTCTGACACTGCCTAGGGGCCATAGGATCGCTCCCTCCGATATGTGGATTGCAAGGAATTAGCTTTCTCTTTCATTCAGAATGACAAACCTTGGCTTTGATGGGTTACAAAAAGTCTGAAAACAGTAAACGGAGCTTATGTAGAGCCCTTTAGGCTTTGGTAGTCTGCCACCAGCCTCCTCTTAAATCAAGAAGGACATCCAACTTGAGTTAAATTGCAGCAATCACTTTGGATTGGAGTCAGGGTCTGTCCTTTGGAGCTCAGCTGTAAGCCTCAAGATTAGCCAACTCTTCAAATTATTCTAATAGTAAAGAACATCTTGGTAATGTGTAACCAATGGTATCTTAAAGCATAGGACACATGCTATGAACTTGGAAAACATGCAAATTAGTTGAACTATAAGAACTTACATTTCTATAATTCCAAAATCTAGGCCAGGAAGCTGTTGTTCTGACCCATAGTTTCAAACCACGACATGGCAACTGGACAGGGCCTCTTCCAGGAAAACACACACACACACACACACACACACACACACTCATCATGGAAATAGCATGTTTACATGAAAAGCAGTTCTCAATACACAGTCAGCAGCAAGATATTGTGTGTGTGTGTGTGTGTGTGTGTGTGCGCGTGCGTGCGTGCGTGCGTGTGCATATATACATACAAACAAACAAACAGTGGTAGATTGTTATGCTGATATATTGGACTGGCATCTCTTTTTGTCTGTGTGTCTGTAAATGTTTTATTGATTTGGGATCAACAATAGTCCTGCTTGTTCATTCACATTATACTAGCAAAATGTTTTAGGACACCTTCCCCCCAAACTCTTTGTTTTCCAAGTTTGAGTCCACAATGTGCTTTTTTCACAGAAAATATTACCTTTTGTCCACATCTGTATACTCTAATGGAGGACAAATACTTGCGTGTGATCAGCATTCCAGCAGAAATGTCAGGTCTAAACACAGAAGTGATAACAGCAGTGTACATGCACCAGTGGAAACTTTCAGTATGTGCTGGCATTGCTTGAAAAGTGTGGAAGACACATGGAGCATTTTGGCTGTGGAAGATATTGCAAAGTGTGGTTTGGGGATCTTTACTTGAGTCTTGAGAGACAGAAGATGCTAAAAAGATGAAAGGTGCATACATTTCCTGCACAAGTTTCCTTTATTCTATGAAGATGTACAGTGAATATAATGGGATTCTTGGGAGGGTACAGCCAACCTCCTTTGTTACAGAATGGTAATCACCTTATTTTCCTTCTATTCCCAGACTCATTAAGTCTGTTCTTTCTGTTGTCTCTGCTTGCCTAACCTCTATTAAAGTTATTCCCAGAAGGTCATATTTTATCCAGATGAGTTATCTCAGTCTTATATACCTTGAGCGTTGCACTTTTGATTTTGAAGATGTTTCAATTGTTCTTCCACTTGATTATCCCTGTTAATGTCCCCCCTCCTCCTATTATTATTATTATTATTATTATTATTATTATTATTATTTTATTGCAAATCTAATCCTCCAGTAATTAGAGAGGAAATATAACAACTTATTATTATCTGCTATTGTTATTATTGTTACGGTTTAAAGAGGCCAGTTCCAGAATATTAATATATCGTCCAAACAACTTTTCCTGAAACAAAATGGATAATTTTTTGGCAATGCAAATTACAAGTATGTGGGCTTGATCTGGATCAGGGCTCTCCAACCGTGGGTCCTCAGATGTTGCTGGACTACAGCTTCCAGAATCCCTTGCCATTAGCCATACTGGCTGGGTCTGCAGGGAGCTGTAGGCCAGCAACATCTGGGGACCCAAGGTTGGAGAGCCCTGACTGGATTGAGACCACAATGGGTGGAAAAGGGTTAAAGCTCTCCATTCCCCACACTAAGGTCCTGATCTGCATTTTGCCTCCTATGGTAACTTTTGAGTAAGAAAAAAGACATGGCTGCTAGGCATGTCTTTAAAGCAATCCTATACATATATATTCAGAAGTATATGTGAACCGCCCAGAGAGCTTCGGCTGTGGGGCGGTATATAAATGAAATAAATGAAATGAAATGAAGTAAGCCCCATTAAGTTCAATGAGGCTTACTCCCAGGTAAATGTAATTTTAGGCTCTTGAGGGCACCAGATTTATGTATATAAATATAGGTTCCTGATCCTCACAGTTATGGTGGAAATAATTACCATAGCTTCATAAATTCATCCATGCATAAACAATTTCAGTCCATTTATCAAACCGCATGATTAAATCTAATGATGAACATTTTTGATAGGGCGAAACTGGTGTTTTTACATTTAAAGAAGTCTAGAATATGACCAACGAGGTGCAATATAGATACAACAAATGACTGCTCAGTATCATTATCTATTTCTAATAGGGCTCTCTAGGCTGAAAATGTTTCCACCCCTGATTCTACTCTTATACCACACAGAGCTTGGGCCAAGAGTCCCTCACAGCCGTTTGCATCAGGGGAAGTTCTTTAATTCAGTCGTGCCAGGATAGCTGAAGGCACAAACATGGGGAAACATGGACTACCTAGTTAGTAGCTGAAGGGCAGCACGCTCTGGACTCATCCATCTGCCAGAAAGCCAACTCTGGCTCCCAGGAAGAACATCAAGGTGAGGGGGAGACATTTCTTCTCTGATGGGTATAGGCTGATGTTTTATTGTTTTGTTGTAGTATGCTGTTCTTCTACTTATTAGATTTTATGGAATTTTAATGTGGTTTTAATGTGGCGTTTTATGATACGTTAGCTGTTTTTGTGGTTTGTAATTATAACCTGCTAGGGGAGAATTTTTGATTCTGAGATGTGGCATAGAAATCCTTAAAATCAATCAATCAATCAATCAATGGCTGAAAATCACCTCTGCAGGTCAGGTGGCAGAGTTTGGAATGAATACGAGTTTGTTGATATCTCATTCCGTGTTGATTCTCCCTTAACCAGTGAGACCGTTGATAGTGTGGGTTGTACAAGCAGAAAGGGCAGCCTAGTGCAATGCACTTACTGCACTGCACTCTGTGTGGGGCTTCCCTTGAGACTGGTGTGGAAACTACAGCTTGTGAAGAATTCAGCAGATAAGGTTGCTGACTGGGGGAGCCTACTGGGAACATGTTATACCTTTGCTCAGAGAACTTCACTGGCTGCCAATATATTACTGGGCCAAGTTCAAGATGATGTGATTGACATGTAAGGCCCTAAACAACTTAGGCCCATACTTCCTGAGTGCCCATTCACTGTGATCTACAGATCAGGGCCTCCTGGTTGTTCTGTCACCTGCACAGGGACATCTGATGGCAACCAGGGGGAAGGCCTTTTCTGTTGTGGCACCTCACCTTTGGAATTCTCCCCCCCCCCCTGCAGTGGAATGGAGGCCATCCTTGATGGTGTTTAGGCCCCTGTAAAATTTATCTGTATGCCCAGGTATTTGCTGATTTTAATACCTAGCTTGGTAGATTTTCTTTGGGTTGTTTTTTTTTTATACCGTTGTATTTTAATTGTAATTGTTGTTTTAATGCATTTCGTACACTGTCCTGCGATTTTATAATGAAGGGCTGTATGTAAAGATTTAAATGAATAAATAATAGTATCTTTTGTGATGTGCTCACTGCTCACCGGGCCCAGCCTCCTAACACACACACCTGCTACTTATGCTTCCCCAAACTCTTGGAGAGCACAAGCTCTCTCACTTCAAGCAGGCAATCATAAAGGCTTTCTGAATTTCACAGGCAACACTCTCTGTAGATTAGAACAGGGGTGGGCAGACTTCAGGCTTTCAAAACCCACTTCTGTTTTGGCTAGAAACCTGAGATTCACCAACTGGAGCCCGATGGAAAAGACAGACACTTCGGACTAAAGAATTCCGAGCACAGAAATTTGTTCTGAGTCTCCAAAATAAATGGAGTTCACAGTCCTTCCACACAAAAATCCTCCCCTGATTCCTCCAAGCCCTTTTTTATTTCAGCAGGATAACTCAGGGCGTGGGAGAGATCATATTGTTGTTGCTATTGTTGAACAACTGGGAGACAGAAATCCTTGCTGGTCTGTTGCAAATGACGCAGAGCTCTACCGGGAGATCCAGATCTCTCTTCCACCCGCCCCTGAATTAGGACATCTTTCCCAAATCCGCCACAGGAGCAGGGTCTCTCCTTTTGTGCTGGCCACCCGGGAATGTCAGCAGCCAGCGGCATGAGAGAGAGATTTTAACTGCCTCTGAACTTCTAGGTGTGACACTGGGATTGCTTACCAGTCTCTGGGCCTCAGGTAATCCTGCCATGTCATCCACTAGTAACCGGCATGTTTTGAATGTAACACTCTTCTGTCCCCAGTGGTACAGCTAGATAATTTTAGACCCTGGACTTAATGGTCTTATGGGGGTGGGAGAAGCTTTAGTTAGTCATGTGTATTACTTCAGTTGTGAAGAACGCAACTAACGTTTCTCTTCTCCTTCTCCTTCCCCTCTCACTGCCATTCCATATTTTACAACTGCTTCTACATTCCTTATATGTTAGAGGAGAAAACAGCAACCCTGTTTACTAACCTTAATTATTTATTTATATATTCTCTCTCTCTCTCTCTCTCTCTCTCTGAACGTGTGCGATTTCACATTTTAAACTCACTGAAATCATGGCATCATCATGACTGCAGCAATAAAATCGAGTTTGCTTCTGCTGCCCTGATGCTAAACACATTTACTGGGGAATAAGCATCATTTTGTTAAACAAAAGGATAATTTATATATATTTTTTTACAGTAAAAGGAATAAAATGACCATCTGTAACCATGTACATGCCCAGTCAGCTGCCCCAACTATAACATGTTTTTTTAAAAAAAATAAGAAAGAAAAAATGTGGTGGTGATCACCATTAGCACTGGTGTGAGCCCCAGCATGCCCTGGTGTGGACACTGGGTCTATTTGCTACCTGCCTCCCATCACCTGCCCTTCTCTGGGTGGTCATTTGGGGGCCTTCTGGTCTGAGGAGCTCTGGACCTTGGCACCACTGTCTATCCCTGAAAAACTCTCATGCCTGATCTTTGAAGAAGTTTTTCGAAAGACGCAGTAACTCCATGGTGGCGTCATCGCAAATGTCTATAACAGTGCGTCAAGATAAAAAATACAGAAGCTGAGCTCATTCATCATTCTCGATTCCTGCCGCCTGGATCTGAAAGTCTCTTAACACACTCTGATGCCGCATTTCCCCCACTGTTCTCCTTTTCCAAATGAGCTGCACCATATTGGCTAATGGGCACAATAGCATCCTCAGATGCCGCGAAGACAGCTCACGTCAACCCAGGCATTTCTGTATCTGATTCACTGCTTCCCACTGAGGAGTCTAAGTGACAGTGTTAGGTGTGCATGTGACTACATGGCAACATGGAGGAGAGGTGGCTTATGTGCTTGGTACTGGACACCTGCTGCTGTGTAACAGACAGCCTGATCCTATACAGTAATACCTTGGATTGAAAGTAACTTGGTCTGAGAGCGTTTTGCAAGACAAGCAATTTTTAAAAATAAATTTTGACTTGATAAACAAGCGACGTCTTGCAATACAAGCGTAGGGATGTAACTGCTCGCCTCGAGCGGGTGTAGTGGACCGAAATCGGCTCCGCTCACGCCCGCCAGGGACTCGCTTTGATATAAGAGTGTTTTGGAGTACAAGCACGGTTCCGGAGCGAATTATGCTTGCAATCCAAGGTATTACTGTACATCTGAATAGCTGCAATGCTTACAAGATTAGCTTTGCTGAAGCAGCCATGGTAGTATCCAGTGCTATGCAAGCGGTGTGTGTGTGTCCTCCTTTACAGAGGACAGCCCTCTATTTGAAGGGATGTCCAGTCCAAGTCTGCTTTAAAGATAAAAAACAAAAAGAAGGGAGAGCAGGGGTCTTGAAGGTGCCCATCAGCAGTTACAACTGGATAGCATTATGAGCAGGCACACAGATCTCACAGTTTTCCCCACTATGTTGAGATGTATGGTACTCCTATTAAATTATAATAATAATTTCTAAATTTGCATCTATACATATAAATTAGCAGATGCAAACCTTTATGTAAAACTCTTGTCCTCTTTTATTGGTGATGCACTTCCTCTTTTTTTTTTTGCAACATGTAGTTAGTCACCATACTTGCAAGGAAAGCAGAACCAGTAAACTCTGATCTCCACCTGCCTTTCTCCAGCTAGGCTGCCTTACAAAGGGGTTTTCAATGGCTCTGCTTCTTCCCTGGCCTGGTACAAATGCCGTTACATGGTAGTGATGTAGTGCATAGTGTTGGGGCCAAGAGGCAACTGCTACTTTAATATCACTGATGGAGGCTGCTGTATTAGTGCTAGTGCATTGCCACATTGTGGGGTCACACTGATGCCAATGCCCTTGCGTCCAGTCTGATGCCAATGGCCACCAGGAATTTACATGACAATGGGATCAGGCTGTTAGTATTGCTGTCATGCCCCTGCCCATGGGCAAAGCGTTATAGCAGTAAGTATGTGAGGAGAGGGGGGAGTGTGAGAGGAGTGCAGAATGCTAAGATGTCTGCTGATTGGCTGAGACAGTTAGAAGGGGTGTGTGAAGCCTGTGATATATAAACACTGGGTGGTGCTGTTCAGGAGGGAAGTCTGTGATGAGTTAGGAGAGATGGGGGGAGAGAAGGGGTTTTTGTGAGAGGGTTAAGGAGTCAGAGTAGTCTGAGGGGAATCTGAGGGGGAGTTTTGAGGAGAGGGAAGAGGGGGAGAGAGGGTTGAGAAGTCTGAGTGGAGTTGGGAGCGAGAGTCTTGTCTGGGAGGGTTAGAGAGAGGGCGGGAGTTTTCAATGTTTAGAATCTCTAAACATTATCTGCTTCCCTACCTTTAATTGTAAATAAATAAACTTGTTTCCTTTTAAAAATTAAAAGGAGTGGTCTGAGTTAGTTACCCTGAAGGGGTTGGTGGCAGCGGAGGAGTGATAAAGGGCTTGATTTTTGAAGTGCTTGCTGAGGTGGTAGGCTGGGCAAGGTGGAGGCAGAAGGAGGCCTGACAGGTGGTGCATATGCGGTGCGATATGAATCCTAAGAAAGGGGGGATTTGATTCCTAAACCTGGGATAAATCTCTGAGGAGGAAAAGATCCAGTTTTAAAACGCTATTGTGAGGGAAAACATTCAGAAGGCAAAGCTGAGGACAGTATACTGTTGCTTCTGAGGGGGGGAAAAAAACAGATGCTGGCTGAGGTCAGAGGCCAAGTCTGCTGTTATAATAACAAGTCTCTGTGTTAAGAAGTTTAAGTCTCTACAATTGGGAGGGAAATTTGTGAGAGAAATTAAACAGTTCTGTGATCCAGTATGGCAGAAATTTGGAATTTAAAAAAGGAAGCTCTGATTGAGAAATGTAAACAATTGAAGTTACAGCATGAGGGAAAAACGGTGGAGGAATTGAAAGCGATATTAATTAGATACCCAGCACAAGAACCTGAGGGAATATTTGAAAGAAATCCTAATCCAGGTGTGGCAGATCCCAGTTATTTAGAAGTCCTGAGAGGGAAAAAGAGATGAGACAAGAGGCAGAAAAGTTGAGAATACAGACTGAACAAAGAGAAAAAGAATTGCAAATTGCAATGGAAAGGGTCAAATTGGAACAACAGCGAATCCAAAATGAGGAGAAATAGAAGGATGTCGAGAGTGAATCTTTGAAAACTAGAAAGATTTCACCAAAAGATTTCAGCCCTTTCCCCTCAGGAGATGATTCAGAGCTATTCCTGAGCAATTTTGAGAGAGCAGCACAGGCCTGGGTGCTCCCAAAAGCAGAATATATGCATTATATTCCTAGTTTAATTAAAGCAGAGCTGGCTGATACCAAGCTTTGCCCACAGATAATCCTATCACTTATGACATGTTTAAGGAAGCAGTCTTTCAGAGATTCAGGTTAGGGCCTGAACATTTTAGAAAGGCATTTAGAGCTTGTCAGCTCCAGGCGGGAAAATCTTACATGGATTTGGCAGCAAACTTGACCAACCTGTGGAATAAGTGAATGGACACTGAGGAGCTACAGATGTGAAGAGAGTGGGGGAGTTGATGGTTTTGGATCAATTTTTATTCAGATTACCAGCTGAAATAAGGTTATTAGTGAAAGACCAAAAGTTTAAGAACGTTTCTGAGGTGGCTGTTTATGCTGACCGGCTGACACTGAACCATGGGGGATGGTCAGGCCAGGAGTTCCAAAGTGGCTTTTATAAGGCTGCTGTCAAAAGGGAATCTAAAGGGCAGTTTAAAAAAGAACCGTTAAAAGCCTCACAGATAAGCCAAGTGCCCAAGAGTGAGACCACATATAAGGCATCCTATAATACTTCTCCTAATAAAGATCTGGATAAGAGGTGTTTTAAATGTTTAAAGTGGGGCCATATACAATACAACTGTGTAGAAAATGAAGCAAAAACAAGTCCCAGTGTCTCAATGAAAACTGTAAAGGTGGAAGAAACCACAAATAATAATAATACAGTTCTGTCGTGTAGAACTCAAGAGAAATCAAGACTTAGATTCTGATCTCTATGAGTTTGTGACTTTGAATGAGGAGTAGGTGTTAGCTTTCTTGGATTCAGGAGCTAGAATTTCCCTCATAAAGAATGATTGGGTAAAACCAGGCGAGTAATAATAAGAGGTGTGAAAGGCAAGCCATGTGAAATTCCTCTGGTAAAAGCTAAAATCATGTGGAGAGGAAAGGAGTATATATACCCCCCTGGCAAACCTGAAATGCAGACTGAAGGGGCAGGATGATAGGCAAATTGTCAAGAAGCACCTGATTACTTTGAATGAGTTTAAATCTCCAGGGCATAATGAACTGCATCCTACAGTAATAAAGGAACTGGCAGAGGAACTCTCAGAATCACTGTATATTATCTTTGAGAAATCATGGAAGGACAGGTGAAGTGCCAGATGACTGGAGGAGGGCAAATGTTGTTCCTATCTTCAAAAAGGGCAAGAAGGAGGAACCTGGGAACTATAGACCAGTCAGTCTGACATCAATCCCTGGGAAAAATTTGGAGCAGATTATAAAGAAGTCAGTCTGCAGTGAAATCAATGCAGTGATTACTAGAAGCCAGCATGGATTTGTCAAGAGCAAATCCTGCCAGACTAATCTGATCTCATTTTTTGATTGGGTAACCTCCCTTGTGGACTGTGGGAATGCTGTGGACATAATATATCTGGACTTCAGCAAAGCTTTCGACAAAGTGCCTCATGATATCCTGATTAGCAAGCTAGCTAAGAGTGGGCTAGATGGAACAACTATCAGGTGGATCCACAATTGGCTACAGAATCAGACTCAAAGAGCGCTTATCAATGGTTCCTTCTCAAACTGGGGAGAGGTAACGAGCGGGGTACGACAGGGCTCGGTCCTGGGCCCAGTGCTCTTCAACATTTTTATTAATGACTTGGATGAGGAGGTGCAGGGAATGCTTATCAAATTTGCAGATGACACAAAGTTGGGTGGAACAGCTATTACTCTGGAAGACAGAAACAAAATTCAAAGCGATCTTGATAGGCTGGAGCGCTAGGCCGAAAACAACAGAATGAAATTTAATAGGGATAAATGCCAAGTGCTGCACCTAAGGAAAGGAAACCAAATGCAGAGTTACAGAATGGGGGACACTTGGCTCAACAATACTACAAGTGAGAAGGATCTTGGAATTGTGGTAGATCACAAACTGAATATGAGCCAGCAATGCGATGTGGCTGCAAAGAAGGCAAATGCTATTTGGGGCTGCATTAATAGAAGTATAGCTTCCAAATCACGTGACGTGATAATTCCCCTTTACTCGGCACTGGTTAGGCCTCATCTTGAGTACTGCATCCAGTTCTGGGCACCACACTTTAAGAAGGATGCAGACAAACTGGAGAGGGTTCAGAGGAGGGCAACAAGGATGATAAAGGGACTGGAAACAAGGCCCTATGAGGAGAGACTGAAAGAACTGGGCATGTTTAGCTTTCAGAAGAGGAGACTGAGGGGAGATATGATAGCACTCTTCCAGTACTTAAAGGGTTGTCACACAGAGGAGGGCCAGGATCTCTTCTTGATCATCCCAGTTTGCAGGACACGGAATAATGGGCTCAAGTTACAGGAACCCAGATTCCACCTAAACATCAGGAAAAATTTCCTGGCTGTTAGAGCAATAAGACAATGGAACCAACTACCTAGGGAGGTGGTGGGCTGGAGGCATTCAAGGTGGAGGCATTCAAGGTGCAGCTGGACAGCCATCTGTCAGGGATGCTTTGACCTGGATTCCTGCATTGAGCAGGGGGTTGGAATCGATGGCCTGGTAGGCCCCTTCCAACTCTACTTTTCTATGATTCTATGATTCTGTGATCCATGAACTGGGAGTGAATGATGATGACCAGGATACTCCTTTCATAATTGGGCGAGACTTGATGGGGGATGGTGCCCAGATTTTAGTAGTGACAAGAGGGCAAGAGAGGAAGGCTCTGTGTGAGAGAGGAGGGATACAGGTGAATACAGTGTTCATAATGCTTGAATGTTCATAACTTTGAACATTTGGAAATTGTCAGAGAGTCTGGGTTCAGATTGAATTGTGGCTGCCATATACAGTATTAGTTCCAGTAAAGCATTGCCTGCCATTATCACTTAAGGCACAATCCTATGTATGTTATCACTTAAGGGTGCACGTCCTACAGCTTAGGACTTTATTTAGGACTTTTAAAATTATTATTATATTATTTTATTATAGGATTTATTTCTGTCTAAAGATGCATAGGATTGCTTCCCCCCCTTTTAAAGATGCATCAGTGACTTACTTAGAAACACCTTTCAAGTTTGGCTTGAAGGCATTCTGTAAAACTAAAAGAAAAAGTTAGAATAAAATAACTAACTGCAGGGTATTTAACTCAAAGAGCATTTGCTCTGCAGCCTCTGAGCGCAAGAAAAAACAAGAGAGAGAGAGAGTTTAATAATTGTCTGAGTAGGAGTTAATTAACATCATGAATTTAGTTAAAAAGGCATTCAGCATTTTACCTAGAGTATATGCATTGTCTTTACATTTCATTTATATGCAAAATGGTTCCTTGTTGCATCTGCATGCACTTGTTCTGGTTTTTTATTAGCTTGAAATGGTTTCATTAGCTGATTATAATGAAATCTTTATGTAATACTGTATATATGATGCTTTTACACAATATGAAAAATGGAAATTATTAAAGTTTTTATGACACCAGGAAGTGGGTTAATGTGTCATCTGGTGTTCAATGTGGCGATGCAGGCAGCCTTGTTTCCTTATTGGGGGTGGGGCAGAGAAAAAACAGGCCACATCCAGTTCTCAGCTGAGCAGCAGAAATACAACCTTTTAAGTGTTGGTCACCACTTGACTTTATTAACATCTTGGGAGCTTACTCAAATGAATCCTTGCCCCAAATAGTAAGGTATGGAGAAGATTGTTCTCCTTTCTTGTACAGCTTGTCTACCTCCTAGATATGTAATTGCAAGCATAAAGGTGGAAATAGAGTCGAGATGAGATGGTGTTTAAATGGGCCACATTTATTGATACTCAACGACCTGCAAAGGAATGGAGTGTGGGTTACCCTCATCCGCCCCCCCTGGCTGGTACTGCTGTGCATTGGGCGATGCATCCAAAATCGGAAGGGTGGCACTGCATTTCACCACTGCCCCATTTTACACCATCACAGTGCTGGGAGGCCTTCCCAGTGTCTCCTCTAGTGGTGGGGCCAAGCCTGGAGTCGGCTGGAGGCTCGCTCCGGGCTTGGCCGTCCGCGAGCGGCGGCAGCCCGATCTCGCTCTTCAGAGCGGCGCAGAGAACGCTCCACGCCACTCTGAAGAGCGAGATCGGGCCGCCGGAGAAACCCCCCACGCATGCCCCCCCACCACCGCCGGACCCCCGCCACCCCCACCACCTACCTGGTCTTGCGTGCTGCCGCCGGAGCCACTGCTCCGATGCGCTGGACCCCCGCCCACACTCTGTTTTGGCAGGAGGAACCAGGGCAACAGGGCTTAAACAGCCCTGTTGCCCTGGTTTCCCCCGCAAAAAACAGAGCGCGGGGGTCCAGCGCGATGGAGCAGGCTCCTGTCGCGTCACTTCCTCTGCGCTGGAAGTGCAGCGCTGGAAGTGGGACCCATCGGACAGGCAAGGAAGGCTCTCCGCTCTGCGGAGAGCCCAGGTAAAGCCCGCGGGGGTGGCAGAGAGCCCGGGCGGACACGAGCAGGCCCAGTTCGGGCCTCACTCATGTCTGCCGGGCTACTCGGCTACACCCCTAGCTCCTCCTCTCAGAGTCGTATGACAACAAGCTGGCGAGGTACGAAGGCCTCACAGATGATCCTGATCCCCAACAGACCAAGTCTAAGGACCCAGCAATGTGAAGCCTCGCCTAAAAGGCGCCATGCATGCTCACCAAAACCCTATCTATTCCCTAACCCACACTTACACACATTGGTCATCGCTTGACTTGGTCAACATCTTGGGGTCTTATTCAAATGCCCCCAAACAGTAAGGTATGGAGAAGATTGTTCTCCTTTCTTGTACTGTTTGTCTACCTCCTAGATATGTAATACTCCAGCAGGAGTTGTCCGCTGATCAGTTGCAAGTTGTCCACTGATCAGTTCTGGTAACTCATATATTCATGTTAAGTGCCGTCTCTACCATGGGGTGCCAGTGTGAATATTTGCAGCACAGACTTCCAACTACTGTAATAGTCATTTGCCCTCTCCAGAGAACTCTGCAAATGGTTGTTCTATGAGGGTGGGTAGAGATCTGTAACAGGGAATTCTTGGCACCTTCACCCTCATATGGGAAGCTCCAGCAGATAAGATCATGCTACAATTAAGGAGAAAGAAATGAAATATACATGTACCTGTTGATGCTTGAATACCATGGTGTGATCATTAGTGGAGGTGAAGCATTTTTATACAACACAAACTTTGATTTATGTCTTTATTCATATGTGTACAGAGCATTTTGTATATGCCCTATTCTTGTCACTGTGTGGATTTCAGACCAGTACAATAAGCTGGAAATATACAATATCCAGCCATATTGCATGGTCATTTTAATAAGATTTGAGAAGCCGCACAAAATTGTCTCTGTCAGACTGTTTCCTAGAAGTCTAGGTGTTAATATTCATTTACACTTCCTTTCTGAGACAGCACTGTCCCTGGTGAGGTAATTCTCATTGCCAGAAGTCTTTCATCAGTGTATGCATAATTCACAGTTGGATTATAACGTTACCATGATGAATACAGTGATCCTTCGTTGCAATCGCAGTATTTTTCCGCATTAAGGTAGGCTGAGAGTCCAGCACACAATGAAGAGAAACCAAAACCAAAACCAAAACCTGTGTGTTGAAAAAGATGCCACTGATGGCATAGGCTGCGATCCTACAAAGCTATGAGCTCGTGTGGGTAGGAACTGTGCACATGGCCAGACTCTTTGACGTTTTAGTTTAAAATCAAGTGGCTTGTTTAGTAGTGTGAGCTGCTGTAGCAGAAACTTCAAAGACACCCCGACTGGGCATGCAATCCGCTTCCAATGTGTGCACATAGATTTGTACTATTTCAAGCAGCTTGTTATTTTATAAGCAAAAACCTATATTCCTTGGAACCCTAATCCTGGCTTCAGAAGCTCTATGTGAGACCAAGATTTTTGCTATAAAAAACTTTCCCAAGTCTAGACCCTGACTGCATTCACATTCCCTTACTAACCTGAGTCGTGGGACATATGCAATAGGAATTTGTGATATTTTTGTTTATTTCGTAACTGCTGTCACCCTGCCCTTGAGATGCACTACATCAGGGGTGCAGAACCTAAGGCCTTGGGGACCGGGTGGTGGTGGCCCCCAGAAGACCATACCCTCTTCCCCTGTCCCCACCCCCTTCCCCTCAACCACCAGTCATTTGGAGGTTCCCCCCCCCCCCATTCTAAAAGGTTGAAATGCCTCTCCCAAGGCATGGTTACTGTCAGTAAGAGTTTTGAGCTAAAATATTCTGGTGTTTTGGTGCCTTCTCCTTCTGCATGAGGCACCACCCACTTTGCCTTCAGCGCCACCCTCCACTGGAATGTGGCTTCTCCAAAATGGAATTTGGCCCTCAGGCTGAAAGAGTTTCTGCACCCCTACACATGGTCACCGCACAAGTAGTGGAGTGGAGTGCGGGTGGAGAACAACTTGACATCAGTGGTGGTGAACTGTATCACATGACCTCCTGCTTGTAGCTATTCTGTGCTCATTGACACTATACTCATGTTTATTGGAGCCCTACGGATGCTTCAGAAAGTTGTACTAGTGATGAATGTGACACATTTCTGCCAATAAGATACATTTTGTACTTTGTTCTTGCTGTTGTTTGAGATTGGCTGGCAGATCATAGTTTTGTGTTTCTCTTCTGGGAAAATCTCCATAGTGCCAATAAAAAAAATATGTTTGATTGATTTAAACATCACTGTCTTAGTTTGTGGCTTGCAAAGCTTACAAAAGTACTAAACTTTTTGTGCTTTGTCATTGATTTACTTATTTATATTCCTTAGATACAGCGTGTAAATAAGGCTGGTGCATAAATGCTAACCCAGAGAGGTGAAACTCTGGAGGACTATCTTTTTATTTGTGTCTTCTTTTTCTGTTCTATTGTGGTGATAAATTCTGTATGACTGCACAACAGAAGCAGGCTTTAAATGTCCGTGCCAGAAATGAGCTCAGTGAGGAGGGTCAAGCTAATACAATGTAAAAATTAAATGTCAGTGGGAGAAATAAACCCTTGTGACCCCTGTGAAGGGAGGAAGGGGAGTTACCCTAACTTCCAGCAGTGTAGGCCGGGACAAAAGGTTGCTCGTATTGAACATCAGCCTAGCAAGGTAGGCTGCCACCAGCCCTTACATCCAACTCAGCCTGAGCCAGGGGACTTTCAGACCTTAGAGGACACTCCTAAGCTTATGAAACAAGGGCCCAAGCCGGCACCCTCTATTTCAAAGCCCTAGGCCTGAAACCTTAAACAGCAGCAATAACCAAGAAGGAAGCTCTGGAGTTAGTACCAAAGCTAATTGGAACAAAGCACATTCATTCAAATATGATAGGTGGTAAGTTTATTTACAGAAAGGGAAAAGAAAAGGGATAACATACAAAACAAGCAGAGCAAGGTTTGGAAACAATACTTACAGGGCAAAACAACAAAACTGGCTAAATCTGTCTATACCAGCGTCATGGGTCTTCAATAGAACAGGATCTCAGAAAGCAAAGCCTCCAAAGAAAACCCTGGATAGGGCAAAATGAAAGCAAGCAAAGACAGAGGCAACTTTCCCACCCCCCTTTGGTTTTATTCCCAGAAGCCTTTAGCAAATCTGAGGTGATCTCTATTAGCCAATCACCAGCTAGCTGGAAACAATCTGCTCAGACTTTCTGGGGACTGAAAGTTCCCACCAACACTCAGATGAATTCATTTGGTCCAATTAATGAGGGTTTGGCTCTGACCTTGAAGCCAGGAATGACATGAGATAACACGTCCAGGTGGCCTAATGAGTACATGGATTTCTTGACACACACCCCTCTGCAGTCTAAAATGGTATTGCCCAGTTACAGGTTTACCACCTCAGTTCTGTGGAACTCAAAAGCATTCTCGTAACTTGTTGTAATTTACAGCACAATCCTATGCATGTTTACTTGGAGGAAAGTCCTACTGAGTTCTATGGGACTTACTCTCAGGTAACTGGGTATAGAATTGCAGCTACAGTCTTGTCAGATGCCATCACATGGTAAATCGGGGAGGATTAATGACAGTGGGTTGGATCCAGACTTAGTCACATTTAAAGCAATGGGACTTAAAGAAATCAATGGGACTTAAGTTAGATATGGCTAACTTGTTGATTTCCATGGGTCTACTCTAAGTATGCCTAAGTCTGGTTCCAACTTCTCCTCCTCTTCATTTCTGTATGGAAGTTACTTGATTAGTCATAGCGATGTATGGTTCTTATTTTCAGAAGAGCTTTCTGGTAGCTGCTAGTTGGTTATTACAGCCACGAACATAATTCAGGATGTAAGGGAAGGACCTCCCTTACAGCATTGGTTCACCTAATACAATGCTCTAAACAGCCAGTGAAAATTATCATGACCAGTATGTAGATGGATATTTTCTTCAGTACAATCAGTCACCTTGCCCTACTCACCTGTACAACACCTAGCAATTCAAATTCACAATTCTGTTGAAAAACACATTGATATTGGATCAAGTCAACAATGCAAGCTACATTAAACTATTGCTAGTCTCGAATGGAGAGCCTCAGTGCCCCTGTACTAGGCCCTAGTGCTGTTCAATATTTTTTAAATAAGAGACTTGGATGAGGCATAGAGAGGACGCTGATCAAATCTGCAGCTGTCACAAAGCTGGGAGGTTTTAGCCAACACCATAGAAGACAGAATCAAGATTCAAAATGATCTTGACAGGCTGGAACAAGGGGCAGAAACCAACAAAATGACATTCAGCAGAAATAAATGCAAACTCCTGTATTTGGGGAGAAACAATCCATGGCACAAGTATGGGAGGAGGGAAACCAGGCTTGGCAGCAGTACATATGAAAAGGAACTTGATTGATCACAAGCTGGACATGAGATAGCAGTGTGTTGCAGCTTTGGCTTCATTAATGGAAGCATAGTGCCCAGATCACAGGAAGTAATAGTTCTGCTCTGTTTTGCCCTGGTCAGGCTGCATCTGGAGTACTGTGTCTAATTCTGGGAACCACATTTTAAGAAGGATATTGACACACCAGAGCAGGTCCAGAGAAGAGCAACCAGGGTGGTGAGGGCTCTGGAAACCTACAAAGGACAGTTGAAGGGGCTGGATATGTTTAGCTTGGAGAAGAGAACATTCAGGGTAGACATGATAGCTACAGTCATGCCTTGGATTGAGAGCATAATTCGTTCCGGAAACGTGCTTGTAATCCAAAACACTCTTATATCAAAACGAAATTCCCCCCCAAAAAAAATTGTACAGAGATTTTTAATTTAAGCCGTACTACAGTACTTGTATTGCAAGACGTCGCTTGTATATCAAGTCAAAAAAATTTAAATAAATTTTTAAAAAGTTGCTTGTCTTGCAAAACACTCTCAAACCAAGTTACTTGCAATCCAAGGTATTACTGTACTTTCAAATAGCTGAAGGGCAGTCAGATGGAGCAGATGTATTCTCTCATTTTTCTGTTGCTCCAGAAAGCAGGACTAGAACCAGTGTGTGGAAATGGGAGGCATGCAGATTTTGGCTAAACATTAGGAGGAAGTTCATAATGGTAAGAGCTGTTTGATGCCTCTCAGGAGGTGGTAGGCTCTCCGTTGCTTGAGGAATTAAAGCTGAGGCTGAATGTTCATCTGTCAGGGGTATTGTAGTTGCAGAGGCTGCATTGTGGATGCTACATTGAACAGGGGCTGGGCTAGAAGACCTCTAAAGTCCCTTCCACTTCTATAATTTTATTGTAGTTTACATACCTTGAAATGAGAAGGCCATCCTCCATCCAGTTACCCAAATATTTGTATTGAAACCAATGTAGGGCGCAATCCGACCTATGCACGTTTAGACAGAAAAAAGTCCCAGCATCATGCCCCAGCCAGCCATAGTGTGTTTCCGTTGTGGCACCCCAGTTGTGGAATGCCCTCCCCAGAGAGTCTGGCCTGGCACCTAAGCTGTGGTCTTTTCAGTGCCAGGTGAAGACCCTCTTGTGTTCTCAGACATAGTCTTTCCGTTTCTGTTGTTTTTAAATCTGTTATTATATTTTTAAATATTTACACTGCTGCTCGTTTTTACTGTGGTTTTGTAGTCCTTAGTTTTTAAAAGGTTTATGTTGTGTTTTAACTTGCAGTATTTTATGGTTTTAATGGTTGTCAACCGCCCAGAGAGCTTCGGCTATTGGACGGTATAGAAATCTAATAAATAAACAAATAAATACTGCATAGCTGTGAATTTGACCTTTCTCATATGCATGATGGCTCTATGTAGCACAAAACCTTTAATAAAGTCTGCACTACCAGAACTTCTCTGGGACCAACACAGAAGCAACTTACGGTAACCTTAACCTTCAGAAGATTCCATTGCATATGTAAAATTCCCTAGCAGGTCAGTACACTGATGTTTGAGTAGTTCTCTTAGCGCTCTTTTGATTTAATTTACATGCAGTAAAAGCGAGGCATAACTCCCTGGTGTTTCATATTGTTTTTTAAAGGAAGCTCAGTTAGAGATGGAAACCACTGAGTAAACTCACCGGATTGAAATTGTTTGTGTCAGTGTGTATATAACCTGATACTGTTGCATTATTTTTAAAATGATGGAAAGAGGGGAAGGGGGATTTTTTATGATAGCTGCCAGTATGAATAGATTAACTCCATGCACTACTTTAAACCTGCACAGTCACTCCTGGGGCTGTTTTACCAATGGGCTGGAAACCACGGACTCTGTGGTATGCCTAAGCATCAAGCTGACAGAAGTGCATAGACTTTATTTTCCAACTGATTAAAGGGAATTCAGTGGGCCAGAGCTAACGCACGACTGAGTTATACTGAAACACCTAAAAATGTTATTAGAATTTAACTGTGTGGTTTTTTTTAATTATTATTTGATTGCCATGCCATGGCTCTCCATGCTGGATGCTACATCAGCCAATAGTATCTAATTTATTAAAAACCTTTATATACTGTCCTTCACCCTATTTGGGTTTCAGGGCAGTGTACAATTCAAACTGATTTCACAATAACTTCCATTCCAGCAATTAATCATTAGAACACTTAAAGCAATCAGCAGATTAGAATGTCGGGGGGGGGGGGAGAGAAATGCTTTTATTTGGTGACCAAAAGATGGTGGCCAGGCGGGTCACTTTAGGGAGGGCATTCCATAATTGAGGTGCAGCAGATTAGAAAGCCTTCTCCCAAGTGAATCCAGTGGACACCCAAAGAAGGGCCTCAGAAGAAGATCTGAATATGTGGGCAGGTTGATATGGAAGTAGATGCTCCTTCAAGTACTTGGGCCCCAAGCTGTTCAGAATGAGGGGATCTTCTAGGTTAAAACAGGATAGTAGTCTAATATGATGTTGAATGACCTGGTTCACACATAACACTAACACATGGTTTATTTAACTGATGTTGCCCTGCCCAGGGTTTGTCTGGCAGATGATCAAACAAACTGTGGTTTGTTTTCTCAATCCCTGAGTTGTTTGTTTCCCTCTTTAACCACTCCCTCCCTGTATCCCACCCTTGTGGTGCTGTAGTACTGGCATGTTGAGCAGCTGGTTTTTTGTTTTTATCACTCTTGCCTGCTGCCTCTGGAGCCTTGCGAAACAACCCTATAAGACAGTCTATGGTCTAACATTACATAGGCCTGTGGCTTACGCTGGCTCAGCTTCTCTGAGTATGGAAAGCTAAGCAGGGTCAGGCCTGGCTATTACTTGGATGGGAGACCCCTCCTCTAGTTTCCTGCATTGAGCAGGGGGTTGGACTTGATAGCCTTGTAGGCTCCTTCCAACTCTATGATCTATGAAACCCACGGTTCTGGGTTCACACATAATGACAACATATGTTATAAGCAACCCAGAGTTCACAACCCAACAACAAATCAAGTGTTCTCTTTCTGGGTTGTGTGTCGTTAACAAACCATGGCTTGTTAGTGTGGCTGGGTTTACACATCATGACAATCCAGAATTCAACAACCCATGGATTAAATAAACCATGGGTTAGCGTTAGATGCGAACCAGGACAATATCACTCAAGTGCATACCACAGAATAAAACTAACTTGAATCACAGCTGTCCAATGTGTTTAAATGTTTTAAGACAGATTTTGACATGTTATGTGTGGTCCTACCTACACTCAAATTTACAGATTTCAGGAAAAGAAACAATTGTCCCAAATCTACAGGGAAAGCACAGAAATCTCTGCCCACTACACAGCTCCAAGGTTTGGAGAAAAGCTGTGAGTTGTTTGGCCACTGCATTGACAAGATACCCTGCGGATGTGCAACAGCCAAACCAGCATAATCCCACCACTCTTTCCAGCTCCAGATTTGGAGATGAGGAGAGCAACAGATTGTCTTGACCTTGTCCAGAGGTGGAGTGTGAATTCAAGACAAGGGCAGTGGCAGGGTCTTGGCAACCACAGTATTTGGCTTGGCTATCAGGGCCTGCCAAAAATTGTGGACTCCTGGTAATGTGGGTGGGGGTCATGGTACTATTTTATTATGTGAAACTTGAGAGGAAAAGTCTTGTTGATAAGGCCTGTGGTGATTGCTGTGAACCAAAAACTGATAAAAATTGACATTATTTATCTCTCTTTATTCAGTTTATATCCCACCTTCCTGCCAAAGAATGGCACTAAAGTCAGCTAACAATAAAATTCGAATTAAAACCAAATCTTAATTAAAACATAGCATAAAATCAAATACATTAAAAACACAACATCAAAGACATAAGCAACAACAGCCAATTAAAAAACAACAACAACCCTTCTTCAGCAGCAGAGCAGTTTTATATGGGAAAGGCCTGCCTGAATAAGAACTTGGCCTGCTGGCAGAAGGACAAATGAGAGGGAGCTGCAGGAAGTGCTCGATAGAAGCACCACACAGCACGGCTACAGATATTTTCAAGGTCTTAAATGTGTGTGTGTGTGTGTGTGTGTGTGTGTGTGTGTTAAAGCCAGGACGTAATTTACCACAAGTTTTTAGCATTCCTATAAGATGTTGTAGGTAACTGGGCAATTTACAGATTTTTGTCTTGCGAGATAGACATCGCCATGAAGAACAATTACAATTTTTGAAAAATAAAGGCAGGGAGGGAAGGGTTTGGAGCACTGTTTTTCTTTTGGTGGCAATTGTGTTACGTCTCAGTCCTTTCCAACAGAACACGGAGTACAAGAATTTGGTGGCAAGCCAAGGGGAGCATCTGCACTTGCATTCTGTGAATTAGCAAACAATCTGTTGCTAGATGAAATAGATGCATTTTCCACCGCAAGCTTATCCAAACCCGCCTGCAGTAGTTTTAAAGCCATTTCATTCCAATTTCCTCTTATGGCACTGTATTATTTACTTTAGCTATGAAATGTATATTTTGCCTTTCTATTCGCTTGCTCAAGGTGGCTGACAAAATCAAAGTTGTGTAAAGACATTACTATATCAATACATCGGAAGCTGCCGTATAGCAGGCCAGAGTATCTGTCCATTTTAGCCTGACTCTCAGGCAGAGTTTCCCCTGTCACCTGCTGCCTGGTCCTTTTAACTGAAAATGTCAGGGATTGAAACTGGGACTTTCTGCATGGAAAACTTGTGTTCTGCCACTAGGATACGATCCATCCTCTGCACAGCCTCTTGCTGTTGACAATTGATGATCTTGAGTGGTTGCAGTTGCAGCTAGGGATGGCGGAGAAATTCACTCATGTTAATAGAGGGAGAGGGTTTGGTTGGTGGCTGGAGGTAAAGTATGCTGATGCTTTTATGTTATTAGGTTATCTAAGATTATTGTTATAATTGTGTTATTGAGTTATGTTTTAGGAAAAGTGTTGTAACTGTGTATTTTATAAATCGTTGTTTTTATTTATGTACAGCACTTTGTAACAAAGTGCTATATAAATAATAACAATAGTAGTAGTAGTAGTAGTAGTAGTAGTAGTAGTAGTTGTTGTTATTATTATTATTATTATTATTATTATTATTATGTGAAATTACCTAGTTTTGCACTTTCTAACCACTATGCAAACTGGAACTCAGTTATCCTTCAGTTATCCTGATGTTTTTTTGTTTTCTGTTTTTTTAAAAAAGCATTAACAAGTCAATTAGTCATAATGAGGGAACAACAACATATTTTAGAATAAACATAAACTTCTTCAAATGTAAGTTGCTTGTGGCTTTGCCTATGTTCCTGTAAAGTGAGCCAAAATTTAGAAGCTCATGTACATTAGTGCTGAGGGATATCAGCCAGCTACCTTGGACTAGTCAAAGCAAACTTCATCTTACATTATCATGCAGCATGCTTTTCTTCCCACTTTCCCAAATAAAGTAAGTGACCCATTAGAAGTGACCCAGTTCACTGAACCGAAATGGAACCGAATAAGAAGCAGAACTAGGGCGGGTGAGTGGAGGAGGGCGGGAGCTCAGGGCTATGGGCTACTTTTTTGCAAGCATTCCATCCTCCCTCGTTCATATGTATTTTAAATCCCATGTCTGTCTTCATCAGTTTTATATGCTCAACCTCTAAAGATGTTTATTTTCTTCTGCCTTTGGTCTATTAGCACAGAAAAGAATATTCAAATCACACTATGCAGTCTTCATTGCACATAATATCCAGATTTGGAATTCCCTTTCTATTTGTTCTCTTTTTGAACGTGATAAACCATTCAAATCTTGCAATATACAGAGAGGAATGTAACCCTGCTCTTAATATCATGTGTGCTGGACATGGTTAGAGCGTTGGGCTGGGACTCGGGAGATCCGGGTTCTAGTCCCCACTCGGCCATGAAGTTCACTGGGTGACTTTGTGCCACTCACTGACTAACCTACCTCACAGGGTTGTTGTGAGGATAAAATGGAGAGGAGAAGGAGGATTATGTAAGCCACCTTGGGTTCCTTGCAGGAAAAAAGGCGGAATATAAATATAATATATAAATGCGGCAAGAAATGTTATTCATTTAGGGCGCAATCCTATTCACATTTAGACAGAAAAATGCTGGGAGTGGTAGGACTTTTTTCTGTCTAAACATGCATAGCATTGTGCCCTCAATCTTGTATTGATTGATTAATTTAATTGGATATTCACTTGCATATTTGTTGTTTTTCTGCTTATGGTTAATTGTCAAAAGCTGCAGATGGATCAACTCAGTTGCTACATTGTTAAAATTCAGTTTGAGTGTTGACTGAATGGACCAATTGTGAGTGAACTTGGCAGTGAATGAATAGTAACCAAATTGAAATATAACTATGCTGCAATCCTATATATACTTACATGGGAGTAAGGCCCATTGAATTCAGTGGGGTTTACTTTTGAGTAGCCAGACTTCAGACTTGTGAAATCTACATTGTTGTTTTTAGTAGAACTCAAGAGATCCACCAACTGGAACCTGGTACAAAAGAATACACTTAACATTGTAAAGAATTCTGAGCCCAGGGATTTGTTCTGAATATCAGAACTAAATGAACTTCACAGTTCCTCCACACAAAATTCAGTTCCTGGTTACCTCAAACATTCTTCATTTCAGGAGCATATTTGGGTGGGTAGGTGGGAGTATTTTTTATTGCAGCCATTCTTAAACAGTGGGGAGTCTTTGCTGAAGGGATATGATAGGTTCTTATTTAGCTTTAGATAGAAATTTAAAAATAAGTGTATTAATATTTTTGTGCAACAAACATTTTATCACAATTTTTATATTCAGTATATGAGCTAATGGCACTTAAAAGTATGAACACTGTTTCATTTTCTTCAAACTGCCGCTCTTACTTTCTCATGGAATATTATAGTGTATTAAATTACATACTGTATGTTCACCGTGCATTATTATTTTCCAAAGTATCTCTTCCCTTCTGAAATACTTTTAAACATTGGAAGATTGTCACCATAAGAGCCCCGACTCCTACTTCTGCCCTATTTTTGTTGTTGCTATTTATCAAAAGGTTTTTGAGGTTGTTTTTTTTAACAATAAAAGAAGCGTCCCCCCCTCCTTCCCAATTATTCCGTTGATTGTACAAGATGCACAACACAACAGTAAGCCTCCATTCCCTGTGTTTCCCTCCCCTGCCACCCTTCCCTTCAGCTGAGGTGTGCTAAGTTCTGCGTCTTGCATATTAAACTATTTACAGTGATCACTTTCACAGCTGCTAATTTGCCTATTATGATATTATGCATATAAAAAAGAAAGAAAGAAAGATGGGGGGGAGAATGGGTGGGAGGAAAGGGAGAATTTAAAAGGAAAGAAAAATGATTTAAAAAATAAATAAAAGAGTAGTGTTTACAGTGCAGGGGGACGAGGGACACAAGGGGGAGGGAATACGTTCTCCATTCCTCAGTCCACACAGGGCAGGTGTGGGGAGCCTCAGTTCTGGAGGCCAAATAAGGCCCTTCCGGGGTCCCCGTCTGGCCCTCTGGTTTCCCCAGATGGCCATGCTCCCTTCCCCATACCCTTAGCCCCAAGTACCAATTGGTGGTTTCCTGGCTTTTGTGAAGTTTTGCCCCATCCTGAAAGGTTGAAATGCCTCTCCTAAGGCGCTGTTCCTGGCACTAAGAGCCTTGCGCTACAATATGCTGCTAGTTTTTCCCCCATTTTTGGTCCCACCCATTTTGCCTTCAGTTCCACCCCCTTTGCCTTGGCCTTGCCCACCACTGGAATGCAGCCCCCCCGAGAGCTTCTCTGAAATTGAATTTGGCCCTCAGGCTGAAACAGGTTCCCCACGCCTGGCACAGACAATTAAAAAAAAAAAATCTGCAGGACATTTTGGAATTTGTCTTGTTTTACTTTAAACCAAGGGTGGCCAACTTTTGGCCTGAGGACCTTATTTATTATTTATTTATTATTATCTTTTTGAATCACCCATCTGGCCAGTCATCCGGCCACTCTGGGCGATGTACAGTCCAATAAAGTACAAGAACAAAACAGAGTGTAATACACAATTATTATTTATTATATTTAAACCCCACCTTTTTTCCTGCAAGAAACCCAAGGCAGCTTACATAATCCTCCTCCTCCTCTCCATTTTATCCTCACAACAACCCTGTGAGGTAGGTTAGGCTAAGAGTCAGTGACTGGCCCAAAGTCACCCAGCGAGTTTCATGGCCGAGCGGGGACTAGAACCCGGATCTCCTGAGTCCCAGTCCAACACTCTCACCACTACGCCACACTGGCTCTCAATGTTAATTAAAAACAGTACAAAATTTTAAAATCCTAACCCACCCCATATCCCCACCTGAAAAATCACGTTTTAATGCACGGAGGAAGCTAATCAAGGAAGGGGCATGGCGGAGGGCACTGGGGAGAGAGTTCCATAAATTGGGGGCTGCCACAGAAAAGGCCCTCTTCTTAGTCCCCACCAGCCTGGTTTCTCTGGCTGATGGGATGGGACAGGGAGAAGGCTCTCCGTGGCAGATCTTGTTGCTTGTTGCTACTTGATGTTGCTGGAGGCGCTACTTGAGATAAGCTGGACCGGAGCCATACAGGGTTTTAAAGGTCAACGCCAACACCTTGAATTTGGCTTGGCAAACAACTGGTAGGCAGTGCAATTCTTTATCTGGCCACTAACAGCCCATGTTTACTATACATGTTTACTCAGAAGTAAGTCCAATTGTATTCAGTGGGTTTACTCCCAGGTAAGTAAGCATAGGATTTCAGCTTAAAGGAAGTCCTGGTTAAAAGGTTGGCAGCCCTACTCCTCTGAATCCTTTCCAGCTCATCAGTATCTTTGAACTGTGATATCCAAAACTGATCACTCTGCTCCAAATGGGATGCCATCAGTTTTTAGAAGAATAGTGCTACTAGTAGTTACTAAGGTTTGCATCACACAAGCATATGCATCACTAGGTTGCTTTACACTTTGGCCTGGTTTATATGCTTACTGGTGGTCCCACAAAGTAACTTCTGGAAGTATGCAGGCCCACCTGGCTTGTTAGCTACCAGCCGGAATCATGTGAAGACACCTCTGGCATGAACATGTCCCTCCAAGGGGGCAAAGGGAAGGTGTAAACACACACTCACTGCAATGATTGGCGCAATTCTGGTAGCTCAGTTGCAGAAATAGTGACAGTCACAAAAGAACATAAGAGCCCTGCTGAATCAGACCGGGGTCCATCTAGTCCAGCATTCTGTTCACACAGTGCCTAACCAGCTGCCTGTGGGAAGCCCACAAGTAGGACATGAGTGCAATAGTGTCCAAGTCTCCCCCATAACTTCTGCCTCTATCCCATCCTGGCCAAGTTGTGATGCTGCCAGCAGCCCTTCACACACGTGTGAGTGATTGCATGGCAGCCAAGCTGAACTTGGCCTTGATCACTGGCAGTTGAATGTGTAAACTGACTTAATTGAGAAAACACACACATACATTTCATTTGAGTTGCCATGGGGTGAAATGTAAGTTCTACCTGTGGTGATGGAGCATCCATTCACATATGCAGTTTGCTGCCGGATACTCCAGCCAATGAATAATTATGGTGTATGTTTGAACCAGCCCTGAGTACAGAAATAATAATCCTGGTCACACAACTTACAATGACACCAGTCTTTTTATGCCGTACCGTCACACTTCTGTAATCTTTCTTATTGGCTATAATAAGCCTTGCTTCTTTTTAAGACAGGCTATGACCTAGTCAGTTATCTTGCATATAACAGTGGTGCATTGGTTCTTCTGCTCTATGCAAAATATTTTACACTTGTCTTTGGTGAATGAATGAATATTTATTGCGGTCATTGACCAGAACCAACAATAACATTAAAAAAAAAAGAACATTGTCTTTGGTGAATCTTATTTTGCTGTTGTCAGCCCAGTGCTCCAATTTGAGATTTTGATTGTATTATCTCTGAATTTAATACATTTTACTCTCCACTCATCAAATTCCATGGTGAAAATAATAAACAACTTCATACAAATGTTGCCATCATGAACTGATGCCAGATGATTCTTTACAATCTGAAGTTGATCCTTATATTATTTTCTTTTGAGTCAGCTTTTTGCGATTTCCTTACTTTTTCTTCCTACTGTGTGTCTTTAGGATTGATCTGCTAGATAGCATTTGGAGTGGGGGAGGGAGATTAAATGAACTGGAGTTATCTCAGGATGGTTTCTTGGCTTTTTTTCTTCTAATTTTTAAGTCGTCCTGAATACATGTTCAGTTGATTACCTTGTGAACACATAATTCAGCCCAAAATCAGATAGTGGAAGATGGAGTTGGTTGTATCCAATTTTAGTCTAACTTAAGTCCCATTCATTTCAATGGGTCTACTCTAAGTAGGACTAACATTGGATACAATCTATTGGACACACCTTCTATATGATATTACTTTTAATTAAACCTTTATAACTTGGTTGCAGACTTAGCAGGTGTTCTAACATGCAGTGGTTAGCATTCCTGCTTGATCGCTTGTCATTCTCGCAGTTGGCCATCCACATCTCCAGTATTAAAAATAGAAATATTTGTTACTGTGCACAGTCATAGAAACTATGCAGTAAGGATGAAATGAGCATTAGGACTTTCAACTGAGCTCTATATGATCTGATGTGCTTTGGTTCAGGCTTTCATTATGAGATTGATAGTAGTACCAAATGGTAGGTCTTGATTGTAACAAGTTTTTCAGCTTCCCCACGATTTTATATGTACTTTAGGTGCTTTCTTTGCCAACTGTGTTGATTCCCTCCCCCCACCCAACACACACACACACACTTCAATTTCCTGTCATGTTGTCTGAGCATAGATTGAGATGCAAATGTACTGCAACAGTTCTGCTTACATGCGCACATGCACATGTTTAAATAATAGAGGAATGGGGGGGGAGGATATATTCATGTAGTTCCCTTTAAGCACAAGATTGCCAAGAAGCAAATACAACAAAATAAATCCCTTTGCTCCCTGGTTCTGTTTAAAGCAAGATCAAAGAGATTAAGTAATTGCCCTTGGCACTTTGACTGTGGGTTTTGAGTGGCTGTGTTCTCTTGGTGGCATGTAGTATTTATACTGATACAACTGTGAAGGAGATGTCATCTCTCCTCCTACTCCCTAGAAGGATTCTGAGTGAACCTAGCTTGCTGACAGTACTCCAGTTTTTGTAGGATGTCACCATGTAAAACTGAAGTACAGGAACAGAATTTGCTACATGGGCTCCCAGAGAGGGAATGTGGCCAAGGGTTTCCCCCCCTATACATGTTTGTGTTACATCTTTTAAAAACACTTATATATGGCCAGATCTCCATTGACTCAAGAGCCCTGTAGTAGCTATGGGGAAGGTATGTAGAACAGCAGTGCCTTCCAGATGTGTTGGACTATCATGATGGACATTTGAAGGTCATCAGGTTGGGGAAGGCTTTTGTAGAGCATACAATTTGTACGAAGAAGGTCCCAGGTCCAATCACCAGCATCTGCAGAGAGGACTGGGAAAGACCTTGGTCTGAAACCCTGGATAGTCACTGCCAGTCAGTGTAGATAACCCCAAACTAGATGGCCTAATGCCCTATATCAGTATAAGGCTGTTCAAGGCTGGCCTTCTCATAAGGCAGGGTGAATCCCTCACCTCAGGTGGCAGATCTAGAAGTACGACAGACACACACACACACACACACACACACACACACACCCCTTGGGAGGGCTGCCCATTCCCTTCCATTACCACCGTCAGGCCCAGGCTGATGACTCATCCTGAGGACTCCTCAGAGGAAGGCATCAGGACAAGCAGGAGCCACAGTGGCTGCTTTCCTACTGTGGCAAATGCTGCAGCAGGAAAGAGGACAGCAGCACATCAGGTGGTGGGATGTCTCCCACCGGACCCCCCCCCCCTTTATTTTGGTGGAAAAGCAGGTTAGAAATTAATTAATTAAATAAATAATAAATAAATAAAATGGCAGTGAGGCTGAGCAAATCAGTATGAATCCCATTGGATTCAATGGGCCTTACTCCCAGGATATAGTATTGCAGCCCATACCCTGCCCTAACCAAACATACTGATGCAATCCAGAATACTTGATCTGGAGCTTCAAATCTTTTAAAAATTCAGACTCCCCACCCCTCATAAAAGAGCGATAGTGCCTTATTTTTGTTAGAAAGCTGGACTTCTTTCAAAGGGAGTAGAGAGAATTGAGGTGACTCAGCATCTTTTTAATAGCTTAGGAAAACCAACTCCTCTGAAATGTGCATGAGAAATTAAGAATCCATTTTGATCTTTTCCTCTGTTGTCCAGTCTATTAATTTTTATAGAGAAACAGCATGGAGACTGGATAATAGAGCAACATGACCTACTCTGTGTGCACCTGCAAGACTTGAATTAAAGTCATGGCTGCTGGTTTTCTAAAATGAAAAATGTATGCCATGCAGAAAGGCTGCAAAGCACTTTTATCTTAACAAATTTAGAACATTTTATTTTCTCCCAGGCCAATCAAAAGTTATTTGAGGGTCTGGAAGCTGTTGCATTGCCCATTGCTGTACAAAATGACCATTTAACACCCCCTTTGCCCTTTCAGGGGAGACCAATATAATACAACACATGCAACCCTTGGAAAAACATGCTATCTCAGTGCAGGGAAGTCTGTTTTTTCTTCTTCTTTTCTAAGACTTAAGCCACTATTATGGCATTTATTAATATGTAATTACATTTGCAGTGCATATTTCTGCTTGGCTGATTACATAATTGGGGTAACAGCAGCTCTATAATTTATCCCTTGTTGGAACAGTTTGGAGTGCTCACAAAACCATGCCCTATAATTAGATAGTAATTGGCATGCTTTGAGTAAAAGTAAGAACCAATAAAATGAAAAGAAAAAAAAAAAACCAACAAGAAATTGCTTTATAATTATTTGGAGAAAGGAGTTCTTTCAATGAAAGCAACTAGATATACACAGATGAGTCTTTATTTCATAGATCATAGAGTTGGAAGGAGCCTACAAGGCTATCGAGTCCAACCCCCTGCTCAGTGCAGGAAACTAGAGGAGGGGTCTCCCATCCAAGTAATAACCAGGCCTGACCCTGCTTAGCTTTCCACGCTCAGACAAGCTGAGCCAGCGTAAGCCACAGGCCTGTCATAGTGTTATCCACTAGCTGAAATCCTTCATCAGGATGTTTTGCTGCTACTTGAATCTGTCCACTATCTCAGGTTTATGTTTTGGAATCATTAGGGATATGTGAGGAATCTGATAGGGGGGTGAAAATCCAACGGATTTCCACAATTGCCCGCCCCCCCCGGTGTCTTGTTCATCAGCTCCGCGCTAGCGCTGACTTGCTGTTGTGTGAGTAGAGCCAGCTTACGAATGATGGCTGCGATTTGTGCATTAAACACACACACACACACACACTAATTTGTGTGAATTGCGCAATTTGCACAAATTGGACTAGCGTGATTTGCACAAATTGCATGATTTGTGCAAATGGGAAGCCAAAAACTATGTCATTCTAGTACTGTGCAAATAACACTAGAATGATGTAGTTTTCGGCTTCTGATTTGTGCAAATCATGCAATTTGCACAAATTGTGCCGGTCCAATTTGCATAAATCACGCTATCTGCACAAATTTCCTTAGTGGTGTTTTTTATTAAGTGCACAAATCATGGCCTGTCTTAGAGACAGAAGTCTGCAGAAACTCATCAACTCAGCCCAGTTCTGACCATCAGAGCGGAAGCAGGCAGGAAATCCACTGAGCTCAAACGAGCCAGATTTCCCAGTGTTGGTACATCCCTAGGAGTAATTGGTACTGGCTGTCAGGGATACCAAAGGGAACACTCTTTGTTTTCTAGAAGAGTAGCTGAAGTCCCACTGAGATCAGTGGCACTTTCAAGTAAGTGTAAAGTCAGTTCTAAGATTACAGCAGTCTCAGTTTCCCATGGCACCCTTCCTTGCTGTAGCAGTACTATCACAAATGGAGAGCAACCATGTCACAGTCAGATATGGTTATATTCACCAGGTCCCAGGAAAACATGGCTCTGGTGTAGGAAGTAACCTCACTCTCAAGCTATCCATATGATTTCCCCATTTCCAATGTTACCAGTGCAGTGTGGAGCCCCCTGCTAGTGGTGCCATTAACACCAAGCCATAAGATGGACGTTTGGTGCCTCACAGCCTGGTGGCAGCTTGGAGGGCCCTCAAACAGTGCCAGAGAGGCAGCAGCACCAGAAAGTCACAGCACACTCGAAAAAGCAATGCTGTGCCAACCAAGGCTGTAGCCACGGTCCATTTTACCTGAAATAATTTGCCCCAGAGTAAGAGTAGCAGTGACTTCAACCAATCAGATGCCACCTTTGGCACTGTGTAGCCAATGAGGTCACTGGAGCAGCAGAAGGGGGGAAAGGTAAAAACAAACCAACATGGGGCAGCAGCCAAGGTAGGGGACTTCTTCCAGGGTCCCTTCAAGCCAGCCAGTGTTCCTGATACAGAAGCAATAACTATGCCACAAAGGTAACGTAAGAATTGCCCCACCCCTAGTGTGGCATTGAGAACATCCCGTAGACACATGCAGCATTTGTAGATGGAGTGCATGAGGGATAGAAAGCAGAAGGGTACCTTGCAGAAATCAAAGCTGTGTTCTAGGACTGTGGTGTTGGGGGTGGGATCAGGAAAGAGCATTTAACAGTAATTTGTGGCACCTTAGAAACCAACTTGCATATGGTGACCTGACCTCTTGCACACAAGAGAGTAATAAATCAAAAGGATGAGGGTGGTGGCATTATGTCTTGCAGTAACAAAAGCATGCACGACAACCCCCCTCAGATCTTGCACTGAGAGAATGGCCCACAGCCATCTCACTGGATAGCTGTGGCCTGAGGGTCCCTGGCGCACTGACAGGCCCAGAAGCTTCTGAAGCTGAGTAGCCAGGAGGAGGAGAACACTGCCAATGCTAGATTACATTGAATGAGACAGAGGCAAACTAATCAACACCAGTCAGACTGAACCATACTTGCTCTTGGGATGGCTTTGCATTTTATGATGTCATGCAGAAAAGAAGGTGTGTGAGAGGTTTGCATTTCTGCTTCCCCCACCCTCTGGGAAATGCATGGGGTCTGGATATGTGAAAAGCCTGCATATCTTTTTTCAGGGCAGATGTTTGACATCCCTACTTTTTATTCCTGTTCAAACAATGGGGAACATGTATTTCCTGGATGCGCTTATGGGAGATACAGAAGTTATGTTCCAACACTGTTTGCAGCTTTAGGCTCCATGCAAGCAGGGGTTGCCCTGGGTTCTTGTTGTTATTTTGTCATGTGCTGTACACACATAGTCATTGTTCCATGGAGCATTTCCTGACATCGAAGAGCACAAGGATACCCTGGCTGAACAGAGTTGCATGTGTGCACTGGAACTGTACTTCCGACAAGACCGAGGTACTGCTGGTGGGGGACAAGGGGAGGTTAGGGGATGTTGACCTGGTGCTGAATGGGGTACATCTACCCCTGAAGGACCAGGTCCGCAGCTTGGGGGTCATTCTAGACTCCCAGCTGTCCATGGAGGCTCAGGTGGCAGCTGTGAGCCGGGCAGCGCTGTATCAACTCCATCTGATACGGCAGCTGCGCCCCTACCTTCCTAATCACCTGCTCCCATCAGTGGTTCATGCCTTGGTCTCCTCTCGCCTAGACTACTGTAATGCGCTCTACGTGGGGTTACCCTTGAAGACGGTTCGGAAGCTACAGCTGGTACAGAACGCGGCGACTCGCCTGGTTAAAGGCAGCCGCCGGTGGGATCACATCACGCCAGTGCTGAAGGATTTGCACTGGCTACCAGTTGCTTGCTGAGCCGAATTCAAGGTGTTGGTTTTGACCTTTAAAACCCTATATGGCTCCGGTCCAGTCTATCTCAAGGAGCGTCTCCAGCAGCACCAAGTGGGCCGCTCAACAAGATCTGCCACGGATGGCCTTCTCCTTGTCCCTTCAGCCAGAGCAGCTAGACTGGTGGGGACGAGGAAGAGGGCCTTTTCTGTGGCGGCCCCCGTACTGTGGAACTCTCTCCCGAGTGACCTCCGCCATGCCCCCTCTCTGATGAGCTTCCGTCGTTCATTAAAAACCTGGTTGTTCAGGCGGGAATATGGGGTGGGTTAAGATTTTAAAATTTTTATATTGTTTAAATGTATTTTATTGCTTTTATTCTGTGTACATCGCCCAGGGTGGCCTGGTTGCCGGCCAGATGGACGATAAATTAATAATAATAATAATAATAATAATAATAATAATAATAATAATAATAATTGCACACTCCAGGTTGAGAAATCCAGAGAAAATTGAGCATGTATAACCCAGGTGAAAATGCAGAGATTTACAGTCCAGTCTTATACATGTTTACTCAAATGTAAGTCCCACTAAATCGAATGGGATTCATTCCCAGGTAAATGTGCATAGGTAAGTAGAAAGTGGAACTACACTTCAGAAGAAACATGGGCCCATGTTGCCAAAAGCAGTAGTTGATCTTGAGTTTTACCTTTCCCTTGGTAACATGTAGGGCAACTTACCTCATGTCTTTGTGTCATTATGCTGTGTGTTTCCCTGCTCCAACTGCATATCATTGACAACCACTGGTGCAGCTGGAGAAACATAATGATGTACATTTGGCTGGATGACACTTGGACATGCAATTCATCGTAATATGTAGAGAAAGCCAACCTAAGCCCCCTTTCTGACACACACACACACTCACCAAGGTGGGGGGAAGGAGACCCAGGGGGGGGGGGAGACAGCCAGTCTCCACAGAGACCAAAGGGGACAAACAACATCTGCATAGAATCACCCCAGGGGTGACAGGAAGCATCGCCAGGTTCGTCAATGCTCTCGTATATCAGCCCCATCTACATAAGACTTGAATACCTCGCCAGAGCAGACACTTCGGCACCCATAAGAAAGGACCATTCAACACCACAGGATGGGACCATTAAGCAAGTGGCTTCAAAGTGACCCCACCCCACAGGGGGAAGGCGTCACCCCACCTGACCCAAAAGGCCGCCCCTCAGGGAGGGTGGCAACCCACCTGATTACGGAGGGAGGGGCTACCTGAAACACCAAGGTATAAAACACCCTGCGCAAGGGAACTGAGTTGTTGGACCTGATCAGCAATCTTGCCCCATGCTTGGGGTAAGGGAACGAAGGGATCGGCAACCCCGGGTAGCAGCACCCGGCGTGCTCCAGCTAGCTGAAATCACTGGCCGCTTGGGTTGACCGGACCCCTGGGAAACCAAGCTGAAATCACTGGCCGCTTGGGTTGACCGGACCCCCGGGAAACCAAGCTGAAATCACTCACAAGCCGCTTGGGTAGACCGGACCTCCGCCGGGAACCCAGCTAGCTGCTTGGGTAGACCGGACCTCCGCCGGGAACCCAGCTAGCAGCATGCGGTTGACCGGGCCTCTGCTGGAGCCCGAGCTGAACTAACTAGCTGAGAGCCCTGAAATCACGGTGTCCTTGAGACTTCTTGCTTGCTACTTTGTACCGTACTGATAAGCTGTATTGCTGGTGTGTGTCTGGGTTTGTGAAGGTAATTTTGTAAATAAACTTGTTTTATAAAAGATACTTTTGTGGCTATAAGTTATCCCTTTGTTCTGGGCTAAGGGTGATAGTCGCTGGGGACCTCGGACCCGCCCTAGGACTCGCTACCCCCTTAGCATTGAACCCGCGCAGAAGACCAAGTTGTCGGTCTTCCACTTAATATGTGATATGAGATGTGATATGAAGGAAGAATTCAACATGAAACATATAGTTCCACTCTAAGATGCAAAATTGCCATAAGTTCTTAAAATCCATGGATTTCCATGATAATTGAGATACTATGCAGAATGTTTAGTGCTCTGTTGTCAGCACAGACAATTTGCTAGGAGTAATGGCATGTATTTAACCATGTTTGTTCCTGGTGTGCTTCCTGGATGGCAAGTGGGCTATAATTAGGCAGCATAATTCTGTATTTTTCTGTTTTCCTGTATTCACATGGTACTCATACTACGTGCAATCAAAGGAGAAAGTTGTAGATTAAGAATTTGTTCTGGGTTCAGACAGCATCGATTTATCTCATGGGAATGTTCTCTTTTGCACACACAGCACTCAGCAACAAGCATTTAGTGGTGATATAAAATATCCTCAATATATGCATGCAAAGGGATTCCTTCTGGGACGATTGCCCAAATGGTGATCTATTGCATTACCATAATCAGAGAACAACACTGTTTGCTGTTTCAATAACTTTCAGTGTCAAATATTTTACTGTTAATATGAACACATGGGGCTTCCTTTAATTCTGTTTAGTGCTTCAATGTTAAATTACATTCTCATCAGATGCATGATAAATCACTTAATGGGTTTTCCCAAATGTTTTAAAATGCAGTTTCCATTTTTCCTAAAAATGTCAGTTTCATAGCCTTAATGGAAATGATGGGAGGTAGCTAAGGGAGCTTTCCCAGCCTGCTAGAAAATGTAAACTCATTTCTTTGCATTATTTGCTGAAAGCAGTTTGTGTTGAGGTGTATCTGCTCTGCTGAATGCCTATGTGAGTCTTCTTAGTAGAAAGAAAAGGTGACATAGGAGGTACCACAGGAACCTTAAGCTAAATCAGTGGTCCCCAACCTTTTTCGAGTCGCGACCCCCTTTTGCAATGGCAAAGTAACCGGGGACCCCTCACCACATTTGCATAAATTTGCATTTTGGTGGGGTAAAGAAAACACATGAAAAATAGATTTTTCAGAATATAATTTAATTTAACCTAATATTCATTAAAGGTGGTAAAGCCAAATTTAAGGTAATCTTCTGAATATTTCCGTTTTTTCTCCATGGGTACAGATTTCCGAAAATATAAATAAAAAATCTTTTTTGAGGAAAAACAATTTCTTTTTGTATTTCTATTGTTGTACTTGCTCACCTGCCCTTCCTCTCTTTGGACTCTGGATGTTAGTGGAAATAGGGCCCAACAGGGAGCAGGCAAGTGAGCGGATTTATTTGACTAGCAGCCAGCTTTTTATCAGAAAGGAGAAGACATGTTTATTTGTTTATTTATTTATTTTATTTGTTATATTTATACCCCACCTTTTTTCCTGCAAGGAACCCAAGGGGGCTTACATAATCCTCCTCCTCCTCTCCACTTTATCCTCACAACAACCCTGTGAGGTAGGTTAGGCTGAGAGTAAATGACTGGCTCAAAGTAACCCAGTGAGTTTCATGGCCAAGTGGGGACTAGAACCCGGATATCCCAAGTCCCAGTCCAACACTCTCACAATTACGCCACACTGGCTCTCTGTTCTGCTGGAGACAGCTAAAAATAGTTCTGCAATAGCCACAGAAGCAAGTGAAATGAAATTCATTCACACAGTCTCTCTCACTCTCTCTCTCTCACACACACACTTCATTTTCACTCAGAAGAAGCCATAGTTCAGTGAAACTCTTCCCAATGAGTGTGTCAAAAAATACCATAACGTGAGCTCTCCAAGTGGTGTTAAGTACCTTCTCCCAACAGAATTATAGCCAGCAGCACGCCTCACTGCTTTGCATTGGGGCTGCCAAAATCTCGAAGGGCTAAGGAGGAAGTAAGCACACTTGCCTTTGTGCAAATAATCAAGTCGCCCAGGTCGTCCTCGTGCTGCCGCTCCCCCTCCCCCAGCCGGCTGCGTCTGAGAAGGAAGGGCTGGGTGGAATGCCCCCCACCCTCCCCTCACCCCTGGACGCTGCCGCGACCACCTCCCCTTTCTAGCCCAACAACAGCTCAATCTGCCCCCTCCTCCAGCTCGTTCTTACAGAGATCTTCAACAGCAGCAGCAGCAGCAGCAGGAGGAGGAAGAAGCGTGTGTTGGCGGCAACTGCAGGCAGCGTCGTCTCCTCTCTCTCTCTCTGGGCCGGTTCACACGACCCAGGCTGCCGGCGGGGGAGGAACCACGGGGACGTCCGCGGGGTCCGGCGGGGCACCGCACATGACCGGCGCCCCGCGCGCGTGGGCAGACCCCGTAGTCCCCGCACCGCAGTGCGGGCCTCCCGGCGGTAGGGGGTGAGGCCCGGGATGCCCAGAGGGGCCGTTTGCCCCTACAGGATGGAGCGGCGGCGGCTCCGGCCGCTCTGGGCTGCCATCTCTGTGGGGACCCCGCGGGACGGCCGCCCGCTGTTCCGACGGCACGGTGACCACGCGCGGTAGGGGCTTACCCCTCTACCGACCATGGTCACTTTGCGAGCGTCCCACGCGCAGCTCTCCTGCGGGGGCACCCCCGGTCGGCATGCACACGACACGGGAACCGCGGGGGACTTGCGGTTCCCGTGTCGTGCGAACAAGCCCAAACTCTCTCTCTCTCTCACACACACACACACACACACACACACACCAGCATGAGGAGGAGGAGGCGGCGAGATGTTGGCGGCAACTGCAGGCAGCGACTCACTCACTCACTCCAGCACAAGGAGGAGAAGCACGAGGCGAAGGAGGTGCTTGGCGGCAACTGCAGGCAGCGGCTCCTTCTCAAGGCTCACGTGCCTGTTACCCATAAAGCACCAGTGTAGGCGCACGCGCTCTCCTTCTCCAGCAATTGGATTGCAAGCGCCTGGTGCTGTAGGAAAATACCTCCCCCTCCCTCCCTCCTTCCAGTATAGCTGGCGACCCCCCAGAAAGCATGTCGCGACCCCCTTGGGGGTCCCGACCCCCAGGTTGGAGAACGTTGAGCTAAATACATGGCAAATGTCCATAATGTTTGCTATGCATGTATTGAGAAAAGCACAAGTCCTGGATAATGTATCGGTTGTAGAATATGCATTTATCTGAAGCGCATACTCTGGATAAAGACATGAAGACATTGTAGGATGTTGATCATCCCTTTGAAGTGGGTGTTCTTTTGGGTTACGCTGATCTTTGGGGCTGGATGTAAATGCAGGTGCTCCAGATAAATGCCTGGGGTGATAAGCTTGGGGAGGGCACAGAGCTCAGAGATGTGTCAGTCATGATGTACTTTTAACTCAGCTACTCACTCAATGGCCCAGTTCACATGTAATAAAAACCCACTGTGGGGGAATTTATTTCCCTGTGGGGCATCTTGTTGCAGCAGTGGCCACCATTTTAAATATTCAAGCTGCGGTGGAGGTGCACTGTAGCTTCTTGTTCTGTGTGAACCCGATGAGGGTGGATTGTTGGGGTGCTTGACAAGCTGCCTGCAACCCTAAAAGAGCCCATGGGTTCTGGGTGGCTTGTCAGGCACCTCAAAAACCACCCTCACCATGTTTGCATGTAACAACAAGCTACTGTGCATTCCCACCATGGTTTGAATTTTCAAAATGGAGTCCGCCGCCACAACGAGAACCCCACAGGGAAATTCCTGTGGCTTTTCGTTAGATATGAACCTGGTCAATGAAAATAATAATAATACAAACAGTTCATCTTCACTTGTAAATCCATGTGGCCATAGTTATGTCAACATTTTGTTTTTAATTTGAGGGAAAATATATACCCATGTGTATATGTGATCATATTATGGGTGCAAATTTATCATTTGATGGGACTGGGATAAATCATCCCTGCAGATTGTGCATGAAAATTGTGAAATGGGCTACCAATATGATAAAAAGATAATAAGGTTGAACAAATGGAGGAGGTTGCAGAAAATGCCAAAGCATAATTTGGGGTTCTTCCAGACAGACAGCTCCTAGCACTATCAGTCCTAAGGCATTGTACAGCAATTTAATCTTTCCCTCCTTAATGGATTTGTGTGTGGGGGTGTGTTTAGAAAAAAGATGGAAGATTCCATTGAAAAACACAGGAGAGTTACAAATGGAAGACATTGTTATCTTTTAAATTCTGTGAATGAGGCAGGGTGATTGCACAATAAAAGCCTCCTCTTGAAGCACCTTTGATCTCGGGCTGGTCCTGCCTTTATTCATAAAATCTGGATTTTCCGTACCATGACCCGTGCAAAGATCCTCACAGTGAGGCAGAGGGCAGGTGGATGCTCCAGAGAGCCTAACTGGTGTGGTGACTTTCCTGCTGCGGCATTTGCTGGAACACCCACTGTAGTGTTGCCAGGTAGGCAGCAGCTCCAGAGCACCCCACTGGCCCATCTCTCCCACTGCAGCAAAGGCCACAGCAGGAGGGTGCGGGCTCGGCTCTCTGGAACACCCACTGCAGTGCCGCCTCACTGGAGTGAGGCAGCAGTGCGGGCTCCCCTTGGCGTGGGGGTGGGGACCATGCAATTCCTTACTCCTCCCACTCCATCACCCGAGGCAGGGGACTCACTCCACTTCATGGGAGGGTTGGCCCTGACTCCCATCAGCTCTACTAGCATGGGCAATGGTCAGGAATGCTGGGAGTGGTTGCACAAAACTTCTGGAAGGCACCAGGCTGTGAAAAGCTGACTTATAGCAACCTTTTAAATTAGGTCAGCATTATTATTTTCATAGTGCATAACAGAGGCGGATGCTGGGAGAACGTGATTTGCCCAAGGCTATCTAGGGAGCTCATAGCAGAGGCAGGATTTGAACTGGTAACTTCCTAGTTCTCAGCTCAGTCTCTGAAACTTCAATCCTAATCTCACTTATCTGGGAGTAAGTACCGCTGAAGTCAGTGTGGCTTCATTGTGAGTAGACAGGTACAGGATTGCACTGCAATAGCCGCTATACTACACACATTCTATTTAGCACTGTTGAATATGGAAAGTCGAAATAACCAACATTCAGCTGTATTTTTAATATATAGCTTATTTTGGGATGGCTTAAAAATGCTGCCAAGGAAAAGTATGTTATTTTATGAATGCATTTATTTTAAGGGCAGGTTCTCTTAGGCCCAAATGTATTTCGATGCAGTTTTCAACTTTAAATACATCATATAATGGAGTCCCATATGCAATCAATTGGGAGCTTTCAGAAAGGAAGTTAAAGGTTAAGCAATTGCAGCACTGCATGAAGTGCAAAAAAAGAGAAAAGAATAAAAAAATAAAAAAATCCCCTAATGGACTCCCCTGACATCGCTTGGCATGTATATCTACTGAGTGTTAATAATCGGGGTCTGAGCTATCTCTGCTTGCAAATCCAGGGGAACCTGCCCCCCTCCCAGAGAATGGAACAGTGTAATCCTATGCATATTTAATCAGAAGTAAGTCTTGCTGTGTTCAAAGGGCTTACTCCCAGGAAAGTTTGCATAAGTTTCCAGCTGAAGACTATATTTTACCTGTGAATCTTTCCCCCCCTTTTCTTGCCATTAATTGCCACTCCCATAATACTCTCTCCTGGCCACTCAGAGGCAGACTTGCACCAAACAAGTCTACAGGCTGGGCGCCCCCCTCTTCAGTTAATAATATCTCTTCTTTGAAGGATGAAGCAGTAATAGCAGGCACCAGCACTGCCGGGGGAGACTTTTTAAATCATGTTACTTACTGGAATGCTGGAATGGCAAGCCCTACCACTTTCTCTTGAAATATTGAATACCAACACAGTTGGAGCTCTGCCGGTTGCACTACTTTATTTGCTGTGTATTGTGGATTAACTACCATCTTAACAACCCCCTTGCCCAGTAAAAATCAATGTACGTTGATTTTTACTGGTACTTTTTGGGGGGCGGGGTCTGGAAGATGGTAGATCTTGTGAAGTTAATAAAGCTGTTGCCCTTTATCCCATTCTGTATCTCACATCTTCATTCCGGTGGACTGAGTGGGGGCAAAATATTTGATTTGAACCACAGCAATATTATGGATTTCTAGTAGTTAAACAGTCTTTAACACAGAAGTGATTGCAAGCTGACATTACGGAAAGCTGTGAGCACATTCAATCACACACTTTACATGTGCTTCCCTGGCTTTTGAATGGCATCTTTATCTTTCTTAGTGACTGGGTTAGGGTGAAAATGCATATTTTAAAATGAGGATAGACAGGCCAAAATTCTGCTTGGTTATGAGAAAGTGTAAGCTATGGCAGTTGTCAGTTGTTTTTCAGAACAAATAAATTAAAATAATTCAAATTTAACTGGAATGCAGTCTTTTTTTTCTCTTTTCTTTTTTTGCATAGACAGTAGTGATCTGCATTGGACTTAGATTAAAGACTGAAGCTCAAGCAGAATCGGGCTGCTACAGTCCAGTTTAGTTCTGATGCTTCCTGAGGCAAAGAGGCTTCCAAAGCTACCAGAACTTCAGGTGAAGCTGAACAAGGCTTCATTGAAACTCATGTTTCAAAGGCATGGGAGACAGGAGACTTTATGCAAATAGCGTCTTTTAGTTTTGTTTCTCTAAAATGCTGAGCCAGGGGAGGAGGGTGTGCAGTTGAGTGACTGACAGGTCTACCTTCTAATCCTAGGGCTCATTTTTACCAGGGGCTCCAAGCACTGTGCTTTGGGGGAGGAATTGAGTTCTATTGAGTGTTTCATTAAAATTCTCACTGCCTTCCATTTCTCTCACTTGTACAGTGCAGCAGCTTGGGAGTAGAAGGTGAAGTGAAGTTCCTGTGTGTTGCGGGTGGGGTTGCTTGGCTTCAAGTTTTGTTTGTTCATGATTTTATTCTTCCTGCTTTAACTTCCTGCAAAATCTTTTTCTTTCAGATACCCTTTGATTTCTCAGCCTTTCTGTGTTGTCGTCTATATGTGTACAATTAGTTCGTGAATCCATTTCCCCCTCCCCTATTTAGAAAAAAAGAAATTAAATAATTCAAATTTAGTTCCTGTTATCCTGCATTTTTTCTTGTGTGTGTGAGATAGTATTCCCCTTTTCTTGTCTGTCTCTTCTTTTGCTTTCTCAGTTCACCACAAGTTTTTTTTTTTGCTAGATTTCCCCCCATCCATTCTCTTTTTCTTCCTGCTTTCATTCAGTACATTTTGCATTGCATCAATGTTCATTAATTATAATTTATAATAGTGTATTTATTTATGCAGTCATCAGCTTTTAAACAGAAATCCCCCTCTTTAATTTTGTGTATCTTAGGCAGGCAGTTCAATCCAACAGGGCAGGGAAAGGATGGGACCATGAGATGGCCATTCTTCCAATGCCACCACACTTCAATATGAAAGAACCTTAAACTCGTTTTCAAGCATCATAATGCTCTAGCCACTGCACCTATCCTTCTGAAACTTTGCAGGGTTCTTGCCTGGGGAAAGCTCTATGATGTGTGCCATTTTAATAGAAATTGCCACCAAAAACATGGGGGTGCGGGCAGAGGCGTAGCGTGGGGGGTGCAGGGGGTGCCGGCCGCACCGGGCGCAACATCTGGGGGGGCGCGCTCGCACTCGCAGCTCTCTGCCCCTGCCTGGCTCACTCACTCTCTTTGCAGTGCTGGCTGTGCGCCCAGCGCTAATTCCCGTCCTAATTCCTCTGTAGGGGTTGTAGTTCCGTTCCTTGTCTCTTCCCCTCTACTTCCATCGAGCTTTGGAGAACCAACAAACTACAGTCCCCAGAGTGCACCGCGCGAGCGGAGCCGCCGCATGACGGGAGTCGTAGTCCTTTATTTAAATAACGTTGCTCTAGCACGCAGGAAGCCTCTTGTGCAAGCGTGGGAAGAAGAGAGAAGAGGTGTCCTTTCGGAGCAGTGCACTCTGGGAACGGCCTTGAATGGTCATCCTTGAATGAAGGAAGGGGCGGGGGAGACGAAACAGATTCCCGCATTGCATGAGGGGAATTGCAGTTCTCCACCAGTCTTCCTTGGACTACAGGTGTTCAATTAACATAGCAAAACAAGGAAAGTGGGGTTTTCCCCAGTTACTGCTGTTGCAAATGGTAACTCTGCTGTACTGATCTTTTATACATATCAACTTTGCATAATAATCCCACAGATTTATGCTTCTTGTACGTTATGGCCATTTGGGTCCACTGTTTACACACACACACACACCCTACATCTATGTTATCTGTCAACTGCAGATAATTTTATTTATTTATGTCCCACCTTTTTTCCTGCAAGGAACCCAAGGTTGCTTACATAATCTTCCTCCTCCTCCTCCTCCTCCTCCTCTCCATTTTGTCCTCACAACAACCCTGTGAGGTAGGTTAGACTGAGAGTCAGGTACTGGCCCAAAGTCACCCAGTGAGCTTCATGGCCCAGTGGGGACTAGAACCCAGATCTCCTGAGTCCCGGTCTGACACTGTAACCAATAAGCCACACTGGCTCTCAATCTTTCAATGAAGCTGGCTCTTTTCCATTAAAGCTTATGATCCAATAAGGCAGCAATTCTGTACCCATTCTGTACCAGGGAGTAAATCCCATTGAACTCAATGGGACCTACTTCAGAGTACACATATATAGGATTTTCCAGATGGATAGCTGTGGTATTTTGTTGCAGCAAAACCAGCGAGGAGTCTTGTGGCAACTACAAGGCTTATTCTGCATTTATTCTGGCATTATTTATACCAGAATTTATTCCAGAATAAATTCAAATTATTATATTATTAATATTAGAAGTATTATTTAATAATTTTTATTACAATAAATTAGCAAATTTATGCAGGAATAAATTTGTTAATGTATAGGATTGTAAATGTACAAAGATAGGATTGCACTGTAAATCTGTGAGTCTTCAGAATGTCAGTTATGTGATTATATACCGTAGAAATCATATACTGAAATTATATTTTACCACACATTCATGCCAAAGATGGATTGATTATTCTTGATACTAAATTGGAGCAGACCTTGTGGTATAATAAAACGTGTCTATGAGTTTCCCAGTATGAGTGAGTATTGCCTTCAGTGCAATGTTACTCGGAAGTAAATTTCACAGAGCCCAAGGGTTTCCTTCCTACCTAGTAAGGGCGCAATCCTATGCAAGTTTAGAACAGGTAAGGGTTTCTTTAACTAATCTAGTTAAACCCATCCAGAACAGGTAAGGGTTTCTTTAACTAATCTAGTGGAAGAGACTCGAGTGCTAAAATCCACGGGTTAGGGGGCGCAAATTACTTGCCTTGCCCCGGGTGCTGACAACCCACGCTACGCCACTGGGTGCGGGCTGAAGGGGGAACTGAACTACTCCCACCTCCCCGCCAAAAATTGAGGACTCCCCTTCCATGTAAACCACTGCATGCACCTATCCTTCTGAAACATTGCAGGTTTCTTTCTTAGGGCCACCTCTAGGCTGTCTGTCTGTCATTTTCAGAACGCTGGTCTACAAGTAACCTAAGAGGGTAATCTCACCTTCTTTTGGATACCATCAAAAGGCTTCTCTTGCACAAAAAAGCTCCTTGCATTCTGAAATTCAGCAGGCTTGCTCCCTCAGAAGGAGCAACTATCCTTGAAATTTCCATCCAATTCTGCCAAGAAATAAAGAAGTTATCAACAGTTCCCTTTAAAAAAATCAAAATATAAATAAAACACCTTGCATTTATGTTTCTGACATTTGGCAGGCATACTCCACTCCTAAAGGGCTACTTTGCCTGCAAATATCCAATTCTGACTAAGAGGGGGAAAAAACCTATTGCCTCAGATTTCCCAATCTTGGTCTGGGGTCAGTAGCAGATGGACGCAGAACTGGTTTAAGCAGAAGTGAGCCATTTTCTGAAGTCTTAAATTGGGGTCGAAGCCAAATATTGGGGTCAGTGCACGCCTCTAAAATTTTCTTTTTGAAGTTTCACCTGCAGTAGAAATGTATTCAAAGCAGATGGATTGTCATGGCTTCTTCTTGCCTCAGGAATCCTTCGAACTGTTTTGGGAAATAACTGACTGTTTTATGTTGGCCGTAGAAGAGATCACTCACAACAACTAAACTAATTTTAAATGGTAAAGCTCAAATTAATGTTATTGCATGTGATCCTCCCTTTGCCCCTGTGCCATCACTCCTTGTACATGGTGAAGAGGGAAGAGACAAAGAGCTGCTTCCAGACTAAGTTAGTTGAACTTAGTTTCTATTAAAATTAATGTGGAAAGTTTGTCATGATGACTTAGCTTTAAGTCCCATTGATTTCAATGGGAAGTAAATGCAGCTATGTTAGTCTGGATTGAACTGGGAGAGCACCTCCTCCCTTACCAACCTGCCCAGTCACTGAGTGAGGTCATTGGAAGGAATGTTCAAGGTGGTTCCATATGGACCTATGGCCCAATTGGAGTCCACCCGGAGAAGGGCCTTCAGGGTAGTGGCTCCATTTCTCTGGAACTCCCTGTCTCTGGAAGTCAGGCAGGCACCAACACTGTGTTGTTTTCGGCGCCTCCTGAAAATACTTTTATTTCAGGAAGCCTTCCTGAACTAACCAGCCACGGTTTTATTGATTTTGTTTTTAACATATTGTTTTATTCTTTTATCTGTTTTATCTTTTATAGTTCACCACTCTGAAATCTCCATACTGGAATATGGAGCAGCATATAAATCTTGTAAATAAATAAATAAACCCAAAATCTTTTCCATGTAATTTCACCATTGGAAAGTTATTGTCTTCTTAAACAGGAGAACGGTAAACTCAGTTCAGTGAAGCATGCACCTATTCATTTCTCAGCTCTCCTCGCTGTGTGTAAATACATTTTTGGGTCTCAATTTGCTATTTGTTTATTGCAACGAAGCTTTCTAACAAAATGCAAATGATGACTAGAGAAGTGAGGTGAAGAGGTGTTTTCTCCACACACATACCCGATGCACAGTATCTGTGTGAGACCATAACAAGTGCAAACTGTCCTTTTTGCTTGGTTAAAGGCAACAGGATGGACCCTGTAGCTGTAAATTATTCATGTAGGGGGCTAATGCATCAACCACTACAGGGCTGTGCAGAAATAATGGTTCTCGGCTATTTGGTATGCTTGACTGCGATATAGACAAATGATTGCTTTGTCTTAGGCAGCACTGGAGAATGTACTGGTCATCAGCTAACACTTATCATAGCAGAAATGCAAGCATCCATGAAATGAAATTTCACTCTATTAATTAAATATTTGGTATGAAGAGATGTATCTCCTACGCAAAGCTACTATATTTTCTTCCCAAAGTGTGAGGACCTGACATGAAGTATTAATCCTTTGATGATACATATATTACCTAACAATGCCTCCCAACGTGTGTAATGTGACCTTCCTGTTCATTTGCGCAGAATAGTGACCTCTTTAATCTTCTTAAAAATGCGATGAGTTATTCAGGGTTGGCATTGGGGTGGGCATCATCAGATACCTGTGGAGGCCCACATCCCATTAAGGGCCCTGCTGCACTTCCACTTTCTTGTTGCTACCTGTTCAGCTGCCCTCTCTGAGTGATCAGTGCGAGGAACAAGGAGAAGGAACAGTGACCTTGTGTGTGTGTGTCCCCGTTTCTCAGGGGACCAATTGGGCCCAGAGGGTTCAGCAAGTGAATGAGCAGCAGCAGCAACAGCAGCAGGAGGAGGACCCACTCAAGCACAGGGTTTAGTGAGCGCCCACTCAAGGACAGGGTTCATCTTGCCCAAGGCTCCCCCAAACCCTGGAATCAACACTAGAATAATTATTTGTTAGATTTTGCAATAGAAAAATCTCATATCTACCTGCCCATATTTGAACACACAAGGCATATATTTAAGCCCCCTTTCCAAACCTCGACTGCAGATGCATCTTCCCCTAAAATTAGGTAGGTGAAGAAGGAGCAAATTGGATTTGGGATTGGTGTGTGTGTGTGTGTGTGTGTGTGAGAGAGAGAGAGAGAGAGAGAGATAGTTTTATCTCACATAATACAATAGATGCTTTAAGATTTATTTATTTGTTACATTTCTATACTGCCCAATAGTCAAAGCTCTCTGGGTGGTTCGCAGCAATTAAAACCATAAAATATAACACAATGAGATACAATATAAAAATTTAAAAGTTTAAAACTACATAATAAAAAATAAAAAGCAAAATAAAACCTAGCAGCAGTGCAGAGATTAATGATTAATCATTTTAATCATCTTAATCATTTTTATCTTGTAGTTGCTTTTAACTCTGTTATTGTAACTGCTAGCTCTGCTGTTTGTTTTTAATCTGTGGTTTTAAATTTTATATTTATTTTATTTTATATTGTATTTTATGGTTTTAACTGTTGTAAACTGCCCAGAGAGCTTCGGCTATTGGGTGGTATAAAAATGTATTAAATACATAAATATAAAGATTTAAAAAACAGTAAGAGGTTTAAAACAACAGAAAATGTAAGACTAAAAAAAAATTAATCAAATAATTTATTAGATTTCTATACCATCCAAAAGATCATAAGGGGAGGCCCCTCTCTAAGTACTGTTGGTACAGACAGTATGTGACAACAAGGGGGAAAGCTATTGTTAGGGGTCCCAAACCATTTTGATCAGTGGACAGATTTGGAATTTGGGGAGAATCTTGTGGACACTCTCTGAAAATTGGTGCCATGGTGAACATGACACTCATTTCTTAGAAGGCAAACTTGTGAGACTAAGAGAAAAGTAACTTGCCCAAGAATCTAAGCAGAGGGCAAAGGTGGGTTCTGAGCTCCAAAACACAAAACCACTTTTCTGAACCGAAATAAAGATGGTGCTGGAGGGCAGCACTTTGCTTTGCAGCATGCCAGCCTCCCAGTAATTATTTTTTTAAATAATTTTTACAAAAATAAAATAAAAATCAGGAGGGACAGGGAGCCCACCAGTCACCAAGAGAGGTGTCTGTGGGCACATTGGTGCTCACTGCCACCACACTGGAGACCCCAGTCTGTTGTGTTGCCCCAAATGTAGAACACTCTCCCAATGGAGCTGTGACTGGCACCAATATTATAGACTTTTCAGCGCCAGGTCAAAACCTTTGCCAAGGCATTTAAAATTAAAACTGGTTTATTAAGCTGGTTAAGTGAGGTATCTCTTTTATGTACATTGCACCCCATCTATTCATTTGGCTTGTTTGATGATCACTAGAAGAAAAATGGCAGGTTTATTTTTAGCAGTAGTACTTTCAAGGCTAGATTTGCTTTGCTTCTGAGTTATTAATCTCATACTTACACAATGCCTCTCCTCTGTCTATGCTACACAAACATATTGGTCTCACGGCAGCTCTGCAAGGAATCCTGATCATTACACTTTGGTGAAGTGCTGACAATTCCACTGTCACATTGCTACCTCTGAATTCAGTTCCATACAACAGTAGAAGTGAACCCATCCTACTATTTATCGTCAAACAGAGGATGTCCTTTGATTCTAATCCTACTCTACCACTGACTGACCGACATTCTTCAGAATGTGACTATACGACTAAGTTCCTTCGTCAATGGAAAAACAAAAACAACAGATTCACTTGGGTGTTGTTGGAATTCATCTGTTTCTCTCTCTCTCCATAGAAGTGCTTTGAACACGGAAATGGTCTTAAATTCTGAGCTGGAACTGACCTTCATCCATCTCATCCAAGGATATTTGCTTTTGTGCTGTTTTGAAATATTACTTGGATCCGTGTACGAATGGCCACAGATTAATTTGAAATCCCATCCTGCGCTTGCTTGCAATTTCCCACTAGAGCTTGTGACAGCTGTTATACTCTTAATGACAGCCAGTCATTATTTCCTCCAGGAATATTGGCTGGGTTCACATTTTCCCATAGCAATGCCATCAGTTGTGACATTGTGTTATCACATGATAATGGCCTGTTTAACTGTTGTCACCTCTGAAGTTAACATTATAGAAGGCTGCCTGTGATTAGAGGGATCACCTTGGGATGTTGCAGGGAATTAATACAAACAGAATTCAGTGATACATTAGAATCTAGATCAGTGTTCTCCAACCTTGGGTCCCCAGATGTTTTTGGCCTACAACTCCCAGCATGTCCCAGCCAGCTACGCTGTAGGCCAAAAACATCTGGGGACCCAAGGTTGGAGAACACTGATCTAGATCTTTGTTGTTGTTGTTGTTTTACACTAATAATCACATTAGTACATGACCACAGACTCTGTCCCTCTCTCTCTCTCTCTCTCTCTCTCTCTCTCTCTCACTCACACACACACACACACACACACATCTGTGGTTCAGTATATGTCACTTCTGTCCAACCATGGGCTTTATTGCTGCTCAGCCTGAAGTTCTGCTTATTGTCGTCCCCTACTAGAAACTAGACTAGAGTTAGAGGTGTGGATATCAACTCCTCACTTCGACTCGGACCCCAGTTTGGTACTTTGGAAAAGGGCCTACTTCTGCTTGGACTGATTTGGAGTTGGTCTGCTTCGACTTGGTACCAAATCTCAGTTGGTGTTTGGAAAAGAGAGGCTTAGTGCCTCCCATTGGCTATCCTGGAAATTTTAAAAAATTTGGCTATTGGATTATAGTTGCGGGCACAGTAATCCTAAAAGGGGATTATTTTTGCCCAAAGTCAGAATAGGTGCGGGATGGGTGGGTTAGTGCTTGAAATATTATTTTATTTTTAAAAGGGGAACTGCTGATAACCTTTTTGTTTCTTGGCAGAATTACCGTAGATGAAAATTGCAGGGACAGTTGCCCTTTCTGAGATCAAGACTGCCAAATTTCAGAATGCTGAGAACACCAAATAAGGGTCTGAGTCAAAGTGGGGAGTTGGTGCACACCTCTACTAGATGCGGTTACTACGGACACACCCACAGAATGGCTATAAAAACTATTAGTGAACCTTTCTTGACTCATTCCCCATATAGGAATACATTTTTGTGCAATGGGCTGCCTAGTTGCCATGCCATACGCTAACTGTGATTTGGCTCCTGGTTATATTTTAGCTTCTCCACGAAAACCAAACCCAACAACCACTCAGTTGGGCACAGTAGTTACAAGTTTGCTATTAAGCAGTCACTACAGGTAATTTACTAATCTAACAAGGGCCACTGCAGGCCATCTGTTGAGAAAGATTGAAGACTTCCTGAAATAAATGCCATATAAGATAATAAATCCATACAGCCCCATAAGGTTCAGCTGTTTAACATCTGACCTTTCTTCCAAAACGAACTGTGTCTGAACTGACTTTCTAATTGTAGGTTTTCTAATTTGGAGTGGGGTTCTGGAGTCTAGTGCCACAGACTTCTGTAAATATTAGAAACAAAGGAAGCCATGTTGGCCAGAAGAAAAGTCCATAGGGCAACACCTTTATTAGGGCTAGTTACTCAAGGTCGCAAAATACCATGCAAGCTTTCAAGTTCTCCAGAGCTCTTCATCAGGTAAGATGGTAAACAAAGGAAAAGGGGGAGGGGGGGGAAGTGGCTGATGTTCAAGCCATGGAGTCTGCATTTGTTTGCAGCCTTAAGATAGAAAGTGGGAGGAGGCTGCAGACATTCAAATTAGGGCTCCGCTGGGTACAAAGGTGGTTTCAGGTTGCACCTGAGACCCTCCCAGGGGTTGCTGGGAAGAGGAAACAAACAAACAATGGTTGATCCCCCATTTTTGAAAAAAAAAATAAAATCCAGCTGTTACTCAGAGAACTCTCTCTGTCCTTAGGTGAACACAGAGGTTCCTTGGTAGGTGGAAAACAGACATAGAATTTATTTTTAGTGATGTATTTATGAATCTTATCTTCACCTGTTTTTCCCACCAAGCTACATTGCAGCTTCTCACCATCTTTGCAGCCATTAACTTGCATACGAGCCCCATCTAATTTAATTTTAAAAAAATAAATAAATAAACTGAATATTAGAATAAGTGGGCTTAAAAGTTATTTTTTAGAATTTCTATGTTGGGCCTTCATAGTAAAAAAGTTATACTTTGAACATTGCTTCTTGGCAAATAGGTATTCCCGTGATTAGTAGTGCCTAGCAACGTAATGACCTACCATCTCCAGGGGGGGAAAGAGTCATCTGAGGACTGTCTTAATTGGCAGGGTAGAAATTTACAGAATTGCTTGCTATGGCTGTGTGTCCCCCTTGAGAGGTGAGTTGCTTTCTTTCCTCCTCCTGAGTGGCAGCATTCCATTCATTCACCCATAAAATGTCATAGAATCATAGAAAAGTAGAGTTGGAAGGGGCCTACAAGGCCATCGAGTCCAACCCCCTGCTCAATGCAGGAATCCAGGTCAAAGCATCTCTGACAGATGTCTGTCCAGCTGCACCTTGAATGCCTCCAGATTGGGAGAGCCCACCACCTCCCTAGGTAGTTGATTCCATTGTCTTATTGCTCTGACAGTCAGGACATTTTTCCTGATGTTTAGGTGGAATCTAGGTTCCTGTAACTTGAGCCCATTATTCTGTGTCCTGCAAACTGGGATGATCAAGAAGAGATCCTGGCCCTCCTCTGTGTGACATCCCTTCAAATACTGGAAGAGTGCGATCATATCTCCCCTCAGTCTCCTCTTCTGAAGGCTAAACATGCCCAGTTCTTTCAGTCTCTCCTCATAGGGCCTTGTTTCCAGTCCCTTCATCATCCTTGTTGCCCTCCTCTGAACCCTCTCCAGTTTGTCTATGTCCTTCTTAAAGTGAGGTGCCCAGAACTGGACTCAAGATGGGGCCTAACCAGTGCCGAGTAAAGGGGAATTATCACTTCCCGTGATTTGGAAGCTATACTTCTATTAATACAGCCCAAAATTGCATTTGCCTTCTTTGCAGCCACATCGCATTGCTGGCTCATATTCAGTTTGTGATCTACCACAATTCCAAGATCCTTCTCACCTGTAGTATTGTTGAGCCAAGTGTCCCCCATTCTGTAACTCTGCATTTGGTTTCCTCTCCCTAGGTGCAGCACTTGGCATTTATCCCTATTAAATTTCATTCTGTTGTTTTCGGCCCAGCGCTCCAGCTGGGCCGAACACACAAAGTATCGAGATCACTTTGAATTTTGTTTCTGTCTTCCGGAGTATTAGCTGTTCCACCCAACTTTGTGTCATCTGCAAATTTGATAAGCATTCCCTGTACCTCCTGATCCAAGTCATTAATAAAAATGTTGAAGAGCACCGGGCCCAGGACCGAGCCCTGTGGTACCCCGCTTGTTACTTCTCCCCAGTTTGAGAAGGAACCATTGATAAGCACTCTTTGAGTCCGATTCTATAGCCAATTGTGGATCCACCTGATAGTTGTTGCATCTAGCCCACTCTTAGCTAGCTTGCTAATCAGGATATCATGAGGCACTTTGTTGAAAGCTTTGCTGAAATCCAGATATATAATGTCCACAGCATTCCCACAGTCCACAAGGGAGGTTACCCGATCAAAAAATGAGATCAGATTAGTCTGACAGGATTTGTTCTTGACAAATCCATGCTGGCTTCTAGTAATCACTGCATTGTTTTCAAGGTGCTTGCAGACTGACTTCTTTATAATCTGCTCCAAAATCTTCCCAGGGATTGATGTCAGACTGACTGGCCTATAGTTCCCAGGTTCCTCCTTCTTGCCCTTTTTGAAGATGGGAACATTTGCCCTCCTCCAGTCGTCTGGCACTTCACCTGTCCTCCATGATTTCTCAAAGATAATAGACAGTGGTTCTGAGAGTTCTTCTGCCAGTTCCTTTATTACTCTAGGATGCAGCTCATCAGGCCCTGGAGATTTTAACTCGTTCAGAGTAATCAGGTGCTCCTTGACCATTTGCCTATCAATCTCAAGCTGCAATCCTGCCCCTTCACTCTGCACTTCAGGTTTGCCAGGGGGGTCATGGACCCTCCTTTGGGAGAAGACTGAGCTGAAGTCGGAATTGAAAACTTCTGCCTTTTCTTTGTCTTCTGCTATCAATTTGCCATCCTCATTGCGTAGTTGAACCACCAGTTCTTTCTTCTGTCTTTTACTGTGCATGTAGCTGAAGAAAGCTTTTTTGTTGGTTTTAGCATTCCTCGCTAACCTTAGCTCATTCTCAGCTTTTAGCCTTCCTGACACTATTCCTGCAGTTCTGTGCTACCTGCTTGTACTCTTCCCTTGTAGCCTGTCCTTCCTTCTACTTCCTATACGTGTCCTTTTTTGTTTTCAGGTCATCGTTGAGTTTGTTGTGAAGCCACATTGGCTTCTTCTGTTGCCCTCTGCCTTTTTTCCTTGTGGGAATTGTTTGCAATTGTGCCTTTAAAATTTCCTTTTTTAAAAACTTCCCACCCCTCCTGGGCTCCTTTTCTCATGAGAGTTGCTTGCCATGGGATCTTACTAATCATTGTTCTGAGTTTGTTAAAATTGGCTTTCCTAAAATCCAGGGTACGTGTTTGGCTACACTCAGCTTTTGCTTCCGTTAGAATCAAGAACTCAAGTATAACATGGTCACTTTCCCCCAGAGTTCCTGAAACTGCCACTTTATCTACTAACTCGTCTCTGTTGGTTAGAATCAGGTCAAGGATAGCCGATCCTCTAGTTCCTTCCTCCACTTTCTGTAGGAGGAAGTTATCAGCAGCACAGCTCAGGAATTTCTTGGAGGGGCCATGTTTGGCTGAATAAGTCTCCCAACAGATATCAGGGAAATTGAAGTCTCCCATTACTACCACATCGTGCCTCCTTGAAACAATGGCAATTTGCTTTTCAAAAGTTTCATCCTCGTCTTCTCCTTGATTGGGTGGTCGGTAGTAGAACCGCCATGTTCGTTTTATTCTTTGCCCCCTTTATTTTAACCCAGATGCTCTCAATGGGGCTGCCAAGCTCCTCTTCCTGTATCTCTGTGCAGAGATACGTATTTTTAACATACAGCGCAACTCCACCTCCCTTTCTGTTGCTTCTGTTTCTTTTGAACAAGTTATACCCTTCAATTGCTGTATTCCAGTCATGGGAGTCATCCCACCAGGTTTCAGTTATCCCATCAAAGATGTCTACATCTTTCTGCCCACCATGTGGAGTAGTTACTCTGAACTAGACACATTTCTCACTTGTTTTGGGAAGATGGACAGAAAAAGGAGAATGGCTAGATTCCTTGGATTTTCTTGACCTACTGAACTATATCATGTGCTAATAAGTGGTATTTTTAAATTTTATTTTATTTTTGCTAAATTACTTTAGTCCCTACAGTTGATTTGAAAGCAAAAAGGTCCTGGAAGCTCTGAAAAAACAACAACCCTGAAACATCCTCAAGTAATTAGAATGATTACAACAGTCAAAAACCTTGGCTTACTAAAATTGCATTTATTTTCTCTCAGGAGATCTTTTTTCTTTTTCTTTTTTGAGCTATACAGTCACTTGCATAGCTTTAATATGGATGATTTCCAGTCAGCTGGGGACTGGAAATCTTTCACTGCAGAGCTGTATTGAACTGCATTCATAGGAAGTATAAAATTCCATTATCACAACAAGCTCTAGGCTGATTTCAGACATCTCCTTGTTTCAACTGGCTTTCCAGCCTCCTGCTTTTGAGACTAGTAACTTGCCCAGTGGCTTTGGAATAATAGGGTTAAAGGAGTTGGATGGATAGGGCCGAAACAAATGTGGCTGTTTCTATTTATTGTGTGTAGTTCGGGGTGGGCAACTTTGGAAGGTCTGGGGACATTTTTGGGCTGCATCCCCCCCCCCCCCAGGTATCAAAAACAGTTTAGGACATAATTTCTTTTAAAAAGTGAAAACAAAAAATTGTGTCCAGACCTGCTATGGAGCACCAAAAGGATCTAAATTAGTTTGTTCGCAAGCTAATTTTTTTATCCTTTTGGCACTCTGGTTGGTTGCCATCTTGTTTGCAAAATATTTTTTGGGATACCCCTGAATTTTGGGAAGTGGTGGGGACTGCACATGGCTTGCAGGCCACATGTTGCCCACCACTGGTGTAGTTGGTATGCAATCCTTGAGAATGTCTCTTTGATACATTGGCCTAGCCTTAGCATGATCTATCTACATGGAAACACCAGCCAATCAGAACAGTATTTTAGTACATTGATTTGCAGAACAACCCTAACCCCTGTCAAAGGCCAGCTGAGTGTGCGTTAGGAGGGGGTAGAAGTGCCACTCTGCTGAAGGTGTGACACATCTGCTTTAGAGGTCCTCGGTATGCCCACAGAAAGCTCTCTGGGCATAGGAGTTCCCACAGGCAGTAGGCACCTACATGGGGCATTCTGTGAGCATGTCTGGAGGGGGGGGGTCAGAGTTGGGATCTACTGGATCTAATGCCCCCTCTCATTCTGCCCCCAGGTCTTCAGATTGGCCCCCTCAACTATGCTCACCTGAAGCTGGCATAGTTAATTTCCCTTCCATTGGTTTCAATGGGAAGGAGAATGTAAATCAAAAAATCTGCCATAAAAAAGGCTGTCAAAAATCCACCCCCACCTCCCACCCTGCCCGCTGTGAGCTAGCAGTGTTCTGGATGTGGCGGCAGCTCCACTGTGGATTTCCCCCTACCCTACCAGATACTGAGGATTGCTTTGCCTGTGTGTGGCTTTTTTTGTCTGTTTTTTTGCTCTAGTGTTTTGTTTCATGAATGCATTACTTGTCGCAGTGTTTTGGTAAACGTTCTCAGGACCTTTACTTGCAAAGGTTACGGAGTAAGTGAGGGCTTTATTTCCTAAGCTGGGGAACCTAAATCTTTTCAAATGCACAAACTTTGGACTTCTTGGCAAATTTGGTCGATTCAATAAAAAAAAATATAATCATGCAACCCCTCTTATACGAGTTTTTGAAAGAAAAACAAAACAAAACCTCAGGGTGAATGTAAATAATGACTTACCTTCCAACTAGATTTCCAGTCATTTTGGGGTGTGCGAATTGTATGGATCTTTGGGAAAAGGTCCGTCATGTGTTTAGCTTCCTAGCCTGGCTAGCCATAAAAAAAACCAAACAAGTGTCAGCACAAACGTACCAAGAATAGAACAAATATTTGTGCAGAATACACAGCGGACTGGCCTTCTTGAGTAGTGACAAACAGTCAAAGGTTTTCTGATTGTGAGCTAGAAGCTGGAATTCTTATTAATCTAATTTTTTAAGTGTTGCATAGCTTTCAATTATCCAATTATAGACCATTCATCTACATTATGAGTTCACCACTAATTAGTGTTCCGCTAACATTGATTTAACCAGAAGTTGACTTGCAGCATCTATGCTGAAAAGAGCTGAGAATTAGTTAGCATTAAAAAAAAAAAAGAAGTCCTAAGGGGGGGGGGGGATCCGTTTAAATAAATAAACTAGCTTCACCCATTAAACTAGCTTCACCCATGATCCAGGTGGAAATAATACAATTGGTGGAAGTTATTTTTTGTTGTTGTCTTCAGAGAGGGGAAAATGTTCCTGATAAAATTTAACAAGGTACAAAAATGCACGGAGAGGGACCTCTCCCCTCCCCCATCCCTGGCCTTTGGTTGCCGTGCTTTGGACAAACTGGTTCGTTTATATGCCCTCCACTGCCTTTGTTCCTGGGGTTTTGTATATTCTTACTGGCATAAAGATGATTTCATAAAATGGAAAATAGTGAATTTGCCAAAGTTCAGAAACAATAGATTTTATTTCCCCAGCTCCTAATGCCCCAGATGTATTTCTGGAAGAGCTTCCTTGCCCTAAAATGCTGACAAGACTATTACGAGTTCATATACTGATCTTGTGCCTCCACAGGTCTGCATTTATTAGACCAGGTACTGTAGCCAGTAGCACCTGTTGGTGCATGCTCAGAAGCTGATTGCTTTAACTGCCTACTCTTAGTGAAGCCCCCCAACTGGTTTTCACAAGTAACTTCATATCTAATTCAGCCCTTAGACAGGAGGTATTTGTCCCTTTTGCTTCTCTGCATAAAGCAGTCTAGAATTGCAGTTAAGCCACAACTAGGGATGATGGATTTTGTGAAACCCACTCCATCTGTGTTTTGCTTTTGCGGATTGTAAAGTGTCTTTTGTTCTATTGTCTGCTCGTCGATGGAATAGGATTTTTTTTTTTTTTTTTTTTTTTTAGGGATGCACAAGAATTTCGTTCTTGTTTACAAATGCACATTTGCACAGGTGCATATTAGCGATAATGCACATTTCCACTAATCCCCCCAAAAAGTAAAAAACAAACAACCCCCAGTCTGCAACTCTGTGGAATCCACATGACTCGGAAAAAGCCGATCCACTGCAGAATCCGCAGTTCAGATTCATAGGAATCCGAACTCATTTGAATCTGTTTGGGATTTCTCCAACATTCCTAATCTGAATCCCTGTGTATTCCATTATGTTAGTGCTTACTTAGCAGGTTGCCACGCCTTTCCCCCCTCACAAGCTTCCCATCTTTAACAGCTGGCTGTGGCTGGCAGGTAGATACAACATGGTCCTCTCTATGCTGGGAATAGCTGCACTTCTTGAATGTGGCTGGTGCAGATGGGTGTGAATTTAGTACATTTTGGATATGAATTTATCCAACATTTGCAAAGTTCTCCATATCCGTGAGAAAGAGAACTTGAAATTAAAATAAAAATGGAATGCAGGAGAAAGACAAACTGACAGATTTGCCTGTCGCTAGTTCGAGATACACCCCAACGGCATGCAAAATGTAAATACAATCATGCCTTGGATTGAGAGCATAATTCGTTCCAGAAACGTGCTTGTAATCCAAAACACTCTTATATCAAAACGAAATCCCTCCACAAAAAAATTGTACAGAGATTTTTAATTTAAGCCGTACTACAGTACTTGTATTGCAAGACATTGCTTGTATATCAAGTAAAAAATAAACAAATAAATATTTAAAAATTTGCTTGTCTTGCAAAACGCTCTCAAACCAAGTTACTTGCAATCCAAGGTATTACTGTAGGACCTTTAAAGCAACCCACAAGTCTTGTCAAAACACACAAGCACACAGCTCTACACAGTCACTAGATCTAGATCTCCTAGCTCCAGGGAAGGACTGGGAGGATGTCATTCCCCAAGGGCAAGGCAGACATCTCCTCTTTGGCAGCTGCCCGTACTTGTTCAGCAGTCAATACTGCTGCCACGGCCTTCTCCTATTCCAGTACTACAGAACCCAGGTGGCATTGTGAGAACTGGTTTCTCTAATAATATTGCAGATATTATAAGAGATGGCAAGACACAAAAGGTGGTGCAAGCTGAGGAACCAATCTTATAAATGCGTACACTATGTTAAGCTTACAGCTCAGAATCTGTTCTGTGTGCGCTATTCATTATTTGGCATTGTCTGGCACATGGCACGAATCAGTGAAATGTGTGACTCTGTACATTCGAGTACTGTGATGGGTTTGCAAAGAGATTGGTCCAATAGTGAGAGACATGCAATGTATAGTATCCCATTGACACTAAAGCTGCCATCTCAACTCATTTTATAGGGAGTAACTTTTACTGAACTCAGTAGGACATAAATGTCCATAGGATTGCACTCAATCGGTTAAGTCCAATGTTGCCTGAGCAGACTTCCACTTGCACAATAGAACTTTCCCTTCCTTTCTTTTCCTCTTCCCTGCAGCCTCTGTGCCCCTGAAGTCTACTCTGGAGCCCCCCCCCAACCTTCTGGAATAGATATTAGGGGTGCACAGGGGCTGAAAGGAGGAGGGGGAATCTGTCCCACTGATGGATTCCATTCCATTGGCAAGACATTCCAGATGGATACAACCCTATTGATAGTAGTACTAGTAGGAGGAGGAGCAGGAGCACTAACAAGTGATCTTTAGCTCTTCTGTCCCACCCTTGCAATTATAGTATATGAAATGTGTGGGGTTCTTTTTCCTTCATCATGTCCCAGGAAAGATTCACATGGGAGCCATCTCCCTACCCCAAGAAGACCTTGTGGTCTTCTCCTGCTCAGGTTCACATGAAGAGAACTCTTTGGAATGCGTACTGTTACACATTGTACCATGTCCCTGACAATATTTTAAAATCTAGCTTTCCTGGAATGTGGCAGTAAGGTAATACAGAATATCCTGGACTCTTTCATAAACCCATACTCCAGGTGGATTTAACTGTAAAAGTCTCTTTATAGTGGGAAGAAGCCCTAAGTTGTCCCTGATGACAGGACAATTTATCACACTAACACAACCTAATAGCCCTGGTTTTCTCTACTTCCAAACTGGCCATCTTCCTTTCTTGATGCAGTGCCATGGTTTTGAATGGATGCAAGAGCATCCATGGACTGACAGGACTCGAAGGAGGTGTCGCAGCTGCAGAGGCAAGTCAGCTATTTTCTTAAGGGAGGAAAACAAAATCATGTTTATTACATTAGGTTTCAAAGTTATAGATTTAGTGCATGTATATGTATATGTGGACAACCTCCAGCTTTTTAAAAGATCAAACTGGTAATATAATAACCAGAAGTTATCCTTACCAGCACCTGATCAGCTTTGTTCAGTTCTGAAATAGTGGACTCATAGGCATTTAAAAGAGCTGGATACCTTGATATCATCTCAGTTCTTTTCCACGGTGCACTCGCAAAGTCAATGCTCATTGTTAAACTTTGAATTGGGATGTTATTGACAGAGTAATCCAGTCGGCAAAGACGTTTTCTGTACAGCTTTTGTGCAAACAGAAATATCAAAAGAAACGCAAGAAATACATGCTGGCATTTCCCTTTGTCTTGTTACCCTAGTGAATATTTGTATCATGCCTACACTGCAAAAGAAAAATAGAACAAGACATGTGATTAATGAGAAACTTGCTATGCATTTTCAGATGCTAACACCGGATTAAATTATTTTCCACTGTTAAAACCAAAACAGAGATGCAAGCACTGACTTTGCAAAATGCGAACAAGGCATATTTTCTCAAGCAGCTTCAGGGAAAGCAATCTTTCTCAAAGGGATCTGGCTAACCGTATTTTCTTATCAATAATGTGTAATAAATAAGTTAGGAGTGAAACTAGAGTGATACATTTGTAAAAGCAAACATAAGACACTATTCAGTTTTTTAAAATGTAAGTAATAGGGTAATTAATTATTTGAATATTTTATAAAAATGTTATTTTTTCAATAGACCACATGTAGTACCTGTGTTAGAAGCTGCCCCATTTTGTAAAACCAGTTTGATGTGGGAATTCATTCTGTAGGATGTAATGGATTGGTGAGCACTGGTGGCACCTAGTGGTCTAAGAGCCAAAGTTCCTCTTAAAACATAATGTACCAGGGAGAAGCCATGGAGAGTGACTGGACAGAGGAGCAGACGGAATAGGCAGAAATTACACAGTGCAGACGTTGGCATTAGGAAATGGCTCCTAATGAAAAAATACTGCACTGTCTACCTGAATAACCTCTGGGCCAGTTCACACACACATGTATGTGTGTCACTTGATTTCGCACCATTTGATTGTTCAGAATTTGATGACTTATTGTTGAAGGTTTGAACTGACTGCTTTGAGAAATACTGTGTTTGAAATTCAAAGTAATCAGGAAATTCTGTCTGTGGTATTTGATCTGTGATGGCTCATTCACACATGCAAATCAAGTGGTGAACAAGCATGCATGGAATAACTCTGTGACTCATTGTCTCCTTATATTGTATTTCTTCTTTCCAAAGCATACGACCTTATTCATCCTTAAAACAGAATAGTTCTAAGTGACATGATACATTTTTACCCCCAGTCTGTTGTAGGAGTCTAGACTGAAGGATATATTGACTTTCTCATGGCCGCTCAGTGAGATATGCTGGGAATTGAATTTGGCTCATCTACGGGCTAATTCCCACAACCATAAGTTGAAGAAGTTGTGTGCATGCCTTGCCACATGGCCAGCCCTCCACTCAGTCACACCATTATGTACGGTAGCACTGCTTGGCACCTTGCTGGAAGTTCTGCACTGTCAACATGTGATCTGGACAAGTTGGTGAGGCCACCTTATGACTCCTTGACCATGTGCCAGAGCAGGCTCAGATTATCTCAGTGTGCCAGTGAATTGGTCCGAGGTCTAAGTCAATTGCACATTTCATGGAACTAAACTGGACATCATGGAACAGGTTAACTTAATAAACAAGTAGGACATGACCCATTTTATAGTCCACACATCATCAATAGCTATCACAACTTACGGGGTAGCAGTTTTCTCAGGGGGGAGCATGACGATGATTCTGGGGCAATGAAATGAAGGGGGATAAAATGGGAAAGGATCAGTGAAGATCTTACTTACATGCAGTGTTCTTTTGCAGCTGTCGTAAACTCCTACATAGCGTCCAGGTCCTGACGACACACTGCCTGTTAATTTTGTGAAACTGAATGTAATCATGAGGCAATCCATCATGTTCCAAATACCATTTTCTGAGTTCTCCTCAGTCCTTGGAAACGGTGCCTGCTTTGATCATCGTTTAATGGCCGTATTCTGCTGGCTAAGCTCAGTCCCAGAGCCTGGATAATAATCAGATCTTGAGCTCTGCTGCTCCACTCTTTAATGCCATTTCAGATCTCGACTGATATCTGTTGAAGGCCCCACCCTCCTTCTTTCCCATCCTGACTGAATTCACAAACAACACACAATACACCTTTGGGGTAATCTGTGCTTCTTCCTGCTACATTGCAACACAATTGCCTTATGGTATTCATGTCCCTCTGCTTGCTTACCTTAAGCATTAACCAGCCTTTCCCACCCTGGTGTGCTCCAGATAGTTTGAGCTGGCCATTGGTCAGGTATGATGGGAGTTGTAGTACAAAACATCTGGCGGCACCAGGTTGGGGAAGGCTAAGCTAGGCCAAGATGCTGTTTCATGAGGGTCATGTAAGGGTCTCTTCCCATGAATCACATTATAGACTTATATGTGTAAATAAAGGGATGCTAATCACTGTAACCATAAATCAATAAAACTGAGATCCCAGGAAGGCCATGCTCACTGTTGTATTCTAGTAAGTGTGTGTAACTAGCTTGAATACTTCCTGTTTTCTAACATGGTTAGTAACTTGAAAGAACATTTGTGCCATATCAGTTCAGTGAAAGGTAACAGTAATTCATATGCCACTCTGACCTTTTTGGTATCTTTGTAATTGGCCTAGACGACTGCTTCTGTTTTCCTGCAGTTATCGTAGATGAGAAAATGAAAATGGCCAGCCAGTCATCGTGCAGACTGATGAAAAGGTCACAGTTATGAGGCGTTTGACTTTTCATATCTGATGGTTCACATATTTATCTTGTCACACGATCCTGTCCTTTATTAGACTGAGACACTTTCAAAACAGACTTCATTGGAAACTTGCTATACATCCCTTCTGTCTGCTTCACTCCCCTTCTCTATAACCCTTTCTCTGAAACCTATTAAACTAATGCAGCTCCCTATCCTGAGGAGTTTATAATTTCAATGTCAACAACATAGCAAAAGACTTCAAAAGGGAAGGCAGAAGAAAGGAGAATGAACAGAAGCAAATGCAGCAGAAGATTGTGCACGAATGCTGTTATCTAACCCTATGTATGTTCAGAAGTGCCAATGTGTTCATTGTCATTGGGCCTTATCTAACATCAGCATGCATAGAATTGCAGCCTTCCCCTCCAGAAATTTTGGCCTACAACTCCCATCATTCCTGGCTGGCTACCAGTTGCTTGCCGAGCCGAATTCAAGGTGTTGGTTTTGACCTTTAAAACCCTACACAGCTCTGGCCCAGTTTATCTCAAGGAGTGCCTCCAGCAACATCAAGTAGGCCTCTCAACAAGATCTGCCACGGACGGCCTTCTCCCTATCCCATCAGCCAGAGCAGCCAGGCTGGTGGGGATTAGGAAGAGGGCCTTCTCTGTAGCAGCCCCCACATTATGGAACTCCCTCCCTAGTGACCTTCGCCATGCCCCCTCCGTGATGAGCTTCCACCGTGCATTAAAAACATGGCTGTTCAGGCGGGAATATGGGGTGGGTTAGGATTTTAAAAGAATTTTTTTATACTATTTTAATTATTGTATTGTTTTACTGTATTTTAATTGTACATCGCCCAGGGTGGCCGGGTGACCGGCCAGATGGGTGATTAATAAATATGAGAAATAAACAAATAAATAAATTCCTGACCATTGGCCTTGCTGGCTTGGGCTGCTGGGAGTTGTAGGCCAAAACATCTGGAGGACACTGCATTGGGGAAGAATACTGTAAAGGATGAGGATATCAGCTGTGGATATGGAAGAGCCCAAGTGGCCAAGCACTAGTGGTGATACTGCCTGGCTGCCTTAACTACAGTATGTTGGTTTTTTTCTTCTTCTCAAAGAGCACAGCAAAGAATGAGCACACAAATTGCCACAAAACACACCATACATTTAAGATATTTTAAAGTAGAAGAGCTGGTTATAATGTGTAATGAAGAAATAAATAGCATTTAACATCGAAATCCTATCTGCACTGGGAGAAAGCTCTATTGAACACAGTGGGACTTCTGAGTAAACATGAAGAGGACTGCACTGTCAATATGTTTTTTAAAACCTTGAGTGGGGCAATGTCTCCTTAACCCCATCTTGCTCAACCTGCAATGCAGAGAGGTCTTTATCAAGAACCCCAAGACTGCTGGAAATAAAACCTTCCCTTTGGATAGAGAGTTAGACACCATTCAGTTCCTTGCTTGGTCATTAACTCAGTGAGTTGGACCAGTCATTCTCTCTTGGCCTCAGCCCCCCTCTGATAAAATGGAAATGATAGTGAATTATTCATTACATTTCTATTCTGCTCAATAGCCGAGGCTCTCTGCATACTTCACAACACTTAAAATGAAATGCAGCATGGATAAAACATCATCTCCCCCTCCTCCCACAATGCCTGGCTCTGAAGAAGGACCCCCTCAAAGCCAGGCACATGGCCTGACTGACTCTCTGAAGAGCCGCCCTGGCCACTTTCCCTGGCTGATGCAGCTCTAGAGAGAGCCAGAGGGTGGGTGGCTGCGAGCAACTGCACATCCCCTGTTTTGTTAAGAGTGTCACAGAAGTCAGGCGGCTTCTCCAGAGAGCAGTTTGCCACAGCAGGAGAGGGGGACCACTGGGGCTCTCCAGGTCAACCGTTCGCATTGCCGAGTGGGCAGCTGCTCTGGGGAGCCCTGCCAGACCCCCCTCTCTCACTGTGGCATTTGTGGGGGAGGGGGACCAGAGCACCCACTGGAGGCAGTGGCAGGCCCTCCTAGTTGGGGCAGGGGTGGCCAGCACAGTTCACTGCTCCTCCTGTGCTGCTGCCTGAAGCGAGGGCCTCACCCTGCATCATGGGAGAGCTGGCCCTGGTGAAGAGGAGGAGCAGGAGAAGGGGGCTCTTGTCACTAGCTCCCCAGATGAGGTGTGGGCCCATGACTATGCTGACCCTTAACACCCTTGATGGTGACCAAACAAGAAAATAATGGTAAAGACATGTTCACATGAAATGTGAACATATACATGACTAGTGATATAATTTACAGATGGTATTCATGGTGCTATATAATTGGCAGCTTTTCCCATGTAGTTCTTCCAGGAATAGAAAGTGCGGTGAGTATGGAAGAGTTAACTCATGTCTCTATTTTATTGGAAAATGCAGCATTTCATTTCATATTAATATTCTGCATTGTCCGTGCCAATTTGCAACAGCTTGCTTCTCATCCTCACATTTGTTTAAAGCTCCATAACAGACTGATTCATTTTTATGCTGCTTTTTTTTTTTTTTAAGAGGAACATGACTTTGCACGTGGTTGGGAACTCTGATAAACCTCCCTCTCTAAAGAACAGTGATTGGCAGCTGTTCTGTTGTGCAGATGTGAAACGAGGAGAGCTAATTTTCCAGTCTGGCTTTCTACTTTCCTTTACTATCTGTCACTTTGTCATGCCACTTGTTAAAGCCACGTTCTTGCCAGATGGAAGCCTGCCTACTTACAGGGTGACTATTTTCTGTCACTCATGGATCATGACAATGTCAGGCAAGATGTCACTAAATTCTCTCCTAGATCCTTTCAGTGCTGGTTGAATTGCTAACTTTATGTAAAGTATCTGCCATCACCAGGGGCATCTCCTTTAGAGGACATCATAGTGTGCGTGGCTGTGTGTGTGTGCGTGTGTGTGTGTGTGTGTTGAGAGAGAGAGAGAGAGAGAGCATATTTCACCCACTATGTAGCTTGTGATACCATTTGAGATGAGTGGCAGGTGGCAGTAAGTATGAGTCACTTTGCAACCACAGCTGATCTCTCCAAAGCTGACAGAAATTACTAATGACCCACGAGAGCAATGTAAGACCTCCAACTGTTGATATGTGAACTGCTGGAATAAGTAAATCATTTGCTTGAGTGACAATTACTGCTACAATTGGAAGTCAAGCACAGAAGCACTCCTCCTGCTCCGGTGGATACTTGCTGCCAAGATCTGGTGACAAAACTGAATTTCATGGGGAAATTGGCTTCACCCGCACTAGTTCCCAAGGGTGTCCATGAACCTTTTCTAGATTTGCTGACTCCCATTGCAAAATGGGCTTGTTGGAACATGCAAGGAATTATCTATTTCCCACCTCCAATATTTTGCTGTCCATCATTATATATATATATATATATATATATATATGGTCATCACTCCCTCTAATAGCGAACTTGGGTAGTGAGTGCCAAGAAAATTGGAGCCAAAATGGGGCCGCTGAGAAACAAGGGGAAAGAATCAGCATGCTTGGAGGAATCCTGAGGTTTGCAGAAGTACAAAAAACTAAACAAAACAAAACAGAAACAAAAAAACAACAACCCACCACCCATAAAAATATACAACCTAAGGGTGCAATGCCATCTATGTATGGACAGAAAAAAGTCCTACAACTTCCAGCATGTTCCAGCCAGTCATGTTGGCTGGGGAATGCTGGGAGTTGTAGGACTTTTTTTCTGTCTAAAGATGCATAGGATTGTGCCCTAAGGGGGCAAAACCCCTGACTTTGGATGATCACTAAGCACTTAAATATTGAGTGTCAATTGAAAGAAAAACTGAAAATTGGGAAGGAGCAGCCAAATGGCCTGCTTGAGCTCCTTACAGATTATAGTGTCCAGGAGGAAGGCATGGTTACACTTGTCATTTTACTAAACCTAAAATGTTTATTTTCTTTTTCGCTAAATTTTAAGTTTATTAAAACGTAAAAACAGACAAACATTTCAAGCAATTTAGTTTTAGTTTAGTAAACCTAAACTGTTTCCATTGCCTGCAATCCATGCATTTTACCTGTAATGGGTTATGGACCAGATATGCTTTTTTTCTGATCCAGCAGGGCTCTCCTTATGATAAGAGGCCTGCTGGATCAGACATATGTAGCCCAGCTTCCTGTTTCCCACAAGTGGCAACCAGATTTATTTATTTAAAACTGGGGTGGGCAACTTTGGGGACTCCGGGAGTCAGTTTCAACCCCCGAGAACCCTCAGGGAGCTGCATCCTTGCCACCACCATGTGTGCACCGACCCAAATTCACACATCCACACATCCACTCACTCATACTGGTTCAAGAGTTCCACAGCATCCCTGGGATGAATAGATGGGACTGAAAGGTGTAGAGCTGAGTGTCATCTGCATATTGGGGAAGTCATCCTAAGTCAAACTTTAGGATGACTTCTCCCATGGCCATGGGGTAGGGTGGCCATTTGTGAATCACCCCAAAAGAGGACATGCATCACAAAAAAGAACACAAAAAAGGACAAAATATGACATCAGTTTGCACAAAATCTGAATATGCTAATGTATATGTATAAATTCAACTTTAGAAATCATTATTATATTTTAAATAGA